>CM070083.1:26014037-26628295 GCA_036250285.1 Pyrocoelia pectoralis
CTTTTGGCCTATGTTATTGGCTAAAAGCGCTTCCTTGATTTTAGTTGTAATTACTTGCGTATCCAAATCTTGCGTTAATGCCGCCATTTCGTACACGCTCGGCGATATATGAGGATTTAAGTTACGTAGATTATTTTGATGTTGGGATAGTGGTGAATGTGGAATACCGTGCGGGCTCGATTTTTTCATATGATGTTCGGATTGTTGTAAACTGATGGTATGTTGCGGTGGAATACCTGGTGGTGTTAGAAGCATGGGTGGTCCATGGCCTGGCGGCATTTGGTTCTGTGGTGAGACCATTTGTAGGGACGGCGGAAGAAGATTTTGGTTTTCTTGCATTTTGTTCAGAAAACCGGCTGCTTCGCTCAACATCTTTTGCGTTGGGGGCATTGGCTTACCCAAAGGCGTACCGCATGCTGTTAAGTGATCTAAGTTAATTGAAGAAATATTTTATGTAGTAAGTGTACTTACGCGTGCCTCCGTAACCACCGGTTCGCATTAGTTTCTCAGGTGCGATTTTGTACTGACTCGCCACTAGTTTATGTACGGCATTGTCATCCTCCAAGAACATTTTCATCCGAATGAAAGGTTCCCGTCCTTTTTGTGTAAGCATATGCCATGGTTTCGGCCTCGCCAACAGATCACTTACCGATCCTTGCGATAATCCGAGTACGTTTTCACCGAAAAGTCGCTGACTTATGGAATATTGACTGAGTTGTTCCTTCACCTTTTTCACAATATCTTCCGTGTTGAGATTGTTATACATGTCGAACTGCTGCTGAGTGATGGGTGGAAGAACTGCTTTTAAAGGTCGCTGACTTGTGGGATGATGTTGGTGACTTGGTGGTTGCGATATAAGGGAGTTTGTAATGGAAGCCATTCGTTGCAAAGGACTTGCAGCTGCCGACGTTGAAAAATCATCCGTTGGTGTCATCGCTGGAGGTAAAATACTGTTGCTTAAGGGACTAGATGCGGTCGAACTTGTCGTTTGTGATTGTGTTCCCGGTTCAATTTTAGGCCGAACTAAACTAAACGCACTACCTGAATGTTTTACACTTTCGTCACAGTCTTTTTCTTTATCTTCAATACCGTTCACCATCTTTGGTTTTTCTTTTGGAAGCGATAAGTCTTGCGCGCCACCGTTTATGGAAGGATTGTGGTGATGCGCAAGGGCTTGTTGCTGTAAAGCTAAAAGTCCCAAATTGGTCATTTGGGTTGGATTTTGGCATTGATTTAATTTTGCTAGTTCTCGATGGTAAGCATCTAACGCCATTCGTATTTCTTCTTGCGTTCGATCCATGGAACCACCACTAAATAAGTGCGGAAAAAACATACTTAACATTAGTTTAGCAAGCAGTCTCGGTAATATGAAAAACACTCACCCAGGAAAAGGATCCCTACGAAAATCTTCTATCCTTTTACCCATTAACTTCGCTAATTCTTCCTGATAAATTTTGACCACTTTTTCTTGCGATATGTCGTCATTTTCGTATTTTTTCAATTTTTGCTTTTGTAATTCGCGCGAAAACGGACTGGGACATTGGCCGTGCGGCGATTTTGAATCTTCGTTGCTGCGACTATCTTCGCCGGGCGTTTTCATTTGAATATGAGATGCCTCGTTTAAGATATGTGCTATTCTTTCATCAGTCAAGTCATTTTCGGGACGCCCAAAATTTGGTATGCCCGTTTCTTTGCCTGAGGAAAAACTGTCTGTAAGCACCAATTAAGGAATGCTCTTAATAATACTCTTATAATTTCAGAAATTGTTTATATATTATATACGTAAATATCTAACTATACTACAATGCATGGCCACTATAAATCAAAAATGCAATGTAAGACACCAAATGCTACACATACAAGGTACAAACATTAATTAAACAATAGTGAATGCAATTGGATCGGAGACGTATCGTACCTGGAGGTTTCATGCTCAGGACGATTCATATAGACAACAAAAATGTGTAAATGCAAGATGTATATTATGAAAAGAGAGAACTTTAGAATGGTTTATTATTATTATTATTGAAGATGATGTGAGGCTAACGCTAACAAAGTGGACATGGTGTAGAGAAACAAATAAATGAAAAAAAGAAAACACGGACATTCAAAAAACCAAGGGAGAAAAGTAGGACGAATACTACAATAATAACTGAAAGAAAGAAAGAGAAAAACAAAGACTTAAACAAGGAGAAGAAGAACAAGGCGATATAATAAGGGAATAGGTACGTTGAATGTTGTTGAATGAATATAAAAGGAATAGACAAAGAGATCGTGCAGGAATACACAAAGAATACAGAAATGAAAACAAAGAGAGGAATAGGAGTGATTATAATATCAGATAAGTTGAAAAACAAAATTAAAAAGGAAGACTTAAATGAGAGAATATTTAAGATAAAAATGAAGTGATACTGGCAGGATGAGGATATAATTAAAGGATAAAGGAAAAAGAAGACCGTAATTATTCTAAAATAAACATAAAATATAGAGAGAAATGCCAAGAATTTTAGACATAGAAATGGGACAAATTCAAAAAATATCGTTTGGCTGCAGCAATGGAGAGCTGTGGAAGAATAAGCAAAAAATAAAAGATAGCATAGAAGACATATGAGAAACCTTACAAAAACGATAAGTGGATAAGAAATCGATAAAAATAATTCAAAGAAGAACACAAACATATAAGAAGCAACAACGAAGACTTTAAAGGATTTGTTCAGGATACCACCAAATAAGAGAGAAGAATGAACATGGGAAGAAAGCAAAGAAAGAATAACCAAAATGGGATTACAAACAGAAGCAACAGATGGAAAGGAATTGAAATGGAATAGAAAAGAGAATGAAATAGATTCAAAAAGCGGACAGTAAGATGACGACCCAGACAATGTTAAGGTAACTGCAATAAATAATAAGAAAGGCGAGCTTAATACATACGAATTTCAAAAAATGAACTATCAAAAGAATGAGAGAAAAATAAGAAGAAGAGGTGAAAGGCACTGATAATAAAAAAAGAGAAAATGAGATACGACATGGGAAAATTTGATAAATAAAGTATTAATGTTGATTAACGTTAACATATGGGAGGGGGGATGCGGACCAAATGAAGATGCAAGTAAAAACAAGAAGATCTGCAAGAGAAAGTAGAAATAATAGTGGGAAACAAGAAACACTACCGGCCAAGAATAAAAAACAAACTAAAAATTAGAAATACGCACTTCAACAAAAAGGAACATAACAAGGTAAATATTGTAGAAGAAATGAAATGTGAATATATATGATATAAGAGTGAGACAAGGAACAAAAATAGGAAGTAACCAATTAGCGTTAGTAATGAAATTTAAGCAAGAATGCGGAAAATGTGAAAATGAAAAATTAAATGCCACAAACTGGGAAACATTGAAATTAATGAAACTTTTGGGGAAAAAAATTAGAAACACGTACAATCATAATATAAAACTCTTCTTTGATACTTTGAAAGCGATGAGACATTAACTGCAAACAAACATCAAAGAAAATGGGAAATGTAACAGAGCAAAAAGATTTTAGAAGATGAAGAGAGTACTTTTTGGAATTACTGGAAGAGACGGAAGTAACAGACGATCTAGATGTAGACAGTGGGTAGGAGGAGGAAGTGGAAGATATAACACAAGTTTGTAAGAGATAAGAACAAACTAATGAGAAGAAAAATATCCAAGAAATTCGTAAATGGACGAAGAAAGTAACGTGAGACCTGTTTTCGATATATAATTGAAGGGTTGACGGAGAGACTAAAAGAAGCGCAAAATGTAGGACTTGTGTCAGGGGAGGCCGAGAACGGGCGAGGATATGGAAGGGATGATGAGGACAGTGAAGGGATTTTTGGACAAAAGGGAGTTAGAAGTGAAGATGTTAATATTTCAAAAAGAGAGGGGGAGGAATGGGGGTGGGGAAATGAGGAGATTGGAAGTGTGAGGGATGTTAGGTATTTGGGCTACCTGATAAGGAAGATGCGCAGGTGAAGGAGTTGGGGGTAAAGAATTGTTGGTATGGGCATGAGCAGAAACTTGTGAAGAGTGTAATGCTGTATGAGGTGGAAGTATGGGGATGGAAGGAGTGGGACATTATAGGAAAAATACTGGAAATGGGTATTGGGTCTGGAGAGGGAGACTTCGGGATACAGAGAGGAGGTGAAAGGAGAAAAGGTGAGAGTACAGACGGGGAAGCAGGCGATGAGGTACGAGGAAGGTTTGGAGAGGAGGCGTGTTAACTTCAAAACTGTTGAGGAGAGGTGAAGGGGGAAGAATAAAGTATGATCAGGAACAGATATTACGAAAGGGGGCTCTATGAGACGGAAGTATGGAGATGGAGGAGTGTGAGATTATAGCAACAATACTGGAAATGAGTATTGAGTTTTGAGAGGGAGACTCAGGGATACATAGAGGAGATGAAAGGAGAAAAGGTGAGAGTACAGACAGGGAAGCTGGCGATGAGGTACGAGGGAGGTTTTGGAGAGGAGACGTGTTAACTTTAAAACTATTGCGGAGAGGTGAAGGGGGAAAGAATAAAGTATTATCAGGAAGAGATATTACGACAGGAGGCTCTATGAGGTGGAAGTATGGAGATGGAGGAGTGCGAGATTATAGTAAAAATACTGGAAATGGGTATTGGGTCTGGAGAGGGAGACTCCGGGATACATAGAGGAGGTGAAAGGATAAAAGGTGAAAGTACAGACGGGCAAGCTGGCGATGAGGTACGAGGAAGGTTTTGGAGAGGAGGCGTGTTAACTTCAAAATTGTTGCGGAGAGGTGAAGGGGGCAAGAATAAAGTATGATCAGGAAGAGATATTACGAAAGGGGGCTCTATGAGGTGGAAGTATGGAGATGGAGGAGTGCGAGATTATGGGAAAAATACTGGAAATGGGTATTGCGTCTGGAGAGGGAGACTTCGGGATACATAGAGGAGGTGAAAGGAGAAAAGGTGAGAGTACAGACGGGCAAGCTGGCGATGAGGTACGAGGAAGGTTTTGGAGAGGAGGCGTGTTAACTTCAAAACTGTTGCGGAGAGGTGAAGGGGGAAAGAATAAAGTATGATCAGGAAGAGATATTACGAAAGGGGGCTCTATGAGGTGGAAGTATGGAGATGGAGGAGTGCGAGATTATAGGAAAAATACTGGAAATGGGTATTGGGTTTGGAGAGGGAGACTCCGGGATACATAGAGGAGGTGAAAGGAGAAAGGTGAGAGTACAGACGGGGAAGCAGGCGATGAGGTACGAGGAAGGTTTGGAGAGGAGGCGTGTTAACTTCAAAACTGTTGCGGGGAGGTGAAGGGGGAAAGAATAAAGTATGATCAGGAAGAGATATTACGAAAGGGGGCTCTATGAGGTGGAAGTATGGAGATGGAGGAGTGCGAGATTATAGGAAAAATACTGGAAATGGGTATTGGGTCTGGAGAGGGAGACTCCAGGATACATAGAGGAGGTGAAAGGAGAAAAGGTGAGAGTACAGACGGGGAAGCAGGCGATGAGGTACGAGGAAGGTTTGGAGAGGAGGCGTGTTAACTTCAAAACTGTTGCGGGGAGGTGAAGGGGGAAAGAATAAAGTATGATCAGGAAGAGATATTACGAAAGGGGGCTCTATGAGGTGGAAGTATGGAGATAGTGGAGTGCGAGATTATAGGAAAAATACTGGAAATGGGTATTGGGTCTGGAGAGGGAGACTTCGGGATACATAGAGGAGGTGAAAGGAGAAAATGTGAGAGTACAGACGGGGAAGCAGGCGATGAGGTACGAGGAAGGTTTGGAGAGGAGGCGTGTTAACTTCAAAACTGTTGCGGGGAGGTGAAGGGGGAAAGAATAAAGTATGATCAGGAAGAGATATTACGAAAGGGGGCTCTATGAGGTGGAAGTATGGAGATGGAGGAGTGCGAGATTATAGGAAAAATACTGGAAATGGGTATTGGGTTTGGAGAGGGAGACTTCGGGATACATAGAGGTGGTGAAAGGAGAAAAGGTGAGAGTACAGACGGGGAAGCAGGCGATGAGGTACGAGGAAGGTTTGGAGAGGAGGCGTGTTAACTTCAAAACTGTTGCGGGGAGGTGAAGGGGGAAAGAATAAAGTATGATCAGGAAGAGATATTACGAAAGGGGGCTCTATGAGGTGGAAGTATGGAGATGGAGGAGTGCGAGATTATAGGAAAAATACTGGAAATGGGTATTGGGCCAGGAGAGGGAGACTCCGTGATGCATAGAGGAGGTGAAAGGAGAAAAGGTAAGAGTACAGACGGGGAAGCAGGCGATGAGGTACGAGGAAGGTTTTGGAGAAGAGGCGTGTTAACTTCAAAACTGTTGCGGAGAGGTGAAGGGGGAAAGAATAAAGTATGATCAGGAAGAGATATTACGAAAGGGGGCTCTATGAGGTGGAAGTATGGAGATGGAGGAGTGCGAGATTATAGGAAAAATACTGGAAATGGATATTGGGTCTGGAGAGGGAGACTTCGGGATACATAGAGGAGGTGAAAGGAGAAAAGGTGAGAGTACAGACGGGGAAGCAGGCGATGAGGTACGAGGAAGGTTTGGAGAGGAGGCGTGTTATCTTCAAAACTGTTGAGGAGAGGTGAAGAGGGGAAGAATAAAGTATGATCAGGAAGAGATATTACGAAAGGGGGCTCTATGAGGTGGAAGTATGGGAATGGAAGGAGTGGGACATTATAGGAAAAGTACTGGAAATGGGTATAGGGTCTGGAGAGGGAGACGCCGGGATACATAGAGGAGGTGAAAGGAGAAAAGGTGAGAGTACAGACGGGGAAGCAGGCGATGAGGTACAAGGAAGGTTTGGAGAGGAGGCGTGTTAACTTCAAAACTGTTGCGGGGAGGTGAAGGGGGAAAGAATAAAGTATGATTAGGAAGAACATTACGAAAGGGGAGATAGCTGGTGTAGAGGTGCAGAGGGAGAAGGGAACGACGGTGGGGGAGGCCAGGAGGGAAGAGATAATAGAAAGAGGAGCGGGGAAAGAAGGGGGAAAAATCAGGGACGGGACCTATAATAGTAGATGCCCGGATACTTAAGGGGTGGGTTAGAGATGAAAAAGAAGAGGTTGATAGCAATGTTTAGGAACGAGGAGAGGGATGAGTATGAGACGATCTGTGTATGAAACGTCCAGAGTAGGAAAATATCCTTGGATGAAAGATCCTGAGTATGATTTTAGTTCAGAGTGTGAGACATTTGGGTATTAAACGTTTCTACCCAAATGAAATCTTTTTTTGTTGTTATGTTTAGGTTAAGTGGAAGAGCAGCCTAGGTTTGAACTGCGCCTCTTACTAAATAAAGGCATATTATTATTATTATTTGAGTTTTACTCTCCCATAAAACCTATCTTTGGCATTAGTATAACAGAATTCGATTAGTATAGTTTGCTATGGCCAATATAATATATTAAACTACACACACTAAGTACATAACTCATCGGAGAATGTAAATAGTACGGCTTGTATTGACCTGGCAAACAAAAACAGTAAATAGTCATTCATGAAATCTTGCCAAGATTCTAAATATTTCGACTATTAAGTTGTGCACATCTTTATACGTTTGGCTTAAACTGTATTGTTTGGCAATATTCAATAATAATTGAAAATGGTCTATTCGTGCCAAAATTTCGTTAGATTTTTGAAAATTTGAAGTCAATACGTTATCATCTACGTCTCATACACAGTTGAGGTTCTACCTTTTCTAAAGACATAAATAATTGCTGTACAAAAATAAACGAAGTAGGTATATTAAAAATAAATTGCTCGACGTAAACATGACTAAGATATTGATTTGTTTTATTTTGTTCTTAAACACACAAAAGATCGAAATGAGTCATTTTACAATTTGGATATAATCCAAAATACTTTTTACAATATTTTTACGATTCTCCTTTGAAATCGAGCTTTCACTGATAATGAAATTCGCGATTATTTTAACATAACGGATGCAACTGGTTGGCCACAATGTATAAATAAAAAACCTACATATAAATAAATTGAATCATCACATAATGAATAGAGAGGAAGGAAGTTAAAATTATTAGGAAATAACGATTATAAATTTCTATCGAAAATTTGACCCCCCCCCCCTCATCCAAATTTTCGAAATAAACCCGTATCATGTTTTCCGTGTTTTTTTCTTCATTAATACGGGCAACGAGTTCATACCAATTATCGATCAGAGTCGATCGAAATGCAGATAATGATAGGCAATATTAATAGGGCTGCTGGTAAGGGTTGTAGTCGCGCAAAAAAGCCCTGCATTATATAGATGTAATAAACCGTGTAGCTTTTCGTGAAAAGTTCGATTCCTATCACAGTTAGAATTATAAAAAAGTTTACGCTGTTTTTACACATGCAATACTTAACACGCGATATCTTTTGTCATTACAAATTTTTTTCCGGTACGTACCACATTTAGATGTTTTATCCTACTCGCTATTAGCGAGAGATTTGTTTATTTTAGCGACGACGTAAGTAAAACATTAAAGATTTATTTTAAGAATCTGAATAATATTGTGTGAACATTCGATAGCAGGTTTTATATTATTATTGCTTTTTTGTTATACTTACATTATACAATTACATAGATTTCTATATTTTATAATTCCAGCATACGACAATGGGGGGTGGGGCTGGGGAAAAAGAAAGTAGACACTCAAAATATAGTGTTTGACAGTACATCAAAATGTTACAAAATTGGAACGAAAACATGGAGAGGATTTAGAGATTTTAAATTAAAACATGGAATTTCAAAAAAGGGTTCAAAACCAAGCAACGAACAACTACAAAAATTTCTGAGATATTCCAATTTTTTGATTTTCATAGGTGCTATACGTACTTAAAGTATGTACTTTTAAATTTCAAAAATGGATTCAAAACCAAGCAACGAACAACTACAAAAATTTCTGAGATATTCCAATTTTTTGATTTTCATAGGTGCTATACGTACTTATATGGAAAACAGTACGAATGGAAATATTTTGGAATTTTCCTTTATTTTGAATTGAAGGCAGGAGAATTATTAAATACATTTTCTGTATTAATAAAAAAAAATTAGTTTAGCAAGCAGTTCCGTAATGTGAAAAAAACACTCGCCCAGGAAGAGGATCCCTACGAAAATCTTCTACTATTCGTTTACCCATTAACTTAGCTACAAAATTGGTACGAAAACATGGAGAGGATTGAGAGATTTTAACTTAAAGTATGTACTTTTAAATTTCAAAAATGGATTCAAAACCAAGCAACGAACAATTACAAAATTTTTAAGATATTCCAATTTTTTGAATTTCATAAGTAGGTACTGTACGTATATGGAAAACAGTACGAATGGAAATATTTTGGAATTTTTCTTTTTTTTGAATTGAAGGCAGGAGAATTAAATACATTTTCTGTATTAAGAAAAAAAAATTAGTTTAGCAAGCAGTTCCGTAATGTGAAAAAAAACACTCACCCAGGAAAAGGATCCCTACGAAAATCTTCTACTATTCGTTTACCCATGAACTTCGCTACAAAATTGGTACGAAAACATGGAGAGGATTGAGGGATTTTAAATTAAAGTATGGATTTTTTAATTTCAAAAATGGATTCAAAACCAAGCAACGAACAACTACAAAAATTTCTGAGATATTCCAATTTTTTGATTTTCATAGGTTCTATACGTATATTATGGAAAATAGCACGATGGAAATATTTTGGAATTTTTCTTTTTCTTTAATTGAAGGCAGGAGAATTAAATACATTTTCTGTATTAATAAAAAAATTAGTTTAGCAAGCAGTTCCGTAATGTGAAAAAAAATCACGCACCCAGAAAAAGGATCCCTACGAAAATCTTTCTATTCGTTTACCCATTAACTTCGCTACAAAATTGGTACGAAAACATGGGAGGATTGAGAGATTTTAAATTAAAGTATGTAGTACTTTTAAATTTCAAAAATGGATTCAAAACCAAGCAACGAACAACTACAAAGATTTCTGAGATATTCCAATTTTTTGATTTTCATAAGTGCTATACGTACTTATATGGAAAACAGTACGAATGGAAATATTTTGGAATTTTTCATTTTTTTTAATTGCAGGCAGGAGAATTAAATACATTTTCTGTATTAATAAAAAAAAATTAGTTTAACAAGCAGTTCCGTAATGTGAAAAAAACACTCACCCAGGAGAAGGATCCCCACGAAAATCTTCGAATATTCGTTTACCCATTAACTTAGCTACAAAATTGGTACGAAAACATGGAGAGGATTAAGAGAGTTTAACTTAAAGTATGTACTTTTAAATTTCAAAAATGGATTCAAAACCAAGCAACGAACAATTACAAAAATTTTTGAGATATTCCAATTTTTTGATTTTCATAAGTGCTATACGTACTTATATGGAAAACAGTACGAATGGAAATATTTTGGAATTTTTCTTTATTTTGAATTGAAGGCAGGAGAATTAAATACATTTTCTGTATTAATAAAAAAAAATTAGTTTCGCAAGCAGTTCCGTACTGTGAAAAAAACACTCACCCAAGAAAAGGATCCCTACGAAAATTTTCTATTCGTTTACCCATTAACTTCGCTACAAAATTGGTACGAAAACATGGAGAGGATTGAGAGATTTTAAATTAAAGTATGTACTTTTAATTTTCAAAAATGGATTCAATACCAAGCAACGAACAACTACAAAAATTTCTGAGATATTCCAATTTTTTGATTTTTATAAGTGCTATACGTACTTATATGGAAAACAGTACGAATGGAAATATTTTGGAATTTTTCTTTATTTTGAATTGAAGGCAGGAGAATTAAATACATTTTCTGTATTAATAAAAAAAAATTAGTTTCGCAAGCAGTTCCGTACTGTGAAAAAAACACTCACCCAGGAAAAGGATCCCTACGAAAATTTTCTACTATTCGTTTACCCATTAACTTAGCTACAAAATTGGTACGAAAACATGGAGAGGATTGAGAGATTTTAAATTAAAGTATGTAGTACTTTTAAATTTCAAAAATGGATTCAAAACCAAGCAACGAACAACTACATAGATTTCTGAGATATTCCAATTTTTTGAATTTCATAAGTAGGTACTGTACGTATATGGAACGAATGGAAATATTTTGGAATGTTTCTTTTTTTTTAATTGAAGGCAGGAGAATTAAATACATTTTCTGTATTAATACAAAAAAATTAGTTTAGCAAGCAGTTCCGTATTGTGAAAAAAACACTCACCCAGGAAAAGGATCCCTACGAAAATTTTCTACTATTCGTTTACCCATTAACTTAGCTACAAAATTGGTACGAAAACATGGAGAGGATTGAGAGATTTTAACTTAAAGTATGTACTTTTAAATTTTAAAAATGGATTCAAAACCAAGCAACGAACAATTACAAAATTTTTGAGATATTCCAATTTTTTGAATTTCATAAGTAGGTACCTGTACGTATATGGAACGAATGGAAATATTTTGGAATGTTTCTTTTTTTTAATTGAAGGCAGGAGAATTAAATACATTTTCTGTATTAATACAAAAAAATTAGTTTAGCAAGCAGTTCCGTATTGTGAAAAAAACACTCACCCAGGAAAAGGATTCCTACGAAAATTTTCTATTCGTTTCCCCATTAACTTCGCTACAAAATTGGTACGAAAACATGGAGAGGATTGAGAGATTTTAACTTAAAGTATGTACTTTTAAATTTCAAAAATGGATTCAAAACCAAGCAACGAACAATTACAAAAATTTTTGAGATATTCCAATTTTTTGAATTTCATAAGTAGGTACCTGTACGTATATGGAACGAATGGAAATATTTTGGAATGTTTCTTTTTTTTTAATTGAAGGCAGGAGAATTAAATACATTTTCTGTATTAATACAAAAAAATTAGTTTAGCAAGCAGTTCCGTATTGTGAAAAAAACACTCACCCAGGAAAAGGATCCCTACGAAAATTTTCTACTATTCGTTTACCCATTAACTTAGCTACAAAATTGGTACGAAAACATGGAGAGGATTGAGAGATTTTAACTTAAAGTATGTACTTTTAAATTTTAAAAATGGATTCAAAACCAAGCAACGAACAATTACAAAAATTTTTGAGATATTCCAATTTTTTGAATTTCATAAGTAGGTACCTGTACGTATATGGAACGAATGGAAATATTTTGGAATGTTTCTTTTTTTTTAATTGAAGGCAGGAGAATTAAATACATTTTCTGTATTAATACAAAAAAATTAGTTTAGCAAGCAGTTCCGTATTGTGAAAAAAACACTCACCCAGGAAAAGGATTCCTACGAAAATTTTCTATTCGTTTCCCCATTAACTTCGCTACAAAATTGGTACGAAAACATGGAGAGGATTGAGAGATTTTAACTTAAAGTATGTACTTTTAAATTTCAAAAATGGATTCAAAACCAAGCAACGAACAATTACAAAAATTTTTGAGATATTCCAATTTTTTGAATTTCATAAGTAGGTACTGTACGTATATGGAACGAATGGAAATATTTTGGAATGTTTCTTTTTTTAATTGAAGGCAGGAGAATTAAATACATTTTCTGTATTAATAAAAAAAATTAGTTTAGCAAGCAGTTCCGTATTGTGAAAAAAAAACACTCACCCAGGAAAAGGATCCCTACGAAAATTTTCTACTATTCGTTTACCCATTAACTTAGCTACAAAATTGGTACGAAAACATGGAGAGGATTGAGAGATTTTAACTTAAAGTATGTACTTTTAAATTTTAAAAATGGATTCAAAACCAAGCAACGAACAATTACAAAAATTTTTGAGATATTCCAATTTTTTGAATTTCATAAGTAGGTACCTGTACGTATATGGAACGAATGGAAATATTTTGGAATGTTTCTTTTTTTTTAATTGAAGGCAGGAGAATTAAATACATTTTCTGTATTAATACAAAAAAATTAGTTTAGCAAGCAGTTCCGTATTGTGAAAAAAACACTCACCCAGGAAAAGGATTCCTACGAAAATTTTCTATTCGTTTCCCCATTAACTTCGCTACAAAATTGGTACGAAAACATGGAGAGGATTGAGAGATTTTAACTTAAAGTATGTACTTTTAAATTTCAAAAATGGATTCAAAACCAAGCAACGAACAATTACAAAAATTTTTGAGATATTCCAATTTTTTGAATTTCATAAGTAGGTACCTGTACGTATATGGAACGAATGGAAATATTTTGGAATGTTTCTTTTTTTTTAATTGAAGGCAGGAGAATTAAATACATTTTCTGTATTAATACAAAAAAATTAGTTTAGCAAGCAGTTCCGTATTGTGAAAAAAACACTCACCCAGGAAAAGGATCCCTACGAAAATTTTCTACTATTCGTTTACCCATTAACTTAGCTACAAAATTGGTACGAAACATGGAGAGGATTGAGAGATTTTAACTTAAAGTATGTACTTTTAAATTTTAAAAATGGATTCAAAACCAAGCAACGAACAATTACAAAAATTTTTGAGATATTCCAATTTTTTGAATTTCATAAGTAGGTACCTGTACGTATATGGAACGAATGGAAATATTTTGGAATGTTTCTTTTTTTTTAATTGAAGGCAGGAGAATTAAATACATTTTCTGTATTAATACAAAAAAATTAGTTTAGCAAGCAGTTCCGTATTGTGAAAAAAACACTCACCCAGGAAAAGGATTCCTACGAAAATTTTCTATTCGTTTCCCCATTAACTTCGCTACAAAATTGGTACGAAAACATGGAGAGGATTGAGAGATTTTAACTTAAAGTATGTACTTTTAAATTTCAAAAATGGATTCAAAACCAAGCAACGAACAATTACAAAAATTTTTGAGATATTCCAATTTTTTGAATTTCATAAGTAGGTACTGTACGTATATGGAACGAATGGAAATATTTTGGAATGTTTCTTTTTTTTAATTGAAGGCAGGAGAATTAAATACATTTTCTGTATTAATAAAAAAAATTAGTTTAGCAAGCAGTTCCGTAATGTGAAAAAAACACTCGCCCAGGAAGAGGATCCCTACGAAAATCTTCTACTATTCGTTTACCCATTAACTTAGCTACAAAATTGGTACGAAAACATGGAGAGGATTGAGAGATTTTAACTTAAAGTATGTACTTTTAAATTTCAAAAATGGATTCAAAACCAAGCAACGAACAATTACAAAATTTTTTAAGATATTCCAATTTTTTGAATTTCATAAGTAGGTACTGTACGTATATGGAACGAATGGAAATATTTTGGAATGTTTCTTTTTTTTTAATTGAAGGCAGGAGAATTAAATACATTTTCTGTATTAATACAAAAAAATTAGTTTAGCAAGCAGTTCCGTATTGTGAAAAAAACACTCACCCAGGAAAAGGATCCCTACGAAAATTTTCTACTATTCGTTTACCCATTAACTTAGCTACAAAATTGGTACGAAAACATGGAGAGGCTTAAGAGATTTTAAATTAAAGTATGTACTTTTAAATTTCAAAAATGGATTCAAAACCAAGCAACGAACAACTACAAAAATTTCTGAGATATTCCAATTTTTTGATTTTCATAAGTGCTATACGTACTTATATGGAAAACGGTACGAATGGAAATATTTTGGAATTTTTATTTATTTTGAATTGAAGGCAAGAGAATTAAATACATTTTCTGTATTAATAAAAAAAAATTAGTTTAACAAGCAGTTCCGTAATGTGAAAAAAACACTCACCCAGGAGAAGGATCCCCACGAAAATCTTCGAATATTCGATTACCCATTAACTTAGCTACAAAATTGGTACGAAAACATGGAGAGGATTAAGAGAGTTTAACTTAAAGTATGTACTTTTAAATTTCAAAAATGGATTCAAAACCAAGCAACGAACAATTACAAAAATTTTTGAGATATTCCAATTTTTTGAATTTCATAAGTAGGTACTGTACGTATATGGAACGAATGGAAATATTTTGGAATGTTTCTTTTTTTTTAATTGAAGGCAGGAGAATTAAATACATTTTCTGTATTAATACAAAAAAATTAGTTTAGCAAGCAGTTCCGTATTGTGAAAAAAACACTCACCCAGGAAAAGGATTCCTACGAAAATTTTCTATTCGTTTCCCCATTAACTTCGCTACAAAATTGGTACGAAAACATGGGGAGGATTGAGAGATTTTAAATTAAAGTTATGTACATTAAAATTTCAAAAATGGATTCAAAACCAAGCAACGAATAACTACAACAATTTCTGAGATAGTCCAATTTTTTGATTTTCATAGGTACTATACGTAATACGTATATGGAAAATAGTACGAATTTTGGAATTCTTCTTTTTTTTTCTTTTGGAGAATTAAATACATTTTCTGTATTAATAAAAAAAATTTGTAAAAATGGAAGAAAGGTTGAAATGTTTTGAGACAATTAGATTGGAAGCAAAAATAGAGTGTTAATCGTCAGTAAAATGAACAGAATGGTGGATAGAAGAATCGCACAAGCTAATAAAAGAGACCAAAACGGCTTTGGAAGAAGTAGGTGGATTCGAATAAAGGAAGATAGGATGACGTGAATTTGGACAAAACATGAAGGCTAATTTTAGGGGGAGACAAACACTATTTTATGGGATGGTAAAGCAATTCGAAGAAAAAACAGTGTGGACTGAAGAACATAAAGGCCAAAGAAGAAAATATATCAACCGAAGGAGACGAAATATTAGAAAGACTTTGGAATTGGCAGATGTAACAATAAATTAGGTACATCCGAACCAAAGAAAGAACATAGAATACCGAAGTTATCCTCGAAAAAATGGCTGAAGCCACGGGAAAAGAAACGCTATGCGAAAATCGTAATGCAAAAGAAAGATGAAATAATAAAATTATTCCAAAAAACAATAGAAGAAAAGAACCAAGACTTACATCGTTGGGTTAAAAATTGTTGAAAGAATTAATAGTAGAATTCGACATGAAGGAAACTTGAAATAGAACCAGAACCAGTAGAGCTGAGGAATAGAGGAAGATCGGATACTGAGACAGGCGTATGAAACGAAACCTCCAGATGAAAATAAAAAAGGAAGACCGGGGGGAAGCAGATGGCGGACCAAACTGAAAGAAAGTGTTGAGGAATAAAAGATGGAGTGGGAAATGGTCCATAACTGGACCAAAGACGGAAAGAATTGAAGAAAAAACAGTCTTCAGAGCTTCTTCGGCAAGTTCACTCCAGAACTGATGTACACACTGTGTGATTCAACTCCTCCCCTTTCGAAGATCCTTTGAAACGATCATTTTACCAATTTAGAGCAGAGTTGAACCGAATGTTTTACGTTTTCTAAGTAGCAAAGACAAATCTGCCCTAAATTGTTGAAGGAATAGAAGATGGAAGATAGGAAAGGCAAGGTCGATTTAGGTGAGGAAGAGGTAGGACAAGATGCAATATTTGCGGTAAGGCCAACCTGCGAAAAGTGTATAGTCCTATAAAAAGAGACGGCATATGGAAAACTAAAAAAAAAAGACAAGTAGAGAGGAAGAAATAGAAAATATTAAATATCAAAAATAATAATAAATGATACAAGAACAATGCAGGCACAGTAAAAATCAATAACCAAAGCACTAGATGGTGCAAGCGTTTCACCTGAATGAGATGATGTTCACTGAAGATATGGCTATATAAGGAAATTTAGAAATATGAAGATAAGCGTTGAAAGACCAAAACAGTGACGATTTCAGGGGAACGTAAAACACACAAGAAAAAGCAATGGAACAGAAAGAACAACAATAGAAAACAATCTAGAAATAAATGAAAGGATGAAAAAAACAAAAAAAAATATCGTGTCTAAAGACGGCGCCATATTGGAAAATGGCGGCCGCACAGTATACAACAGAGCATAGCTTACAAAGAAATATGTTCTTTTAAAAATGAAACGGAATAAAATTTTGCTTCCACTTTTCCTAAAGTCGCCACCATATTGCAAAATGGCGGTAAGGAAGGATATCAAGTTAGTCCAAATTTCATGGAAAAGCCAAGAATTCTTTTTCATTTAAGATTCGGATAATTCACCGTTGAAGCATTTGCCATGACACGCACTTGTTTAACTTCCCGTCTGTACAGACAGACCATCGTTTTGCATCTTGCTCGGCAACCAAAAGACAAAAGATTTTTACACGCCTTTGGAACAGGCTCGATTGTAGTAAATATGGATTCTTCTGCACCCCAGCCACATTCGGTTGGTGATGGCAAATCTGGACAAGCCTCATTGGCGCTTCGCCACACGAACTCTTCGACTGAGTCAACGCATCCTTCAGTTAAGGGCAAAACGTCAAGTTGCGTCAGCAGTTCAGAATGTTCTTGGAAAACTTTCCAAGCAGCAGGTTTTGTGATTCCAGCAAGGTAGGACGTGACGTAACATCCGGTAAGGGCATGAAATCCTGGAAGATTATCGAGGATGGTTAATGGAAGAACTGTTGACAATTCGTGTATAGAGATTTGAGCTCGTCCCAACAATAATCCAACATTGCTTGTCCAGAATTCTCTTGTAGTGGTGAAGGAGAATAACGAAGACGTCTGTGTCTCGCGCCTGAACAACCACAGTGCCAAAAGGGCTATTTAACGCGTGGAGCACTATCTGCGCTGCTGCCAGACGAGTCGACTTCACGTTCGTCTTCAAGGCCACCCGCCACCATAACTTTTGATATTTTCTGGTGGATTTCTTAGGAAAGAAACCGAGATAGTTCCGCCTTGTTTTGTAGGTGCGCGATGAAGTTAGTCCCAGATTTTGGGCAAAGGAACACTTCTCGATTCCACAGACGTTCGCACACTTTGATAAAACCTCGGGTATTTCCCAATATGCGCTCTTAAATTGTCAGCCAGATAGCCAAACGAAAGAGAAGGTGGGGTAGGCAGCCCAGTTCATGTTTCAGGATCCCCTGGAAATCGACGATTCGCGTGAAGCAGTGGCGTAACTACTATGAGTACTCTCAGTGCGGTTGCACCGGGATCCAAGGATTCTAAGGGCGCACAGATTCCATAAAAAAATAATTTTATAATTACTGTTTTCAGTTTACTAGTGTGTTTGCAATTATGTCCAAATGCTTCAACTAACATGTACGAGTAGCGTGTGGAATAATATATAATTTAATGTTTCCTATCAACGTAAAGTATGCGTTCAATGCGGCCGCCATTTTACAATATGGCGGCGTCTTTAGACACGTCATTTGGGGTAAAATTTGATTGCGCTTAATATTAAAGTGAACATACTTTTTATAAAAATCCATGGTTTGTGTGGTATTTTAACCCATACAGCTGTCATTTTCCAATATGGCGGTGATATCCGGTTCTAAGTGCAAAATTGAGATTGGCAATAGGTAAATTTTAGGTTCCGGGGGTCGGAATTAGTAAAAACGGAAAACGAGACTCCATCAGGAACATTGAGACGAACAGCGCGACATCACTGAAGAGAACGCGCAAAAAGAAAGCAGAAAGTGAAAGTAGCAAAGTACGTAAGCCACCGTCTTCAACAACCGACCTGGCCGAAACGTCGTCAATTAAAAAATTTTCGTAAGTCCTAAATTGAACCAAAGTTTCAACAAGCGACATTAGTTTTGTTCGTGTCACGAGATCAAACAGCAAACAGACTTGAAGATGTATATTTCGACCTGGCCGAAACGTCGTCAATTAAATAATTTTCGTAAGCCCTAAAGTGAACCAAAGTTCCCCACTAGGCGCTTTTTGGAAGTCGGAAGGGTTGAAAAACCGACCTAATTTCAATATTTTCAATTTTTTGGGCAATTTCGTAACGTCGAAGAACTAAACCAAACGTCTGTGCTTTTTGTCCCAAATTGATTATAATTAATCGAATTAGTAAACCATGTAAAGATCTGGCACAGCAATGGTCGTTTAGTGCCACTTTTTGGCCCCCACACAATAGTGGATGGGCCCGTAACACCTGTTGAACGACGCAAAGCAACCATCCGTAAATTATCGTTAATTAAATCAGCGTTTCTCAAACGGTGGTTCACATACCAAGCCAAAATTAAATTAACACGTGAATTTTCAGTTAAAATTAATACGCACTGGACATCGTGATCAAATATCCGTAAAGAACTAATTATTTTAAGTAGGAAATTAATTTGAATATCTGTAATTTATGTAATTAAAAAGAATTAAATTAGTCCATTAATAGAATATAATTACGGAACGAATTATTTATTCTAGTTTTGGTTTCGTTCAATTTCGTCGATCTTTTTTTTGTTTTTTTTTTGTTGTTTGTTATCCATGATGCACTTGACAGACGTGTCCAATTCGGAGGCGCGTACAATTTCCAAATGAATTATTTTTCCGTTTGGAAAGACTTTACATCGCACGAGTTGGCTTAATCGACAAATAATAAAAATGCCTTGTTTAGATATAGAAACTTAGCTTGGCTTTCCATTACATTTTCCACTGTTTCGCGAATAAAAGATTGCATACGGAAGTCGATGCAAATAATTTAGCTTTTACCATGACAATACAAAAAAGGCCGCGCCGCATTCAGATTTTGCGTTTGTAAATCTTTTTGTAATTAGCTGTTGCTATTCTTTTACAGTTTTCGAACGTCTGACCTATTTACACCACTCGGAGTTTTTTTTTTTTTTTTTTGAAAAAATCTGTCACAGTATGTGAGATCTAACGGATCTCGAAGATGTAGCAGTTAATGAAATTATTACTTAATGCGTAATAATTAATTCCAAATCGGTAATTAACTATTGTTGCTTTATGCTCATATTTTACTTTAAATAAAAGGGGGATTTAGAGCAAAGCGAAAAATAGAAATAGATTAAGTAGATTTATATGTTTGTTAGAATAAATTAATGTGTTTAAGAAAGAAGTCATTTTGAAATTCGTGGGAGTACTTCAAACAATATAATTGTTTTGAAATTACAGATATTTGGGTTAAAATATTATTTGAATGTCGCAATTTTACATCGCATGTGATAGACAGACAATGAAGTTTACAAATTAATAAAAATAAAACTGTTTTTGATGTTAATAAGCACATAACTGTCTGCCCCCCTCCCCGTAACCGTATTCTAATGAAAATAATCATCGATGACTTTCTTAAAAACAATTTATATATTTATTAAATGAACGGAAATGAATCATGCATTAAACGAAGGGTCCCGATTATTATTAATTTATTATTATTTCACTGTGGATCCGTATGACAAAAAAAGCCAAAAATTTTTCCATTCTCGTTACCTTGTAATTAATTAAAATATTTTTATAACTTCGGATATGGATTTTGCAATTACCATACGATTGTTTGATTTTCTCAACATAATTAGTTTCATGAATTACCTAATTACCCACAACGTTCAATTTATGTACATTACTTATCAAGGATTTCTAAAAAAAAAAATCCAAATTACACAATATTTTTCCTATTATAATATAGTGCTAACTGATTATTAATATTAAACAATGATTTTCAAAGGGACAATTTAACACTTTTATTACTCACATGCTTTCGTAAATTCGTTACTAATGTATTTAGGCACGTTTGAAAAACCATTTTTATGCATTTGAATACCGCCTTGGTCGATTTTTTGAAAAAAAAAGGAAACAAAGTGTGAATTAGTCAAAAAAATTGGGAAATTTTCAAAATTGGTGCACATGCAGTTTTAAATGTCTCCCCACCGAGCGAGGGATGAAAAGGAAAATTTTTTTGATACTTGTAATTTTCTCATGAATTTTCAAAAAAAAAAATTCCGTGAGACCTACCGCTTAGAAGATTGAAATTTTAGTGTAGTACTTGGAACATTTTTTTTCGAGACACGCCCAATATGGCTTAGAAATAGAAAGTTTCATCCAAAGTGTGAATTAGTCAAAAAAATTGCGAAATTTTCAAAATTGATGCACATGCAGTTTTTAAATGTCTCCAGTAGTTGTACTAAAATCCCCCACCGACCGAGGGATGAAAAGGAAAATTTTTTTGATACTCTTAATTTTCTCACGAATTTTCAAAAAAAAAAATTTCCGTGAGACCTACCGCTTAGAAGATTGAAATTGTAGTGTAGTACTTGGAACATTTTTTTTTCGAAACACACAATATGGTTTAGAAATAGAAAGTTTCATCCTGCAAAACCACCAGAAATAAATCGCCGAACAGTTCTATTTAATTTTTCAAAATTTTGATAATAATTAATGACAAGTTAATTACGTAAAAAAATGTTAAAACAAGAGAGATATTTTGGAATCAAAATGTGAGGTTTTTGCTCGATGAGGTAATATTTTTAAAAATTAAAAAAATGATTTTTAAAACATTTGGAAGTAAAAATTGTAATTCTGTTGGGAAACAAAAGGGTGAAGTAAGTTATCAAAAAGATTGCCAAAGATACAAAACCGCCAAAGTCGCTTATTTCCTACAGAAATCAAAATAGCTCTCCAAGAAATAAAGACACGTTTAAAGACCTTCTCGCACACTCACACACACACACACCCATTGCGGTATAGACGATCTGCTGCAAAAAGTTTCAGTTCCGTACAGAGTAATTCAAATTTTTCATTTTTCGCTTAACGTCCATCGGTCTGGAGTTACTTCTGTGATTTTGAACCGCTCTAAGAAGGAGTAAATTATTTCTTGGCTTGAAATGTTGGAAAATGTTTGGGAAATTTAGGAAACAACAAGCTTTCAAGGTCGTTAGGAATATCAAAAAATTTTGGAAACGGTGATGTACAAAATCTTTATTTTAATGGGAAAACAACTGGGAAATAAGTAAACGTAATGGAAATTCTTTTGATAGAGGCAAAAATCTCCACTTGTTTCACTGCTTTGGCTGGATTTGATTCTGGATTTCGATGGGAGGGTACGCGCACATAGGCCAGCTATTCGAGCCCTTTGTGCTACCTCCAGGATTAGAGTCATCCAACCACGTAACGTCACTCAATCCATCCCACACGTGAGATGAATCTGAGGATGCTGGAAGGGGACGTAGTTTTGTCTTCTTGTTTTTAGAACTTTTTTGTAGATATCCTTTTAATAATTACAACATGCTTACGTCCAGACAATCTGGACCCATTTATCTGGCATTTTTTTGGAATTTTCCTATGAATATCTTGCGATGTTTCTGGATTTCGATGGGAGGATACGCGCAAATAGGCCATCTATTCGAGCCCTTTGTCTTGCCTCCAAGATTAGAGTCGTCCAACCACGCAACGTCACTCAATCCATCCCACACGTGAGGTGAATCTGAGGATGCTGGAAGGGGACGTGGCTGCGGACTGCTTTGTCTCCATGTTTTTAGAACTTTTTTGTAGATATCATTTTAATAATCAATTACAACATGCTTACGTCCAAACAATCTGGACCCATATATCTGGCATTTTTTGGAATATTCCTACAATTACTTAGTGTACTTTTTGAACATCTTGCGATGTTTCTGGATGTCGATGGGAGAGTACGCGCAAATAGGTCACCTATTCGAGCCCTTTGTGCTGCCTCCAGGATTAGCGTCGTCCAACCACGCAACGTCACTCAATCCATCCCACACGTGAGATGAATCTGAGGATGCTGGAAGGTAACGTGGCTGCAGACTGCTTCGTCTCCTTGTTTTTAGGACTTTTTTGTAGATATCCCTTTAATAATTACAACATGCTTACGTCCAGACAATCTGGACCCAATTGGCATTTTTTGGAATTTTCCTACAGTTACTGCACTTTTTGAACGTCTTGCGATGTTAGTGTGTTAGAGCCACGTAATTACAGCCTGGCTCTATCTGGAGATCATCCAGGGAGACAGTGTGGCAAACACTACGTTCCTTGGCCATCGATTATCACTCCAGCGAAAATTCCCTCATTTTGTGAGGGCGAGTCGATCTCGAAGAGGAAAAGATGGCAATCGGCCCAACGGCATAGTAGTCTATCGCTTTCACCACCACACTACCGTCTACTCATCCTTCTACGTTACTCACTTTCAAAATGGCGGCGTTGGCAAAGGTCAAACGTTTCCAATGATAATGAAAGCGTATCCCCAACTGCCTTTACCGATATAGTCACCTTCTTTTAAATAAAATAAGAAAATATCTTTTATTTTTGATTTTGAGTGTAGTACCTACTTTTTTTCTTCTTTTTTGATTAAAGTTAAGTATACACGAATACACGTTGCGCTTATTCTTATTTTCTTATGCAGTTCCAGGCCCGAAATATTCTGGCTCTGGCACAATGTTGTGCCTCGACGCTTGAGCTAAACATTACAAACGCTTATAAAAAGAGTGCCATCCTATCATCCAAAAGAAGGACACGATCGGGAAAAACACAATCGAGCCAGGCAAGAAAAGTAGCCCGAGGCATAAGCGTCAATAAGGAGGGGCAGTAATAACTTTTTAAATAACGAAACGCTTTTTTAATTTGCTTCATATTGTTGAAATAGCTAATGCTCCTCCCCAAATTGCCTCCCCCTCCCCCTCCCTGGAAATTACTGTATGGGCGCCCATGAGTCCGAGGTCTACTGTTATTAGAGTAGGTCTTTTTTGTCATTCTTGGGATGCATTGGAAACGCAATTCATTTAGGAAATTCTTGGTGCAAACAGCCTTCATCATATTTTTGCTGGGAAACAGCGGCATCCAGTAGAAGAGAAACTGGAAACGGTTGATGAAGAGGTCGAGCCATACGAAACAAGGATGACACGCACTACAATTGTAGAAAGTTATGGTGGGGGAGTTTTTGTTTTTGTTTAGGTAAATGAGTCTTTATAGTAATTAAGGTATCTAGGGCGTTATAACTAAATAACGCCTAAGGTCGACATAAGACCCGTGGTGCCTTCATTATTTTATGTCATACTTGCAAGAAGTTGATTAAGATGATTAAAACAGATGATAACAATAAAATCAGTATAGACTCACATTTAACATCCTTGACCGTACCTATAGTGATGAGGCATAATTTTACATTTGCGGGCGTTATAAGCGGGCGATATAAAAAATAACGCCCGTTGCTATATAAAATGCGGTTGTCATGTAAATAAGCGTTATTTAGTTATGTTTCTTGTTTCAGCAGTTGTTATGGAGAGTAGAGTTGACCCTCGAACCGCTGTTTTGGACATTATGGTAGTGTTGCAGGAATCTGCTCACAATTTTTCGAGGAGTCGTAATGCCAAGTTGCGAGACGGTACAATTTAATGACGGGTGTATGAGGAAAATAAAAAGGCCAGTGCTGTATAACGTGCTTCCTACATAAAGGTCGATCTACGAAACAATGTGACAGCTATAGGAGGAGGTTCCTTTCCTGCGAAAGTCATATGAAGCATTGTCAAAATACTCTATTTGGTCGTTTTTGATAATTTTGTCGTTGATGCCAACAGTCAAAGAAAATGGAACCAGAGGAAATGTCAATGGTAATTAATGTGGCGACTGTCTATCTAACGGGAACAACAAATGTCAGCTCATCAAGTTACTGTCATTGCAAATTGCATGTAAAGGAAATGAATTGCATTCGAAATAAAACATTCTCATCTCCAACAGATGGATGGTGGATTATAGATAAGGAATCGAGGGTGCACGTGGGTCTTTTGTGCTACTTGGAATCATCCGATCAAAAGCCACCACACAACCTAAAGATGATCCCATGGGAAATGGCCCAAAATGTACCCATGTCAAGCCAGAGGGTCCTCCGATATGGATCTTCTCAGTTGGGCAAGATGATGGTTCGACCAAGCCACTACTTAAGGTTCAGAGGAGTGTACCTTCAGGTACAACAGTGGCGACTCAATCATCAGAAAATTGAAGCTGGAAACGGTTAAACATCCCTTTCTAAATTCACTAAGACCTTGTGTCGTTGTACCTCCGGTTGTGGAGAGAAATGTGTTCCTTGTTCATTTGTCTGTGTACCTACACTGTGACTGTTCACGAAGGTGGCCTTAATTAAATTAAATTAATTTAATGTACCAAGACTACAACTTCTATCTTCTCTACCTTCTAAACAGTCGGTCTGATGGAAACTGTGTTGGTATACCTTAATTTTGCATTTTTGCCTAATTTCGGCCGAAAACTGACCTGTGAAAGTCTCCTCCACCCACCCATGAAAAATCTAAAGGTACCAGATTTTGAAAATTTCTATTTTGACCAATTTAATTGGACGACACGTTCCGATTTGATCGTTAACATTATAAATTTAGCTAACAACGCTTTCGAATTTTAATTAACAATCTTGTGTGATAAGAATCAAGGGCCTAAATTAGCCTTTCAAATATTAAAAAAGCAATTTGGTGAAGGTATAATAAGGGTAAATATCATGCTAAGTCACTGAACATCATGCATTGTTATTAGAAGAAGCTTTAAAAAAAGTTATGAAAGAAGCTTACCTTTCTTTGGTATAAGTGATTTCAGGAGCATGACAGCGTGTTCGTCTAACGCCCAAGCGTGCATTTTCCTATAACTGTCTCTGCCTTTTTCAGTCAATTTATCCCAAGGTTTCGGTTTGGACAACAACTCGGAGACGGTACCTTGCGATAACCCAAGAATATATTTTGCAAACAGTCTTTGGCCAATATTATGAATCGATAATAATTCTCGAACTCTTCTCGAAATGTGCAACGTGTCCAAATTTTGCGCGGCGTACTTATCCATATTGTATCGTAACATTTCTTGTAGTCGCGCTTCCATCGGATCACCTTTCGGTATAAGGCTTTCGCCTAATCTTCCGACCATCGAACCCGGCGGTAAACCGAGTTCATCGGAAAATCGAAAAGGTGATCTATGTTCGTCAAAACGATACGGACTCTTTAACGAATCATCGCTGCGCAAAAAATTGTTAACCGCGCACATCGTTGCAGCTAAAGGTACATTATTGTTACTGAGATGATGGTTATTGTTGTCTTCGGGTGTTTTTGGATTTCCATTTAGAAAAAGGTCGTTCGGCGATGCTTGTGGTCCACTGATCGGTTCCAATGATGGTTGTGGTGTCGATGCCGTACTTTTTTCCGTCGAATCCGCGATGACAGGTGTAGTAACCGTTACTGGCCCATCTGCGGAGGGTGAGGAGGGTATTATTCGGTTATTTAAGGTAATTTGTTCAATACTTCGTCGCCAAGTCGCGACTATCTCCTCGCCGAGTATTGTACCAAATGTCTCGACGTTTTGGAATAATGGAGGAAGGGAATTATTTGGCGGTGATTTAGGAAGATCTGAGGGTGACTCTGAAGGTTGTGTTGATGACGGATTTGCACCTCCTGGAAGGTAAGTGGGATATTTTAATTTGAAATATGAAGTTACAAAATTTATGAATAAAGACACGACACACTTAAATTGTTAGTTTAGAGAACATGATGCAAACGCTATGTAATTTCAACATAAATATATAAGCCTAATGGTTAAGTAAGTAAATGAAATAGCATTATGTTTATTTATTGTGAATTGTGCCTTCAATTCTAAGGGAATTTCATCACATTCTTATTGTATTAAGTTTTCAAAAATGTACGTAAACCACGTGATCAGTTGCCTACTTCACATTGTAACGTCTGTGTTTTGTGCCCTTTTTTATACAGGGTGGTCCACATTGATCGATTATGGGAAAACTATGGCTAGACGATTAAAATGTTTTGACATTTGTGGGACTTCTGGTAATACCGGAAATAGATCATATTCTACATAAAAATGTAAATACATTTCATGGGTTGCAATACCAGCTTTGCAATGTTTTACTGGCGTAGGTTTTCCTATAATCCGATCGATGCAGCTTCGGGAGGACCACCCTCTATAAATCATTTATCATGGAAATGCGTTCTCGGACTAATGTTTCTTGAATTCCTACTGTAACGTTTCTAAAAACACTAAGTGGAGGAGTACAGACACAACATCCTAAATATCAATTTATCAGAGATCCTGCTCTTTGTGGTAAATATCATTTCAGTGAAACACAACAAAATTCAAATTCGCGAGAGATACCCAATATTGGAAATATTTAAACAAATATCAGGTAAATATTATACTTAAACTAACAGTTCATTAGTATTTTATTGGTAATTGTTGCATACGGCCTCTGGTGGTGACTTATGCAACTTCCGTAAGTAGGTAGTCATTAATTGTGTTTAAATTTAAGAAAAGCATTTGCTGTAATTAATTAAAATAGCCAACTGAGGAAAGGTAACTTTTCAACCACGATCAATTGTAATACTTTGTAGCGCCACTATGGTGAATTTCAATTGTTAATAGGCAACTCATCAAACGACATGAGCGCGATCTATGGACAGTACTTCTTATCAATCTGTATTCCAAGGTTGCTACTAGGAATATGATTCAAAATCGATCTTTAAATGAAAATGAGAAGCTAATCGAAAATTAAATTAAGAGAAGCAAGACAGATAAACAAAAATACAACATTATTCCAAACAGAATCAATAACATACAAATTAAAAACAAAGTTGGAAACACACAATCGTAGAACATAGGAATGTATAGAAAAAAGAAAACAAGGGAAACCTTATAAAAGATGAGAAATATATAAATGAAAAGATACTCGCAAACAACAAAGGGGAAGATATAATCGGTCGGGAAGAGAAAATGAAGGAAAAGAACATACAATGGACGACGAAAAATAAAAGTAGAAGAAGAATAATTGAAATATGCATAGGAAACGATCTAATTATCACGAATACTTCGCTTAGAATCAAACAGTAGAACAAAGTAGAAATGAGAAATCTACAGGGCGTTTCGGAATTGCACGGCACTATTTGAGGTATGCGTTCTCTAGCTCACAATAAACAAAGTTATTAATGTATTACCAACCAAGGTATTAAAGGTAAAGTAAAATCAAGTAACCGTGGAGACAAAAATCTTGTGTTTGTCACAAAATAATCTTGACGAGCTTCTAGATCATGTTCGGATTGTCAAAGGGCAAAGGAAGTAGTTTATGCATGATGGTGCTCCAGCTCACTATTGCCATACTGTCACTGACTATTTAAACACGAACATATGGTTGAAACGGACCAGTTAAATGGCGTTCTGACGCGGTTAGATTATTTTGTACGGAGCTAGATGATGTCTATTGTTTATTCTACGTTGGAACGTAAGAAGTGTCAAAGAAACATGGGTTTGTTGTGCTTAATGCCACATTCAACAATTGGACAGTTACTGTAAATGTTGTATTGCTAAATAAATATCTTATATACCAATATCACGATATTGATTTAAGACATACGTTTATATAATCTGTTTTCTCTATTTTCTACAAGAGAAGAGATAATTAAAATAGTGCCGTAATACATAGAGAAAGCGAACAGATTGATGAACAAATGAAAAATATTTAAAGACAGGATTATGAAAAATACAAAGAAAACAGTAAAGAAGCAAATATAAAATAATTAATAATGAATTGCAGAATTGCAAGAGAAAAGAACAATAGATGATAATAGAAAGGCTAGCTGAAAGAAATACGAGAAGTAAAATAATAGCGGTGGATGAAGAAAAA
Source organism: Pyrocoelia pectoralis (assembly GCA_036250285.1). Taxonomy (NCBI): domain Eukaryota; kingdom Metazoa; phylum Arthropoda; class Insecta; order Coleoptera; family Lampyridae; genus Pyrocoelia; species Pyrocoelia pectoralis. The sequence continues at coordinate 26,042,428 of CM070083.1, forward strand.
ATAGAAGAAACAGAAATTAGCAAAGAAGAAATAGATAACACCAAAAATAGTAAAGTAGATTGAAGAAATAACAAAAGAAGAATTGAGATATAAATTAAATGAAATATTTCGGGTCAGGGGACTCGAACAAGATCTGATTTTTACATAAAAACAGCATTAACATATACAAGAAGAACTATGTAAGAACACGTAAAAACTGTGAAGATGAGAACAATCCACGATGGATGGAAGAAAGATGTTGCCGGCCGCAACATTTTTCACTATTTCTTCAACGAACAAGGTAGTAATGTATGTTCATTTTTTAACAATGAAAAAAGCGATGTTTATGATTATGAGCAGTTCGTCCGTTCCGCTCTTAGACTTTTTCCCCACCACTGCTCAAACAGCAATTGAACGACTTGGAAAGGGCGAACAACCTACTTTATTGTTGAAATTTTGAATCACTGTATCATCAATTTGATTTAACTCTTGCTTTTTTGAAAAAAAAGATGATACTTACAGCAACGGATGATTCTTCTTCATATTGCATTTAGACGGGATCAGTATCTAAAATAGTCCTTGTCCTTGCGGTTGGAACAGAAATTAAAAAATACACCCATGCCTTACACTTCAAACGATTGTATTTTTAAACTGAGACAATAGAGGAACGTTAAAATGGTTGCTTAACACTATTATTGGCCGTTTCATTCCACGATAACCTTGTACGATTGTTTCGTATGTGCTGTTGAATTATTAACTGTTTAATTAATTACTTAATCACTTTGGCAGTGTACAATTTTCAAGGTTCTCCCCCCCCCCCCAAAAAAAACGTAGTTTGATAAATAACTATTCTATTATTGTAATGTTTCCCAAAAATGTACATTAATAGACACCAATTTTGTCACAAAAGCTGTGTTTAATGTTGTGATACAAATAAACTTCAGGTTCCATTGGCCCAAACTATTTAGTATCTGAAATAATAATCTTGATGATCAAATGGCGAACATTATGATAGTTCAGTGGAATATCAGCAAAGTTCAAGAAGGGGTTAATATAAAGAGAAAAAATACCAAAACATCGTAAAAAATAAGATAGAAACATATTGTAAAAGAGGAAACCATCAAGTAGAACAAGAATCAAAGAAATCGCAACCATAAGCTGTGAGAATATGGATAGATAACATAAAAAACGCATTAAAACGAAAAATAAACCATAATAAAAGTACGTACACATGAAAGAACTAGAAGAAAAACTTAAAGAAAGGAAAAATTTAGTAAAAGACGAAAAAGAAAAACATGGAAAAATTCGGAAAAAAAAGTTTCCTTTTGGGATGCTGAAACCGTTGCCAAGTAAAAAGAATAACTACCTAAACAACATAAAAGAAGAAAAAACAGTAAAAAAAATGATACAAAGAAGAAGAATACATAATGATGACATGATATTTTCTATTAGAGACCATTGTGTCTAAAGTCTGGAATTTGTTTCACATGCCCGTACCATTGAAGCGCTTCGCTTTCCAGTGGCCAGGAATGGAAGGACTGGAACCCTTAAATTACACAACACAGAAACACCAAAAAAATCACAATAAAAATGTATGAAATCGAGTTGTTTGCTGATGATGACAGCTTCGCTATCGAAACGTGTCCGATTTGATAAATTTTTATTATTATTTTTGGCGTTTTCAGTGTTGTGTAATTCAACGGCCACAAGGGTTCCAGTTCTTCCACCTTTGTTAATGTCCAACATAAGACGATGGTTTTGACTTTGCTATTCTTTCCCCTCGCCATAGTTACATGGCAATGGAGCAACCAAAGCCTAACACGGTCTACTGTGGAGTAAAATAACTACCCAAATGAAAAAAAATATGTGGGGGAGAAAGGATTTCAGTAACTCAAAAATAATTAATTTGGCAGGGGAACATAAAAGAGTCTCGATAGATGGGTAAAATGGCATCATTACGTCAATCATGAAGAAAGGGGACCAGTATGCAAGTATTACAAAACACTCTAGAAGAAATATTCGCGAGGATAACAGAATAAAACTAAGAGAGTGAATTTAGTGCAGGAAGAGGAATACAGGATTACGTGTTCAGTTTACTTCAAATAATAAAAAGACACTTAACTTTATATGTACATTGTGGATCTGGCAAAAATCTTCGAAGGGAAAAACTTGCACGACTATGTTGAAAGCCTATACGAATAACAGAAACAAACAATAAACAAAACGGCATTACACAAAGGACATTGGAGGGATAAGGAGTAAAGAGATGATTGTAAAACCAGATAAGTTGACGACGAAGATTAAGTAAATGAGAGCGTGAAGTTATCGAATAAAAGGGATATGGATAGTACTGTGGTGTGAATGATACAAGAAAAGAAAAGTTGTATGGAGCCCTACAAAAAGTAATTGACGAAGAAGAATGATAATATTAGGATACCTGAATGGAAGAATAGGAACATGGAAACAGAGGCAGTAGAAAGAAGAATAATAACGGGGGAAGAATTGCAGAACTTTTGAAATTGAATCAGCAATACAAAGGGTTGACGAGAGTGGAGTGTTAAAAGAAATAAAAGGTCTTATCATTGATTTATCTTCTAATCAATTCTAAAAAAAATGTAAAAGTCGAGAGATAAGCGGAAATGGTTATGATGAAATGGGAAAAAGAAAAAAGAGTCATAAACGTAAAAAAACAATGTATGGAAAGGACATGGAATAAAGTCAAAAAAAATGGAAAGCTGAGGTAGCAGAAAAGTATAAAAAAAGGAGACCACGGAAATTCAGTAAATAGTGTATAATGTGAAAGATAAAAATCTGAAAGATTATGATGAATACATAGAAACGCACAGAAAAATAGAGAAAAAGATAAAGAAGGCAAAGCAAGAATCGTGGATAAAATTTGGTGAAAAGATGGCGAGAACTTACAGAGAGAAGCTATAATATTACTAACGTAAAAGACGGAAACACAATCACTGTCAAACATAGACAGTACGTTCGGGAATTGACCGGATGGGGACACAGGTGACGAGGAGAAGGAGATGCAGAACATTCGACAAGATAAATTAATGGAGACAATAGGAAAATTAAGTTTGGGAACGGAACAAGGAAACACAATTATACAATAAATGGGAGGAAAAGTAATAAAACAGTTAAACAAACTAATTAATGAGCTAATATCAAAAACAAGAGTACTGAAAGGAATAATACTTAATACCGATATGTAAAAAAAAGGAGACACGAAGAAAAACTACAAGGGAGGTGTTCCAGGAAAAATATTGGCAAGAATTATGGAATGAAGAATAACTCAATATGGGGTTTAGAGGAGGATAAGCGCACAGGAAAAGTATACAGGGTCCATCATAAAAGTAATGCGCATTTTCTGGGAAAACTTGATTTATTGATCGAACCTCTGTACAAATTCTTCAAAATACTCTCCCCCTGAGACGTGTCTGCCACGCCTGGAAGGCACCCTAAAAGTCCTCGACGGGAATGTCTCTCAGGAACGTTGTAACATGTTTTTGAATGTTTTCCATGGTCTTCCAATGCTTTCCTTTCAGCTCTCTCTTCAGTCGGGGAAACAACAAAAAGTCGCACATCAAGGATTCGTCCATGGTTATGACAGTCCGGCTCATTTTTAATCAAATCCAACAATTCTTGACAGCGCGAAACTCGAAATTCTTTCTGATCTTCCGTCAACACTTTCGGCACAAGCTTCACGCAGACCTTGCATTTTTGCAGATTCTCGGTCATTATTCCATGTACCGCAAATGTGGACACGTGCAGGGTGTCAGCAATTTTCTGGATGCTCAATCGACGACGACCACGGTCGGAATGCAAAACTTCGCGCATACGATCCACGTTTTCGTCGTCGGTTCTGGCCGTTGTTGAGCGTCCAGAACGGGGTTCGTCGACGACCTCCTCCCGGCACTCCTTGAACACCTTCTGCCACGTCCCAGATTGTGACCTTGAAGATCTCTTTCCAAGCTTTACGCTAAACTTGATGGATAAACAGAGTCGAAAAAAACACTTCACGCGGAGACACGCCTTTCCGCTCCCCCTGCTCGGAAGAAACTGGCGACAGAGCAGACCACCACCACATTGCCAGACTGGTTTTACGGGGCTACCATGGATAGTTGCATCCACAACAAAATTATGCGCATTGTTTTCATAATGGATCATGTATAACCAAGAAAAAAGCGATACATTTATGTTTCATGGATCTTCAAAAGGTGTTCGATCGTGTAAGAAAAGAAGGCATATGGAAGACTCTAGAAAAAAGGACAACGCAAACGTGGTTAGAAACAAAAAAGACAGTAGCTAAAGAATTTTATACAAGGATGTGTGTTAAACCCACGCTATCATACTCAATAGAGTCAGACGACAGTATCAAGTATACTAGGAAGATGCAGCTTATCTGAATAAGCTCATGGCATGGACGAAGCAACAGGAAACCTGGAAATACTGGATACTGGAAAAGATCAAAACAATAATAATGTTTACGCATAACGTAAAATCAAAAGGAAATGGTGAAGACTAATGAATATGTAGGAGTAATAACACAAAACAGTGGAAAAACTGGGGGAAAGATAACCAATTAAAACATGTGCGAATGCAATGGATATGGCTGGTTTGGTGATAGGATAAGGAGAACAGTGTATGAGACCCGGATGTCGAGAAGAATAATAACGGAAGACCGAGGGTAACAAGAAAGCGGTGGGAAGGACAGATATGGGAACATAAAGGACGATCGAGCGGAAAAATGCAGAAAAACTGAAAGGTACAAATATTACATTTGTAAGAAGAAGGAATGAAGCTCCTGTATCATTCCATAGAAAGTCCGCACTATGACAAGGATTAACCATAATATTGGAACAAATTTTCAAAATCTGCAACGAACATGGGCGTATGAAATTGCGGCAAAGATAAAACGCATAAAGTAAAACCAAAAGGAGGTGGTGGAAAATATCTAGGAAAAATAACACAAAACAGTGGAAGAATAGATAACTGGGGAGAAGATAACCAATTAAAACATTTGCGAATGCAATGGTGGATATGGCAGTTAGGGTGGTTCGATCATGACTCACGAATAGTAAGTGATAGGATAAGGAGAACAGTGTATGAGACGCGAATGTCAAGAAGAAAAAGAACGGAAGACCGACGATAACATGAAAGGGTAGGAAGGGCAGATATGGGAACATAAAAGACGATGGAGGGGAAAAATTCAGGATAACAGAAAGGTACAAATATTACACTTGTAAGAACAAGGAATGAAGCTCCTGTATCATTCCATAGAAAGTCTGCACTAAGACAAGGATTAACTATAATATTGGAACAAATTTTCAAAATCTGCAACGGACATGGCCGTATGAAATTTTAGCAAAGATAAAACGCATAAAGTAAAACCAAAAGGAAATGGTGGAAAACATTTAGGAAAAATAACATAAAACAGTGGAAGAATAGATAACTGGGGGGAAGATAACCAATTAAAACATGTGCGAATGCAATGGATATGGCAGTTAGGATGGTTCGGGCATGACTCACGAATAGTGGGTGATAGGATAACGAGAACAGTGTATGAGACGCGAATGTCAAGAAGAAAAAGAACGGAAGACCGACGATAACATGAAAGCGATGGGAAGGACAGGTATGGGAACATAAAAGACGATCGAGGGGAAAAATGCAGAAAAACTGAAAGAACAAGGAATGAAACTATTGTATCATTCCATAGAAAGTCTGTAATAAAACAAGGATTAACCATATTTTGGAACAATTTTCAAAATCGCAACGAACATGGCCGTATAAATTTCAGCAAAGATAAAACGCATTAAGTAAAACCAAAAGGAAATAGTGGAAATATCTAGGAAAAATAACACAAAACAGTGGAAGAATAATAACTGGGAGAAGATAAAACCAATTAAAACATTTCGAATGCCAATGGATAAAGGCAGTAGGGTGGTTCGGTCATGACTCACTAATAGGATTGATAGGAAGGAGAACAGTGTATGTGGACGCAATACTCAAAAGAAAAAAACGGAAACCGACGATAAAACATAAAAGCGTAGGAAGGGATAGACATGGAACATAAAAGAATGATCGAGGGAAAAATTCAGGAAACGAAAAGGTACAAATATTACACTTGTAAGAACAAGGAATGAAGCTCCTGTATCATTCCATAGAAAGTGTGCACTAAGACAAGGATTAACCATAATATTGGAACAAATTTTCAAAATCTGCAACGAACATGGCCGTATGAAATTTCGGCAAAGATAAAACGCATAAACTAAAACCAAAAGGAAATGGTCGAAAATATCTAGGAATAATAACACAAAACAGTGGAAGAATAGATAACTGGGAGGAAGATAACCAATTAAAACATGTGCGAATGCAATGGATACGGCCAGTTAGGGTGGTTCGGCCATGAATCACGAATAGTGGGTGATAGGATAAGGAGAACAATGTATGAGACGCGAATGTCAAGAAGAAAAAGAACGGAAGACCGACGATAACATGAAAGCGTAGGAAGGACAGATATGGGAACATAGGAGACGATCGAGGGGAAAAATTCAGGAAAACGGAAAGGTACAAATATTACACTTGTAAGAACAAGGAATGAAGCTCCTGTATCATTCCATAGAAAGTCTGTTTAAAACCAGGCTTAACCATAATATTGGAACAAATTTTCAAAATCTGCAACGAACATGGTCGTATGAAATTTCGGCAAAGATAAAACGCATAAAGTAAAACCAAAAGGAAATGGTGGAAAATATCTAGGGACAGTGGAAGAATAGATAACTGGGGGGAAGATAACCAATTAAAACATGTGCGAAGGCGATGGGTACGAGCAGTTAGGGTGGTTGGACCATGACTCATGAATCGGTGATTGGATAAGGAGAACAGACGCGGAAGAATAAGAAAGGAAGACCGAGGATTACATGAAAGCGGTGGACATGGGAGCCCATAAGAAGGGGCAGAACTTGAGCAGTAATACTTTCTTAAAGAACGAAACGGTTTTTTTTTAATTTGCTGCATATTGTTGAAATTGCCAATGATCTGCACCAAATCCCCCCCCCCCCCACCACCGGAAGTACTGTATTGGCGCCCATGGCGGTGGTAAGGACAGGTATGGGAACATAAAAGACGATCAAGGGGAAAATGCAAATAAACTGAAAGATACAAATATTACACTTGTAAAATCAAGGGAACATTCTACAAAGGATTTGTCAGGAAGCAAATTTGCGACCGTATTTTTGGCATCTCCTGTATAATTCGTTAGAAAGTCTGCACTAATATTGGAATAAATTTCGCAACGAAGATGGTTGTATAACAACGACGACGTTCGTTCCTTCATTTTCTTGTGTAAGAATAGATAAAAAGAACTGTTAGAGCGGTACAAATTTTTGAAAATTTTGGAATGCGTTCATCTTGACAAAATTTGTTGGTGCCTAAATGAAAATAAATACAAAGTGGTACCACAATAAGTAACTGATCACACGGTTTACGTTGAAAATTCAAAAAAGTCCTGTCGATTTGATCGAATTTTTGTTAAAATTTTAATACAATTCGAAAATATTACTTATATGTATAGGTATGTTTCGCAAAAGTTTAACGTTCATAATCTACTCAGTTCATCAAAAAAAAAAAAAGATTCTGACGGACGACTTCCTTAGTTTACGGTCGACCGACAATAATTTATTACAAAGAATACTAATTAAAAAAAATAAAGTTATTTTATGCGAGCAATTATATATTGTAAGTAACTAATCTATGGTAATTTCGAATTTTGGGAATTTACTAGCGAACCATGGAACTGATTAACATTTTAAAGAGAAAGAGATTATAATCTCACCAAAACCTTTAACAATAATTAATAAAGTGTAGCGCATTGAACACATTTTTTTTGTTTTTTAGTATGACTGTACCTAATTTAAAATGAATCGAGTGTGGGTGAGTATTGTATCATGTATTTTTCAACCTACTTAGGATTTTGATTGTTCTACACGGAATTAATCAAAAAAAAAAAAAAACCCAACTTTATTATTCAGTTAAAGCGCCTTTTTATGTAGGGGTACCTAAGGTACCAGGACAATAATAATTGTTCTTATTATGATGTAAGCGATTTCAAAAATAATAAAACAAGAACAATCGTGTCATGAACGCAATGTAATGTAAGTTAATTTTCACAATGTGTAATACATGATGACTTTTTTTTTACAAAACTAACCTTGCTAAAACCTAATGACGTTTAGATATTAAAGACCGATACGATATTATTATTTAAAAATTTTTTTTTTTTTTAGAAAAACAAGGTTGAAATCGTTAATTAATTCCTAACTTTGATATGACAAATAATGTCGTGACTTAATTTTTTATAGTAAGTACATCTTAATTATGGTATATAAGATTACAACAACAAAAAAAAAACGCAAAGCAATCCAACACGTAAACACCCTCGAAAAACTACTAAAAAATAACCCCACCCCCTCCCTAATTGGGATATAGGTTAAGTGAAGGGAAAGGCATGCTTTTGGTATAACAAAAACAACAGAATGAACGGATACAGTGCTTACCTTCATTGTCTTGAACTGTAACAGGTGGTTCAGAAGCTTCGCTTCTTGATCGCTCCAACAATTCGACCGACTTACTTTCGGGGTTGTTCGATGGAAAGTTAACCGACCTTAAGATACTGTAACAGAAAAAAAAAAGGTTAGTTATCAATGATCATAAATGATAACGAAAAAAAAAATGGGCAGGATTAAAAAATACTTACTCTATCAGCGACCAATAGCGAACTATGAGACGTGAGCAAATATTTGTGATCTACTTTCATTTAAAAAAAAAAAAAAATAAAACGGAACGAATTCGATATTTACCCGATTTCTCTTTTGAGGTCTTCGTAATCCCTTTGTAAATCGAGCCTATTTTCTAATCTAACAATGTGTTGCCTTTTCTGTTCTAATTCGTCTTCTAACCTGGAAATTTGTGACATAGAAGATTCCTGTAGTTTCGTTATGCTTAATTGGAGACGTTGCACTTCCTCTAAAAGTTGATTAATCTGCAACAAGAAAAATCTTTCGTTCAGTTTTCACAGTTGAAGGGGGTGGAAATTGGAAATTGTCGCCCGACGTCGTGGTGTTTTAAAAGAGACAAAGACGGATGGGTACAAAAAAGAGGTCGAATTTCGCGCGTAATTAACAAATCAATCAATAGCTTTCGCGTATGAAGACATTAATCCGTTCAACCCCTTTATGTATAAGGTGTCTGTGGAATCGATCCAACGGGAGCTTTAAGCTAATCTAAACCTTAAATTACAAAGACGTAGAGATGTGCAAAGTTTTGAGTAATTAATCAGTGCACAACATCAAAAACCACCGGAAAGTAGGTAGTTTTAGGAAATTTTCAAATTAGTCAAATCGAACTTTTAAAATCTCAATCGAAACAATGTATCGGTGGTCAAAACGTTTGTGTATCAGAGGATAATGGATTGTGGTTGTAGGATTTAAATATAATATAAAGTGGAACAGGTAGTAAAGATTGTTAATTTGAGGGTGAACGCTAAAATGAGCGCCAATTTGCGTATTGGCTCGCATGTCAAATTAATACTCGCAGAACTGCAAAATTTCGTTAATAAATCCAAATCCCCCTTTCTCATTAAAAACAAAAAACAAAATCGAACAGCTTGGAAAATAAGGGTAGAAAAGGGAAACGGAAGAGGAAACCCTTCACAGATGATAAATATAAACCAATATTTCAGATAGATACCTCCGCAAGGGTGCGTTTTTGCATATCCGAACTTCAAGCCGATTCCGAATCAATCAAAGCCACATCCGCCGTATCCCATCTCTTTCTAACTCGTCGCTATTTACATTAAACAAACCCTTTCTTCTCAAAAACTTTTAGAGCAGGAAAACCGATAGCAAACGAAAATTTATTGGCGTCCAAAACAAAAAATCGTATATTTTTAGTAGGCCGATTGTTTTTCGCGCTGCTTTTTGTTCGTGATGATTTTAACTAATTGAACATCATTTGTTTGGATAACTGGATCCTGCATACAACTGGTACGTTTTTTTTTAAGGCCGAAATTTAGATAGACATTGTATTTTCCCAAGATTTATACGATTAATATTAATTTTTTTTTTTTTTCTCTTTTTAAAACAATATCTTTCGCGCTACGTGTCAGTACACAATAAGCATAAAATTTACATTAAAATCGCCTTTTCAACAAAAATTCGAATTCTATAAGATTCATACTTAAATGATTCATAAAGATCGCTGCTAATGATAAAACCTATACATATGCATGGAGATTTTTCAAAGTGAAAATAAAAAAAAATATATTAATGTGTGCAATCAAGATTCGTTTTATTTATGATTTATATGGCAATTAAAGCTAAAATTACTATAAATTCATTTACGAAAGTTGAATTTTTATATAAATTTCAAGGTTTTGCATGAAAAGAAATTCTTACAAATGCAATCATCGACCATTACACAAACTGTACTTTCCCCTACATGCTTTTTTGGAATTTTCGAAAATATTCGTAGTACATTTAGAGGACAATTTCAGAAGTATCCGATTATGGTCGCGAATCAACCACCCCTTATAAAGCCTAAGTCTGAGATGTGACAAGGGCGTCGCCAAGGGGAGGTCAAGAAAAAAGGTAAAAGTTATTAAAAATAAAAACAAACTTTTTAAGAAATCTTGAAAAAACGCCAGAGCCACGAACCCCCAATACTACTTGCCCCCTCTGGGAAAATGTTCTGACGGCGCCCTTGAAGTGTGAGAGGGTTACGTTTAATAAACAGTCATGAATAACGAACGCTCTCAGTGAGGAAAGACTGAGCCAAAATCTACTCTGGAGAATATCGTCAGAAATGATGACGAAAATTGATGATCATCGACTGAAAGTCCAGTGGGCAAAAGCGAGAAGAGCTGGTGGAACGGGGAGTGGTAAAAAGTCGAGAAGAGAGGTGAGAGGTGGAAGGAGAAAGTGGAAGAGGAGTGATATAAATCTGGCGGAATACAGGTCATTAAAGGAAAAATATAAAAAGACGTGTAGAAGGGAAAAGGGAAGGTATCGAAGATAAGATAAGATTACTAGAGAACGAAGGGGACGTATGGAAGATCCTTAATGGAGTAAGAAATAAAGGTGAATTGGAGAGGTGCAGAATAAATGGAAAGAGCGCTGCATGGAGCTGATGAAGGGGATTGAAGGTAGATACGAGGAAACGGAAAGACAGGCAGGGGAGGATAAGTTTTAAACAACATTAAGAGAGGGAAGGCTGGAGGGCACTGACGGGATACAAGGGGAGCAATCGAAGTATACGGGAAAAATAGTGCGAGGAAAGATATTGAAGCTGCTAAACAATATATAGGAGGAGGAGGAGAGAATCCCAGAGTCGTGGAGGGGGGCTACCGTTTCCCCTTATACAAGGGAGGTGAAAAGAGAGGAATTATAGGCCAATTAGTATATTGAATGTGGGATACAAAGTATTTACGATGGTGGTACAGGAAAAAATGAAGAAGGAGATAGAAGAGAAGGGCAGGCCGGCTTCAGAAAGGGTAGGTGCACTATAGACAATACAGGGTGATTTTTAAGTACGTGGTCAAACTTTAAGGAGTTATTCTTTAAATGATTTTAAGCAGAAAAGTTCATATAAACATATTTCCGGTAATGCTTCATTGTCAAGATACAGGGTGTCAACGTGTTCGGCAATCGATGTTAAGATGAGCTAAAGCTTGCATTGAAGTTGAAGGCGGACATTTTGTGTTACTTATGTTAAATGTTTTTTTCGCCAAAAAATGTATAGTATTTGTTTAAGTGTAGATTTAATAAATCGTGTTTCTTGTTTGATTTTTCTTAAATTAATTTTTTTCAAAACAAAATACCAAAAAGAATTCAAGAGACAAAAAAATGTATTTTTAGTTGCTTAATTCGAAAAAAATATTAAAGTTTAAAGAAAGTCAGTGGCGCACATTTTTTTGGCCAAAGAATTGGTTAAGGTACCCCCGCGACGCCACTGGACTTAATACTTTGAATCAAGTTAGGGCTAAATTAGCATCTTCCTATCATAGATAACGCTACGAACTTTCAACAAAATCGCCTAAACGATTATTGAGATATTTACGAAAAACCGATTTTTTAAAAAAAAGTTTGACACCCTGTATCTTGACAATGAAGCATTACCGGACATATGTTTATATGAACTTTTCGACTTTTCGACCTCTTGAAGTTTGGCCACGTACTTGAAAAACACCCTGTATATATAATATACTGAGACAGTTAGTTAACAAGGATTTTGATAGGAAAGGGGGTAGAGTGTTCGCGATATTTATAGACATTAGGGCGACGTTTCACAGGGTCAATAGGGGGAAAGTCTCGGAAAGGTTAAGGGCCCTAAAGATGGACGAGGAAGTAGTAGAGGTGATGGAAGAAATGTACAGGGTGAAGGTGGGTGATGATATCGGTGAACTCTTCTGGACTGGAAAGGAGCATAGTCAGGGCTGCTCTCTGAGTCCTAGCCTCTTTTCAATATTGATTGGAGACTTGGAGGAAGTACTAAGGAGAAATCAGAGCGGTGGAGCCTTGATAAGTCGACGATCTGGTGTTGGTGACGACGACGAGAGAAGGAGAGATGAAGGACATGATAAGAGTAACAAAGAAATACATGGAGAAAAGAGGGCTAGTGAAAGAAAGACTAAGATGGTGGAGTTTCAAAAGAAGAGGGGAAGAAACAAAAAGGGAGAATGGAACTGGGGAGATGAGGTCATAGAAAGCGCGGACGAAATTACATACCTTTCGGTTACAGGATAAGGTATGACAATAAAGACAATGGGCGGTTTAGGGAGTTGGCTAGGAAAGGGAATACAATAGTCGGGCAAGTGTGGGGCTGGGGGAAAGATGGATTGGGGAAGATAAAGATAAAAGAAGGTGGCTGTTTGATAGACTAGTTAAAAGTGTGAGGGTGGGAGGAAAGGGCGCAGATAGAAAAGATTCAACAAAAATATTAGAGGTGGGTGCTAGGGTTGGATAGTGAAACCCCGGGGTACGTGGTGGAGGAGGAGGTTAAGCTGAGGAAGATACGTATAGAGGCGGAAAAGAGAGAAAAGAAGAGAGAAAGGTGGTATTTTAAGATGTTGGAAGGAGGTGAAGAACGGGAGAATACGTCAGGAGCAGGAAGAAAGAAGGCGATATTACGAAAGAGGCGGACATGCGAGAGGTAAACAGCGGAAATAGCAAGGAGAGACGAGGATGTACAAATACAGGAAATAAGGATGAGGATAAGAGAGGGAAGGTAAAATGAAAAATATAAGTACTTAGTGACAGACGAAATACCGAGATATCTGAAGGGAAAAGAAAGCGCGAGTCAGGGTGGGAAATGAAGAGAAAGGTAGGAAGTATTGGTTGGAGGAGGAGAAGAGGTTGTGCAAACTATGTGGAATGGAAAGAAAAAATATCGAGCACATGGTGGAGAAATGTGTAGAGCTAAGGGAGCAGAGGGAGATGCTGGGAGAGGATGGAAAGGGAAAAAAATTGATGGAAAAGGTTTTAGAGGAGAAGAATTTTGATTTTGACTAAGATTGTATATTTCAAAAAATTCAATAAAGTCCGCGAACATGAAAAGGCCGTGACGCGTTGGCTCCCAATGGAACAAAAACAGCATCGCGAGGATGTTTGGCGTAATAAATAGGTACGTTCTTTTTTGCGTCGGTTCCTAAGCACCTGAGACGAAAGAACAGTCGAAATTAAAAGGGAAGAATCGGCTCCGTCTGCTGGCAAAGTCATGGGCGTGCGAAAATGTTCATTGATTCATTTTCGAATTTATCGCAGCCGTTCCTTATCCTTATCGCGATCGCCAAAATTACTTCCTCGCGTACTTTATTCGCCACATTTAGCTACCTCGGATTATTTTCTTTTCCCAAACTTAAAAAAAGGTCAGCGGTCGATGGCTATTTTGGGGAGGTTGACGGTTGTATCAAAGGGTATCAAAGCCTTTGAACATCACTGTATCGAGGTAAAGGTGAAACATAAGATAAGTTCTTCCAAATTTTTGATGTCTACCTTGTCTTCTGGCACTTCTACGACTGAAGAAAGTTAATGTTTGGTGTGGTGTCAATTCGTTTTTATTTGAAAACGAAAAGGGCGTTACCGCAGCTAAATAGCCTTAGTGTGAAAACCAATACGTTCAATCATGCCTTGTGCAACTTCCGAACTTATAAAGAAGTCACAAACCTCCATAACCTCCACAAACTAATGTAATTAGAACTCGATAGAATTAGATTTTTTGAATTTTGATTTGTTTTTTTTAATACGAATTGTTCACGAAACGAGAAGGAGGGGGGATAGGGCTACTGACACACAGAGAACAATAAGCGACAGGGAGGGAGAATGCAAAGGTTATTCGAGGCCGAGTACGAAGGTCGGCTAAAAAAATAAAAGTAGATCCACATTCGTACTTCCTATACTCCATGACAAAAAGGTCACTTACGTAGAAAATCTCCTCTACTTTTCAAATTTTGAATTACAATTCGTGTTTGAGGAAGTCTACGACGTCGATGGCTCGATTTTGAACAGAAGAAGTGGTCCATTTCGTATGTTTGACGAACATGAAGATTACTGCATAAGACTTCACATTGAGGAATAGACTCACAGGGAAAAAAGCTTTAAAGGGAAGAAAGAAGAATGAAATATCAATATCAACACATAATATAACCGATATGTATACCAATTCCTGTAGGAAAACAAGTCAAAACATTATGGTGATGACAAAGTGAAGAAAAGTTTGATGATTTTGCATCGTTGGGAATTTTTTTTTGATAACCCACTTCATCCCCTTGTCTTCTAATTCTTGCTTTTCAAAACGTCGTGGGTTTTGAAAATCACTTCCAGCTAAATTTTTAAGAATGTAAAGTTTCATCCACCAATATCCATTTCTCAGGAATTTCCCTACGTAGACGAAACTTTCGATTTCAATGATTAAAAAAACAGAATTTAAGCTCGTTTGTACTTTCCTCTTATCTGATGTTTTGGTGTTGAAAATATTACCGATCTTCATATGGAAGAAAGTCGTGAACACTAACACCTTCGGCTTTCTTTCGACTGTCTGTTCAGGTCACATAACTATATCTCAAGTCGTTCTGAACTGTGCAGAATCTTCCAATTAAACATGATATGCCGACAGTTGTTTGTACTATACTGATTTTCAATTTTGAATGTTAGAACTATAATGCTGCATGGTAACTACTCATGGTAAAAAGAGGAATATTATTTGATGCTATTTGGCCAGGTTAAAGGGAAATACTGATGGTGTCTATAGTGAGCAGAAGAGTGACATAGCGAACGAGTTAATATTGACGTGAATAGTAATCGTCGTACGGCTGCTTTGTTTATGGATTTTCAAAATGCGTTTGACATGGTTGACCATGACATCCTTTTATCCAAAATGCACGCAATGGGCATGGCTGGTTATATGACAACGCAACAGGTTAGAATCAATAGTAAAGTGAGTAAGGAAGGTACTATTCGCCATGGTGTAGCGCAAGGACTGTTCTTGGGCCGATCCTTTTTTTAATCTACATTAATGATCTCTGTTCGGCAAAATTGGAGGGTCAATCTTTCTAAAAATAATTCATGGTCGGATAACTGTGCGTGTGAGTATATCAAGCAGATTGATGAGGTGAAAATCTTGGGGTAGTGGTGGATATGAAACTTTCAGTGGAGAAAATACGTGGAAAAAATTAAAAAAGAAATTAAAAGCTCCATTAGAAAATTCTATTTTGTTAAGAATATGTGCCCACCTGAAATCCTGAGAATGTATAGTTCGTTACAATAGGGAATTTCCTCGCGGGGTGGAGCTTACCCCAATATTATAAAACCTCTACAGGTCGCACAGAAACACGTGATTAGGTTAATGGCAAGGAAACCAAAGATGACTCTTTCTCTGCCCGCAGAGATCTTAAAATTCTACCCTTAAGGTGTAAATCTGCAGACCGACACTGAGGCAAGGGGGAAGTCAGGGGAAACTCATTTTGCCTAAACCCAGAATTGAAAAGTTTAAGAGGTCAAATCTCTACATGGCGCCAATGGTTCTGTCTGATAATATAATAGACTGCAAATCACGCATAGAAAGGAAAAGGCTGATCCATCAGTGGCTTATGACTGATGAACCTGAAATATACTTTGGTCCGCTGCGTGGTATCTCCTAGGAGGTATATTCAGTACATTTGGTACATTGACACTAAGTTTGTAATTCTGAACTAATATGTACTGTATTATTTAGTAAGTGAAGTGTGACGACCACATGATCCCGATACACAGTCGCTTACGTACTGAAGAGCAACGATTGATTCCCATTGGCCGACCAATGACAACGGCCAGAATCCTTTATAAACGAACGTTGTTACCCACAGAAATCAAATAGACGCCCACGAAATCTGCCAACACCGACCAGTCCGTCTAGATCGACCCGTCAGCCTGCATTTCAGAACCAGTCTACCCTCCGGCGACCGATCAACCTACCTACTATCTGTACCTCCGTTATTAATCGCTTTCCGCGCTGTTAAAACTTGTACATAATTTGTAAATAGAAATGTTAGTTGTTTCACAACTTCTAAAACTTTATTGTTTATTTGGCACGATCACCAAATAGCGTGTGATCCGATTCAACCGCCAAATGAAGTGAACTCCAAACAATAATGGAGTATTTCACAGAAACTAGTATCAATGAGTTAGCTCCAATCACACATTTCTACGTAAGAGGGCGTGAGAATACCAAAAATTACAGTGACTCTATTACAAACAGTGACGACAAGCGATGTATCGATTTTTATTGGCCGTGGTATATTTTGCCTCATAATGGCGGCCTCACTGTGTTTACCTTTGATCAGCGTGTAATTTATATTTGAATTTGGCACGTTGCTAGGATACCACCGTTGAGTTTATAGAAACCCGCCCACAATTTTGCCTCCTAATGGCGGATGGGTGGAGCGAATCACTGCTTGTCGTCACTGTTTGTAATAGAGTCACTGTACCAAAAATGTCACTTTGAGACCTCTTGCGTAAACTACTTCAATTACCTTATTATCACTGTATCACTGGATAAGTTACGAAGTTTCTTCTCTTTAACATTCTCGCTTAAATTGTGCGGGCATGTATTTCAGGGTCCTAATTAAATGGTAGCCACAAAATTATTGTTGGTACTCACTAACCTTATACCCGTGACTCCATCACTTTTCTATAGAGGGTTGCAAAAAAGTGATTATTACGATACCCGAGTGAAGTTGGCCCCACATTATCAAAATTTGAAAAAAAAAATGATTAGAGTTCTAGTTGCCCCCGGAAGAGTTCTCTTGAGTTCTCAATCGCTTATAGAAATAGTTCTGGCGTTTTAAGCAGCCAAAAAGACAATTGAAAAAAGGAGGGACCAACTTCACAAACCGTCCACTTCAGCGAACTAGAACTCTTTCATTTCCGCTCGAATCGATTCAAGTCATAAGGAAAATCGATAGAACTTTTCGGGGAGCCACCAAAACTTTAAGTAAACTGACCGATTTTCGAAAAAAAATTCCTTCAAGTAGACAGAAAATTTCGATGAGTTTCCTTAGAGTTCTGGTGGGCCCCCGAAAAGTTCTATCGATTTTCCTTATGACTTGAATCGATTCAAGCGGAAATGAAACAGTTCTAGTTCTACTTCGCTGAAGTAGAGACGGTTTGTGAAGTTTTCAATTGCCTTTTTGACTGATTAAAACGCCAGAAGTATTTCTAGAACTCTTCCGGGGCAACTAGAACTCTAATCATTTTTTCAAATTTTAATCATGTGGGGCCAACTTCACACGGGTTGTTACGATCCTAGTACCCAACTGAATCGACTTTCTTTTGATGGGTACCGAAAATGATGACTGATTTCGTCCGCAAAGAGGGATATGAATTAAAACCTCCCTCATCCCTCCAAAGGAAGAAAAAAAAACAGTGTTTTATTCGTCGTCCACCTCCACCGATTGTACAGATGATAGAGGTGGGTTGCTTAAGTTTCCAGAACCGCTTCGGCCAGAGAATATAAGGATGGGTAAACGGGGATGGGTTCGAATGAGAGGGACTGTCGTTTTGCAAACATTACATGATAATAGTGCGATTCGAAACCCATGATGCGATATTTGAATACTAAAGCCCGCAGTGCAAAAACTTTCAAATTTGTTAATTATCAAGCAATTTATCAGTATGAATGAGCATGCCATTTTGAGTTTGATACATCGTGGATTATCTGCGAGCACTTTTTCCACTTTTTTTGTCATCCTTTCTGTGAATGTCTGTAGCATTGAAATGGTGATTGTGACACAAATACACGATTGCGATACATGATCTTTGAAGTTTACTAAACAATTAATAGTGTAGAAACCTAATAAATGTCTGTAACTTAGTTTTCGAAACTTTTCGAAACCTATTCGATGTATTTGGAAGCAACAAAGTTTTTACGGTGCCGTCGCACAATTGCCATGTCAGCAATTGAACAATATGTAGAGTATGTTCCAGATTTTAAATTTTTATGTTACAACGTTAGTGGGCACTCTTTGAGGAGGTGCAAAAATAAGAAAATTTGTAAAGAAAGTACCATATTATAAAACTTACATGTAGTTTGTCGTCATCCATATTTATCTTACACCTGAACAATCTTCAACTCGACTGAATCTATAGTTTAATCATCCAGTAATTAGTAGCATATTTCAAAATACTAAAACAATAAATACTTTGTCGCCGTAGTGCAAACAAAAAAAAAGCTGTTCGTGATGATAAACATAACCTCAAAATACTTTTTTAATACATAGTGAGAAACATTTATAGTTAATCAACGTACGTAAGTAATGTAAATGTAAAGGACGTGTTAAGAAAAATTTTTGAATATATTATTTTACAATCCTTTTAAGTAATAATTCCGTGAAAATCAAACATCTCTCTATTTGCTCAAGAAAAGTATCTTCAGATATTAACGAATATATCAGAAGATAACGAATAATTATGACTGATAAGCTTCTAAATATACAGTGAACGGGATAATAATAATAATAATATACGTAAATTAAGTATAAGGCGACCATTCTTTTATTAATTTACGAACGTTTTCCTTCAACCCGAACCCTTTTTCCGATTGGACTTGTCCCTTGTGGTTATATATGAATGGCTACAATACGCTTTACGCTTCATCGAATAGAACCACGTTCCCACTCACTCTCCTTTTTTTTTCGCATTTTTCTAATTAAATTTTTAAACTAATTAGAGATCAAAGCCAAAGAAAAAAACATAACTCTCTCTCTGAAAACATCGCGGTTCAAAGGATTAAACCACACATTATCTTACAATGGAAAAGTACGTGCATTTTCAATTCTGAAATAGGAAAATCGTGAAAATGAGTAATCTGCATCATGTATGTGTGTGTGGAGGGAGGTTTAAATAAGAGATTAATGATACATTAGAAAGAGAAAGATCGTCCGATCAATCGATATTACTCAGACTTAGGCT
Organism: Pyrocoelia pectoralis; assembly: GCA_036250285.1. Taxonomy (NCBI): domain Eukaryota; kingdom Metazoa; phylum Arthropoda; class Insecta; order Coleoptera; family Lampyridae; genus Pyrocoelia; species Pyrocoelia pectoralis. The sequence goes on from CM070083.1 coordinate 26,061,915, forward strand.
ATGGTATCATTCCAATTGTGAATATGGAATGAATAAAAGGGTTGAAGGAGGTGGAAGGGGGGGGAGTTCAATTGAGAACCGAAGCCGAAATATAAATGTGCAGAGCAAATTGTTTTAGCAGCGTTGCATGTTACTAATCGAACCTATATTATCGGCGCGAGCTTTTAAGGCATTCGTCAATCTTATATTATCTTAAGTAAATTTCGGTTTGGACAAATTGCAATAAAAATTGAATTAAAGACGTTTTATTCCGTCGAATGAACCAATTATGTCGTTTCACTTCTCGAACGGCGATGACACATTCGCCAGACGAATTTCCCGAGAAAAAATTTCCCGGCTCGAAGGACCTCAGTTTTGAAAAAAAAAGTTTTTTTTTAAATCGAATGTTTTATTAAAAATCTTTCAACGAATGCACGTTAAAATGTAAAATTCGCCCCAATCAAAGAAACTATAAAAAAACCGCACAACTCGCTCTCGCCTCCCTTTTCGTCTCTCTTTCGCTCGCACGTCGGAGAATTTAAAAAGCTGAATGAAGGGGTTTAGGTATTGAAAAACTAATTAAAGCCGTATATGATTCATGCAGTGTATTGGAACTCAGATTCAGATCGGAATATAAAGTGGATGGCTACAGTACAGACCAAGCAAGAGTAAGGCGAAACAACGACAATCCGTCTCGCTCTCACAAGGAATAAGTGTTCACTTGTCTTACTCTGGCTCATTAGCGCTAGCAAATCAGCATTCGGTAGTCTCGTTTTCTCTTTATATTTGAGTATAATTATTGATTATTGGGAACTTAGACGTACAAGGGGTTGAAGGAGGGGGTGGTTGATTAAGCTATATGGAAACTCACCCTTTTACTAGAGGGAACTTGACTGATTGGGATAAAATACGTACGATATAAATGAGATGTGTAAGTATTTCAAATTTTCCGAGGCGAAAAGAACCAAAAAAAAAAAACCACCGCGGGCCAGTTTCTAAATAAGGAAGTAAAAGACCACAATGGGTGGTTAAAAAACTTAAACGTAGGAGGTCACCGATTTCAGTTGTTGTATTTGTGGGATGAGTACGAAATTTGGCCAGTGCGTTATGATGAAGTCATCCGAGTTTATTCACCTAAATTTTGTTTATTTTTAATATTAGCTATTTTAAAATAACTTAATTGATTAACAACTAATACCTTTCGAATTTTTTCATACTTTTGAAACTTTGTTTGAAACCGATAGTTTCAAAGGTTAATTAAGTTTAATTTGGATGGGACGAATTATTATAATAATTAATTTTATGAAGAACAACCCTTTAATCGTACCGGTCCTTCATTGTGGTTTTGCAACTGGAAACAATAAAGGTTTTCAATATGAAAATAAGGTTCTGTGGGAAACCGATCTAAATCAAATTTTGAGATTTCCAATAACGTAAACGCCATCTTAACTGAAATTTGTGTGAAGGTCGGGTTTGAAATGCGGACAGTTGCTTTTCAGGTAACCTCTATAACCAAAATTAGTACACATAACATAAAATAATAAAATAACATACATAAAATAGAAAAAAAAAACATGGATGAAAAATCGAAAGAGTTTCCTTGTCATAAATGCAAAGAACTTGGTCACTGAGCAGCAGAGTGTCAAATGAAACGGACAGATGGTAGGCAAAGATCAATCTGAAAAAAAGCTGCATTTTTGTCGTGTGCGACGTCGTCGGATACGCTGCAAGATTATCATGAACGATTTGGCCATCAAACCAAACAACATGTAAAAAGTGTCTTGAAGCTGATGAACATCAATGTGGATGACTGCAAGGATGAATTTGACGGATGGATGTGCTCTGGGAAAAATGCACCGATGGCCATTCAAAAATCAAATACATCGACCGATGGTTGTTGGTGAAAGAATCCATGCCGATGTTAATAGTCCCATGACTGTGGAATCCCTTGGAAAGACACGTTTCAGTAAGTTTCGTAGGATTTTCTTTGTGACGCAGAAAAATGAAGTCAACACCGTCCTGGAACAGTTCCTGAATGAAACTAAGACCATCGGTCGTGCAGTGAAACAGTTCAGATGTGATGGGAGGAAAAGAATTTGATAACAGAAAGGTTTCTGAATTGCTTGGAAACAGAGGAATAGAGCAAGGTATTTCTCCACCCTGAAGAACTGTGGGCAGAATCTTGTAATACTGTTGCATACCTCCTGAATCGCACTAGCAAGTCATCAGTTTAAAATAAATCTCCTTAGGAAATGTGGTATGGTCGACCGGTGAACAATCCAAGTCACTTGAAAATATTTGGAACAGAATGTTATGTGCTTGAGTTTCGCTCAAAGTTTGACGACAAAGCTATTCGTGGATATTTGGTTGGATACGTGAACAATGGGGATGGATTTAGGGTCTGGATCCTACCTCAGTCACGATGCGAAATTCAAACCGCAAATTTGAAGAACAACATTGGAGAGCTCAATGTTGTGTGTGATGAAACCATAGAACAGAGCCTGCCTGATTCAACTTTCGATCGAAAGAATGAGCCAGAGAATAAAAGCTATGAGAAGAGAACAGAAGTTATCACTAAAAACAAAGACTCTGAAACAGCGCACAGTTTCGGAGGAAGTCAAGTGTCAAGTGAAGAAGAAGAAGAAGAAGAAGAAGTACCAACAGAAAAGGATGACCCAGTGGAACTTATGTGTACATGGGCCAGACAAAGATCAATGTTCGGTCTCAACAAAGATGGGTGACTGAAAGCTATACATGAAGAACTGGAGTCCTTAAAGCAGAATGACACTTGGGTATTAGTTGAGCGTCCAAGTAATGTACATATTTTGCAGAACCGATGGGTTCTAAGTGAGAAAGTCGCAGATGATGGAAAAGTTCGTTTCAATGATCGATGAGTGGCTGAAGGATATGTTCAAAGAAAGGGAATCCTGTTGGACGTTATGATACCTTGCTTGCTGTAGCTGCTGCAGAGAAAATGAAACTTGATCAATTTGATGTTAAAACTTCTTTTCTGAACGGTGTACTTAAAGAAATTGTATACATGGAACAACCGGAAGGTTTTGAAGACGGTACTGAACGAGTATCTTTACTGAAGAAAAGTCTATATGGTCTCAAACAGGCACAGCGTTGTTGGAATGAACGTTTTGTAAATTTCATGAAGAAAGCTGGATTCAAAAACAGTTATGCTGATCCATGTCTTTTCTATCGCAGGAGCAGAATGAAGTGTTTGTATGTTGATGATGGTCTAGTTGTGGGCAGCGATGGATTAGAAATTGAGAATTCGTGGAGGTGTTAAAAATAGAATTTCATACAACTAGAGGGTTACTCAACAACTTCTTAGGTAAAAGAAAAATGGGTCGATAGCAGTGAGTCAAGAAGACTCTGGAAAGATTTGGAATGGCAGAATCTAATGGAGTTTTTACTCCAATTGGGTTCGAAGAAACTAACATCAAGAAGAAGATCACAATCCTATCGCGAGGCAGTGGGTTGCCTGCTTTATTTGACAATAGCCTCAGGTCCAGACATTGCTTTCGCAGTAAACGAGGCAGCTCGATCCATAGAAGATCCTACAGCACAAGTAACGAATCTTTCGATACTTGAAGAATACAATGGATTATGGAATTATCTACAAGAGCAAAGAAAGTTTGAAGGTCTACAGTGACGCTGATTACGCTGGTGACAGGGACATAAGATGCTCAACGACAGGAATCAATGCAATACTTGCACATGGTCCTGTGTCGTGGACAACTCAACTGCAAAAGTCAGTCCACTATGGAAGCAAAAATAATATCAGCAAGTAAAGGAGCAAAGAAATTAAAGGAAGTTATCGAAAAATCCAGAATATCATCGAAAATCTGAGCATACACAGGGTCTCCCAGGTTGAATGATCAGGACTTTGACATTTTGTAGAAAAACACATTTTAAGGTGGGTTGCTCCTATAATCATAGGTCCTAAAACTCTCTTTTCTGAGATATAGGGTGTTAAAATTTCCTAAAAAATAAAGTTTTTATTTATTTATTTCCGGGTTACTGTGGAAAATATTCAAACCAAAATTGGCACACAAGATACGGACAGAGGGTCATAATTATCCATGGAACCATCACTTTTGTACACAGCCAAAATACGTTTTTCGTGAAATAAATGACCAAAATCTAGCTTGTGGCCGGACGGTAACAGAACCGAAAAAAGTCAAGAGACATTTTTTCTTCAGAATTGAATGCTCTATCGAAAAAGATATTGAGAATATTTAATTCAGAGCCGTACTCTTTTTATTTATCAAATTAGTAGAACGGATTACCCATATCTCCGCCACTGGTTGATTAAAAAAATTCATATTATTCAATCTTATGACCCTCTGTCCATGTATCTTGTGTGCTAATTTTGGTTTGAATATTCTTCACAGTTCGGAAATAAATATATAAAAACTTTATTTTTTAGACAATTTTAACGCCCTGTATCTCAGAAACAAAGAATTTAAAATGTATTTTTCTACAAAATGTCAAAGTCCTGATCATTAAACCTGGGACATCCTGTAGAAGTTCGGTACTTCTATGTCAGGGAAAGATTTTTGAATAGAGACATTGGACTAGAGCATATCAACGGGGCCAACCAGTTAGCTGATTTATTTAGAAAGGGTCAGGTTTGAGATGCTGCGTGAAAGAATCGGAGTACAGAAGGTGGATTCTGTGTAAAACTGAGTAGTTGGATGTATAGTTTTTGTTTTTTCTTTATACTGTTCCTTTGGGGGAAGTGTTAAAGTAAAATTTTGGAAGTCAAAAATATGGACACAGCGCCACCTGTAAGTAACAAAAAGAATTAACTAGTACTTGTCAAACTTGTATGTCGGAAGTGTGTATGCGCCGTGGCGTACCTAGGGAGGAGGGGGGGGGGGGGGGCAGTGGCCAATTATCGGTGCGCGAACGGCATTTTGTTTATGTTGGTGCTTAGAATGTACGCATAATAGAAAATAAAAAATATTTATTATACATTTTGTCTCATAGGTGGGGAACCTTCGGCCTCCGTAAGTTTCTTGTGACCTTACCTATGGTTTGTTTCAATTGCAATTATTTATATTAATTATTATTATTATTAACGTATCAAAAACCGCCGTTTTGTTGACTTAGAAAGGGCCGCAAATTGGAGATCGTTCCGGGCGGCAAAAATTCTAGGTACGCCACTGTATAATGTGCCTGTAAATCTATACTTTATAATAGTTTAATAATAATAGATTTTTTCGAGAAGGTTGAGTTTAGTATTGTGAGTAATCAGCATGAGTGTAAAGAGTGCGTGATTACGAACACGACCTATAAGTGGAAGAAGAAATAGAGCATGTAATTGGAGAGCCCTCCATGATGTTGCAAAGAGGAAAAGAGATAGTGGAGAGATAGAGAAGCCACAGGGGGAAATAGAGGAGCAGAATAGGGGCTTTAGGAGTGGCAAGGTGACCAAAAGATCCCCAATCAAGGGAGACAAAGGAAAAAGGTGGAAGACGAAGAGATGGATAAGGTGCTAGAAAAACTGGATAGTCCCGAATTAGAAGGTATGAAGAGAGGCATCAAGGAGAACAACGAGGAAATTATAGGCATCAGAAACGAGGTAAGAGTAATGAAGGAAGAGCAGGAGAAGAAGATAGGGAATGGAACGAGGAGGGGGGGGGGGCTAAAAGAAGAGATGGATAAAATAAAGAGGGAAATGGAAAGGGGAGAAAGAATTAGAAAGAAAAATAACATATAGTGGTGAAAGGTAAGTACTCTGAGCGAACCAGATAAAGACGTAGGAAAGTTTATACAGGGCAAATTGGGGTTAGTGTAGTGATTAGGGTGGCATGGACGGATTATGAACAAGAGGACAGAAAATGAGTTAGTAGTGGGGGAGTTGGGTAGCTGGAGTGAGAAGATGTAAGGAATGCGGAGTAAAGGGGTCCTAAGAAATACAAATGTATACATCGATCATGATCTTACGAGCGAGGAAAGGAGCGTGCAAAAAGAGATTGCCAGGAAAGAAAGGGATACAGGTACAAGGGTGAGGGTGGGTTATAGAAAAATATGGATAGGAGAGATAAGATATGATTGGAATGGAGGGGTGAGAGCCGTGCAAGCGGAAGGTAGAGGTAAAGGGTTAAAAAACTAGGGGGTAAGGGGAGAAATGGGAATGGGCGGGGGAAATAAAAAACGAAAGGATGTAAAATGGTGTAATTTCAAAAGAAGAGAGGAAGAGGAAAGAGGGCGATATGGAAGTGGGGGGAGAAAGAAATAGAAAGTGTAGATGAGGTGACGTATTTGGGATACAGGATGATAACAAGGACAATGCGCAGATCAGGGAGCTGACAAGGAAAGGAAATGGAATTGTGGGACAGGTATGGGGCATGGGGGAAAGGTGGATGGGAGGTGATATGTGGAAAAGGAGGTGGCTCTTAGACAGACTTGTAAAAAGTGTATTGGTATACGGGGCAGAAGTGTGGAGATGGATAGAAAGAGAACAGATAGAGAGGATTCAAGTGAAATACTGGAAGTGGGCATTGGGGCTTGAAAGGGAAATCCCGGGATATGTGGTGATGCCCTTTGAGGAAAGGACGGAGAGGCGGGAAGAAGGGGGGATCTTGAGATGTAGTTGGATTGAAGTGAAGAAGATGAAGATAGTATATGGACAGGAGGGTAGAAGGTGCTTCTACGAGAGGGGTGGATATGCGAGAGAGGAGGTGAAGAGGAGGAGAGAGGAGGGGTGGAGGATGGTTGGGGATATAGTAAGAAGAGTATTAGAAGATGTGCAAAGGCAGGAGAGGAGGGCGAAAATTAATGCAGGGAAGTACAATGGAAAGTACAGGGAGTTAGTGACAAACGGTTTGCCGAGATATTTAACCGGGGAGATCAACATAAGGAGGAAGAGGATAGTGGCACGGTTTAAAGTGGGGAATGAAGAAAGGGAACAATAAGTACTGGCGGGAAGAGCAGGAGAGGGTAGGCAGACTGTGTGGAGAGGGAAGGGAGACGTTGGTGCATATGGTGGAGGAATGTTGTGAACTAAGAGAACAGTAGAGAGGGTGGAAATGGGTGTTAACCGAGAGAGGAGTAGGGATAAAGTGGATGGAGGAGGTGATAGAATTTAGGAAAAGGAGAGGGTGGTAATCTTAGTGGGTTATTATTATTGTATTGTGTTAGGAATCTTGTACATGTAATAGGTACAATAAATTAAATTGAATTGATGAAAGATGTAAGAGAAGGAAGATCGTGTTCTGGAATGTGGCCGGTGTAAAAAATAAGAGGAAAGATCTCGAGACCTATCTGAAGAAATTTGAGGGTGGATGGAGAGAAGAAAAAGGATGACAAAGATAGTCGGAGAAAGGGAAGAGTATTGGGGGGGGGAAGGGAGGTTATAGATAGTTTACACGGGTGGATTTTTTTTGCTTGTAAAGAATATTCTGTGTTAATTATTGTACAGGGTGTACAACTAAGAAAGGAGGCTGGCCATAACTCAGAAACTATTTGAGATAGAACAGTGAAATAAAAAATCTTATGATAAATGTGGCCAAGAGAAAATGCTGGAAATTATTTTCAATTTCCTACCATTGCCGCCAGAGGGCGTTTCACTGATTTCAATTTGAAATTCCCAATTTTTGGGCAATTTTCCTCAAAAAAATATATTCGTTGTAAACTAGTGACCAATATGTAAAACTTTGTTTAATGAATTTTTACGATTGCTGTCAAAATAAAGGGAGGGGGAACTAAATCACGTGTTACTAGAAAAAATCGTGTAAATTCGAAACGGGTTGCTTGGATTTGTCAAGATTGGTCTCGATGAAAAGACAATACATGATATTACCAAAAAAATTCAAAACCACACAATTTCTTATCTCCGTCTACCAATAGAGGGCGCAACTTGTTGAAGGAACAAAACGGTCGACTTTTCTAAAAAAATTCAAATGGTACCAAATATTTTTTTCACTGCTATTGGAAGGAACATTAATAAGGGAATAATTAAAAAAAATTATGTCAATAGCTCTCATAGTACCAAAGTTATAGTCAAAAATGTGGTGCCCTCTGGCGGCAATGGTAGGAAATTGAAAATAATTTCCAGCATTTTCTCGTGGGCATATTTATTATAAGATTTTTTATTTCACTATTCTATCTCAAATAGTTTCCGAGTTATGGCCGGCCTCCTCCCTTAGTTGTACACCCTGTACATACTGTTTGCTTTATATTAGAGGGTTTCTTTTGTAAAAAATTTTTAATTGTTAAACAAAATAAAGATTATTAACATTTCTTAACAATAACAAATGTAAATGTCACCAATCCCTTTAAGCGGCGTTCTCTCGCAACGAGTCATCGAACGGAAGCAAACTTTTGTTCAGTTACTTATAATTTGTCATTAATTTAAGTAAAATGCAGGTGCCTCATTTGCAATGAGTGATTGCCTGTGTTCCCAGTACACTTCGATGCACACGACTGACTATCCATCACGAATTTCTTGAGCCTTTACATGGTTTGATGTGTAACGTTGAAAATTTTTGTTTATTCTTAATAATAATAATAATAATTTAAAAAACGAACCTCAATTTGAAAGAAAAGGCATTATACTTGTATAGACGAAAGCGCGCTAAGAAATTAATTACCATTCGACTTAATACAGTGAAATTGGTTTTATGATCCCTTGTGCACTGACGTACCCGTGCTAAGATTCTTAAAGTAGAACAAATCAGATTGAAATCTTCAATTATAAAATATATAGGTATAAAGGTATTCTCATTGGAATTGGAAATCGGTATGAAGAAGAACACTAATTACTTCCTTTAGGTTTTTCCGTCGTGTCAATCGTAAAATGAGCGTCAAATTATTAAAAATATATAGATATCTTGACTGGGGTTTCGGGGGTTGTCGTTTTATATTTTAAATCGAGGTATTAAGGGGTGTGCAAAAGGATAAGAAATCAAAGCGGGTGGATTAAGATTCTTCCTAATTGCTTCAATTAAAATGGCTGACTTATTTTAACGATTGAGGAACGTTTTGGTAAATTGATTTGGTTATTGGCTCTTTCTCGAAAATTAGTGTTTCTACCGTCCCCCATCCTCCTCCACCACCCCACTTTAATACTTTTTAAATACTTAAATTAAGATAGTTGCATTACTGATTTTTTTTTTTTTTTGAATTGCGGTTACGTGAGAGAAGACAATGCGGAAACATGACTTTCTTCGAAAATATAATATATCTAAATGTGCGCGTTTTAATGTGTTTTAAAAGTATCCCAGTTTGTTATTTTCGAATGATTTATATAATAGTATAGTTGTAAATATTTAGCGCGTTAATTCAAAATGAGTGAAAAGTTATTGAGGAGTTTTACGTTAAAAGCATCCTTAAAACTTTCATGTCCCGAAATTTATTTTTCGGTAAAGGTAAAAGCGTACTAAACGTTTTTAAGATCTACTAAAAAATGATAAATTAATTAAATTGTATGTGATTTGGAAAGAAGACGAAACCTTTTAATTCGAGAAATATTCAAGAGCAATAGAGTAAATTGTAAACATTAACCGAAAGCAAATCACGTATTTCAGGTGCCTAAGCATGAGATTCCCCATAGTAATTCGAGATTTAGGACCGAAGTTCGGATTGAGTATGCGAGATGAAGTAATTATGCGTGCAATGGCAGCCATTTTGATTCAATCTATTGGGATGACACTCGAGGGATTTTGCCTATGGATTGGTACAGATCTTAATTTGCTTTAAGACTCCTTTCACTTGTTTCATGTCTTTTGTTTCAAGCGCGCGCTAACTAATTGTCATAAATGATTTAGTGAGGAGAAACTTTGTTTTTAATGATGGATCATGTATAACAACGTTAATACAGAGCTAAAATTTTTCTTTTTGGATCACGTCCAAACGTAACATAATTACCTGTATATATTCGACTTATAACAAATGGACCTTCTAGTCATTAAGAATATAGACTATTCACAAAAAATTTTTAACGTCCTTTTTATTTTCGTCACCTCTATTCGATAACTCCCCGTGCGCTATTAATAAAAATAAATAAAATTAGTATACCTACCTAAACGAAAATAGGTTATATTTTATCGTATTTTCGATCAAACCAGAAAATACTTTCATCATCGAAAATAGAACAATGAAGAAACAGTTCTTGCTAAATAATACGTTTCAAACACCAATCTAATTTATATAAATATTTACATTAATCGACAATAATCCCGTTCGAAATTTAAATACTTAACTTACAGTAGATACGTGTTTCACAGTGGCGTAGCTACCGGTGCGCAATGGTGTGCAACGCGAACGGGCCCAAGGCCCCAAGGGGCCCAATGTGCCAAGTATTACGTTGCTTCAATCGTATAGACGTAAGACGTCTACTAACAAGTATACTTGTAGTACAATATCCTGGCACCAGCAGTCCTGCAGTTGCCACCTCATCCGGCCTTCCGCGCGTATTATAGCTGAATAATTAAAACCTTCGACATATTGTTACCAAAAATGTTACTCGAAAAGAATACAGAAGATATAATTGTCTGGTGTGAAAATATAGTAGGTACGCAGATATTCTAGGATCCTATCAAAGAAGTTAACAGAGCAATTTTTAAATATGAAATACTTAATTAAAGAGGACATAAATGAGAATACGACTGTATCCGAATGTTTTAAGATACTGATTAGGATTACTAAATACGGAGTGTTGCAGAGTGATCTCATTGAAGTATATACATTATTTGTACTTTTTCTTACTTTACCTATTACTACTGCCACTCCTGAGAGGTCTTTCAGTAAAATGAAATTAATAAAAAATTTCGTACGTAATTCCATTGGGCAAGAGCGTTTATCCAACCTTAGTCTTTTATCAATTGAAAGAACTCAAGCATCCAAATTAAATATTGAAAGGTTGGTGGATATGCTTGCTGCAGTAAAGGCCCAAAAGGTGGTGTTTTAATTTAAATGACAAGTTTATGATCACGTAGATTAGGATTAAAGGTTTATTTTATATTATTATTTATTAGTACCTACATATTATTAATGTTTTTCATTATTTGTGCAATTACTTCTTTTAACATTTAATTTTTACGTTATTTAATCCATGAATATTTTTTTATTTTACTTTGTGTTAAATGTTTTTAATGTATGTTTATGTTTTTTAAACAACATGTTACTTAAATGACCTACTCGTTTTCCATTTTTGTGAAGCGTCGAGGGGGGCCTCAATATCCATTTTGCGCACGGGCCCGGAGGGCTCTTGCTACGCCACTGGTGTTTCAAGAATATTTTCAAAATCTTTATAGCCAAACTAAGGATTCATTCAACTTTTGTTAACACGTTTCATTTACAATTGTTTAATTGGTGATTTAGAGATCGTTGTACTTCGTATACCTACATCTCTAAAAATAACACACCATGGATGTGTTCGACAGCACTTGCCAAATTGCTTGGTTCACGAATGGAAACTGGACGAACATATCTCGCGACTCAATAATTGTCACGTCCATTTGTAATTTTTCATGATTCTTACACGAGAGGTGGACTGAAAAGAGCCGAAAAGAAAAAGTACCAAACGTTTTTTTTTTGTCGGGACCAAGAACGGAACCCGAGCCATCACGTTAGAAATCACATGCTTCATAAGGGTTCTACCACAGTATACATACGAACCAGTATGATATCTCGTGACGTCACGCACTAAACTTTCTGTGACCTTCAACGCTGCTCGGATGAGAATCTCATCCGACGGCCATAGACATGCATAGTGAAAAGTAAAATAAATCGTGGAGGGGTGCGTTCAAGGTCCCTAAGAGCTCTGTCGATTTATGAATGAAATGCGTAGGAGTTATTGTACTGGTTCGTTTATATACTGTGGTTCTACCTTGCGCTGTAAAAAACCTGAGTAGAGTTGAGTTTATGATATATTTTTGAATTTTTCCTTCATCGTTTTCTATTTTAGGTCTGGTTTTTAATTTCTTGCCATTCTCCTCTCCACTCTCCACTGACGCTCTTTTCGTTAGTCCATCATCACGAGACCGAACTACCTTAACTGCCCTGCCAATTATTGATTTAATTTCTTCCAGTACGCCTGAATTCTTATTCCAACTCCAAAAAAAATTTCATACTGTATTTATACGTGTTAACCCAGAAAACACACATATAAAATATACATACAACATATATAAGATTGAAGTAAATACCCCTACATATGCTTTTTTATATATCAAGTATGTAAGTGTTCTGTATTCTGTATACAGAAATTCATATAATATATACATATAGATAATTACATATTACCCATGAAATTTATGTGCTGTCATATTTATATGATTAGATTTATGTACGTTATATGTAAAATCTTATATGTAAGAAGTATTACATATTTTTTATGTATGCCATCTGTAAATATAATTATAAATTATCATTACATATATTATATTGTCGAAAATAAAAGTCCGTTTCTATTTGCGCCGCATAATTAATCGCACGCGCGGGTTTTCTATAACGCCAAAAATTGTAGATCACGTACCTTTAATATTAGATCCGTATCGACTAAAATGCGTCTAATTTATATAGAAAATAAATAATATAAAATAAATTAAATCCTGGTCATTTTTAACATAAAGGTAGGTATAATCATTAAATAAGAGTTCACTCAACGATATAATCAAACATAATTTAAACTCGCGAAACAGCGCAAAGTTAGGAAGAACGAAATAAAAAAAGGAATGTTTCAGATTAGCGCAGTGGTACAATGTCGGATACAAAGAAAACATGTCGGATTTCGGAATTTGCAACGCCCACCCACAACGGTTCGAATCCGGTTAAGGGACACTTTTCAAGCAAGTATATAATATCATAATAAACTGTCGGCTTTCAATTCAGGTAAAAACGGGTTCGTGCAAGAATTAAGTTAATTAAAAGTACAGTTGCACGTCAAAGGTAGTTTTTCCATCTTTTGTATGAACTGCTTAAATAATTTTTTACATTGGTAATAATTACATTACGCTCGAGTAGCTGCCATTTGGTCATCGCAACGCTTTTAAAAGTAGTATTTTTTATGTGAATATTACATAAAATATACATAAAACGTATATCAATTCATGTACTACAGATATAAAGAATTTACATCTAATAGACATATATTATTTTGAAAATTGCTGACATCCTGACATTAAATATCTCTTATTTTTCTTCCAGTTTTATATAAATCTAAAAAGCTCTTATATAATTTCCCAGCAAACACATTTATATATAAAAAACATATAAGTTATGTAAGAGCTTTTTAGATATACAATATAAAACTGGAAGAAAAATAAGAGATATTTAATGTCAGGATGTCAGCAATTTTCAAAATAATATATATGTCTATTAGATGTAAATTCGTCTACATGAATTTAAATACGTTTTATGTATATTTTATGTAATATTTACATAAAAAATATTAGTTGTAAAAGCGTTGCGATGACCAAAATGGCAGCTACTCGAGCATAATGTAATTATTATCAATGTAAAAAATTATTTAAGCAGTTCCATACAAAAAATGGAAAAACTACATTTTTACGTGCAACTGTACTTTTAATTAACTTAATTCTTGCACGAACCCGTTTTTATCTGAACTGAAAGCCGTTTATTATAATATACTTGCTTGAAAAGTGTCCCTTAACCGGATTCGAACGTTTGGGAGTGGGCGTTGCAAATTCCGAAATCCGACATGTGTTTTCATTGTCTCCGACATTGTACCACTGCGCTAATCTGTAACATCCCTTTCTTTTATTTCGTACTTCGTAACTTTGCGCTGTTTCGCGTTATTAGTTTAAATTTTGTTTGATTATACCGTTGAGTGAAGTCTTATTCAATAATATTATACCTATCTTTAACTTTATGTTAAAAATGACCAGGATTTAATTTATTTTATATTATTTACTTTCTATATAAATTAGACGCATTTAAGTCGATACGGATCTAATATTAAAGGTAGGTACGTGAATTACAATTTTTGGCGTTGTAGAAAACACGCGCGTTCGATTACTTATGTGGCGCAAATAGAAACGGACTTTATTTTCGACTATACAATATATGCAATCATAATTTCTAATTATATTTACAGAAGGCATAGATAAAAAATAAGTAATATTACATATAATATTTTACATATAACGTACATAAATCTAATCATATAAATATGACAGCACATAAATTTCATGGGTAATATGTAATTATCTATATGTATATATTATATGAATTTCTGTATACAGAATATCCGTAAGTTTCTATACAATTATGTAAAATACAGTGTGTGTAAAAACTCGCGTGCAAGTTTCACGTAACGTTGTTCCTCCAATAAAAGCAATGTAAAATCTTATTTCAAAAAAATCTATAAAAGCTTCTTGAACATGCACGAAGCTTCCAAAGTTCAAAATTGATGACAGCAAAAAGAGCTGCTTTGTCTAAATCAAGTTACTTTATGCACATATTAAATGATAATAAACGGTACGTTATTATCACTGATCGTTTAAAGTAAAAAAAACTAATAATTTTCATAATTTTAAGTCACGTAATTTTGCTAAACATTCTTACTTGCTCAAAAAAATGCATTGGGCAACATTGTAAATTAATAGTGATAAATTTAGAGTGCTTTAATGCAATGACAGATAACTAATATTTGTGATTAACAAAGACAACAAAAGACAAGGTTGCCAAGTTTACATTTCTTAAATTCTTATGCTGAGGACGAACCGTGCGCCTACGAAATTTTTTGCAAAGGAATTTTTGTCTTAGTTTTATTCGAGGAACAACGAGTTTTTACACACACTGTATACGAAATTGTGTGACATACGGTTTATATATAACTTATTAAAAAATACTTACATACTTGATATATAAAAAAGCATATGTAGGGGTATTTACTTCAATTTTACATATGTTGTATGTATTTTATACATAAATGTGTTTGCTGGAAGGGGATAGGACGAATTGCAGAATATACAGAGGTATATTGAATGTCACAGAGATAAAACTTTGGTCGACTTTGATAAAGAGAAGGGTAGAAAATATCAAGGAGGTTTTGAGGAAGTAGCAACCAAATTTGTATATTGAAACCTAGACAACAACGAGGTTGGTACAAAAAGTGTAGTGAGAATAAAAAAATGAACGACCGAGGAATTTAAATTCAGTGTAGCAAAAGGTGCAGAAAGAATCTACAAATTTTTAAGATCAAAATAGGAGCCGAAATAAGATGATACAGGATAGTTCTATGACCAACAATGACATAGGGTCAAGAATAAAAACGACCAGTCAAAACTTGAAATTTGGGAGAGAAGAATACTGGGTGGAAGGCTAACAGAATGGAGTTGGGAAAGAAGAACAGATAAGGACAAATAATGAACAAGACCAGAAGACTGCAAAAAATTTAGATATTTGAGGAGAACGCCAGAAAAAGTATGGTACGAAGAAAAGGGGAAGGAATCTAGAACTGGAGAAGAACAGCACAAAACAGAAGAGAAGTTTCTGTCATTGTCCGTGTCTCCCTACCGCACACGCTACGATTTCGCTTCAAATCTGTTTCTTCCAAGAAACGTTTTTCACGCATTTTCCTATTTTTCCATTGTTTTGTATTATTGCTTCTATAAGTATCCACCTGTTCAACTGCATTTTCTCTTTGTACGTTTGACTTTCTCCTAAAATTATTCAACCCTTTCGATGTTTATCTTCATATATATTTTTGTCATCAAGATAATAGTGGGCTTAACACAGATCCTTGTTTCAAATTTTTTAAACTCGTCATTGTTGATTTTTACTACGTTTGTGTTGTTCCTGTATTTAACTATTTCCGTGTTTCCCATATCTTCTCTTCCTATACGAGAAAAATAACCACCATGGATGTGTTCGACAGCACTTGTCAAATTTCTTGGTTCACGAATGGGAAACTGGACGAACATATCTCGACTGAATAATTCTCACGTCTTGGGATCCCATTTAGGTATAATTTTTGATGATTCTTACACGAGAGGTGGGCTGAAAAGAGCCGAAGAGAAAAAGTACCAAATGTTTTTTTTTTGTCGGGACCGAGAACGGAACCCGTAGAAATCACATGCTTCATAAGCTTTAAAATATGCAGCAGTCCTTTATGGAAATTAAGTTACCCGATGAATGAAAATGCGCCACAGTAATCCCCAGCAAATGCTAGCTGAAAATTATAGGCCAATTAGCCTAACGTAAGTCCTCTGTAAATGCATGGAAAAGATAGTAGCTAAGGAGGCCACTAAGTTATTATTGGAAAATAATGTTATTCCCACGAACCAGCATGGTTTCCTACACGGTCGTTCTGTGCTATCTAACCTACTTCAATGTACCGATTCATGGACGAAGGCGTATTCCAGTCGACATCGTAAACCTTGATTTCCAGAAAGCCTTCTGTACAAACTTGAACACTATCGCATAAGAGGAACACTATTAGAATGGACAGCTCAATTTTTGAAGAATAGATCGTTCCTAGTTCGTGTCGTGAAAACTCCCTGTCTGCCTCCTACTCAGTGTTAAGCGGTGTACCACAGGGTTCAGTTCTGGGGCCCGTCTTATTCCGAGTGTACATAAGTAACCTGGCGGCCGATATCTCGTTAACTTGCAGACGATTCCAAACTGTTCAACTTTTCCCAGTCTTCAGCAGCCATTTTAATTTCTTGCCATTATATACTTCTCCTCTCCACTGCTTTCCTAACACTCTTTTCGTTATTGCTTTAATTTCTTCTTTATTCTGATTCCACACTGTATTTACACATGTTAGGGGATGATACACCGGCAAAAAACCCCTATGACAAAACAGCCCCGACCCAAATCCAAAACGGCTCCCGTTAGAGTGGCCTACACCAAAAAATATAGTAACTGTGCAGGAAGAATATACAAATTTTTAAGATGCAAAGAAATGTCAAGAAGAGCCAAAATAAGATTATACGGGACAGTTTTGCGATCCACAGTGACATATGGATGGGAGACATGGTCCAGTCAAAGCTTGAAATTTGGGAAAGAAAAATTCTAAGAAGAATACTGGTTGAAAGTATGGGAAAAAAGAAGAGATAAGGAAAAATACGACACACAAAGACTGCAGACGCAGAGGCTTTGATATTTGATGAGGAGAAGGCTGGAGGATAGGAATGGTACGAAGAAAAGGGAGAGGTCGCAAAAACAATGGAAACAGGAAGACCTGGAGAATAAAGGAATATAGAACTGGAGAAGAACAGCACAAAACAGAAGAGCCATAAAATCTATGGGTCTGAAAGCCTGAATCAAGTCATTGTCCGTGTCTCCCTATAGCACACTACTATAGTATTTTATCACTTTTTCTACGATTTCACTTCAAATCTGTTTAAGGCATGTTGTTCACAGATTTTTCCTATTCTTCAGTTGTTTTGTATTATTGTTTCTAGATATTCAACTCTTTTTTCTCCTGAAAATTAATCAACTCTTTCGACGTTTATCTTCATGTTGTTTATTTTTCCCATCTCTGTGGGCTTACGTTTAAAATTATTTAGACTCGCCGTTGTTTGGTTTTTATTATGTTTGTGTTGTTCCAATTTCTCTGATCTACTTGTTCCCATCTCTTCTCTTCCTACGCGATTAAACGCATCATCAAGATCTATAAAACTGTACTTCTCGCTGTACATTTCGTCGTCTTCGCTCTTTTCTCTCATTTGAAGTTTCATAATTCCGGCCTGGAAGAATTGGTATTGTGATTTCACTGTAGTTATTATTTAATTTTCCCGTGACTCCTTTTGGATTCATCATTATTATCTCTTAATTCCATTATTCCTTCGTTAGTTGGTTGAACGGTTTTATCCGATTTTCTCCCATACATTTTATCATTTCAGGTATTTAGTTATTTCTTTCTGGTGCCTTTCCCAATCTTATATTGCCTCTATTAATTTATACTATTCTATATGATGCATCTCTTTCTTTTCATTTATTTTCTCCACTTTTTCCATGTTCTTTTCTATTCTTCCACAGTGATTATCTACGATTATTATTTTGTCTTCTTACTTTTGCGCGTTTTTCTTTGTATTCATAATAATCTTCGGAGCTTTCTATTTTTATATATATATATCTCTCTTCAAACTATCTTTCTTCTCCCTAACTACTTGATCTATTTCTGTGATCCATATTCTGTTCCTTTTACAGTCCATCAAAATTTTTTGAATTTTTCCTATCCAATATCTCTTGATATTTTCCTCGATACTTTGTCATTTTTTAAGTTTCTGACTTTATTTTAGGGTTCATTTTCAGTCTTTTGTTTTCCTATTTTTATCATTGATCACTTACCATTTCTGCATCTCTTACATTTTTTTAGCATTTCCACTTTTCTTTTTAGAAAATCATCAGTTCATTTCTCCCGCAAACTTATGTATGCTTAAATTTTGAAAATCCTAATCACAAAGAATCGACCGTCAAGATCGACTGAAGGATCAAATCACCACGAAAACCTCCTTGTTGAGGGGAATGGAGGAGAATAATTTAGTGGCAGTGATTTGAGGATTAAGATCAGATGAAAGGAAAGTGAAAGGTACATCCAGGACAACATGGAACACTCAAAAGTCAACCTTTTTTTTAACTTCAGCCTCCCTTCATCACTACTGTTTTTATCTTTATTTCAATAGGGGTTCTCCAGTTTGCAATGTATTTCTTGGTTCTTGTGTAACAATCTTTTCAAAATCCACATACCTTTATTTTCTTCGCCTATTCAGTGATAAAATCAAAAACAGTGACATAAAGGAAATGCTACCATTAATAAAGGGAGTTGGGATGGTTTAGAAAACTTGTTGGAAATGGAGGAACAATAATTTAGTGATAGTGATTTGAGGATAAGGTTCAGATAAAAGAGAGCAAAAGTTTGCTCAAGTCATAAAGTGTGGCTGAAGCCAAAAGAATAACGTGAAACACAAAGGTATGAAAGAATTTCTGCTCTAGAATGAAATTGGAAAACTATTTTATCAAACAGCAATCGTTCTGTTTATAATGACGACCTCGTTGTTTAATCATGTGGGTCACAAAATATTAAATTACTATTAGGATTTCGTAAACGCGTACATTATATTCAATAAATTCCTTCGATTTTTTATTTGAATTTATTAAGTACGGGAGGGACATTTTTCAAATTTTGGCCACTAATCTTGACATGCAGAACAAATGACACTTAAAAGAAAGTTGAAAGACACGAAACTAATAGTATTTAAAAGCAATATTATGTTAACCAACATAAAAAGAATGAAAAATCTTTGTCCGCTTCTTTATGAAACGGGAGGAAATCATCAATTATATCCCATACATCACTTAATATTATTAATAGTCAAGGTTGCGATGTGACGTCACCAGAATTCCGGTTTTTTTTTTTTTTGGTAAATTATAAATACAAATTTAATGGACCAATATAAAATTTCTAATACTTATATGGTCTTGCATGTAAATGTCACGCGTTTTTATTTTTCTTTGTCAGATACGTACAATTTTGACAAGTTTCTTCACGCACCACGTAAATTTTTTTTTTTTCCGGTTAACATAACAGACCTATTACACACTAATTGTTACGGATTGCTGAATTTCGATAAAGAACAAATTTTTATCAAAAGTTACGTGTGTGATATTTTAATAGATTTACAAAACAATTTTTTGGTCATTAAACCGATTAAACTGATGCAATGTAATTTTTGTACCAAAAAAATTTCGAAAAACACGCGGTGCAATAAACTCCTACAAATTATCATCATTTTGAAAAGGGGGTGGGTCTGCGACTATTCTCCACCAACGAATCAATAAAAATTATGCTCGGTAATTAAATAAATTAAAATGTTTACCGAGCATGATTTTATTGATTCGTTGGTGGAATAGTCGCAGAATGAAAAGGGGGTGGGTCTGCGACTATTCTCCACCAACGAATCAATAAAAATTATGCTCGGTAATTAAATAAATTAAAATGTTTACCGAGCATGATTTTATTGATTCGTTGGTGGAATAGTCGCAGAATGCGACTATTCCACCAACGAATCAATAAAATCATGCTCGGTAAACATTTTAATTTAAATAAAAAAAAATGCAATCAGAAAATGAGAGGAGCAAGCGTTTAACAATAACGGCCCTAAAGGGACCCATTGCAATTAGTAGAATGGCGTTCTATTCTCTTTTCTAATGCTATCAAATGTCCTCTTTAATATAAGATCCAATCATTGGAGTATGGCATGCAAATATCTCGTCAAGTTAGGGAGAGAGAAAAAAAGTCACCCATTGTGTGTGATATTTATTTGAAAATCATTTCGATCACTTTTCTTATTATTAAGAGAATGTAATATCGCCGCATTTTTTTTTTCGCAACGGGGCGGCGTCGTAGATTACATCGATAAAGTAATTAAATTATGTACGAGATATTAGTGGAGGAGGCATAAAAAAAATTTGCATTTTTACGTTATACGTGATACGCGCGGTTGCCGATGACTTAACAAATTGATTTATTACGATGAGGGAGAAACAATACAACTTTTTAATTGAAGATGTTTTATGTTTTGTTGCAAATGTATTACGTTTCAAATCCACCCTTAGGGACGATCGTATATATTTTATTTTATAATGTACCTCTACGTACCCGGTTTTATGTATAATAATCTATTCTACAGGATATGCTTACTTAACAACAAAAATCAAAAAACACCACTGATTAAAAACCAATACATTAATAACTTTGTATTACATTTTACTTCTAATCGAAGGCAAAGTATCGAACCGCGATAACCTACGCTTTTAGGTACACTGTTCTAAAAAATTAATTACGACAAGTCGACGTTACATTTTTCAAATTTAAAGGTATTTATATACTTTTAACACCTACAAATAAATTTCACGGGTTATATAGCGTTTCTAGAGAACTGTAAACACATTAGATGGGATAAATTAGTATATTTGACTGTTAATGATCCAACTTAAAATAACAGTGTACCAATTTAAACAGATCAAAAAAGTCAAAAGATAAAATCGAGTTTCAATATTATATTATTCAATTTTATTACTTTATTATATTTATATAAGTGCTATGACCCGCTAATTAGCTTTTCGTATTCAATTATAATATACAGTATAAATTATAATAATCACGTAACACACACCCCTCTCTTCATTAATAGAGCTCCGCGAAAAATTAATTTTTTACACGATATTACGACTAAATCCAATTGGCCAAACAATGTCACTTAAATTAAAATTCTGGCAAACTTTCAAAACTATAAAAACTAAAAACATAATGAAGTGATTAATTATTTGAACACAAGTGCATGTGTTAATTAATTACACCTAATGCAATTTTTTTTAAGTGTACGCACAATTTGTTAGGGGGGCACGATCACTGACCACGGATTCTATAGTAAGCAAAGTCTATTATTATTACTATTATTATTAGTGTGTAGGATCAAAAGTTTTGAGTAGTATGAAAACTTCCGTTCAAGGTAGGTATTAGTCGGTATAGTAGTGGAAAATACTCATGGGATGAAAGGGAGGAAAATACAAAAAATAAAACAAATTGCAAAAAGCTCTGCCTTGGAAAATAGTAAAATTAGCGAAGAAAATATTTTCCTCTCTGAAGAAATGGTTAATTACAGTAAATTTTCAACATTTACACTTCACGTTATAAATATAGCGCAGTTTTTGAAAGAATATTGTCTAAAATACTCTTCTCCATTTGGAAAAAATAATTAGTGAATTATTTTGTTCAAACTTTATCCAACAAGGAAGCGGTAAATTAATTAAAAAGTTGGAAACATGAATGTTTTTGCTAAAAAACTGAAGAATATTGTATATTGGTGTGCCATACAGAGTCGGGAAAATTTTCTTTCTGTCTCTATCTTTAAAGTACACAATCTTTTGGAAAATCACAGTGTTTAAAAAAATCAATGGTAGGTTCCGCTTCAGTATATTGGCGTAAAACTATTTATTTTATGGATTTCCATGGTGTTTTTTAGCGGTTCTTAATAAGTAGGCTTTGTATAGTCCAGTCGACAGGTAGTTTCAGATGGGAAAAGGTAGAAAGTTAATGAAATTTTGGGATGTTGTTCAGCGATGGTTAATTAACATTTTCTCAGGTGTGCAAAAAGAGGGAGGGGAACCCATTTTTGTAGAGCGTTAAATTTTCTACAATTTTGACTGTTCAAATATGTTTGTATGTCAATTCGTTACCGAGATATGGCGCTTCAAAGAAAAGGTCATTTTTCAAAATTGTTGTATTTGATGGATATCCCAAAGTGTCTCTGCACGTAGTTGATGTACGTAGAGCACAGCATCTCGAATGTGGTTGTGGAAGTTTTGTTCCACACCACTTTATGTATCTAACACGTATCCTCCATGAATCACGTTCATTTCCTGTGGACAAGGTTGACTTCCTGTATGGGAGTGAAGAGTGAGTACATTGCAAACTTCGTTCCCTTGCACATTCCCTCCTCAGTGAAGAGTGATATAGGGAAGTGTGCGAGTTTTCAAACTTGAACAGTTCTTTCAGATTTTTTGGCAACGCAGACACGCTAGAAGAGAGTGAGAGGATCGACAGTGAATTTTTTACCAGCAATTTTCAACAAGCAGTACTTAAACGGAAGCGAAAGTCACGACCTTATTCTTTCGTTTAAGTTTCAATTCTTCAAAATTTCCCCACCACCACTCTCTTCATGCATGATATGCTTAGATTATAGTTCACTTCGCGATGACCAATGAGAAACCTGTGCTCAGAGAAACTATCGCCTGGATGTGAAGGAATGGGGGATGGTCAGTGAACCATGCGCGCAGTTTATCAATGTCCATGTTGTCTCTCACTTCTTGAGTTGGTCCACATCCTGTTTAGATGTCTCTGAGCGATCAATTCTATTTGTTCACAAACGCTTTGAAGGCACCGCATGCCTAATGTCCATCTAGCAAGTACAGAATCGCTTACACCGCGTCCACGAATGAGTCCTCCATAACTCTTCGTAGCCCCCATGAGAACCTGCTCAATACTCATGTCGGACCAGAAGCCCGATCAACATTTTTCAGATCGGCGAATGGTAAAGTAGCCATCTGTGGTGAACCTCATATATTCGTAAGGATCCATCCTGTCCTGTAGAGTGACTATATCTTGTTAATAGTGATGAGCACTTTTGGCATCATTTTCTTGATGGAGTTTCCAATTACTCATTCTTTCAGCTTTTATGAAGTTCTTCATTCGAAAATACTGGATCCATAGAGCAGCAGTTGGCCCTCTTTCTTCATTAGTGGTCAGCATCTCTGAAAATGGTTCAGTCGCAGCATGGAAGTCGGGATCATCTGCTCCCATCAAGGTGATGGATCTATCCGGGAAATGGAGCACTTGGTCTAGCGGTGTCCTGTTAGGATTTTTTCAACACTGTTGGTAGTGTAAATTGTGCCGAATAGCTCTTTCATCCATGATTGCACCGATCGCTCATATAAATAACGTTAATAGGTGAAATCCACCTAACCTAACAACCACATACTTCAGCTCTGGTTGACTACATGACGTGCCTTCCAGTACAATGGCTGGTCAAAAGTCATAATGCAAGTCTTCTGTTTAACCAACTGTTGAAGAGCAGATACAATAGATGTATATACTGTATTATATTTGGTGGGTGGGGCATTGATGAACGGGAGGTAAACTACTTTCGAGAATTCGTACTTTTCACCACTGGTTCCAAGCTCCATAAAACCATTCCACCCAGTTACGTATGGTGAATATGCAGTTTTTTTCATCTAGCCAAGCAATGTCATCGGGCGAGGGCGGCTTGTGAATAGCTGATGTCTATATCCGTATTTTAACACTTTTTGTCCAAAGTTGGCGCTTGTAACCAGGAACCATAATTACAACAACATTTCATGATAATTCGGGTATAACAGAAGAAATAAGACGGAAATCTGCATTTTTTAGTGAATTTTGAAAAATGACATTTTCTTTGAAGCGCCATATCGCGGTAACGAACATGTTTGATCAGTCAAAATTGTAGGAAATTTAACGCTCTACAAAAAAGTGTAGAAATGCTTTTACCGTAGGACGTAAGAGAAAAAAGTTATTGAGGGAAAATTGGAGGAATGCCGAAAACTTTGTAGTTTTCCCCCTCCTCCCACTTTTCGCACAGGGTCCTCGAGGTCCAAAACTTGAGAAAATGTTATTTAACCATCCCTGAACAACATCCCAATGTTTCATTAACTACCAATCATTTTCCACCTAACCCCTCTTTTTCCAATCTGTCGACTGGACTAGTAAAGTTGGGGCAAAGCAAAAAGCGTTGCACGTCACGAGTATGATATACATGTGAACAGTGTTGTCATATGGATTAAAACGAAATAGAATAAAATACGAAATGGAAGACAATAAATGACAGATGCCCTTGGTTGCAACATTGTAATTTTATTTATGATGCTGCCAACTTGTAACATTATTTTACCCTAGAATATTACCTTTAATGACAACCCGAAAAATTATATAGTATTACATTGGTACTGTTTTTACGTCATATGTCACGTGCAACGCAACGCTTTTAGGATTTCCCTGACTTTAAGAAAGATTTTGAATTTTATTTTCAGTTAGATTCTGGATTATTATAGAAAAGTGAACACAAGTTGGGCCCTTTGTGCTACCTCTCTGACTAGAGTCGTCCGATAACACGTGAGATGAACCTGAGGATGCTGGAAGGGGAAGCGGCTGTAATCGTAGCCCATGTCGGGTCAAGATACCCCCAACAACAACATGGGTCGTCTGAGATGGACAAGTGCGGGACACTCACAAAGTATGTGTTGTGCAGTATCGTCGTTTGTGTAACATCTCAATATTGTGATTCTATCAAGCCCATGGGGTGCATGTACTTGTTTACAGTGTCCAGAAACTATGCCCACAAGGTTCTTTAGTGATAGATTTTGGGACCGCTCAAAAAGGGCAGAAAAGCGTTTTTTATTTATCAATATTATAAAGTGTACATATGGCACCATGATTTCGATAGGACGGAATTATGGCAACTTCAATACCGAGTGTATTGAAGCAACGTGGACAGAGAAGAACTTATTTTACTCTTTCAGACACTGCAGAGTAATAAACAATAATAATCGAAAAGGGCGATCACGAGTTTCCTTAACGAGTTTTATCGCCTGCTTCATTAAAGAGCCAAAGATGTAGCGGGGAAAAGGGGTTTGGGGGATATAAGAATCGAAGTTAAAAACAAATGTTGTACTAATTTGTTACCCAAAAATAACAGGTAAAAGTTGAGATAGTATTTTTGAAAAAATATGTGTAAATGCGTGGTTGTCATTTTCTCCAGTAAATCAAATACAAAGAAAACATATTGAAAGTATGGAGGCGACACTATACATAAAAATTTGATAAGAAAGAGAGAAACCAACACAATGAGGATACAAAAGCACAACAGGAACAGCAATAGGAGAAAAAAACGAAGGCGAAATAGAAGAAATAATCTCGAAGAAAAAATTTGGGATGGTCAATAAAATTAAATCCGTAGTTATAAACCCAAAAAATGGTGGAAAGTAATAAGATGATAAAATGATGGTGGAAAATAATAAGATGATGAGATGAGAAGATGAAATCAGGAGGTGAAGAAACAAGAAGGGGAGAAACAGTAAAAAAGAATTTTAAACAGAAAAGACTACGAAGATGAGGAAATTCGGGGATGAGAAAATGGGAAGAAGATGAATTGAAGTGATCAAATAGTGAGGAAATGAGAAGGTTGGAAAGTGGAAAGATGATAAGATGAGACTACAAAATGAGGGGGTGTTAAGATGACATCAGGAGATCAGAAGGGGTGAAATTGTATGGTAACAAAGAATTGGACAGGAAAGACGAAGAAGATGAGAAAATGTGAAGAAGATGAAAAGATGCAAAGATGGGTTGAAGTGATGAGAAGGTGGGAAAGTGGAAAGATCATAAAATGAGACCACGAAATGAGGGGATGATAAGATGAGATCAGGAGATGAGAAGGGGTGAAATTATATGGTAACAAAGAATTAGACAGGAAAGACGAAAAAGATGAGAAAATGTGAAGAAGATGAAAAGATGCAAAGATGGGTTGGGGAGATGAGAAGGTGAAGAAATGAGAGGGTGGGAAAGACCACCATTTTGCTGTTCTAAATTTCTTGTAAAGAAAGTTTTGAACAAACGTTGTAGATAAGTATTAAACTGTATTCCAAAGAACTTTGATTTTTTGAAATTCGGCTACAAATAATGGAGACCACCATTTTGCTTTTCTAAATTTCTTGTAAAGAAAGTTTTGAACAAACGTTGCAGATAAGTATTAAACTGTTAATTCCAAAGAACTTTGATTTTTTGAAAATCGACTACAAATAATGGAGACCACAATTTTGCTGTTCTAAATTTCTTGTAAAAATGTTTTGAACAAACGTTGTAGATATTAAAACGGTTGATTCCAAAGAATTTTAATTTTTTGAAATTCGACTACAAATAATGGAGACCATCATTTTGCCGTTCTAAATTTCTTGTAAAGAAAGTTTTGAACAAACGTTGTAGATAAGTATTAAACTGTATTCCAAAGAACTTTGATTTTTTGAAATTCGACCACAAATAATGGAGACCACCATTTTGCTGTTTTAAATTTCTCGTAAAAAAGTTTTGAACAAACGTAGATATTAAAACTGTTGATTCCAAAGAACTCTGATTTTTTGAAATTCGACTACAAATAATGGAGACCACAATTTTGCTGTTCTAAATTTCTTGTAAAAAAGTTTTGAACAAACGTTGTAGATATTAAAACCGTTGATTCCAAAGAACTTTGATTTTTTGAAATTCGGCTACAAATAATGGAGACCACCATTTTGCTTTTCTAAATTTCTTGTAAAGAAAGTTTTGAACAAACGTTGCAGATAAGTATTAAACTGTTAATTCCAAAGAACTTTGATTTTTTGAAAATCGACTACAAATAATGGAGACCACAATTTTGCTGTTCTAAATTTCTTGTAAAAATGTTTTGAACAAACGTTGTAGATATTAAAACGGTTGATTCCAAAGAATTTTAATTTTTTGAAATTCGACTACAAATAATGGAGACCATCATTTTGCCGTTCTAAATTTCTTGTAAAGAAAGTTTTGAACAAACGTTGTAGATAAGTATTAAACTGTATTCCAAAGAACTTTGATTTTTTGAAATCCGACAACAAATAATGGAGACCACCATTTTGCTGTTCTAAATTTCTTGTAAAAAAGTTTTGAACAAACGTAGATATTAAAACTTTTGATTTCAAAGAACTTTGATTTTTTGAAATTCGACTACAAATAATGCAGACCATCATTTTGCTGTTCTAAATTTCTTGTAAAAAAGATTTGAACAAACGTTGTAGATATTAAACTGTTGATTCCAAAGAACTCTGATTTTTTGAAATTCGACTAAGACCACAATTTTGCTGTTCTAAATTTCTTGTAAAAAAGTTTTGAACAAACGTTGTAGATATTAAAACCGTTGATTCCAAAGAACATTGATTTTTTGAAATCGGACTATAAATAATGGAGACCACCATTTTGCTGTTCTAAATTTCTTGTAAAAAAAGTTTTAAACAAACGTTGTAGATATTAAAACTGTTGATTCCAAAGAACTTTGATTTCTTTGAAATCCGACTAGAAATAATAGATACGTATAGAGATTTGTAGACAAACGAAAAAAGGTCCATAATAAAATGAAAAAAATTACTTTAAAAAAAGTGTTAATTTTGACGTTGTTACGTTGTTCACTTTGAGTAGAAACACTCTGTATATCCTCTACTGCGTAGGTATAATTCTAATAAAGCAATTACAAGCTGTAATGATTATTTTAGATGTAATTATCATTATTGATGAAAATCGGAACCCCACTACAAATGTAATTAATATAATTATAGGGTTAAACAATAAACAATACCGACGTCAATAGCTACTATATGTGCATATAGACGTAAATACATATTCAATAATTCATATCCGATTGTTCTAAATAGTAAACACAATAATAATAACATAAAGCATCAGATATTTCGCGTATTCATTTTGAAATAATATATGAAGATTTTGTTAAAATTACGTAGGTACAGCACTCAGCACCCACCCCTTTGCGACATTGAAAGATATTCACTTTTAAACTCACAATAAAAACTAATATCGTATGGACAAGTTAAGGGTGGAAAGGTACACGAGTGGGATAATGTAAAGAAATGTTTTGGGCCTGACAAGGACGGATGCTGTTAATAGCCGAATACCATTATTAATAATGAATACCGTACGTCCTATAACTTAGCGGAACAAAATGGGCGGAATGTATTCTAACTAATATTTTTATTTATTGCTCATTTATTGCTAAAAAGTTGCCAAAGAAAAAAATTTTTTGCTCTGCGGGTTTTTTTTATTTCTTAGGTTACGCTAAAAGAAGATTAAGTTAGCGGAACAATATATATAACGAAACAAATCAAATATAACAATAACAGGATAATTTTTTGCTAATTATTTGCTCACTTAATATGGTAGTCCCGTATTTTTTGCTCGCAGAATAAGGTTACATAATAGCGAAAAACTCGTCAGCGTGCAGACGCCACAAGAGTAAAGTGCCCGAAAAACATGTTTTGCTTGCTTGAATTTGATTCTAGTGAATGGTCTGAATTTTTTGCTCAACAAATATCGAAGTTTTGAATTTTTTGCTCGCAGAATAAGGTTAATTAATAACGGAAAACCTGTCAGCGTGCAAACGCTACAAGAGTAAAGTGCCCGAAAAACATGTTGCGCTTGCTTGAATTTAATATTAGTGAATGGTCTAAATTTGTATTTATAATAATGTCACTAGGAACACATGGTTTTCTTCCTCTGGGCATGTTCGCTATAATTTTTATTACTTCACATATATCGTTACGTCATAAATACGATAGTAGCTACTTGTGAAACTGAACAATCAACATCAACCGTTAAAAAGCAGAAAAACTCCTGAATTAAAATTCCTCTTCGGAGTTGACTCGCCAAAAACATGAGTACGACTACTTTATCTGTGGAACTCACCCGCAACATTGCCAGTTCTGGTGATTTATCACCAATTTAGTACTTATAGCGTACCAAGAAATTGTAATAGTAATTTACATGTAAAACTTATTTGGTATGCTGCACAACCCCTTGGGTCGGCATAATTAAGTAAAAAGGTTATTTTCCTAGAAAGGGACCAGCAAACCTTAAATCTGCAATAAACTCTTAAATTATATGAGTAGTAATAACTTTTAATCTTTTGCACAAATTTCTTAAACGTAATGAAGCCTAAAGGTTGTTTGTTATAATATAAGCTACACAATTCTTTTAAACCCATTTAAGCATTTCTTAAAAATCATGTAATTCCCGTTGGATCGGCAATCGGGTGCAAATACTATGCACTTAGAAAGGGACCCGGAAATGCTTAATCTTTTCAATAAGCTCCTTAAATTATATGACCAGTAATAAATTTTAATCTTTTGCGCGTTAAATCAAAAAATTCCTCAAAGGGTGTTTGTGTTTCTTAGGTAGGTATCTATAGTTTTGTGATTGGTTAACATTTGTTGTATCTTTATTTATTTTATTTTATTTTATTTGTTATGTTCGTTTCGTGGGTTTATATTTCACAATAATAAATACATTTTATTACACACTTAACTAACTACTTGTCATTAATTTTTTTCTAATACACCACACATAGTGGCTCTTATACCGTAAGTGACATATATAACACTCTTCCCCAAGGAGAGTAAATTCATTACAATTTACAATGTCAATCAAGCAACATGAACATGAACAACAAGGGCATACAATGTATCTAACTATCAAATAAAATAATAAGTATTACAAGTTTAATCTGTTCGGTGGTTTCCTTGTCCGAGTAGATCTTCTTAGAGTAGTCGATTCCTGTTGAAGTACAATTGGCACTTCCGATGAACTTGTAGGTATCGTTGCCTCCACAATTGGTATCTCTTCGTTTGACTCATGATTTCGTTGGTTTATTGGTAATCCCTCGGGTTCTATTTCTGAATTAGGTGGTTCGTTACTTGGTTTTGCTAGTGGCACCTGTACCTCTTCGGGTGGAACGTATTGCCGATTCTCTACTGTGGTGAGCTTCATCTGGTCAACATGCTGGTTATGTATAATTCCATCTACCATAACATTATAATGTAAATTCCCAGTTTGCGATGCTACCACTCCATATCTCCATTTGTATGCCTTGTTAGTGTAACACCTAACTTGGACCTTGTCCCCGATGTTGAATTTCCGAGCCATACGTATATTCATGCCTTTATTATCTTGTTCTGATTTTACGTTTCGTTTAACTAAATCAATCTTGGTCCTTATCGGTCTTTTGAACATTAATTCCGCCGGGCTTATACCTGTGCTTGCATTTGGTAATTTCCTATATTGCAATAAGAGTTGACACAATTTAAAATGTAGATCTCCTGGTTCGTTCAGCATACTACGCAATCCTTTTTTTACAACTTGGACATACCGTTCAGCTTGTCCATTTGTTGCTGGATGGTAAGGTGCGATACATTTATGGTGAATTCCATTTGATTTCAGAAACATTTCAAATTCCGTCGATTTCAATTGACTACCGTTGTCTGATACCACTGTCACTGGTAACCCAAAACGAGAGAAGATGTCTCGAAGAATTCGTATGGTGGCAGTCGCCGTAATATTTTTCATTGGTATTGCCTCAATCCACTTTGAGTAAGCATTCACAATAATAAGTATGTAAGTGTTCATGAAAGGTCCTAAATAATCGATGTGGATACGTTGCCACGGAGCTGATGCATATTCCCATGGATGGTATACCTTGGTAGGTGAATTTGCTACACTAGAGCAATGTAAACAATTTTTGTTCAGTGCCTCAATATCCGAGTCGATTCCTTTCCACCATACATAACTACGTGCGAGTGCTTTCATTTTCACTATGCCAACATGAGCACTATGAAGTTCTTGTAATATTTGTGTTGCAAAGTTTTTGGTATGACAACCCGTATTCCCTTAAAGATACACCCGTCCAATAATTCAAACTCGGCTTGCGAATAGCCTGTTGGTAAGGTGTTTCCAGCCTGTAAAGATAAATACAAATGTTTAAGTTCTGGATCCTTTAGTGTGTGATTTTTAATTTCCTTCTGCGTTACTGGAAGTAGGTCAATCTGGTGAATTTGTAGAACTGATTCTGAATTAATTCCACTTCGATCTATTTCTGTAGGTAAAGGAAATCTTGAAAGATAGTCAGCATTTGCATGATTCTCACTTCGCCTGTACTCGATTTGGTAATCAAATCCAGAAAGAAAATTTGCGTAATGCAACATCCTGGTGGCGGATGTAGCGGGCATTTCCTTGGTTGGATGGAAAATTGCCGTAAGTGGCTTATTATCCGTAACAAGAATGAATTTCCGGCCGTAACAATATTGGAAAAAATGTTTAAGTCCCCAAACTATTGCTGTTGCTTCTTTGTTTATGTGACTGTATGATTTTTCACTTTTTGACAGGGAACGTGACGCGAAGGCAATTGGTCTCTCGGTTCCGTCTGAATACCTGTGAGATAGTACGGCACCTAATCCCTCCGGTCCCGCATCGGTAGCTAAAACTAACGGTAATGCCATATTAAAATGTGTAAGTACCTTTGGACTGACGATTTCTTCTTTAATGTCACGGAATGATTTTTCGCAGTCTTCTGACCATTCAAATTTTGCATTCTTGACAAGCAATGCATATAAGGGTGCCAGTTTTGAAGACACGTTAGGCAGGAACCGGTGATAGTAATTTATCAACCCCAGCAACTTACGTACCCCCTGCACATCTTTAGGTCGTAGAGCATTTTTGATAGAATCGATTTTGTCCGGCATGGCATGTAGTCCTGATTCATCAATCACATGACCCAAATACTTAATTGATTTCTTGAAAAACTCACATTTCTTTTTGTTTAAATGTAAGCCACTGGCACGTAATCTGTCGAAGGTTTCCTTCAACCTGTGGATTGTTTCTTGATACGTAGAACCTTGGACTTTAATATCATCGAAGAAGCAAGTAACTCCTTCTAATCCACTTAGTAGCTGGTCCATAAAACGCTGCCAACAGTTTGGTGCTATTTTTACTCCAAACATAAGGCGTTTTACCTTGTAAATACCTAGATGCGTTGAAATTGCTTGCAACATTGCAGTTTCTTTGTCGACTTCCATATGGAGGTAAGCTTGACTGATGTCCAGCGAGCAGAAATATTTTCCCCCTTCCATACTGGCAAAAATGTCTTGTATCCTGGGTATAGGATAGTTGTCATTCTGGATATGCTTATTTATTGTGCCTTTGTAATCAGCGCATAGGCGTAATTTCCCATTCTTCTTGATTACTGGAACTACTGCAGAACCCCAGGTTGAGTGTGTCACCTTTTCTATGATATCTGCTTTTTCCAGTCGTCGGATTTCTTCTTTAACGCGAGTTTTTAGTGCGTATGGCACTGGTCGCGCCTTCACAAAAATTGGTGTAACTGATTCATCCACTAATTTTATAGAACATTTGTAGTCGGGAATTTTGCCAATTTCGTCCACAAATAAGTCCTTGTAATCATCGAGCAGAGTGCTTAATTCCTTGCTTGTATCGTAACAGGAAACATTTTTGATATATGACCAGTTCAGCTTAATTCTTTTTAACCAATCTCTGCCAAAGATTGCATCAACGTTCTGGTCTATAATGTAAATATCACCATGTTGTATTTGGTTTTCATAAGTAATTTGTACATTTGCTATGCCAACTGGTTTAATAATTTCTCCGGTATACGTACGTAATTTAATTGAAGTTGGTAATAACCTTTTATTGGGACATATTTTTGTAAATTGTCGTAATGACATGGAAGTAATGGCAGCTCCTGTATCAAGCTCCATTTTTGTTGGTGTACTATCAATATTTACTGTTAGTAAAAATTTATCATTGTTAATGTCGTTCGTCTTGTAAACATTTAACGCCTGAATTGAATAAATATCAGCACCATCGTCTGAATTTGGTTCAACATCAACTTGATGTTGTTTCCGCGTATTTGCCTTTTTGTTATCTACTTTTTCATGATTGGCTGATTTTAGACAAACAATTGCTAAATGGCCTTTGACCCCACACTTTTTACAAGTTTTTGCCTTAGCAAAGCAGTCATTGGCATTGTGGCTGTGATCGCCACATCTGAAACATTTCCCAAACAAAGAAGCTATACCGAAAGATTTGTGATTTTTCTTTTCAAACTTCTTTCCCTTATTCGAAAATTTGCCACTTTCCTCAATTTTACCAACGTGATTTACTTGGCTTGAGGTGCTTTGTATTTGTTTGCTTTCACATTTGGACATCTCTATCGACAATGCTAATTCGACAGCTTTTTCGAATGTAAATGTGGGAGCAGTTTGTTGTAGCAATCGTTCCCGTATTAGTCTAAGATACGTTATTAGAAATATATACCCTCATCTGTTATTTGACCATGACAAAGATTATAAGTTAGATAATATATAGGTCGATAAATTGCAAATGGGTTGCCTAGCTAAATTTGGGTCCGATGCTGTTAAATCCGCTTTCTTTCAGAAGAATGCTCTGCATCCCTGTCTGCTACATGGAATGGCGGATGCAGCGCTCTCTGTCACTCTCCACGCTCGCGCTGAAAAGATAATATGTAAAATCTAGGCAACCAGGAATGTGATGGTAGTGACAGAGAGCGTTGCGCGCGCCATTCCATGTGACAGACAGGGATGCAGAGCATTCTTCTGAAAGAAAGCGGATTTAACAGCATCGGACCCAGATTTAGCTAGACAACCCATTTGCAATTTATCGACCTATATATAATCTAACTTATAATCTTTGTCATGGTCAAATAACAGATGAGGGTATATATTTCTAATAACGTATCTCCTACTATATGTCATTGTCACGAATACCCTTTATGAATTGTGATCTGAGATGGGTGCTTAAAGTAGGTTTGTCACACTCCATACATTTAAAATTACAATTAGTAGTTAATCGTTTTAGTTCCGCAACAAAATTTGCTATGGATTCACCTTCATGCTGTACCCGTAAGGAAAATCGATGCTGTTCTGCAATTTCACTCGGTGGTGGACATATATGCATTTTTAATAATTGCACAACCTCTGTATATGTTTTAGAGCTGGGCGAATCCGGTGATGTAATATTTGAGAGCGTTTGGTACATCTTTGGCCCCAAATAATTTAGAAAAATTTGTACTTTTTTCTTATCAGCCTCTGGAGTTTCATCTGTAATGCCACGTAAACTTAAGTGGTTTTCCAGTCTTTGGATGTAAGTATTAAACGATTCGTTGCTTTCATCGAATGGTTGTAAATTCACCCCATGTAAATCTGGTTTTGTAGACCGTAATTGCGATTGTTGTGGATTTGCTTGGTTTAATATTTGTAACTGCGTTTCTTGCATATTTTGTAAAACTGATGTCAAATTTTGTAATAGTTGTTCCATTTTCGTAATGAAAAATGTAGTGGTGTAAAAATTGTAATCTTACCTTGCGGTAATCGGTTCGGTAAGTATACAACAAAAATCTCAATTCTCGTCGCCAATTTGTTATGTTCGTTTCGTGGGTTTATATTTCACAATAATAAATACATTTTATTACACACTTAACTAACTACTTGTCATTAATTTTTTTCTAATACACCACACATAGTGGCTCTTATACCGTAAGTGACATATATAACACTTACAGTATAACAGTATTTATTCTGAAGTCGTTAGTGAAATACCTATACTTTAATAGGTATTAATTGTACCTTTTTATTTATTGAGAATAAAATGGCGATTTCTGGTTACTTTTTGAGTTAAAATTGGCTATGAGCAATTTATAAAACCTGGCAACGCTGCTCACGGTACGGCGTGTCGGAGCGCTGGGCAGTACGATTGATCTTTCAGGAAGCAAACGTCCGGCGCAATCCAGGACATTTTAAAATCAAACCCGATGCGAAAATACCCCTTTTAAAAAATGGTAGTTGCCTCTCATTGCAAACTATGAATGTTGGGAGGCAATAGTTGTAACAAATACGTGTGCATTCGATAGTTAATGCCAAAGTTTATGATGTAATTGTGTTGTTGAAGCCATAAATAAACAACCCCCTGGACGTCATACTTATTTTCAATAGTTCAATAGTTGTACGATTAGGGTATTAACATCTTGTAATACACTATTAAGCTTGAGTGACAGTCGAAGTTGGTCACAAAAACATAACGGCAATCAATTTTAACTGTAAATATTAACAATTTTAAATATAAATATTATTCTAGGCATTTGTATAACAACAATAACGGTATGTATAATTTAGAAGTAACTTACCGGTGCGGCGCCCAATTGGTTAAGTCAAAAATGACAAATCAATACAAACCCACTAGAAGGTGTCTTGCGGAGGAACCCTTAGAAATTAATTTCAGTTCGAATCATAAGGTAAAACATTTCTGATGCTAACATTTGCGTTAGGCATCAAACTATGTATTTTAACAATATAAGTGTTCATCCAAAAACAGTTTTTTTTATTGGTTCACGTGCGTTGATGTTTTACCCGTTTACCGTATTCAATCAATCATGCAACATAATACACTCCACAAAAAAATTATAACAATCAAACTATAGTACAGGGTGACCCAGGGCTGTGTGATTGGTCCATAACTTTTTTGCTATTCAAGATATCGACATGCGGTTTTCACCGCCAAGTAGGCACACTTATACTGCACATTATAAAAATATTTTGATTATATACAGAATGTTCCTATACAGGGTGGTAAACCAAAGTTATGTTGTTTTAAATGGGACAACCTGTATATTTCTACATTATTAGTTTTTACATGAAAAAATAATGGAACTTTGTATAGGTCACTGTGGGTCTAGCTCTCTCAGTTTCGGCGTTATTTAACGTTTTGTTCGAAAAAAGGCTCATATTTGATGGATCACTGCTCAGTAGGCCATGGATGTTTTTCGACAAACTTGTCACAGAAAATTTTAGAATAACTTTAGAATAAATAGTTGACTTTTGGTCCATGCATGCACACACTATACAGGGTGTGCTGAAACGCAAAAGGTCGAATAACTAAATGGAACACCCTGTATTTCTGTTCACGAGTTAATTCAGTTTTTAATAAGCTTTCCTGATATGTAATTTGTGTGGTCAATTCTGAATAGTTACTGAGATTTTCCGGAAAAACTATTGTAATTATGAAAAAGTTGTTGAATTTTGCAAGTAGGCTACTGTCATTTAGTCAACGAATATCGCAAGTGATATGAGCAGTGATCCATCAAATATGAGCCTTTTTTCGAACAAAACGTTAAAGAGAATGTGCATGATTAATTAATTTTATTTTTGTCTAGTAGTAATACATTTTGTTTTGTAAAATACTATGGAGGGAGCATGACTGGTTGAGTTGGAGTAGCCAAATGTGCTAGACTCCGCCAGTCATGTTTTCAAAGTTTTCAAATTTTTAATTCTTTGCTGCAATCATGATGATTGTCGTCGATTGGCAGACTATCGCAATAAAGTCGTATTATTATTATTATTATTATTATTATTATTATTAAACGCCGAAACTGAGAGAGCTAGACCCATAGTGACCTATACAAAGTCCCATTATTTTTTCATGTAAAAAGTAATAATGTAGAAATATACAGGGTGTCCCATTTAAAAAAACATAACTTTGGTTTACCACCCTGTATAGGCACATATAGGAACTTTATATAATCAAAATATTTTTATAGTGCGCAGTATAAGTGTGTTTACTTGCCAGTGAAAACCGCATGTCGATATCTTGAATAGCAAGAAAGTTATGGCCCAATCACACAGCCCTGGGTCACCCGTATACCCAACAAATTGCATGCTATATTCCAGTCACGTATTTATTCAACAAAAGAAAGCATCATCCAATTCATTATTTAATATGCACTTTACTCTTGTAGCGTCTGCACGCTGACGAGTTTTTCGCTATTATGTAACCTTACTCTGGGAGCAAAAAATTCAAAACTTTGATATTTGTAGAGCAACAAATTTAGACCATTCACTAATATGAAATTCAAGCAAGCAAAACATGTTTTTCGGGCACTTTACTCTTGTAGCGTTTGCACGCTGACAGGTTTTCCGTTATTAATTAACCTTATTCTGGGAGCAAAAAATTCAAAACTTCGATATTTGTTGAGCAAAAAATTCAGACCATGCACTAGAATCAAATTCAAGCAAGCAAAACATGTTTTTCGGGCACTTTACTCTTGTAGTGTCTGCACGCTGACGAGTTTTTCGCTATTATGTAACCTTACCCTGGGAGCAAAAAATTCAAAACTTTGATATTTGTAGAGCAACAAATTTAGACAATTCAGTAATATTAAATTCAAGCAAGCGCAACATGTTTTTCGGGCACTTTACTCTTGTAGTGTCTGCACGCTGACGAGTTTTTCGCTATTATGTAACCTTACCCTGGGAGCAAAAAATTCAAAACTTTGATATTTGTAGAGCAACAAATTTAGACAATTCAGTAATATTAAATTCAAGCAAGCGCAACATGTTTTTCGGGCACTTTACTCTTGTAGCGTCTGCACGCTGACGCGTTTTTCGCTATTATGTAACCTTACTCTGGGAGCAAAAAATTCAAAACTTTGATATTTGTAGAGCAAAAAATTCAGACCATTCACTAGAATCAAATTCAAGCAAGCAAAACATGTTTTTCGGGCACTTTACTCTTGTAGCGTCTGCACGCTGACGCGTTTTTCGCTATTATGTAACCTTACTCTGGGAGCAAAAAATTCAAAACTTTGATATTTGTAGAGCAACAAATTTAGACCATTCACTAATATGAAATTCAAGCAAGCAAAACATGTTTTTCGGGCACTTTACTCTTGTAGCGTTTGCACGCTGACAGGTTTTCCGTTATTAATTAACCTTATTCTGGGAGCAAAAAATTCAAAACTTCGATATTTGTTGAGCAAAAAATTCAGACCATGCACTAGAATCAAATTCAAGCAAGCAAAACATGTTTTTCGGGCACTTTACTCTTGTAGTGTCTGCACGCTGACGAGTTTTTCGCTATTATGTAATCTTACCCTGGGAGCAAAAAATTCAAAACTTTGATATTTGTAGAGCAACAAATTTAGACAATTCAGTAATATTAAATTCAAGCAAGCGCAACATGTTTTTCGGGCACTTTACTCTTGTAGTGTCTGCACGCTGACGAGTTTTTCGCTATTATGTAACCTTACCCTGGGAGCAAAAAATTCAAAACTTTGATATTTGTAGAGCAACAAATTTAGACAATTCAGTAATATTAAATTCAAGCAAGCGCAACATGTTTTTCGGGCACTTTACTCTTGTAGCGTCTGCACGCTGACGCGTTTTTCGCTATTATGTAACCTTACTCTGGGAGCAAAAAATTCAAAACTTTGATATTTGTAGAGCAAAAAATTCAGACCATTCACTAGAATCAAATTCAAGCAAGCAAAACATGTTTTTCGGGCACTTTACTCTTGTAGCGTCTGCACGCTGACGCGTTTTTCGCTATTATGTAACCTTACTCTGGGAGCAAAAAATTCAAAACTTTGATATTTGTAGAGCAACAAATTTAGACCATTCACTAATATGAAATTCAAGCAAGCAAAACATGTTTTTCGGGCACTTTACTCTTGTAGCGTTTGCACGCTGACAGGTTTTCCGTTATTAATTAACCTTATTCTGGGAGCAAAAAATTCAAAACTTCGATATTTGTTGAGCAACAAATTTATACCATTCACTAATATGAAATTCAAGCAAGCAAAACATGTTTTTCTGGCACTTTACTCTTGTAGCGTTTGCACGCTGACAAGTTTTCCGTTATTAATTAACCTTATTCTGCGAGCAGAAAATTCAAAACTTCGATATTTGTTGAGCATAAAATTCAGACCATTCACTAGAATCAAATTCAAGCAAGCAAAACATGTTTTTCGGGCACTTTACTCTTGTAGCGTCTGCACGCTGACGCGTTTTTCGCTATTATGTAACCTTACTCTGAGAGCAAAAAATTCAAAACTTTGATATTTGTAGAGCAACAAATTTAGACCATTCACTAATATGAAATTCAAGCAAGCAAAACATGTTTTTCGGGCACTTTACTCTTGTAGCGTTTGCACGCTGACAGGTTTTCCGTTATTAATTAACCTTATTCTGGGAGCAAAAAATTCAAAACTTCGATATTTGTTGAGCAAAAAATTCAGACCATGCACTAGAATCAAATTCAAGCAAGCAAAACATGTTTTTCGGGCACTTTACTCTTGTAGTGTCTGCACGCTGACGAGTTTTTCGCTATTATGTAACCTTACCCTGGGAGCAAAAAATTCAAAACTTTGATATTTGTAGAGCAACAAATTTAGACAATTCAGTAATATTAAATTCAAGCAAGCGCAACATGTTTTTCGGGCACTTTACTCTTGTAGTGTCTGCACGCTGACGAGTTTTTCGCTATTATGTAACCTTACCCTGGGAGCAAAAAATTCAAAACTTTGATATTTGTAGAGCAACAAATTTAGACAATTCAGTAATATTAAATTCAAGCAAGCGCAACATGTTTTTCGGGCACTTTACTCTTGTAGCGTCTGCACGCTGACGCGTTTTTCGCTATTATGTAACCTTACTCTGGGAGCAAAAAATTCAAAACTTTGATATTTGTAGAGCAAAAAATTCAGACCATTCACTAGAATCAAATTCAAGCAAGCAAAACATGTTTTTCGGGCACTTTACTCTTGTAGCGTCTGCACGCTGACGCGTTTTTCGCTATTATGTAACCTTACTCTGGGAGCAAAAAATTCAAAACTTTGATATTTGTAGAGCAACAAATTTAGACCATTCACTAATATGAAATTCAAGCAAGCAAAACATGTTTTTCGGGCACTTTACTCTTGTAGCGTTTGCACGCTGACAGGTTTTCCGTTATTAATTAACCTTATTCTGGGAGCAAAAAATTCAAAACTTCGATATTTGTTGAGCAAAAAATTCAGACCATGCACTAGAATCAAATTCAAGCAAGCAAAACATGTTTTTCGGGCACTTTACTCTTGTAGTGTCTGCACGCTGACGAGTTTTTCGCTATTATGTAATCTTACCCTGGGAGCAAAAAATTCAAAACTTTGATATTTGTAGAGCAACAAATTTAGACAATTCAGTAATATTAAATTCAAGCAAGCGCAACATGTTTTTCGGGCACTTTACTCTTGTAGCGTCTGCACGCTGACGCGTTTTTCGCTATTATGTAACCTTACTCTGGGAGCAAAAAATTCAAAACTTTGATATTTGTAGAGCAAAAAATTCAGACCATTCACTAGAATCAAATTCAAGCAAGCAAAACATGTTTTTCGGGCACTTTACTCTTGTAGCGTCTGCACGCTGACGCGTTTTTCGCTATTATGTAACCTTACTCTGGGAGCAAAAAATTCAAAACTTTGATATTTGTAGAGCAACAAATTTAGACCATTCACTAATATGAAATTCAAGCAAGCAAAACATGTTTTTCGGGCACTTTACTCTTGTAGCGTTTGCACGCTGACAGGTTTTCCGTTATTAATTAACCTTATTCTGGGAGCAAAAAATTCAAAACTTCGATATTTGTTGAGCAAAAAATTCAGACCATGCACTAGAATCAAATTCAAGCAAGCAAAACATGTTTTTCGGGCACTTTACTCTTGTAGTGTCTGCACGCTGACGAGTTTTTCGCTATTATGTAATCTTACCCTGGGAGCAAAAAATTCAAAACTTTGATATTTGTAGAGCAACAAATTTAGACAATTCAGTAATATTAAATTCAAGCAAGCGCAACATGTTTTTCGGGCACTTTACTCTTGTAGTGTCTGCACGCTGACGAGTTTTTCGCTATTATGTAACCTTACCCTGGGAGCAAAAAATTCAAAACTTTGATATTTGTAGAGCAACAAATTTAGACAATTCAGTAATATTAAATTCAAGCAAGCGCAACATGTTTTTCGGGCACTTTACTCTTGTAGTGTCTGCACGCTGACGAGTTTTTCGCTATTATGTAACCTTACCCTGGGAGCAAAAAATTCAAAACTTTGATATTTGTAGAGCAACAAATTTAGACAATTCAGTAATATTAAATTCAAGCAAGCGCAACATGTTTTTCGGGCACTTTACTCTTGTAGCGTCTGCACGCTGACGCGTTTTTCGCTATTATGTAACCTTACTCTGGGAGCAAAAAATTCAAAACTTTGATATTTGTAGAGCAAAAAATTCAGACCATTCACTAGAATCAAATTCAAGCAAGCAAAACATGTTTTTCGGGCACTTTACTCTTGTAGCGTCTGCACGCTGACGCGTTTTTCGCTATTATGTAACCTTACTCTGGGAGCAAAAAATTCAAAACTTTGATATTTGTAGAGCAACAAATTTAGACCATTCACTAATATGAAATTCAAGCAAGCAAAACATGTTTTTCGGGCACTTTACTCTTGTAGCGTTTGCACGCTGACAGGTTTTCCGTTATTAATTAACCTTATTCTGGGAGCAAAAAATTCAAAACTTCGATATTTGTTGAGCAAAAAATTCAGACCATGCACTAGAATCAAATTCAAGCAAGCAAAACATGTTTTTCGGGCACTTTACTCTTGTAGTGTCTGCACGCTGACGAGTTTTTCGCTATTATGTAATCTTACCCTGGGAGCAAAAAATTCAAAACTTTGATATTTGTAGAGCAACAAATTTAGACAATTCAGTAATATTAAATTCAAGCAAGCGCAACATGTTTTTCGGGCACTTTACTCTTGTAGTGTCTGCACGCTGACGAGTTTTTCGCTATTATGTAACCTTACCCTGGGAGCAAAAAATTCAAAACTTTGATATTTGTAGAGCAACAAATTTAGACAATTCAGTAATATTAAATTCAAGCAAGCGCAACATGTTTTTCGGGCACTTTACTCTTGTAGCGTCTGCACGCTGACGCGTTTTTCGCTATTATGTAACCTTACTCTGGGAGCAAAAAATTCAAAACTTTGATATTTGTAGAGCAACAAATTTAGACCATTCACTAATATGAAATTCAAGCAAGCAAAACATGTTTTTCGGGCACTTTACTCTTGTAGCGTTTGCACGCTGACAGGTTTTCCGTTATTAATTAACCTTATTCTGGGAGCAAAAAATTCAAAACTTCGATATTTGTTGAGCAACAAATTTATACCATTCACTAATATGAAATTCAAGCAAGCAAAACATGTTTTTCTGGCACTTTACTCTTGTAGCGTTTGCACGCTGACAAGTTTTCCGTTATTAATTAACCTTATTCTGCGAGCAGAAAATTCAAAACTTCGATATTTGTTGAGCATAAAATTCAGACCATTCACTAGAATCAAATTCAAGCAAGCAAAACATGTTTTTCGGGCACTTTACTCTTGTAGCGTCTGCACGCTGACGCGTTTTTCGCTATTATGTAACCTTACTCTGAGAGCAAAAAATTCAAAACTTTGATATTTGTAGAGCAACAAATTTAGACCATTCACTAATATGAAATTCAAGCAAGCAAAACATGTTTTTCGGGCACTTTACTCTTGTAGCGTTTGCACGCTGACAGGTTTTCCGTTATTAATTAACCTTATTCTGGGAGCAAAAAATTCAAAACTTCGATATTTGTTGAGCAAAAAATTCAGACCATGCACTAGAATCAAATTCAAGCAAGCAAAACATGTTTTTCGGGCACTTTACTCTTGTAGTGTCTGCACGCTGACGAGTTTTCGCTATTATGTAATCTTACCCTGGGAGCAAAAAATTCAAAACTTTGATATTTGTAGAGCAACAAATTTAGACAATTCAGTAATATTAAATTCAAGCAAGCGCAACATGTTTTTCGGGCACTTTACTCTTGTAGTGTCTGCACGCTGACGAGTTTTTCGCTATTATGTAACCTTACCCTGGGAGCAAAAATTCAAAACTTTGATATTTGTAGAGCAACAAATTTAGACAATTCAGTAATATTAAATTCAAGCAAGCGCAACATGTTTTTCGGGCACTTTACTCTTGTAGCGTCTGCACGCTGACGCGTTTTTCGCTATTATGTAACCTTACTCTGGGAGCAAAAAATTCAAAACTTTGATATTTGTAGAGCAAAAAATTCAGACCATTCACTAGAATCAAATTCAAGCAAGCAAAACATGTTTTTTCGGGCACTTTACTCTTGTAGCGTCTGCACGCTGACGCGTTTTTCGCTATTATGTAACCTTACTCTGGGAGCAAAAAATTCAAAACTTTGATATTTGTAGAGCAACAAATTTAGACCATTCACTAATATGAAATTCAAGCAAGCAAAACATGTTTTTCGGGCACTTTACTCTTGTAGCGTTTGCACGCTGACAGGTTTTCCGTTATTAATTAACCTTATTCTGGGAGCAAAAAATTCAAAACTTCGATATTTGTTGAGCAACAAATTTATACCATTCACTAATATGAAATTCAAGCAAGCAAAACATGTTTTTCTGGCACTTTACTCTTGTAGCGTTTGCACGCTGACAAGTTTTCCGTTATTAATTAACCTTATTCTGCGAGCAGAAAATTCAAAACTTCGATATTTGTTGAGCATAAAATTCAGACCATTCACTAGAATCAAATTCAAGCAAGCAAAACATGTTTTTCGGGCACTTTACTCTTGTAGCGTTTGCACGCTGACAAGTTTTCCGTTATTAATTAACCTTATTCTGCGAGCAGAAAATTCAAAACTTCGATATTTGTTGAGCATAAAATTCAGACCATTCACTAGAATCAAATTCAAGCAAGCAAAACATGTTTTTCGGGCACTTTACTCTTGTAGCGTCTGCACGCTGACGCGTTTTTCGCTATTATGTAACCTTACTCTGAGAGCAAAAAATTCAAAACTTTAATATTTGTTGAGCAACAAATTTATACCATTCACTAATATGAAATTCAAGCAAGCAAAACATGTTTTTCGGGCACTTTACTCTTGTAGCGTTTGCACGCTGACAGGTTTTCCGTTATTAATTAACCTTATTCTGGGAGCAAAAAATTCAAAACTTCGATATTTGTTGAGCAACAAATTTATACCATTCACTAATATGAAATTCAAGCAAGCAAAACATGTTTTTCTGGCACTTTACTCTTGTAGCGTTTGCACGCTGACAAGTTTTTCGTTATTAATTAACCTTATTCTGCGAGCAAAAAATTCAAAACTTCGATATTTGTTGAGCAAAAAATTCAGACCATTCACTAGAATCAAATTCAAGCAAGCAAAACATGTTTTTCGGGCACTTTACTCTTGTGGCGTCTGCACGCTGACGAGTTTTTCGCTATTATGTAACCTTATTCTGCGAGCAAAAAATACGGGACTACCATATTAAGTGAGCAAATAATTAGCAAAAAATTATCCTGTTATTGTTATATTTGATTTGTTTCGTTATATATATTGTTCCGCTAACTTAATCTTCTTTTAGCGTAACCTAAGAAATAAAAAAAACCCGCAGAGCAAAAAATTTTTTTCTTTGGCAACTTTTTAGCAATAAATGAGCAATAAATAAAAATATTAGTTAGAATACATTCCGCCCATTTTGTTCCGCTAAGTTATAGGACGTGAATACCGTTAACGATATCTGCGGTAAAGTGCGTTCTGAAATACGAAATATCTCCTAAAGCTCGCACTTTTCCCCAAATTTTTAGTCGACTTAGACGTGTGTCATTGACGTTTGTTTGTTACCTACTCGTGTTTCTTACCTCTTCATCCCCTTTATAATTGTGACAATCGATACAAAGACCACAAATGCAATTTCCGCGAAACATTTAATAAATGGCGACGTCATATAACAAACGTCGAGTGTTTGTTTAAATATTAGTGTCGATGAATGGTGGGTATAGGGGGATGATGTAAAAGGTAAA
Organism: Pyrocoelia pectoralis; assembly: GCA_036250285.1. Classification (NCBI taxonomy): domain Eukaryota; kingdom Metazoa; phylum Arthropoda; class Insecta; order Coleoptera; family Lampyridae; genus Pyrocoelia; species Pyrocoelia pectoralis. The sequence goes on from CM070083.1 coordinate 26,106,753, forward strand.
AGTTGGAGGGAGGTTAGAGATGAAAGGGTTTGCCGATGGATATAAGGCTCGGCATGGGAACTTGATATGAAGTAATAAATTAGAGAAATTATACAATGGCCCAAATGAATGCGAGAAAGACAATACATTTATCTTACACACAGGTACGTCATTTTTAGGGGTAAAAATCCATATTCATTAAAAGCTTTTAGGTATTATGTACTGGAGTATTATTACATTTTTGGTTCTGTTATTTGCATTTATTTGCGCGCTACCTATTAATTTGAAACGTTTTTGAAAAACCAGAAACGATCATATTATTGATAACCATTATTTATTATATTTTAGAAAGTCACATTTTTAATTAACGAATTGGGAATTACAATAAATGCAATTATAAAAATAAATTAAATGGGTAAAAGTTACTGTACTCTAATAATTTTTATTGCTTAATATAGAAAGAGTAATGGTGATGGAAAAATATCATTACACATACATTAGTTGGTATTAAAAATTTCACTTAAATTCTAATCACCAAAAATTACCCGATCTCTTGTAAGGTGCTGCCAAAAAAACCTTCCTATATCCCTTATTAATATTATTAATATTATTATATAATAATTATGTTTAGTAAACCAATGTTTTGCCTTTTCTAAATAATAAAGCTTTGTTCCATGTTTGTAAAATAATTCAATATTCAGAAACGAAATAATTAGGATAATCCAAGCAAGCAACAATCACAACTTATAGATAGAGTATATGTCGCTGATATTAAAAACAAGCACAAATTGTGCGAAGTAAGAACATTATTTTTCGAAACACAAACTGAACAAATATACAGGATGTTCCATTTGAAAAACCAGAAAAAAAATTCGTTGAAAAATTGAGAGTTTAAAATTATTTTTTGACCACCCTATACAATATAAAAATTCAAAACTTAGTAAAAACACAGTTGTGTCCTTTAGCTTTGTAAATGTCTAAATTCCACCATTAAATCTGAGACGGTGACGAATTCTTAAAGAGAGATTCTTAAAATGTAAAAAAAAATTAGGTCATTTCATTTGAAAAAAAGTAAGTCGTTTGTCTACCTTGGTGTTGGACCACCCTGTATATATGAAAATAATTTTAAAATATTTCCTTTTGACCACCATTAATTTCAAATAAATCTGTAAGTATTATACAATAAGAGTTATAGAACGACAGAGGTTTGCACCACCCTGTAGATACGCAAGCAAACATTCTGTTTCAAGTGATTTTTATTAAAATTTTAAGAGGCAAAGGAGTGAAGATTTTGAGGTTCACGAATTTATTGATTTTCTATTGGAACAATACAATGAGCGGTTCCCCAATAGACAATTGGTAAATGAATTGAACCAAAGATATTTGACATTCGCTCTTGCTCTTCGAGCCAATTTTCCTTAAAACAAAAACAAGTCTACGAATACAAATTTTCAATGTGGCCGAAAAAGTTTTGGGGACAACCAAAAGTACGGATGTAGCAAGCATAATTGGTCAACGTGCGCAGATGTTATTCCAAAGAGGAAGTATCGCAAGCAGTATGCTTCTTACGGAGGCTGAGGAGGGACCAAGGATCGAATCCGGTCCATTAAGGTCTAACGCTCTAACCACTGGAAGCACTAACATTCTAATTTCTATGTGGAGTGTACTGGATGGTCCAAATTAGACAGAATTCTGCTATCTTTTTGGCCACTAGGGGGCGTTTCTCGAATCATCTCGAACACGTTTTTTCTGTACAAGGAACAATGTTACAAACAAATCGAAGGGGCGTCAATAGCTCGAAACAAAGGCTTTAGGAACAACCCAATGGAAACTAAGGTATATGGATGATACCATATCACATGAGAACGGGAAATGGAAAAACTGGAAGAGTTCAAACACGATAAGAGGTGGAAGATAACCGGTTATCCTTTCTGGACGTATTAGTAAAGAAGAAAGAGGACGAAAGCTTAGGCCACACGCCCCAGCAAACACACATATAAAATATACATACAACATATATAAAATGGAAGTAAATACCCCTACATATGCTTTTTTATATATCAAGTATGTAAGTATTCTTTAATAAAGTTATATAAACCGTATGTCACACATTACGTATATTTTATATAATAGTATAGAAACTTAAGGATATTCTATATACAGAACTTCATATAATATATACATACAGATAATTACATATTACTCATGAAATTCATGTGCTGTCATATTTATATGATTAGATTAGATTTATGTACGTTATATGTAAAATCTTATATGTAAGAAGTATTACATATTTTTTATGTATGACTTCTGTAAATATAATTATAATTACATATTACTCATGAAATTCATGTGCTGTCATATTTATATGATTAGAATTATGTACGTTATATGTAAAATCTTATATGTAAGAAGTATTACATATTTTTTATGTATGCCTTCTGTAAATATAATTATAAATTATCATTACATATATTGTATGGTCGAAAATAAAGTCCGTTTCTATTTGCGCCGCATAATTAATCGCACGCGCGGGTTTTCTATAACGCCAAAAATTCTAGTTCACGTACCTTTAATATTAGATCCGTATCGAGTAAAATGCGTCTAATTTATATAGAAAATAAATAATATAAAATAAATTAAATCCTGGTCATTTTTAACATAAAGGTAGGTATAATCAATGAATAAGACTTCACTCAACGATATAATCAAACAAAATTTAAACTAAACGCGAAACAGCGCAAAGTTACGAAGTACGAAATAAAAAAAGCAATGTTTCGGATTGGCGCAGTGGTACAATGTCGGATACAAAGAAAACACGTGTCGGATTTCGGAATTTGCAACGCCAACACGCAAAGGTTCGAATCCGGTTAAGGGAAACTTTTCAAGCAAGTATAAAATAAGAAACTATCGGCTTTCAGTTCAGGTAAAAACGGGTTCTCCTGCAAGAATTAAGTTAATTAAAAGTACAGTTGCACGTAAAAATGTAGTTTTTCCAGTTTTTTTGTATGGAACTGCTTAAATAATTTTTTACATTGACAATAATTAAATTATGCTCGAGTAGCTGCCATTTGGTCATCGCAACGCTTTTACAACTAATATTTTGTATGTAAATATTACATCAAATATACATAAAACGTATATAAATCTACAGATATAGAAAAATTTACATCTAAAATAGACATATATATTATTTTGAAAATTGCTGACATCCTGACATTAAATATCTCTTATTTTTTCCAGTTTTATATAAATCTAAAAAGCTCTTACATAATTTATATGTATTTTATATATAAATGTGTTTGCTAGGCGGTATACCGAAAGAAGACGTATACCGATGGATCGCACCACCACCCAGCTCAACTGTACACTAGATGAACGGTTGTCAGATGAAGAGAACAAGGGCCAAGAACTCACTCCATCCAACAACAACAAGGTATGCAGACCGCCTAAGGTCAAACCGATGATGGACGGAAAAAGAGGTTCCGACAGGGAACGCTTACCTCCCCTATATAAATGGAACCACGTACGAAATATAAGGGCTGTGTTGTATACGAAATTCCATGTAAGGTCTACGTTCGTACACAGGACAAACAAATAGAAGGATGGAGTAAAAAAGGTCAAAAAGACGTCAACTCTGGCTCTCACTGGCACTCATCGACTACGACAAAACGAGAATGATCGTGAGCATACAACACTACGAATAATAAAAGAGGCAATAGAAATTGAAAAACGTCTTGAGAACTTAAACACATATAGAGTGGGGAGAACCTGGAAAACTCTACTTAAACCATATACACGGCACAAATCTATCAAAGCCAATGAACGCTCAGCATCGAAAAACGATACGGCATCACCGAAGAGAGCCTGCAAAAAGAAAGTAGAAAGTGAAGCAGTAGAGCACTTAAACCAACGTCCTCACGTTAGTTTCTTCCACTAGATCACAGAGCAAGAAAATCTGAAGGTGGTTGGGTCGAAACGTCTTCACTTAAATAATTCTACGCGAGGGGAAAACCGGAAGAAGGAGAGCAGTTCTTATATTATATATATATCTAAGGCCTTATTGTTCTGTTTTTGATAGTGTTACCTCATTTGCTTATTGTCTTGGAGGTTCTACATCAAAATAGAAGGGTTCTATCTCACCGATTAGAGTCGTCCGGGTACTCAACGTTACCCAGACCATTCCAGACGTAGGTGAGGATTCTCTCAGTTGTACAAGTGTAGGACGCTCACGAAGTGCACGGTGAACCGTTCCGTAATAGCGAACTAAAAACATTATTTTTGTCTTTAAATGAGCTTTCCTTGATACATATATCGCCCCATTAAATACTTTGAAGCACAACCAACTTCAACTTTTCTAGCGAGATTCGTTTGTGAGTTATCCTGTAGAAGATTTGCCCCATGGAATTCACAAGTGGAAATGCACATTTTGTAATTATGTATATATCGGGTAAACAACTCGAAATTTTAATATTATAAGCATCCATAGAAATTCGAATTATGTCTCTGGAATCATATAAGGTTCTTTAATTGATACAATGTTTCGCCAACATAGTTTTAATCTTCTCACACATTTCTTCATTAACGGAAATCTTCAAGAGTACCAAGATTCGCCATTTTGTGCTTCCTCCTCATTTGAAAAGGCGTCGCAGTTCAAATTCCAGAGGACTGATGACTTCAAATTAGATTTACTCAATTCAAGGTGAAAACTTAAAACTGTAAACCCTCCCCCATATTTTTTTATTCAAAATCTCGACTAGTTTCGAGTCATCTTCGGGCATTCCAATTACATAAAATTGGTAACGATGGTGGGATGAGATGTGAATGCCTAAAGATGACTGACCAGTAATTGAAACTAGCCACATTTTTTTATGAAAAAACATGGGAGTGGTTTAGAGTTTAAATTTTCACGTATACTTGAACCCCTATTTAGAGGATTTAGAGATGGATTTAATTAATCAATTCTTTTCATAATTTCGTTTGATCAACATACTCATACAACATAATGCCAAGTATTAAGTTTCCATTTTGGGCGAATCCGCACTGTCGTCTGCAACGGTAAAAAAAGTGAAAGTGAGCGAAACCAGCTTTTTACTCATAAAACTCATAAAATTTGATTATTTTAGTTAATGGAATTTAATTAATTGATATAATCGAGAGTGATACAAAACAAAAGAAGAATGTTTATCACCATTAACGTAGACATAAGTGAAACAAAATGTTAATGAATGCAATATGCATCATCGCGAACGTAATCCATTTACAACGTAACATACAGTAAAGATAATCAACTTTGAAGTGTTAAAATTAATTTGATTTGGCGGCGGTAAAATAAAATTGGCAACAAAACAAAAGAATTTGTAAACTTAAGGGGTCAAAGAAACAACTAATTACCCTACAGGAAAATAATAATAAAGGATAAAGCGACATGTCTCGAAAATAACTCATTAAATTTGTGTTGTCACTGTCCTGTTATTTTTTGATAAACTTACAAATACGACCAACTGTTCTACTAGTTCCTCACTTGTTACAACAATTAATATTTATAATGACTTTTAGGAAGTTTTCCCGGAATAATTTTTTTTTTCAATTCAATTCACGCGGTCTGGAAAGAAATAGCTGGTTAGCAAGGTTCTATTAGTCAATGACTCATACAATTTTGGCAAACTAACAATACGGAAAGAAATGAATCACATTAATACGAGAAAAAAATTGGTAAGCGAATGTTTATCAAAATGTAGGTATTATAAATAAAAGATGAAAAATGCCAAAAAAAAAAAATATTTTTGAAACGTTACCGTATTTTAAATAAGTTAACGAGATTTCTCTGAAAGATTTTTAATGTTAACAAATTGTTTTTTAATGTAAGATATTTGTTGCAAACAAACATTTTGTTCAAGGCGAGAAATTTTTTTTTCTGAGCGATAATAATCTGGACGAGTTTCAATAGTTTCGTTCGTTTATTGAGAGAGGTCAGGCTACAGTGTGACATTGAATTGAATATCGGATAATAAGGTCGACTTGTACATAAAAATGAAAAATGGAGGTAGCAGCGTATTACACGGGCATGTTCTTAGAAGTAAGACTTCTTGGCGCGGGGGGGGGGGGGGGGTCAAGAGTCTAGAAGAAGATCAAAAGTTTATGTTTTCCAATATACCTCCCTTGCTTTTGAAAACATCGTTTTAGTAGCAACTGTAATACATACATTAAAGAATGTCATTCAATAGCACCTACGTTCCCCCCCCCCTTACATTTTTTTGAAAATTGGAAAAAAAACGGTTGAATCAGAACTACTATTTTGATGAATTTTGCTATGTATTCGTCAAAAACCATGGGGAGAATGGAGGAAATTCGCTTATTGGACATCGGACGTTGTTGTTACGAAAGTGGTGCACACATAGCGATTCATCGCCAAAAAATGTATAACATTCACGTATTGGGCAACGATGCAAAGCGTTTGGACATTTTCGCGACGAAATTGGTGCATAAGTAACGATTTTTGGTAAATTTCGCTCAATAACTTTTGACCTGCGCCACCTATAAAAATTATAGGGAACATCAAAGAACCAAAAAAGCCCGAAGTCGATATGTGGCCTAGAGAATTAATTATACCTAATTCCAAAATGGCCCCGATGCACACGAACCCCCGTTACCTTTTGTTCCTGTTGACTTTTCTTAATCCTTTTTTAATCGATAAAGAACCCGTATACCGTAATCCAGAATCCAGAATATAAAGGATCTCGGGATTCTAAATAATCGTAGCTTTTGAAAAACACGACTGTCTGAAGCGATGCATTAAACTAATATTAATATTAATGATTATTATAATTATTTATTAGTATTAGTGAGTATTTACGATGTTTATTTGTTTTTATAGTATTGTAGGATAAGTTATAGTTTTATAGAATTTTGTATTAGTTTCTTCACTCTTTTGCTCTATGTTCATTAAATATTATTATTATTATTATCATTATTATTATACAACACTCCCCTGTTAACGTCATACTATTATTCAAATAATTATTACAAAAATTTCTTGATTGCCCCAAAAAAAAAACGATTGCCATTATATTTACTGCATTAAACATTTTTGGGGGGCCGAAACCCTTAATATAAAGGATCTGGGGATTCCAAAACTAATTAATGATTATTATGATCATTATTGTATTAGTTATTAGTATTATTGACTATTTACGATATTTATTTGTTTTTATAGTATTGTAGGATAATTTATAGTTGGATAGAATGTTGTATCACTTTTCTCACTCTTTTGTTCTATGTTCATTAAATATTATTATTATTATTATATAATAATCCCCTGTTACCTTCATACTATTATTCAAATAACAATTAAAAAATTTCTTGATTGCCCCCCCCCCCCCCCAAAACTGTTGTCATTATATTTTCTAGATTAAGCTTTTTTGGGGGGCCGAAACCCTTAATATGCTATTGATTACCAATGATGAAACCAGGTTTCGTCTCAACTCGATTGATACTAAAACACGGTTCCGTAATCCAGAATCCAGAATATAAAGGATCTGGGGATTCTTAATAATCGTAGCTTTTGAAAAACACGACTGTCTGAAGCGATGCATTTAACTAATATTAATATTAATGATTATTATAATTATTTATTATTAGTATTATAGTATTGTAGGATAATTTATAGTTTTATAGAATTTTGTATTAGTTTCTTCACTCTTTTGTTCTATGTTCATTAAATATTATTATTATTATCATTATTATTATTATAAACACTCCCCTGTTACCGACTTTTTGTGTATATAATTTGTTCTGTTGTTCAATATCATTGGACAATAAATTCATTATTATTACACATATCAGAATAAAATAAAATACAATAAAAGAAAAAATTCTTGAACATTAGAAGAAGAAGCAAAGGTGAAAATTAAACAGATGTAATGAGGAATGGAAAAATTTGGGCATGAACATCCATAGCTCATGCCCAAATTTTGATATAATGAAAGTTTTTGATTCGGTGTCGAAATTTTCAAAATCTTAGACGAATATGGCCAAGGTAATATGGAAGTACCAGGAATGTTGTTTTACATCGTTAAAAGATGGCGTCCTGAGATCTTATTGTTTGTAATATAGTTATGAATAAAATAGCGAAAGTGGTCAGTGGCAAGACGTAACTGGTGGTAATGATAAGTAGCGGATCTGATTTAAGAGTAAATGATTGAACTGATAGGGCGAATCAAATCACGCCCTTCAAAAATCTTTCATAATGAAAAAACAGGTTCGTAAAAAAGATAAAGATAAAATGCAGCATACCAAGTAGTAATTCATAATTGTGAGATTACCTCGGTATCCTGATAGGTGCACGTTGTATGAATTCCAGAAAACACAATGACATAGGCAATTTGGCAAGTAAAGGTAGGCAGAAAGTGGAAGAAGGCCTAGGAAGAAGTGATGGTGACTGAATTGAATAGAAAAAAAATGTTATTGAAATAGTGAAAGGGAGCAGTTTCACAGTTTCGGGAAACGTTCCACGTGACACAATACCCGAATTATTATTATTATTATTATTAAACTTCTCATCTATTGTTTTAGAACATATTGATTATTTGGAGTTAAAATAAAATCTATTAAACGAACATACAACAACCAAGAAATAGATGACTATACCATAGAGTTACACGAGTAAACGAATGGAATACCTTTACTCATCACCACGTTTCGACCATCATCATTAAAAAAAAATACGAATTGTCTACCGATCGCCATTTAAAAATATGTACCTTCAATTTATTGTTCTTCCCTCATTTCTATGACAAATTAAGTATTATCCACACAAACTTTAATAAAAAATTAGTTTTTTGCATATTTCTACAAAGGTATTTCTAGTTCGAAAGGCGACATATTATCATGCATACTGGAAAATTAATTCTCCAATATTCAAGTATATTAATACTTCGCTTCAAAAGGCAAATTTTTCTATATTACGCGAGATGACTGCGGGCGAAGTGCCCGTAATTTGAATGATATTGAAGCAGGTCTTATTCGTCGGTGCTTTTTTGACATTTTGAATTTAATTATTATATATTCTATTTTAAACTTTTCTCGACTGTTTTCAAACTATGAAGAACACATAATTCAATAATCGGCAAATAACAAATTCTCCGTTTACTGGAAAAGTAAAAAAGCAGCAAGAAAAACTATTAATGCTGGGGGAATTTTCAACATATTCCCAGAATATTATTAAACATTTCTGATTCATCGCATATTAATAACTTTAATACTAAAAGTCATTCGAAATTAATTTAAATAAATATCCGAACTGAATAATGCGAGGGCAGCACGATTAATGTAAAGTTTGGAAAAATGGCGGACGTTTCTCTGGTGACAGTATACATTTCAAAAAGATCAATCTATACTTTAAAAAGACAGAAAGTAAAGGTGGATATGTTAAGCAACTCGCACCAAGATAAGGAAGATCAAAGAAACTGGTCTTAAGGATGATGGAAGAGTTTTCTGACTTGACTTAAATTTGAACTGCAGGGAGAAAAATGAATAAAAAATGGAGAAGAAACTGTACTATGTTCTGCACTGCACTCTTATAAATATTTCAACATTGCATACATTTGTAGCATGGTCCAGGGCCGGATTAACGGGGGGCTACAACCCTGGGACTCCTTTCACCTGGGCCCCTCAACTCTTGAATCCGGGCCTGGCATGGTCTACTAGAGTTTTATCTAATTTTATTATGAATGTACCTGTTTTATACATACAAAGTGCGAGGAAATAATGGAGTTAAAGTTTACTGCATCCTATAAAAGAAGTATTTGAACGCGGCCAAATAATTTTTATTTTTTTGGAATTCTACACCTTGTTTGATCCGGATAGCGTTTGTCTCAACAGGTCAGTATTGCGTGTTTTGTGTTTATAATGATGTCAAACAAACATGTTGCTCTTTCGTCAAGGGAAACGCCAATGTCAAATTAATATACCTCGGCAGACTGTGTTCAAAGCTACTCTAACAAGGTTGATCATAAAGGCGACCGCCTGGGCCGATGAAGAAAGCTCACTGTCCATACCGCCAGGAAAAGCCAGATCATTCGCAAGCCTGCGTAGCGAAATCCGAGTATCTCCATGAGGTGGCTGGTCAATGTCACAAATTGCTAGAAAGGAGCTGAGGCTCAAACTTAACAAATAACAAGCACAACAGCACATCGAATACTGCCAAAAACCCATGTCCGTCACGGTGTTTCTAGATTTAATTACGTCTTCCGAATGGCCGAGTATCAACACTATGGATTACAGTGTGCGGTCGATGCCAAGTACAACAGTGGTCATGGTACATTGTTGAAAATACGTCTTTCCTAAACTGAACGGGTGATTCGCGCGGGTTGGCCTTATTCGGGGCCTTTGCACTACCCCCCACTACCCATACAAGTACTGACTAGAGTGAGCGATCCTTAACTGTCAATACCTGCATGGATTGCGACTATACATTCTGCTGTACTGTCGGAAATACACTGTGGTGTAACATTTTGAATTCCGAAGGGGTACAATTGGTACCCTTTTGTACATACACATGTCTATTTTAATCAACATTTACAAATTCAACATAATCTGAAGCTGAAGTGTTCTGCCAGAATCTCTCGACGTTTCGCCATCCTTTTTCTTCGTCTTGGGTGTCTTTTGGTCTCAACCTCCCGCTCTTGACAGAGACCAAGCCCAACTCCCAGAGCTTCGATCTTTCATTGAGAAAATGATCTCTTAGACTTTCCAGATCTAAGGCAGCATCGTGGAAGTTCCTCATCGGATCTTGCAATCTTTTCTGGGCACGGCCAATGGAAATGAGCACTCTGCTCCAAAATCCAAGTAGAATCAAAAATACGGTTGTACAGTTGTCTGGCGTCACTTCTGCGCAGGGGCGTCATTGTAAAATACTGAAATGACGCCGCTGCTTCTGTGTCTGAGGTCTCCGTGGCAGCATTCATCATGGTCTGAAGGACTTGAAGAATCTCGTCAAGGAAACGCCGCGTCTGTTATGGGTCTTTTAGACAACCACTTTGTTAAAAAATGAATGACATTTTTTATATCCTTTATAGGGTCTTTCTACTCAAAGTGGACAACGTAATAGATGTTGCAGAACTCGCCAAAACTAACACTTTTGTTAGGTAATTTTTTTCACTTTGGCCTTTGTTTTCGAATGATGGACCTTTTTTAAAATTTTTTACTAATCTCTATATCTCCATTATTTATAGTCGGATTTCAAAAAAATCAAAGTATTTTGGAATCGACAGTTTAATATCTACAACGTTTGTTCAAAACTTTTTCACAAAAAATTGAGAACAGCAAAATGGTGGTAATTTTAGATGATAGTAGTGGAGTAGATTTTATGCTATTCAATTTCCAAAATTTAAAATGACCGCCATTTTGCTGTTGTAAATTTTTTGTAAAAAAGGTTTGAACAACCGTTGTATATATTAAACTGTTGATTCCAAAGAACTTTGATTTTTTGAAATTCGACTACAAATAATGGAGACCACCATTTTGCTGTTCTAAATTTTTTGTAAAAAAGGTTTGAACAAACGTTGTATATATTAAACTGTTGATTCCAAAGAACTTTGATTTTTTGAAATTCGACTACAAATAATGGAGACCATCATTTTGCTGTTCTAAATTTCTTGTAAAAAAGGTTTGAACAAACGTTGTAGATATTAAAACTGTTGATTTCAAAGAACTTTGATTTTTTGAAATTCGACTACAAATAATGGAGACCACCATTTTGCTGTTCTAAATTTCTTGTAAAAAAGGTATGAACAAACGTTGTATATATTAAACTGTTGATTCCAAAGAACTTTGATTTTTTGAAATTCGACTACAAATAATGGAGACCATCATTTTGCTGTTCTAAATTTCTTGTAAAAAAGGTTTGAACAAACGTTGTATATATTAAACTGTTGATTCCAAAGAACTTTGATTTTTTGAAATTCGACTACAAATAATGGAGACCATCATTTTGCTGTTCTAAATTTCTTGTAAAAAAGGTTTGAACAAACGTTGTATATATTAAACTGTTGATTCCAAAGAACTTTGATTTTTTGAAATTCGACTACAAATAATGGAGACCATCATTTTGCTGTTCTAAATTTCTTGTAAAAAAGGTTTGAACAAACGTTGTAGATATTAAAACTGGTGATTCCAAAGAACTTTGATTTTTTGAAATTCGACTACAAATAATGGAGACCACCATTTTGCTGTTCTAAATTTTTTGTAAAAAAGGTTTGAACAAACGTTGTATATATTAAACTGTTGATTCCAAAGAACTTTGATTTTTTGAAATTCGGCTACAAATAATGGAGACCACCATTTTGCTGTTCTAAATTTTTTGTAAAAAAGGTTTGAACAAACGTTGTATATATTAAACTGTTGATTCCAAAGAACTTTGATTTTTTGAAATTCGACTACAAATAATGGAGACCATCATTTTGCTGTTCTAAATTTTTGTAAAAAAGGTTTGAACAAACGTTGTAGATATTAAAACTGGTGATTCCAAAGAACTTTAATTTTTTGAAATTCGGCTACAAATAATGGAGACCACTATTTTGCCGTTCTAAATTTCTTGTAAAAAAGGTTTGAACAAACGTTGTAGATATTAAAACTGTTGATTCCAAAGAACTTTGATTTTTTGAAATTCGACTACAAATAATGGAGACCGCCATTTTGCTGTTCTACATTTTTTGTAAAAAAGGTTTGAACAAACGTTGTATATATTAAACTGTTGATTCCAAAGAACTTTGATTTTTTGAAATTCGGCTACAAATAATGGAGACCACTATTTTGCCGTTCTAAATTTCTTGTAAAAAAGGTTTGAACAAACGTTGTAGATATTAAAACTGTTGATTCCAAAGAACTTTGATTTTTTTGAAATTCGACTAGAAATAATGGACACCACCATTTTTCCGTTCTAAATTTCTTGTAAAAAAGTTTTGAACAAACTGTTGATTCCAAAATACTTTGATTTTTTGAAATCCGACTACAAATAATGGCGATATAGAGATCTGTAAAAAACAATAAAGGTTCATAATTCGAAAACAAAAGCCAAAATGAAAAAAATTATTTAAAAAAACTTGTTAGTTTGACGAGTTCTATAACCTCTATTACGTTGTCCACTTTATACCCTATATTTATTTTAATATTAATGTTAACCAAAATAGTGTGAAATGTTTTATATTATATTAAAATTTGCTGCTAGTGCCTATCGGTTTTATTATAATTACAATTTACTAAGTATATTATTTATTTTCAATTGTAGAAAAATATTGACGTACCACCTAATGTATTCTAAGATAAGTAAATATTTTGTACTTTCATTTGAGAAATTTCCGGTAATAATAATAAATCATTTTATTGAACATTTTAAGTGTGGGAGGTGGGATTACGAAATGTCCTTTTCGAAATATTGTTTTCAAATATAATATCTTTTCACGAAGTTTTTGATGTTTAAAATCTTGGTAAACATATTTATAACAGAGTATTGTTAAGTATAAATTAATGTCAAAATTTTTGTGTTTTTTGTTATGAATTAAAATATCTTCAAAGGATTTTCGAAAAGTCAAATTTTTTTTACGTTCCAATTAAATTATTCTTTGTTCCAATTTCAGTTTTACGAATTGAGGAGTGACGAAAAGGTCCAATCGACGACGGAAAAATTATTGAGAATACGTGCGAGGATGTAAAAATATCGTACCTACAATAAAAATGTAACCCCCCCTCACCCCCCGCGCGCATCAAATACGCGTACCTAACTTCAACTAGAATAGTCCATTAAGTACATCCGTTCGCAACTCATTTGTTATAATGCAAAAATTCATTTGTTTCACGCATGTGTGATTTGACGTTTGTCAAAATAAGTACGGTCGAACAATGACAAGAGTTGATAAGAAGTTTGATAAGAATACTAGAGCTTCCTGTTTCCTTTTTTTTTTTTTTTCTAATGTCTTCGACGATAACCACAATATTATAATCTAAGTTCGTTGCCACAAAATATCGATTAAAGACAATAGATTTTTGGATTTGGGTTTTTAAAATAAAAATGTTTCATTCGGAAATATTTATATTTATAAATAAGTCGAGCCACTCACCCTAAACGTTTCTGAAAATAGTTCATTGGATTAAGACCGACTTTTTATAATGTGACTAAAGGTTTATTTACGTTCCCCATTAAATTGACGACTGAATAACATTTTATAACGCAATAAAGTTTCTTTAATATCTTATATGGGATTTAAAAATCCTTGATCGCGCGGTAGCCCCGTCATACCCGCTAATCATTACACAAAAAAATGAATAATTCAAATCCGTAATGCGACAATAGTTTAACAAAAAAAAAACATATTTAACAATTTGTATGGTTTAGTTTTTATGCCCGCTCACTGCACCCCTTCTTTTAAATGTTGGGGAATGTATAATGAGGGATCTGAAATCACGCGAAGCTTTTGCTTGTATTTTATCGTTTAAGATAACGGCGGAGTATCGAATTTACGTCAAGAGCGTTGTGGAAAACCTTCTCGATACAAAGAAAACACTGTTATTAATTACTACCCGATTCTCAATTATTCTTTTTTGTGTTGTGGTTAATTATTTGCTAGAGTAAAAATTACTTTGAAGGTTTTCACGAACATTTTCCTCTCGTTACTCAAACCTTTTTCCATCATCGTTATGCATCCACACGGAAAATCCCTACCAATATCAATTTAATTACCACCAAGAGAAAGTAGGTACCAAGAAGTATGAGTATGTAATTTGTTTTTATGGAACGTGAGACAGATGTCGCTACACGTTTATTTGCACAAAAACTTATCATTGTTATTACTACGCCAAATAATTTGCAGTTTCCCATAAGACAAGCGGTATTATACGTAAAAGCTATTAAAACGATATAGGAAGAGAACGAGAATAGTAATTTATAAATTCAAAGAAGAATGTTAACATGCAATAATAAGTGATATAAAGCACCAACACGAAGTTGGAAACATTATATAAAATGTTTCATTCTATGTTTGTTATCGCGATCAAACAAGATAAGTTAGAAATATTTGTTACAAATATACGGAATACTTGAGGATTAATATAAATTATACGTAAAGGGCAAATACATAAGTAGACTGTTAAAATGAACGCATTTCTCATAAATTTATGACTTTGTTTTCGATTCATATTTAGATAAGCCTTATATATTGGGTTTTTAGATCATGTTAATTTTTAGTACGCTAACGGTGTCTATTTTTCACAGTCACTTTATTAATTATTATTACACGACTATTTGGAATTATTTCGATATGATGAACCGAAATTAAGTTAATTCGACTGAAGGTACATACTTACAAAAATAATTTCTTCGATCGATTCAAAATTCCAGGTTCCTGAAGTTAGCAATCTATTGTTATTTTGAGCTTTTTTGAGCTTTTCAGTGCAACGGTTCTCAATTTTTCATCCCATAAAGTTATTTCGCAAATCATCTTTTATAAATTGTACATCGTAACAAATAGCCCAGATTTAGCAGCTTTTGATCTTCTAGAGTTATTTCAAAAATTAAAAATCAAACCAAATATTTGAACGTTTCAATTTCGACCATTTTTCACCTCTCAAATCGACTATTAAAATGGGGTGGTAATTTTCGCGGCCCCAAGAATTGTCATTCTAAGCCCAAGAATCATTATTTTTACCCCAAGAATTATTTTTTGGACCTCAGCTTTTTAATTATTTTGGTCCCAAGATTTCTGATCCCAATAATTATTATGTTTTATTATTATGTAGGAGTTTAGCCATTGGGGTATATTTGTTGTAGATTGGTGGAAGAAAAATGTTTAGGCTAATAGTTTTGGTTGATTTATTATGTTATGACGTTTCGCCTAACATGGTAGGCTTATTCATATAAATAAGTAGGTCCTACTTATTTATATGAATAAGCCTACCATGTTAGGCGAAACGTCATAACATAATAAATCAACCAAAACTATTAGCCTAAACATTTTTCTTCCACCAATCTACAACAAATAATTATTATATTAGCCCCCAAAATTATTATTTTAACCCACAGAATAATTCTTTTGGCCCCAAGATTTTATTCATTTTACCCCATGATTTTATTCATTATACCAACCTCAAGATTTT
The DNA here is from genome assembly GCA_036250285.1 of Pyrocoelia pectoralis. Lineage (NCBI taxonomy): Eukaryota > Metazoa > Arthropoda > Insecta > Coleoptera > Lampyridae > Pyrocoelia > Pyrocoelia pectoralis. Next base: position 26,122,881 of record CM070083.1, read on the forward strand.
ACTAATTTTACCTCAAGATTTTGACATTTTTACGAAAAAATTTCAATTTTTACACCAGCCTTAAGTTGTATGCCGAAGGTTTTAGAGACTTACTAAATAAAGTACGCAAAGAGTTTGTAGGTATGAGCTTCTATGTAGCCATTGTAAATTTTTTTTAGTTTCAAATACTTCTATAAAATAAGTAAATAAATAAAATCTTGGGGTAAAATAAATAAAATCTTGGGGTGAAATGAATAAAACCTTGGTAAAATGAATAAAATCATGGGGTAAAATGAATAAAATCTTGGAGCCAAAAGAATAATTATGTGGAGTAAATTAATAATTTTGGGGGCTAATATAATAATTCTTGGGAACAAAAATCTTGGGACCAAAATAATTAAAAAGCTAAGGTAAAAAAAATAATTCTTGGGGTAAAAATGATAATTCTTGGGGTGAGAATGACAATTCCTAGGATGCACTAAATAATATCTCTATAAAATGTACTGGTAACTTCACGTCAATCTGAGAAGTTGAAAAATGTGAAAACACAACTAGATTTCCAAGTTTTTCTCGTGCTTTTCAAAGAAATTCTCAATTTCTCAGCTCCTACAGTTATTTCGCAAATTATCTTATCTAAATTATCCATTGAGACAAAACAGCTCAAAAATTCAAAATCAAACCAAATATTTGGGCTTTTCAATTCCGACTTCACGTCAACCTGAAAAAGTGAAAAACATTGAAAACAGAATCACATTTCTGAGCTTTTTATCTTGCTTTAACGCAATTGTTAACTCATGAAATTATTTGGCAAATAATCTTATATCCATTATACATCGTGACCATTTTTTACAGAGATACCCCACAAATTATAAAATGTACTGCTAACTTCACGTAAAACTGAGGAGTTCAAAGATTGAAAATAGAACCAGAGCTATTTGTCGTGCTTTTCAACACAATTGTCAATTTTTGAGCTCACAAATCAAACTTTTAAAAATATATACCGTTCATTTTATACCAATCTGACAAATAAGAGTTCAAAAATTAAGTCAACACAAATTTTGGAGTAGGTAAGATTAAGACGAGTTCCGGGGTAGAACCGTATCAATGTTGAAAAAGTGAAGGTTTCGCCAACTTTGGTAAGGGTCTTCATCAGAACAAAAGCAAAACACAAATAAATATAAAAACATTATTTTATTTTCATTTATTTATTTAAATTGCGCGTAGAGGTGCTTGGAAATTCGCAGTTCCTAGATCTCGACCTATAATATAAATAAAATAAAATGTTTATTTTTATTCGTGTTTTGCTTTTGTCCTGATGAAGACCCACGAAAGTGGGCGAAACCTTGACTTTTCCAACATTGACACGATCCTATCTCGGAAATCATCTTAATCTTACCGACTCTGGTCGTGAAAGCCTCCGCTCTGACACAAATTATGGAGATTTCTTGAACTATTAAAAAAACTTTAACTTCATTCGATTTTTTTTTTCAAAAATCCAAACCCGAAGTGGTTTTAGTTATTGATACCGTTTTGGTAAGTTGATCAAAATGGGCGCAAAAGTTTCGTTATGGTTAAGCACTGCATTCCCGGGTATTTTTAATTTGGTTGGGAAAAGTTTACATACTACAACCCATTTTGTCTTCATGAAGAGATTAAAATAGCTATTTATGTATTAAGTAAAGACCTGTTATCTACGAAGCTCTACTAACTGTTCGGAGTCTACGAACAATTCGGGCTTGGGTTTCAGGTCATGAAAAGTTTCAATAGAACTACCCAGACAGTGTGTGACGACGTACATATGGTAAGCAATCGTTTGAAATAGTTCCAGTCCATAGTTCTGTGCCAGGTAAAGTTTTCAGTCAGTACGAATGAACGTAACTTACCCCTTGAGTGAAGTACACACTTAGGACACGGTTCCAAGCACACCTAAACCCTTCCAGTTGTCTATTTCTTTTCATACCTTAATTATGGCCTTGTCTTGTTGTGTGTTTCTGTCAGCAAATCTAGCGCTTCTTCTTCTTCTGTGGAACTAAGGCCGTTCTTTACGGCACTAACGTATTCTTTGATTGTACATTCTGAATGATAAAAGAAAAAAAGGATTTTGGATAAGGAACAAACAAATTGTTGGAAATTCATTCTAAGATTTTCAAAAAACACTTGAAATGACCAAGTATTACATTTCCAAAATTATTTATTTAAACTAGTACAAAATTCGTTATCATCAAGTACATTATATATTTGGGGTCAAAACATTTCATGAAGCCATGAGAATTGTGGAATAAGTGTTTTCAATTTCTCTTCGATGAAATGAAGAATGAAGAATTTTTTCAAAAAAAGCATACTCCTTGCACTAAATTAATGAGATGATTTTGGACGTAGTTGATCTGGCCATTTTGACCTTGGTATTTTATTACGGAGCCGGTACCAAAAGATTTTTGGAAAGGATGTTGCGCAACTATTCAAATATTTTGTAATGTACTTTCTTCTTCTACTTTAATGATTGTGTTCTTTATGTAATTTTACTGTAATTCAACATCATTATTTTTATTGTTTGAAACCTAATATTTCGAGCTTTCGATTTCCGGTATGAAAGCTTCAGGTTTAAACTTGCCCAAGAATAAGCATTAATGCGCAAACAAAATTATTAAAAACATCTTCATAAGCCTGAAGATGACCACGGTCAAAACCAGTAGCTAAGCTTGATCCTCGACCTGTCCATTTTATCTTTTACGTCACTCCTTTTTTTGAGTCCAATGAACTTCCAACAAAAATTCTATATCAAAGTTTTGGTACCAAATTTCTCAGCTCCAAATACTTTTAATGATAAATCAAATTTTTGGTTTGAAATTGGTTTAAAATAAAACGTGATGCTATTTTCGGTAACAATTTCGACAACCGAAAACGAAGCAATATGGATGAAAAGTGATGGTGTATAAAGTTAGGTCAAAATTAAAGCTAAACCCATATTTTCTGAAAATCTGGTCACCATTTCTTTTACACAAAAATATTTTTTTAGAATATTTTCACCAGCAAATTCGACAGCGGTTAGATCAGTTCAATTGGACTTTTGCTCGAATTATGAATATCTTAATAATCAAATTGTTATTAATGATATCATATAAGCTGTGGAATCTCAAGCTTAATTATAAAAAATTTAAGGTTATGGTGTTTCGACGAGGCAGAGGTAGAATAAAAGACATTTGGAAATTGAATGGGGTGCCACTAGAGGTAGTGAACCAAAATTCGAGTTTTTGTAGTCACCCTAAACAGTCTTGTCAATTTGGTATCTGCAACCAGTACTTTCTTGGTGAAGAAAAGGTCCCAAAGGGATGTAAGGTGGTCTTTTCCTCAATGTTAGGTAAGGAAGGACGGGAACCACGGAGTTATGCTCTCTTTGCAATCTTCAAGAGAGCGAGGATGGGAAGGTTTTGGCTGTAATTAGACAGAAGTGGTTCGGAGAGATTAATTTGGGAGGGGCAGATTTCTTGTTGGGTTCCATGGAGCAGAAGTGGAAAAAGTTGAGATTCGCGTCCTTTAGATACACCATAGTGACAGAGTTCAATTCCTGAATATAACCGTTAAAGACACGGGTTCTTCTACTTCTACTCCGAGTTTCATGAGTTTCTATATTTATACATAAGGTATCTGATTATTAATTATATTGATTTATACTTGCTTGGTTATTTATATCTAATGATTATTGTTTATTTATTTAGTATTATGTATGAAATTATTTTACACACAGATTTATATATTTAATAATTAAATTATATATTTGTCTGTTTTATTTTTTTATATTTATCAATTTTGTTTCTTGTTGTTTTGTAATTTTATGTTATGGTCAATCTTTTAGATGACCGATGGTCATGGGAAAAAGAAAGAAAATGTTTCATTTAAAAAATGTGTAACATTATGATAATAGAACTACCCCTCCCCTTGTTTCCAAAATTTATATTTTTTTACTTGCAATCATTTGTTGGCTGGTGTTAGGCCGGTTATTTTTCAACGTTTGTCGGTTTTTTAATATCTATAATAATAATTATCGACATTAACCTTCAAAATTTGGAAAATTTACAATTGTTCAATTTTTTCTGTTGCTTATTTGTAGCTGTATGTTAAATAGGTAGTCAAAATGAAAATTGACTACATGATTTTTTTTCATTAATTTGGTGCCTCTAAGGGGAGTGGTTTTAAAGTAAACCGCGTACAGGTTACTATTATATTTATAACTTAATTTTCAACAAACATTGCCATTGAATTTTTAATAAGTTAACAGGTGTACACCTAACGAATAAGCTAATTAACAATTCGTATTCCTCATTAATATGGAAAACAGAGAAACACCGAAAAAAAGGACAATATTGCTAATTTCTAAAGATGGCTAACTTCACGCCTTAGTTATACAGGGTGTCCCCTTGTTGAAACTGACACATTTTGAACGTGATTATTCACTAAACGAAATAAGATAAAATGTGCGGTTTTCACTAATGAGTTTCAAATTTCGAAAAGTTTTTTCCCAATCATATTAAAAAAATTTTAAAAAAATTGTTTTCGTTATTTACATACATGTTTTTGTTAATTACGTTTCACTAAGATTTTCAATAGTTACTTACTGCCCTCCAGTTTGATGAAAACGTATAGACAATTTTGAAACCGAACGATTTTGAAAGGAAACTAATCCATTGAAAGAGTACGTATATGAATCAGTAAAGATCACCGATAATGCTATAAAACCAGCAAAAATCCCCCTAAAGTGATTTATTTCCCGCTTCCTTGTTGGTAATCGGTTTATACGAACAAGTGTATATCTATAACAGAAAATTTGTGTACTTTATCCTTTACGTTAGCTTAACACTTAACAATTTGTTTCATCAAGCATCAGGAAAACGAGTACCCCCTTACGCGACGTAAAGAAAATTCTCAAATATAACTAATCCTACTTAAGATGTTACGGGGAAAAAAACACCAACTTACGAATCTATCAACGTTGAATTCAAGTTCGGGAAATTAATTTTGAGGAACTAAAATAAATTTTTAACCATCAATACGAAAAGTATTTTATCGATATTTATTTCTAAAGTTATATCGAATCCAGATGGTAATTTTCTCAGATGTTAATTACGAAAATGCGCGCATTAAAATAAACCGAAATAATAATACACTATAACAAACCAAAAAAAAAAAAACTCACCTCTTTGTCTTTGGCAGCGATTTCAGTTTCAAAATTTGGTTTTTCCATACTTCCTTCTTTCGTCTCGCACCCTATATTACTACTTGCTAATTGCTCTTTTAATGTTGTAACTTCTTTTTCGGCGAGTGTTGCTCTCTGCAAGTTAAAAAAAAATGGGGGTTAAAAGGCGATTTCGTGTCAAGTGTGGCGTTAAAGAATAATTAATCTTTTTTCGAAATATGACTCACGTTAAACTAGTAAACGTGTACAGTAATTAATTTTCGTATTGAAAGTAATTTTTTTTTCTTCGTGATTTTAATTTTTGGGGGGGCGTTCGCTTGACGTGTAAATGTGATAAACAACAATGTACGTGTAAGAAAATTAATCGGTACTGTAAAGGTAATTATCATATCAGTTGATTGTCATACAGTATATGGTTGAATGTTTGATTTAAATATAGGTGTACAGTCATTCGTGTGGAAATTTTGATGCCAGGAAAGATACATATTTTTATTTTGTTATTCGGCCTTTGTTATAATAACTAACAGGCGGGTCTCCCCCTCGAATTCTAAAATTTAAACTGCAAAATATCGATATCATAACAAAAACAAATTTATGACAACTTCCTACATTATATAAGCAGTGAATAATAATTGTTAAATAGATATGATAATGATTTCCTTAATGTCTTATCAAGTTTTGTGGTTTTATCAGGAAAAAATGGTTCGACAATGTTTTGATAATATAGTACAAATTATCATTTTGTGCTTATCAAAGAGGTTATAAAATAAAACTTTTGGCGAGTTGATCAGAAGAAAAGAGTTTTTCCTTAGTCTTCCGGCAGATGTCAGGAGCGTGAAGTGTGAACGTACCTTGATGATGCGCCCGTATTGACTCAGGCTAAGAGGTTGATATACGTAAATAAATAGCAATTACTGACGTTGTTAATACGTAAACATGGTGCCGAAATCCGGGACTAAGCAAAAATCCAATTAATTAACGAAAAACGTGGTGTGTTAACCTCAAAGAAAATATGGCCAACGCCAAGTGTTTCAAGCTCGAATGCAAAAACTTCTGATAAATATACCTAACACGGAAGTAGCAATTGGTGATGTTCCTGAATCCTGATCCATGGAAAAACTCGAATGCAAAAGCTTCTGGTAAATATACCTAACGTGGAAGTAGCAATTTATTGATGGTGTCCTTAACCATGGAAAAGCTCGATTGCAAAAGCTTCTGATAAATATACCTAACGTGGAAGTAGCGATTGATAATGTTCTGATCCATGGAAAAGCTCGAATGCAAAAGCTTCTGGTAAATATACCTAACGTGGAAGTAGCAATTTATTGATGGTGTCCTTAACCATGGAAAAGCTCGATTGCAAAAGCTTCTGATAAATATACCTAACGTGGAAGTAGCGATTGATAATGTTCTGATCCATGGAAAAGCTCGAATGCAAAAGCTTCTGGTAAATATACCTAACGTGGAAGTAGCAATTGATGATGTCCTTAACCATGGAAAGGCTCGATTGCAAAAGCTTCTGATAAATATACCTAACGTGGAAGTAGCAATTGATGATGTTCCTGATCCATGGAAAAGCTCGAATGCAAAAGCTCCCGGAAATATACCTAACGTTGAAGTAGCAATTGATGATGATGTTCTGATCCATGGAAAAGCTGCTCGAATGCAAAAGCTTCTCGTAAATATACCTAACGTGGAAGTAGCAATTGATGATGTTCTCATCCATGGAAAAGCTGCTCGAATGCAAAAGCTTCTGGTAAATATACCTAACGTGGAAATAGCAATTGATGATGTTCTGATCCATGGAAAAAACGTAAAACAATTACGCGGAGCCACTAAACCGGTCCTAGATATTTTCAAGGCAGTGGGATTAACATTGAATCAAGAAAAATGTCTATACGAGCAAAGAAAAATCAAGTTCTTGGGTCACATCTTTACGAAGAGGAGAATGGAGGTAGATCCTTCAAGGCCAAAGAACAAGAAAAATCTCCAAAGGGTTATGGGTAAATTCACATACTTAAGCACCTAAATATATGTGATTCAAAGCGAATTGAAGTTTTAAGAAAATTATTGGAAAGAAAGGCACTGGGATACAGGTAGTTATTCTGGATTCATAGAATACCACAACACAAGAGATAATTAATTTCTTGAAGCTACATGGAATACCACGCTCAGTGTATTCACATAACGGACCCCAATATGCTTCGTCGGCTTTCAAAAAGTTTTCACAAGAGTGGAAATTTGATCAAAAAACTACCCAGTCCTTATCATTCATTACAGAGTAGTCCAAACCATGAAGAACATCTTAAAGAAATGCTCAAGGGATAAGACAGATATCAGATTAGCATTTCTGAATCACCCAAACATACCATGAGGAGAGATGGGATCTCCGATGCTGGGAGGAGGAGAGTGTAGATGAAATGGAAATATGTGGGTTATGTATTAAGATAGAGAACTGGCAAATAAGGGAAATAGATTAGTGGGGAGTGTGGGGAAGAGTTTTTGAAAAAGAGAAGTGGATTTTTGACAAGCTAGTAAGGAGTTTGATGGGGTACGGAGCAGAGATATGGGGGTGGAAGGAGTGGGGAAAAATACTGAAGATGGACGTTAGGGTTGGATAGAAAGCCGCCAGGGTATATAGTGGAGGAAGAGATAAAAGCTGAGAAAATAAGAGTTCAGGCAGGAAAGAAAGAGATGAAGTATGAGGAAGAGGTCAGGAAGAGGAATGAAATTGTAATGGTAAATTAGTGTATGAGAGAGATGAGGAAAAAACGGATAAGTTATGGACAGGAGGAGAGGAGAATGTTTTATGTGAGTGTCGGTTATGCGAGGGAGGAGATAGAAAGAAGTGAGGAAGGAAGGTAGGGATATGGTGGAAAAGAGTTTGTAGAATGTGCAGGGAAAGTATATAGCATATAATGAGGGAATGTGAAGAGGTAAGGAAAGAGGGGAGGGAGAGAAAGGTGATTCTAGAAGAGAAGGGGGTAGAGTGGAATGGATGAAGGTGTTAGAGAGCAGAGAAAAGGCAAAGCGAAGGGCGCAGGAATGAAGAAGTATTTATTTATAATGGGTTAACTATTCTTGTATATTAAACAATTGAATTGAAGGTACTGGTAAAAACATCAATAGATAAGGAATGGATGCCAGCTAAAGCAATGGAACTCGTCCATAATATATTATTAGAAGTAACGGATGGTAGATGGAAAACCTACCGAAGAAACAGCCAGAACCTAAAGAAAACCGTATAATAAAGGAATAGACGAAAGGTTGATAAATCCAGATAGTCATTCCATCCCAAGTGGTCTAATTTTTGAAGTCACCCACGCCGACCATTTGGAAAATTTCATGTCATAACATCAAGTATTTTGGAAACTGTGGCCTTCCATTTGGAGGGCTTCTCAATGCCTATCCGCGACAGAATGGAACAAAACCCAATTTTTGACTCACTATTACTACAAGCCAAAGGCACGTAGGACTCTCTTACTACCACGTCTCTGTACAACTTTTGGTGCTGAACCTGAAAAACGTGGTATGGAGAGATCAAATATATTTCAGGAGCCAGCAGCAGGTGTCAAAGTGCTTTAAGAAAAGCTGCCACTTGACAAATTTGTTAATTGTGCCTGAGACAGTGCCATGCCATATTATCTTCATTCAGAGTCACTTATCTTGGTTTCTATTGGAGCATAAACATGGTGCCAAACACCAAATTTCCAAAAATGAGCAATGTTCAGAGTCAAATAAAGTGACTTACGTCATTTCAGAAATTATTTTTTTCGCCGCCCCTGGAAAGAGGACATTTTTTCTACTAGAATCATCTTGGTTCATCTTAGATTCGATTCAGCAAAGGGATGAAAAATAACGCACTGTGGTAATAAAGTGGCGCGATGTGTTAAACTCAACCATCAAAATGGATAAGACCAACCATCAGTAGTTTGTTGTTAGGTGGACCACAATTCAAATCTGTGATAAAATGAAAATGGATACTTGCAGAGAAACTCAGTTGCATTCAAGTTTTGTACAACGTAACACATATTTCTTGGGAATCAATTATATCTCAGGAATGCATAGGTCCATGATAATTGTGCCACTACCAATTCTGTTGGAATTATCCTCTAGAATCAGCATCCCCATTGACAAGGCGCCGCGCGATAGCAAAACATGCCTAGTCACAGGTGGTGGGTGCACCTTTTTCAGAGGTTCCCAAGCTTCCATGTTCGTTTCTTATCTAGATTCCAACGCCTCAAGTGGTTTCTTCATTTTGGTTCCCAAACCTCACTGTTGGTTTCTTCAATTAGGTTCCAAAGACTCAAGTACATTTCTTCATCTTGGTTCCCAAGCCATATTGTTGGTATCTTCATCTAGGTTCCCAAGCCATATTGTTGGTTTCTTCCTCTAGGTTCCAAAGCCTCAAGTGGGTTTCTTCATCTTGGTTCCCCAGGAATGTTGTTGGTATCTTTATCTAGGTTCCTAAGCCATATTGTTGATTTCATCATCTAGGTTCCAAAGCCTCAAGTGGGTTTCTTCATCTTGGTTCCCAAGCCTGTTTACAATCAATGCTTCATGAAACTAAATTGTTCTTCAATGATTTGTGATATATCTTCAGGAAAATTGTACTGTCGTCCTCTTGTAGTTGCTTAAGAGCTGGAAGCTTTCAGATCAGTAAAATGAGCGATCTGGACTATAAGTCACTTTATTTGACTCTGAACATTGCTCATTTTCGGTAACTTGGTATTTAGCACCATATTTATGCTCCAATAGAAACAAAGATAAGTGGCTCTGAATGAAGATAATATGGCATGGTACTGTCTCAGGCACAATTAACAAATTTGTGAAGTGGCAGCTTTCCTTTACTGATTATTCATGATTCCTGCTCCTGAAGTAAATTTTAGCTCTCCATACCACATTTTTCAGGTTCAGCACCAAAAGTTGTACCAGAGGTGGTAGTAGGTTCCAGGTTTTGGCTTGTAGTAATAATGAGCCAAAAATTGGGTTTTGTTCCATTTTGTCGCGGATCCATTGAGAAGCCCTCCAAATGGAAGGCCACAGTTTCCAAAATGTTTGATGTTATGACATGAATTTTACAGATGTTCATTCCTAGGGTGCTTCTATGCCCGCACCAAGTTTCAGCAAAATTGAAGCTGGTGAGTGTGGACCCTCACACCACTTGAGATGGAAGAACCCCAGAGTCCTGATCGGAGCCTCTACAGCTACCAGTTCCAGAGCAACCAGAGTCGGAACCTCAACAGTCATCGTGGGGTGAGAAACTAACATGTACTCGAAGTGGACGCTTGGTCAAACCACCAGTTGGCTTAAACTTATCAAAGGGAGGATGTCAGAAGTGTCAACGTACCTTGATGTATGTGAACGATGATGCGCGAGGCTAAGTAACGAATCCCTGAAATAAATAATAATTACGGACGTTACAGGAGAGTGATTTTTACCGAATCATGATGGTAACTACCCTCCGTTTCAAGGATTGTCGACTGGAAGACAAAACCGAAACCGTAGATAGGAAAACACAGCGTAAAAGAAATAAAAAATATAGGGTCGATTAAAATTCTCGTTTAATTATGTGGGGTGTGTAATTTCACAGAGGTTTTAAATATTTCGAGAGTCTATTTAAAGACAAAAAAATAAGTGATTCTGTCTTTTCACAGGCAGTAAGAAGCGATTCCAACCAATGATTTAGGACTCGTATCCGGTACACACTTAAATATCTGTTATAGGAGGGACGCTCCAGATGTCACATGCCATAAAAAACGATCGGAAATGTCTACTTCGACTTCAAATTGCCCTTAAGAAATACATTTTTCTATTTTATTCGAATCTAATTTCCTGTTTGTTCCTTTATCCCTTATTTAAAATAAAATTCGACGGGGATTTGATTTCGTCATGAAAAAAGCAAGTTAAAAAAAATAATAATAATAAAACACGAAGCAATGACAGAATCAAAATAAAAACTGTCCCGGGCTGTTTAATTAGGTAAAAGTTTTGAAAGGGAATCCGCTTAAAGGCACCGATAACTTTATTAGTAATCACATCTGTTAATTAACTAAGTAACCACCCCCGCATTTCACTTCAACCCCTTATATATTGAAGAATCCCTACAGAGAAAAGCTCGAAGTTTATTATTTTCCGCGAGGTAATCTGTATCATATCGATTTTGGTTTGAAAAATGAATTTCCCATCGTGAAAATTTTCCTTAGTCCAACCCACATTTTCTCGTACAATAAAATAAGGCACCATTCATAAATTCAATACAATTTATACGCCCCATCGCGGTTGGTTATAACGGGTTCCGGAACGTTAAACGAAAAAATTGGAAAAATTTAAGAGGTCGAACGTACGATATCGATATATAAAATTCGGCGAATGAAAGGAAAAGGGAGGACGTTTCGAAATATCCAACAACAAAAAAAGAAAATTTTGTGACGTGTTCGTATAGTAAATAATGAAATTAACTCTTCGACGAGTACCAACACCGAAATAATTTCAGATTCCCGTATCGATGCCGAATACAAAGCTTTTTGTTTAATCAAAATCTCAAATAATTTTCGAAGCGTGACAAATAATCGAGTGGAATTTATATTGAAATATCCCAGCATTACTTCATTAATTGCAAGTTGAGATAGTTTATTATTAGATTTTGGATCTCGAGTAGTACTAATTCGGCGCTCACGTTTTAATGAAATCGAGATATGGAAGTCTGAAATCGTAAAGTTGTCAGTTCGAACCAATATCCGACAACGAACAGGTAACCCTATAGACGTTTTTAATAAAAAAAACAAAATTTTCAGTTAATCCTTCCAATAGGAGAGCTTCGTTCATGTATTTAGTAATATTTCTGATATTTAATTTCGGAAAGAGCTTTCCTCCCATTTAACAATATTACAAAAATACGGAAAACTTGTAAGTTTCTCTTCCATTATTATATTTTGTATTCATCCAATTTACTATTGGCCCACTCATCTTGTTCGCCTCTAACTATACAATTTGCGATACCTACGCGAACGAATTTTAAAGGAAATTTGAATACACCATGTTTAATATTGTTTTCGAGATTGAAATTCAATAAAAAGAGAAAAAGAAAAACGATTTCTTTTCGATTATTTTCTGAACGAAGTCGAACCGACCTTCATTCGAGATTAATTAATTATATCAAATTGGTGACAAAAACGTGACCAAATTACCATTTCAACATAAAAAAAAATGTGACACGCCGCGCCATGTTTTCGTCAATTAATAGTGAAGGTATATTGGGCTCAATGCCGTTTTTTTTTACTTTTATATAAATGATATTCAAGTTGTGTTCAAGAGTAGGTAGCATTTTTTCAATCAGTGCAAGATTTTTATAATAAATTACAAACCGATATTAATTTCTGTGAACATTATTAAAAAAATGTACAAAAAATTGTGGCCCAGTCAAAAACGACACAAAAAATTGCTAAATTCGCAAAACATGATGTATCCCTGATTTTTTAGTATGTTGTTTGGACTCATTAGGGCAGGGGGGGGGGGCTGCATGAGAGTTCGTCAGGTCGAGTCAACTATCCCTGACCATGTGATTTAGAATTTAGTGCAGAATGTTAACTTATTTCGACGGGGGGAGGGGGGGGGACAAACCCCATAACCCCCCCGCCCCCCAACCCTATATACGCCACTGCATTAGGGCTACGTATACCCACGTTTGCTACTCCCAAAAAGTTGTGGAAACATTTTTACAAACGAAAAACTGCCAAATTTTTGGACTTGTTTCAGACTCTGCTCTATATCTCCCAATCCATGCATTTTTCTTCGAAAGTTATTCTATACGTTTTTTAAGAACATTAAGTTTGTGACAAATTAAGCCCAACCGAAGCTCTGTGGGTCATTTGGTTACCGACATTACGGCACTTTGAAAATAGGCCCTGGGTCGTCACTTTCGTTGCTCTCTTCCACTATTGGTGGGTCGTGTATCATGAAACAGTCAGACCTTCAGCTGAAGGACCATTTCACATACACGCTCGCTCCATATCCAATGGCCCTATTTTCCGACGAAGCGATACGTAAAGGCACAAAATCATCTTCATTATTCACTAAAGCCACAGAGGGCGTCAGTGTACAGGCGAAAACATTTGCTGTCGTCGATGGAGGACACTTCTCCATAAAGTCGTGTGGCATCGGAATGATTGGGCACGGGAAGCTACAAATTTAACCACTTTGGGAGAAATGTGTGTGTAGTCTCCCGACGGGTATCCTGAGGATGGCGCCCCAAAAGAGCACCAAATTTGCAAAGGGATCACGACGGTATTTGCAACATCAGCGGAAATTGTATTTGACGCATCGGCCATCGTCACAGTCCCCCGAGAAGATGCTCTCGAATGACAAAAACAAGATTCGTCTCATTGAGCATCTCTGTTCTGCTTTTGCTCTCGAGGGGAATGAGAGAAAAATATCAAAAGAAGACGCAGACCGCGATATCGTCGTGACTGTTCTGCAAAAAATACCTCGAATGACCCACGTCGTCATCTTTGAAAAGGATGTGGGGATTTCCTCGTGCTCCTCTGCGGTCTAAGATCCACTAAAATAAACGTATACTTCCAGAAGAGTGGCAGAGGCGAGGCGGGTTGCGTCCAATTCTCCACCAGCTCATTCAACAAAGGGGAAGTATAGCTGCCATCTGGATTTGAACTTTTCATCCACGTACTTACTGGACGTGACACCACCTCTGCCCTCTTTTGGCAGGCAAACCCAAGCAAGATTTTTCCTCCAAACAGATGCCACACACCAACAAGTCGCAGCAGCCGGTGACAAGTGCCTAGTTGCCCTATATGGAGGAGACGAAACGATAGACACCCTCAAAGATGTACGCTTCCGTACTTTTGTGAAGACAGCAGCTAACGCCAAAGGGAATCTAGCCCGTTTGGCCCCAACCACAGAGGCTGCGTCGTATCACTACTACCGCACATACCATCAGGTGCAAACGTGGTTGGATGTGGAGAAAGAGGCCACCGACTGGGGATGGGAATTGACCTCGGCTGGAATCATCCCCATTACCAGACAGCAAGCTCCTGCCTCCCTAAAACTCCTCTCTTGAAATTGCAAGAAGGGGTGCAGAGGTGGCTGGCACTTGCCTGAAAGCAGGACTCAGATGTTCTATGCTACCTGCTCTGGGGAAACGCGCAAGAACGCTGCCCTTATCATTATTGAAGAGGACGACGATAACGAGCCTCAAGACAACATCGACGATCCACCAATACTGAAATACCTACCTATAAGTGACGAAGACCCACCAATAGTGGAAGACGTACCTATTAAAGAGATAAACAAAAGTGACGGCCCAGGGCCATTAAAAACAAGGTGACTAGCTTGACTATGTGTCTAATTTGATTCACTGATTGATTGATTAAATTAGGGTGGTAATTTTCGCGGTCCCAAGAATTGTCACTTTAAGCCCAAAAATTATCATTTTTACCCCAAGAATTATTGTTTCGACCCCAGCAGGGTGCCATTGAAATACTCGAAGAATGAGGGTGTTTCTAAGTTTCAGGCAAGTCTTCAAAGTGAAATGGATGAGGTGGTATATAATAAGGGATGGTAATTTTCGCGGCCCCAAGAATTGTCACTTTAAGCCCAAAAATTATCACTTTTACCCCAAGAATTATTGTTTCGACCCCAGCAGGGTGCATTGAAATACTCGAAGAATGAGGGTGTTTCAGGCAAGTCTTCAAAGTGAAATGGATGAGGTGGTATATAATAAGGGGTGGTAATTTTCGCGGCCCCAAGAATTGTCACTTTAAGCCCAAAAATTATCACTTTTACCCCAAGAATTATTGTTTCGACCCCAGCAGGGTGCATTGAAATACTCGAAGAATGAGGGTGTTTCTAAGTTTCAGGCAAGTCTTCAAAGTGAAATAGATGAGGTGGTATATAATAAGGGATGGTAATTTTCGCGGCCCCAAGAATTGTCACTTTAAGCCCAAAAATTATCACTTTTACCCCAAGAATTATTGTTTCGACCCCAGCAGGGTGCATTGAAATACTCGACGAATGAGGGTGTTTCAGGCAAGTCTTCAAAGTGAAATGGATGAGGTGGTATATAATAAGGGGTGGTAATTTTCGCGGCCCCTAGAATTGTCACCCTAAGCCCAAGAATTATTATTTTTACCCCAAGAATTATTTTTTCTACCTTAGTTTTTTAATTATTTTGGTCTGAAGATTTTTGTTCCCAAGAATTGTTATATTAGCCCCCAAAATTATTAATTTAGCCCACATAATTATGCTTTGGGCCCCAAGATTTTATTCATTTTAACCTATGATTTTATTCATTTTATTCAATTAAAAAAATATATACTAAACCTATCTCTAACCTAAGCGCCTGAGTGGCAATATACGTTTAGGGTGGCATTTTTTTAAAATTTCAAATACTTCTATAAAATAAGTAAATAAATAAAATCTTGGGGTAAAATAAAAAAAATCTTGGAGTGAAATGAATAAAACCTTGGGGTAAAATGAATAAAATCATTGGGTAAAATGAATAAAATCTTGGGACCAAAAGAATAATTATGTGGGTTAAATTAATAATTTTGGGGGCTAATATAATAATTCTTGGGAACAAAAATTTTGAGACCAAAATAATTAAAAAGCTAAGGTAGAAAAAATAATTCTTGGGGTGAGAATGACAATTCCTGGGATGCACAAAATAATATTTCATTAAGTTATTATACTTTTGATTACTTATGTTTATATTGAAATACATTTCACCGTTTCTTTAAATGATACTATCTTTTTCATTACCAAACCAAAAAATAAAAGATAGGAAAAGTTATGGAACATATCTGAAAAAATGCGATTTTACCTCATATGGGTTTTTTTGGGATTTTGAGAGAACTACGAGGCTTACAGACCCCGCCCCGCGTTTAATTTAAAGCTAATTAAATTGCCTACAAGTAATATTCTAGAAGTTCTACTCGTAGGATCAATGGTGTCGACGTGATTTCGGTCCAAAAAAGGTCTAAAACTAAAATTATCAATTTGTGGAAAAACTGACCTATTTTCAAAGTGCCTTAATTCGGTGACCAATTGACCTACAGAGTTTCGATTGGGCTTAATTTGCCACAAACTTAATCTTCTCAAAAAACGTCGAAGAAAAATGCATGGATTAGGAGATATAGAGCAGTCGAAAAATTTGGCGGTTTTTCGTTTGTAAAAATGTTTCCACAACTTTTTGAGAGTTGCAAACTTGGGTCCAAACAACATACAAAAAAGTCAAAGATACATCATGTTTTGTTAATTTATTGTCGATTTTGACCGGCCTATTGTAAATGATTAATATTTGTTGCATTTGTGGCAAGAAAATTAAGAGAAGATTTTGGAAAATACATGCAACAACACATGCGCATCGGTGGAAAACATTCAAACGAAGAACTGAAACTGAAAAAAATTAAAAAAACGCAGAATAATGTGACGTTAACTATTCAGGATAGAATAATAAAAGGAAGAGTCGTGCAATTTTTGGAATTATGGCCAACGCCAGGACGATTTCAATCCATTTATTGAGGTAGATAAATCCTCTTGTTCTTGAGTTGTTTCACAATTTATTTTTGGCCCTGGCGGTCTCTGTCTGTCTCTTTCATTCTTTCCCCTTCTCATTTATTTTTATTTCTTCCTGAAAAGATAGTAGATACTTACTTTTTCCAATTAAAATAGAGATCTATAGTGCCTTGGTCTTCAGAGTTTTCAGTTCTTCTCCCTTGCCTTCGTTTCCAGCTTCCAGATCTTCAATTTAACAGCCTCAGAATTCCTGTTGTGCGCTGTAACGAAAGAAGGAAAAGGTTATTGGGTTGCGGGGTCAGTAGCTTCGCAATTGGACTGTCCACAACGGGCAGCCGTTTGTCAAACATCACATTGAACGACGTGGTTGAAGGTGTCACTGTTCTCCCTTTATACAGGGTGAAATAAAAGTCTGGAGTGAACGAATCTAGATAGAAAGCTGAAATTTTAGCCAGAGGGGGGTGGGGGTCAAAAATATTAAATGGGATAATAGGTCAACTTAACTCACATTTTCAAACAATGTTTTTGGAGGAAGAACAAATTATTGTTTTTTTACATGGTCCACTACATCACTCTATGCGTTCCATTTTTCATTTTGACTATAACATTGGAGCTACAAGTGGATCTTTAACGATCCTTGCAGTAGACCATACCGAAGATTCAGTGTTTTGCCCCCCCCCTGCCTCCCGTCTGTCCACCTAGATTCACTTAAATTACCTACTCTGTGTCGAATTATCCTAGGGATTTGCAGAAAATAACCTATATCTTGAATGAGTACTGGATTACCTTAAACGTGTGTGTGTGTGTGTCAAAAGGGCCTCCCTCACGAATTATTACTTGGAACGCTATTTTGACAATTGAAAAAAATCTAAAGTCCGCATTATTTTGTTTGCAATATTGGAAATTTGTATTTACTGGTCCATTTCTGTGGAAAAAGTTTCATTTTGGGGTGTTACTACGTTAGCCATGGTTTTTCATCAGAGAGGTTCAAAATTTTGGCGACAGTATGTCCAAAATGGTTCTCTACAAGCTAGTTTCTATGGGAATGCAACCTTCCGTTTCTATCCAGTATGTGTGAAGGGGTAGTTTTTCTGGTCGTCTTACCTACCTATACAACATTTTCTCCAATTCTTCTAAAGTAAATATGGAGCCAATTTGTTTGATTATAGCACGTTCGAGTTTTGGTAAAATATCTATATGCAGACGAGGTAACAATGTTAATGAGGAGATGGAGTTACGTAGCTCGATAGCGCTTATTAGCAACTTGTGGATTGTCTGACAACTGCGCGAGCCTTATATTCATATTGATAGTAGACATATAATTTTGTAACTTGAGCTGTAGTACTATTATATTATTAAAACATCGCGAGGGAGGCAGAAAATATCCAAAATTTTAGTTGGCGGAATCGGGAATCGAACCTAGACCATCAGATTCAACCCCTAACGCTCCATCAATTCGACTACCACCCGCCAATAAGTTACAACAAATATTTTATCTTAACTACTGTATCGATTTATTCATTTACTTCCAATACTATCTGAACATTGTGGTATTTAAACAGCTGTAATTGATCTACCTATTAGTTGTTGGAAACTGTATAGTACCTAAAAGATCGTTTTTTTGTTGTTTATTTTGGTAACTGACGATGTTCCTCTTCCGGGATTATATAGATAAAAATAAGGACGTCAACTACAACACACTTAATGTGCAACAGTAACAAAATAATATTATTTGCGAAGTGAAAATGTCTGAAGCTAACAACGTTAATAGTTGGGACTAAAATCGTATTGCCGCACTTTGTATTAGTGAATTCCACTACAGCGATCTCCGCTTATTCCATTAAGGCGACTTTCCTATACTCAAAACCAAATTATACGTCTGTCCTTCTTCTAAAAGCCAAAGATAGGGAAGAAATCGGTAGGTGTAAAAGAGAAGGTTGCGAATATATCGCAAAAGTAACACAGCGCCGCGTACGATATCTGACTGAAGTAATTCTATCTGTTAATTTTATTAATCCCAGCTAGAGTTGCTATATGCACAGCGAAGTTTTTGATTTACGCCCTTAAGATCATCTCTTTTGCTCTAACGCTCTGTACACTAAACTGAAGTTTGTAATCGTGAAGGGTTTTTTAGGATAACTAAAAGTTTTGTCAAAGCGTTGGATTTTCCTATCGGAACTGTACATATATTTTAGTTGTCTCATGTACTGAATTTAAAACAGATTAGTCTCCATTTTGTTAAAGTTTCGTCTTAGATTACAGAGACGTATTATTAGTTTTTATCGTCAAGTGTCGCGAAAACTGCCTTGAAGATGAAAGATTTGAACAGTCAGTCAATTATGCACATATCGGGGGTTTGACTGTGTTCTTGAAAGTAAACCCTCATAGTATTGAATTCTGTCACTAGTCGCAACTCTTTGATAACTAATTAGTGATGCTAGGGGCTCTCCTACTCTTATTTTACTACTGCTAACCCTTTTATATCAGCCGTTGTCTCTCCTCTCCTTTCCCCGACGCTTTACCAAGTTCTAATATAGTTTCCTGTACGTTTTAAGTCCCTAATTCGGCGCACTCTTCCAACCCTTTTATTCCCCACCAAATCACTTATTTTAAAATGTCACAATTTCTAAATAAAAATTCGCAACGCCCTTGCGGTTTAACTAATAATAATACGCATACATACGATAAACGTGAGATATAATTTGAAATTATTGAAAGGTTCTCGAAATTCAAAATTTATATAGCGGAGCCCTTTTCAAATCAATCCTTCACTTCGAGCTTTACATTTCAGATAATGATTTGCTAAAACCAAAGTCTTTGAATGTCTCTTATTGATCCTTATTTGTAGCGAGTAAATGGTTTTGATGAAATTCATAAAGTGAAATTACCATCCTTTTCTAAAATTTATTAAAGAAAAGCGAACGTTGTCAGCTGACGTAACGTAATTTTATAAAACCCAACGAAATTATGTTAACTTATATATACGAAACGCAATTATTGAGATGTGGAAAATGATATTGATTTGCCTTTGTCTTAGTAAACCCGTCAAATATCATTAATATCGAGTAGAAACGAGCGGGGAATAACGTCGGATGTAATTAGATAATGATTAATTAGAACTTTAAGGGTAACATCTTTTTCTATAATAAATACCTTTTAATACCTTTACGTTAATTAACTGATTTTTTCCTTTCAAAAAACCTCATTTAACGTCGATTTTTCACATTTTAATTACTCTACATTAACGAGAAAAATCGGAAACTTCGATTGTTTGAGTTTTGAGTTTCTTTTAAAAAAAGAAAATGCGGACGCATTTCCAATTCTCACGGTGGACAAATCACCAAATATGCCCTTAGTCCGTAGCAATTTTTTTTTACAGCATCAAATGGCGAAAACCTGTACTTTTTCAAGATTTCAGTTTGCGTAGAAGGGGGCCGACACATTCTTTTTTAAAAACGGTGAATTGGAAGGTTAAATTTTCGTAACGACGAGTATTTTTCAAATTTTCAGTATGATATGATGTGAAATAGTTAAAAAGCGAAAAAAATGGTTTCAAAATATTAATTTCTACTGAAAATTATTTTCATTTCCTATACAAACATCTCTTAGAGGAAAAACTATATCTCTGGTGATGGAGGGTGCTCGTAAAAAAAATTTTGCGTCGATTTTCCACATTTTAATTACTCTACATTAACGAGGAAAATCGGAAACTTTGATTGTTTGAGTTTTGAGTTTCTTTTAAAAAAAGAAAATGCAGAAGCATTTCCAATTCTCGCAGTGGACAAATCACCAAATATGTCCGTAGTCCGTAGCAATTTTTTTTACAGCATCAACTGGCGAAAACCTGTACTTTTTCAAAATTTCAGTTTGCGTAGAAGGAGGCCGACACATTCTTTTTTAAAAACGGTGAATTGGAAGGTTAAATTTTCGTAACGACGAGTATTTTTCAAATTTTCAGTATGATATGATGTGAAATAGTTAAAAAGTGAAAAAAAATGGTTTCAAAATCTTAATTTTTACTGAAAATTATTTTCATTTGCTATACAAACATCTCTTAGAGGAAAAACTATATCCCTGGTGATGGAGGGTGCTCGTAAAAAAATTTTACGTCGATTTTTCACATTTTAATTACTCTACATTAACGAGGAAAATCGGAAACTTTGATTGTTTGAGTTTTGAGTTTCTTTTAAAAAAAGAAAATGCAGGAGCATTTTCCAATTCTGACAATGGACAAATCACCAAATATGTCCGTAGTCCGTAGCAATTTTTTTTTACAACATCAAATGGTGAAAGCCTGTACATTTTCAAGATTTCAGTTTGCGTAGAAGGAGGCCGACACATTCTTTTTTAAAAACGGTGAATTGGAAGGTTAAATTTTCGTAAAGACGAGTATTTTTCAAATTTTCAATATGATACGATGTGAAATAGTTAAAAAGTGAAAAATATGGTTTCAAAATCTTAATTTCTACTGAAAATTATTTTCATTTCCTATACAAACATCTCTTAGAGGAAAAACTATATCCCTGGTGATGGAGGGTGCTCGTAAAAAAAATTTTGCGTCGATTTTCCACATTTTAATTACTCTACATTAACGAGGAAAATCGGAAACTTTGATTGTTTGAGTTTTGAGTTTCTTTTAAAAAAAGAAAATGCGGAAGCATTTTCCAATTCTGACAATGGACAAATCACCAAATATGTCCTTAGTCCGTAGCAATTTTCTTTTTACAGCATCAAATGGTGAAAGCCTGTACTTTTTCAAGATTTCAGTTTGCGTAGAAGAAGGTCGACACATTGTTTTTTAAAAACGGTGAATTGGAACGTTAAATTTTCGTAAAGACGAGTATTTTTCAAATTTTCAGTATGATACGATGTGAAATAGTTAAAAAGTGAAAAAAAATGGTTTCAAAATCTTAATTTTTACTGAAAATCATTTTCATTTGCTATACAAACATCTCTTAGAGGAAAAACTATATCCCTGGTGATGGAGGGTGTTCGTAAACAAAATTTAACGTCGATTTTTCACATTTTAATTACTCTACATTAACGAGGAAAATCGGAAACTTTGATTGTTTGAGTTTTGAGTTTCTTTTAAAAAAAGAAAATGCGGAAGCATTTTCCAATTCTGACAATGGACAAATCACCAAATATGTCCGTAATCCGTAGCAATTTTTATTTACAGCATCAAATGGTGAAAACCTGTACTTTTTCAAGATTTCAGTTTGCGTAGAAGGAGGCCGACACATTTTTTTTTAAAAACGGTGAATTGGAAGGTTAAATTTTCGTAAAGACGAGTATTTTTCAAATTTTCAGTATGATACGATGTGAAATAGTTAAAAAGTGAAAAAAAATGGTTTCAAAATCTTAATTTTTACTGAAAATTATTTTCATTTGCTATACAAACATCTCTTAGAGGAAAAACTATATCCCTGGTGATGGAGGGTGCTCGTAAACAAAATTTAACGTCGATTTTTCACATTTTAATTACTCTACATTAACGAGGAAAATCGGAAACTTTGATTGTTTGAGTTTTGAGTTTCTTTTAAAAAAGAAAATGCGGAAGCATTTTCCAATTCTCACAATGGACAAATCACCAAATATGTCCGTAGTCCGTAGCAATTTTTTTTTACAACATCAAATGGTGAAAGCCTGTACTTTTTTCAAGATTTCAGTTTGCGTAGAAGAAGGCCGACACATTCTTTTTTAAAAACGGTGAATTGGAAGGTTAAATTTTCGTAAAGACGAGTATTTTTCAAATTTCAGTATGATACGATGTGAAATAGTTAAAAAGTGAAAAAAAAATGGTTTCAAAATCTTAATTTTTACTGAAAATTATTTTCATTTGCTATACAAACATCTCTTAGAGGAAAAACTATATCCCTGGTGATGGAGGGTGCTCGTAAACAAAATTTAACGTCGATTTTTCACATTTTAATTACTCTACATTAACGAGGAAAATCGGAAACTTTGATTGTTTGAGTTTTGAGTTTCTTTTAAAAAAAGAAAATGCGGAAGCATTTTCCAATTCTGACAATGGACAAATCACCAAATATGTCCGTAGTCCGTAGCAATTTTTTTTTACAACATCAAATGGTGAAAGCCTGTACTTTTTTCAAGATTTCAGTTTGCGTAGAAGAAGGCCGACACATTCTTTTTTAAAAACGG
This sequence comes from Pyrocoelia pectoralis, assembly GCA_036250285.1. NCBI lineage: Eukaryota > Metazoa > Arthropoda > Insecta > Coleoptera > Lampyridae > Pyrocoelia > Pyrocoelia pectoralis. The sequence goes on from CM070083.1 coordinate 26,145,745, forward strand.
TGAATTGGAAGGTTAAATTTTCGTAACGACGAGTATTTTTCAAATTTTCAGTATGATACGATGTGAAATAGTTAAAAAGTGAAAAAAAATGGTTTCAAAATCTTAATTTTTACTGAAAATTATTTTCATTTGCTATACAAACATCTCTTAGAGGAAAAACTATATCCCTGGTGATGGAGGGTGCTCGTAAAAAAAATTTTACGTCGATTTTTCACATTTTAATTACTCTACATTAACGAGGAAAATCGGAAACTTTGATTGTTTGAGTTTTGAGTTTCTTTTAAAAAAGAAAATGCAGGAGCATTTTCCAATTCTGACAATGGACAAATCACCAAATATGTCCGTAGTCCGTAGCAATTTTTTTTACAGCATCAAATGGCGAAAACCTGTACTTTTTCAAGATTTCAGTTTGCGTAGAAGGAGGCCGACACATTCTTTTTTAAAAACGGTGAATTGGAAGGTTAAATTTTCGTAACGACGAGTATTTTTCAAATTTTCAGTATGATATGATGTGAAATAGTTAAAAAGCGAAAAAAATGGTTTCAAAATCTTAATTTCTACTGAAAATTATTTTCATTTCCTATACAAACATCTCTTAGAGGAAAAACTATATCCATGGTGATGGAGGGTGCTCGTAAAAAAATTTTACGTCGATTTTTCACATTTTAATCACTCTACATCAATGAGAAAAATCGGAAACTTTGATTGAGTTTTGAGTTTCTTTTAAAAAAGAAAATGCAGATGCATTTCCAGTTCTCACAGTGGACAAATCACCAAATATGTCCGTAGTCCGTAGCAATTTTTTTTTACAGCATCAAATGGTGAAAACCTGTACTTTTTCAAGATTCCAGTTTGCGTAGAAGGAGGTCGACACATTCTTTTTTAAAAACGGTGAATTGGAAGGTTAAATTTTCATAACGACGAGTATTTTTCAAATTTTCAGTATGATACGATGTGAAATAGTTAAAAAGTGAAAAAAAATGGTTTCAAAATCTTAATTTCTACTGAAAATTATTTTCATTTCCTATACAAACATCTCTTAGAGGAAAAACTATATCTCTGGTGATGGAGGGTGCTCGTAAAAAAAATTTTGCGTCGATTTTCCACATTTAAATTACTCTACATTAACGAGGAAAATCGGAAACTTTGATTGTTTGAGTTTTGAGTTTCTTTTAAAAAAAGAAAATGCAGAAGCATTTTCCAATTCTGACAATGGACAAATCACCAAATATGTCCGTAGTCCGTAGCAATTTTTTTTTACAACATCAAATGGTGAAAGCCTGTACTTTTTCAAGATTTCAGTTTGCGTAGAAGGAGGCCGACACATTCTTTTTTAAAAACGGTGAATTGGAAGGTTAAATTTTCGTAAAGACGAGTATTTTTCAAATTTTCAGTATGATATGATGTGAAATAGTTAAAAAGCGAAAAAAATGGTTTCAAAATCTTAATTTCTACTGAAAATTATTTTCATTTCCTATACAAACATCTCTTAGAGGAAAAACTATATCTCTGGTGATGGAGGGTGCTCGTAAAAAAAATTTTGCGTCGATTTTCCACATTTTAATTACTCTACATTAACGAGGAAAATCGGAAACTTTGATTGTTTGAGTTTTGAGTTTCTTTTAAAAAAAGAAAATGCAGAAGCATTTTCCAATTCTGACAATGGACAAATCACCAAATATGTCCGTAGTCCGTAGCAATTTTTTTTACAGCATCAAATGGCGAAAACCTGTACTTTTTCAAGATTTCAGTTTGCGTAGAAGGAGGCCGACACATTCTTTTTTAAAAACGGTGAATTGGAAGGTTAAATTTTCGTAAAGACGAGTATTTTTCAAATTTTCAGTATGATATGATATGAAATAGTTAAAAAGTGAAAAAAATAGTTTCAAAATCTTAATTTCTACTGAAAATTATTTTCATTTCCTATACAAACATCTCTTAGAGGAAAAACTATATCCCTGGTGATGGAGGGTGCTCGTAAAAAAAATTTTGCGTCGATTTTCCACATTTTAATTACTCTACATTAATGAGAAAAATCGGAAACTTTGATTGTTTGAGTTTTGAGTTTCTTTTAAAAAAAGAAAATGCAGAAGCATTTCCAGTTCTCACAGTGGACAAATCACCAAATAAGTCCGTAGTCCGTAGCAATTTTTTTTTACAACATCAAATGGTGAAAGCCTGCACTTTTTCAAGATTTTTTTCGTGAAAAACTATATCCGTGGTGATGGAGGTGATGCTCGTAAAGCAGAAAACCCAACTGGGCATAGTGCTGGGGCGCCGCCGAGGGGGTCAGGGAGGGTGGAAAAAAGAAAAAAGGCAAGAGTTATTAAAAATAAAAATAAATTTTGTACGAAATCTTGAAAAAAAACCAGACCCACGAAACCCCTCAATACTACTTGCCCCCCTGGGAAAATTTTCTGGCGGCGCCCTTGGCATAATGTTCGACAAGAGAAGAAAGAATAAAGCTACAGCAGACTGGGAGATTTATAAAGCAAACCGAAGATTATATAAGGATATTGGAAGCCACAAGGGGGCATGGAAGAGAAACCCAAAGCCCCTTCCGTGTCATGCGGTCCTATGGAGGGCCTTCTCGGTCTGGATTTGTGCGTGGAAGAGCAGGTCATAATGGAACCATTGCAAATAAAATCCAAATCCCTCTTTTGCTCTTCAACTTGTTCATCCCTGTCATTTTCCAACTTTTTTTTACAACTATAACTTTTTCCTTAAAGAAATGGCATGGAAAATATTTTAGTTTGACCAAACTAACGATTTCCAATTTTTTCAGCAGAAGGTCTGAAAAGATGAGATAAACGATTTGCGGTTTCCAAGATACCAAAAATGAGCATTGAATTTTTTAAACATTGTTAGGTCACAGGTCCAAAGTCCAAAAAAACAAGCTAAGAGAGAAATACTAATGATAGTGGAAGGAGAAAAGGAAGTGAGCAGGAAAAAAAGCCAAATTAACAAAGAGATTATTAAATACACAAAAACACTGATAGGAAGAGCTATCTATTAAGCATGCAACCTACTGAAAAACAGAAATAAATTAAAAACCATAACGGACCAAGCAATTATCATATAGAATCAGATATGACCAAAAGAAAGGCAAGGGAATAAAGGGAGAAAGGGGAGGTAGTTAAAGCCAGGATACGTGAAGCTGCACATGACATTAAAGTCATGGAAGGCTTCACTAAGGTCTAATTGAGAAAAATCGCAGCATGGGAACACACAATGGAAAAGGACAGGTACATTGGCATGCGAAGAAATTAAGAGGAAAGACGGTGGATGCAGGAAGATACTGCAGGAAAGTGCGGGTAATGATAACGCCGTCGAGAATTTTATAAAAGATCACAATAATGGAACGTGAACGGGCTGATGAAGATGCGAAGAAGAAGTACAAAGACAGATTTTACTTCAGAACACGATAGATGAGATGGAGGAAGATCTCATGGGCGAAATATGATAACGTTCACTATATCAAATACGCGGATTGTCGACCTGCTGAAGAAGGTCATTTTGAACCTTTACGAACATTTTTCCTCTCCGATTTTTCATCTGATGCAGAGAGAAAAACGGAATCCCAACCCAATGGAAAGCTGAGGGATGTCTCACGAAGACAAGACCAAAAACGAATTTTCGATGCTTACATTTTTCAATATGAAAATGGAGTTTTTCAACGAAAGTACTCTTGCCGCTTGGTCAACTTTCCAGGAAATTCGTGAGCATAGAATTAGCGAATTTTTCAAAGTTTCGTAACTTATAAGGAGCAAGGAAATGACAATACGTTTGGAAAACGCCTTTTCCCTACAACTTTCACAACATGGAACCAGGCGATGTGAAATACCCCCCTGCTTTTCTCATAATCGTAATCCACAATTTGTATTTCCACTAAAGGCGGAATAAAGAATTTCCCTACTACAATAATCGCATTTCCACGGAAATGTTCTTCTTTTTAATCAAAATTCCCTCTTATAGTCCCAAAAAACAAGGATATGGAGCTTTGACTCGAAGACGCACAGTCACATAATGGAATAAATGTTGGATGGTTAAGTGACTAATTAATCCTCTTCTCCCACTCACTCATCTTTGGAGTGAATTAAAGCAACTCGTTTACAGTGAAGAAATAAATATAGAGGAAGAGTTACACAAACGGCTCAACATGTAAAATTCATTGATGAAGGATGTATTCATGAGTTTGTTGAGAAACGTATGATTCCAGCTGCTGTTTACCAAAGGAAAACAAAAATTAAACCCTTAATCTAAATTCCCGGCTCAACATAGATCCAGATTCAAGCAAAAATGAATTTATTCAATTACTTTTCTGTCACTAGTTTATCACGAGCTTATCCTTATTCGATAAGGCCTTTCTCCTTAAATTATTAAAGATAGGCTGACATTTTTAGAGTTGCATTAGAAAACCGCCTTACAGAGGATGAAACCAAGGTTCTCCACCATGATCCATTGTCCAAAAGGAAGTCGATGGAAATGAGGAGGAATGTTGAAGTTCAGGAGATTGTGGAATTGTGGAGACATTCTTCTTATGGATACCATGATCAATGAGGTTTTATTATGGAGCACTCCTCCTCAAATTACGATAAACCATTGGAGGGGGAAGGGGAGGGAAACTTAATAAACGGTTACACGACAATGCAGCTGTGCACGAATAAAGTGCTGAAAGTTGCAGTTTCAGGAGTGCATTTTGAAGATATATTATTTAGAGTAGATATTGGATTGATATCAAGGGGTTTATATTGAAAACGCAAAAAGGGATGAAACTACCTCAAAATATTGTTCATGCGTTAATATAAGGGATGCCAAATATGTTTACTTTTAAGTGAGTATCGTGTAAAGGATAAGGTGAGCTGGAGTCTTGATAAAATAATAATTTTTCCTCTAGAGGCGAAAATGAAACTTTCTCCACTTTTCCAACAAAAAATGACAGTTTTAGAAAAATTTGCATTTTCCATTAGAAAATAGTATATTAAAGTATAAGTGGATAAACAGGTCTTTAAAACACGCGCGAGTTTTCAAGCACGACGGCGTAGCCGGAGTGCTTGAAATAGAGCAAGTGTTTTAAAGACCCGTTTATCCACGAATACTTTACGCTATTTTTTGTTGGAATCCGTTATTAAAATGGGAATATGAACTAATAATATGAAATGGTTGAATTCGTAATATGAAATCAGTATACCTTTCGTTGTCATGGAAATGAGAAAAACGGAAATAAATTTCCATGCTGTCATTTTATTTGACGTAACAAAGTACTCCTGTCAGATCAATAACCAATAGAAATCACGTTTTTCAAATTGGTGATGATGCCATAGCAACTTTAAAACACGCGCGTTTTTGAAAGTGAGATTTAAACACGCTGGGGTGTGGTTTAAAAGGCTAAAATAGGACACTAATAAAAAATAGTATATTAAAGTATAAGTGGATAAACAGGTCTTTAAAACACGCGCGAGTTTTCAAGCACGACGGCGCAGCCGGAGTGCTTGAAATAGAGCAAGTGTTTTAAAGACCTGTTTATCCACTTATACTTTACGCTATTTTTTTTATTGGTTCACTTTGAAATCTGGTATTAAAATGGAAATAAGAACTAATAGTGTGAAATGGTTGAATTCGTAATGTGAAATTAGTATACCTTTTGTTGTCATGGAAATGAGAAAAACGGAAATTAACTTGCAATCTGTCACTTTATTTGACGTAACAAAGTACTCCTGTCAGATCAATAACCAATAAACGGAAATTAATTTGCAATCTGTCATTTTATTTGACGTAACAAAGTACTCCTGTCAGATCAATAACCAATAGAATTTAATTTTTTTCAAATTTGTTGATGTTGGCATGGTAACTTTAAAACACGCGCGTTTTAAAAAGTGCCACTTAAACAAGCTGAGGCGTGTTTAAAAGGCTAAAATAGGATACCAATAAAAAAATTAAAATTTCTTTTAGTTTAGCGACTAAACTACATGAACGGTATGAACTGAAATAGTAAAGTGAAAGGGGTTAATGGCAGATACAAACGTTGTGGAAAATAATTGAAAAAATTTCCCCGGTTCGACTTTATATGAAGAATGTGACTAAACAACAGAGCAACTGGAATCAAACGCGATATGAGATGTTCGGCCACACATCAGCCAATATGCAAAGTATAAATGATAAATATCTACCCATATACATATGAGTAAGTTACCCTATTTTAAATTCATGTAGGGAAATTCGACCTTATTCGAAAACGACAAACGACTTTTCTTAACCAAGGGTATTGTTTGAATTTTTGATCAAAATTTATAGTGTATACGTCATGAAATAAATCCACTCCGGCAATATTTTTAAATATGTTCGAGAGGGAGGTTATTTTTATTTTCAAAAGGCGAAGGGGGTTGAATATTTAATAATGTGTCTACTTTTTTTTGTTAATATCAATATTGCGCGGGTATATTATTCAAAATCATCAGTAATACATGTAAATTTTGAACGGGGAAAAAAAGATAATAACACGATCTTATATATTCAGTTCTATATTCCATGGCTATCTTATTATTCAACGCGTTCACTTTTTCGCTCCCCAGCCTTCTTATTACGTGAAATATGTTCATAGCCACCTTTCTATACCGCACAGAGTAATATCTCAATGTTATTATAAAAACAATAGCTTCATCCACCAATCTACTCCGCCGATGCAGTGGCGTACCGATTTAAATGTTTGCGTTTTAAATAGGTTCGATGACAGATCACTAACAGCTTTAATAAGCTGGGAAGATTTCTGTTGAAAGTTGGTTTAACCTAATAATCCCCAACGCGTTAGCGTAACGCTACGCCTGCCTAAAACTTTACTAATTTAAATAGTACAACCGGTACGGCTACGCCACTGATCGTTGCTACCTTATTAAACTAGCTGGGGATATATGCAGGGCAATATATTTTGATTTTTAATTCAAACTCAGACACTGTTTTATGGTATCAGAACTCGGAAGCTGATACTGGGTAATAATGATTCTTATATACGATCGCGTGAAATGGAAAACGTAATGAGTATTTTAAAATTTTAACTCCCTGTTTCTTTTTTTTTTCTCCTCCTGCTTAAAGTTGAACGGCCAACCATTTCGCATTTGTAAAATTTCAATTTTGTCACAATGTGCGATTAAAAAAAAATTCGTCGAATGCTTTTCTTTCCCTATACCTTAAGATAATTACTGTGAGATCTTTCGCTACGTACGGATTACACCTTTTTTTAATCCATGGCCAAGAATTATATAGGAATGTTGCGCGTTTCGTTATGCGGAATATGAAAACGTCCGAAATCATTGATGACATAGGTATTAAAACTTGTACGGTACCGATTATTTAGTATTCTAATGTTTCACACGTAACGAATTATTTCTAAACGGTTAAGCAGTGCTTCAAATTAATTCTACTGTAGGTATCTCATAAATTGAACGTGTATGGCTTTAGCATAATAATTGGCTATTCCTTTAAGAAAGAAATATCATAGATGTATAATAGAATTAAAATAGGAAAATGAGGAAATGAAGACAAAATAGATCAACTGAAAAAAGAAATTAAGAGGGCTAAAGGTAAAGATAATGAAAACATACAACACTTTATGAAAGAAGAGCACACAAATTAGACAAAAAAACATTAAATAGAACAAAATGCAAAATAATACACTGAAAAAGATCGAAAAACTTCAAGAATTATTAAAGATAAAGCTAGAGGAGAAAGTATTAAGAACAATCACGTAAAAATTGGATATACGAAGTGGAAATGGGATACAGAAGAACAGAAAGGAAGTAAGAAAAAACTAACAAGAACAAAAGGTAGTGAAGGCAAGAAAATATGAGAATAGGAAAGTGAAAAAGAAAGGAAGATAAAATCGTGAAAGAAATTAGGATTTATAGAAACAAAACAAAAAGGACAAGTCATGACAAGAATATTGGTTTTTCTGGCGAAGAACAAATAAAGACGAAGGAACAAGACGAGGAGTAAGATCGATTAGAACACAAGAAGAATATGCGAATGAGAGAATACTAAAGATAGAAATGAAATTATTGGATGAATAATAGCTTAAGGTAAAAACAAGAATAGGTACAACAAAAGAGAAGATCTACAAAAGGGGGTCCATGAAGAAGAAGAAGAGAATAGCAATGGGAGATTTAAACGGAAGAGTGGGAAATCAAAATATAGATATTGAAAGGAAGGATGAGGAAAATGAATTAGAGATAATATAAGCAAAACATAATTATAAGAGAACCTAGGAGAAATGGAAGAATTACTTTCTCATAAAGAAAGGGTAGTGGAAAATGATAAAAAATGTGAAGGACCGGAATTACTAAGTCAAAAATGGATACGATGAAGAAGAAGAAAAAGGAAAAAGAAAAATGAAAATATACTTTACAATAATAACGGTATAGGAAGAAAATGGGACAAATTCAAAAAATGCCAATTGCATTCGGTAATGGGAAGGTTGGAAATACAAAATATCAAAAAGAAAAGCTCCCGAAACAGAGCAAATAATTAAAGAGAAAATAAACGCGGAAATAAAGAAGGCAAAAGAAGAATCGTAGATATAAGATGGAAACATAATTACTGAAGTACGTAGAATAATTGGCAGATGAAACAGTTACACGAGATAATACAAGACATAAGAGTACTGAAACAATGGTGATATACAGGGTACTTCAACAGTGCGTCAGGCTTTTATAGTACAGAGACCAAAAAAGTTAGAAGTTGCATTTAAACGCAGTTGCTAATTACTGTTAAGGGCGCATTTCCGGAAAATATTTTAATTTTTATCGATCAAGCAAAAGACATACTAGGGTGTTCCATTTAAAATGTTGAGAAAAGTTGATTTGAATTTTCTAAAAATTGGAAGTTAAATTTGAACATCCTGTATAAGATGAAACATCGTAAACGAAGTCATAATATCTGACAACCTTCTACAACATGAACTGAATCCAAATTTCGGATAAATGTTGGATTTATGGTGATGCCACGCCTGAAACTGAAACTTAAATTTTTTTAAGAAATATATAATTTATTGCTGCTAAACCATTCGTTTAAAAGACGTAATAGTTTAGGAGGTTCTCAACATGCAAAATTATACAGAGGGTTCCATAAACAAATTTTTGTTTGTTTGTCACAGGTTTTTGAAGCACCCTGTACATGTCAAAATTTTTTCCTGAAATGCGCCCTTAACAATAATTAACAACTGCGTTTGAATAAAACTTCTAAATTTTTTGATCTCGGTACTATAGAAGCCCGACGCACTGTTGAAGGACCCTGTGTAAGTTTACAAGGGTGGAGCCTAGGAGCAATCAAATTTTTGATCTAGAAAGGAAAGAAAGATCAAGGAAGACTCTAAATGTAGGTTTAGGACAGGAAGAAGCACACATGTCCTAATATTTGCGGTTAAATAATTAATCAACGATCGAAAAATAAGTAATGAATGCACAGACGTTTCATGGATAATGAAAAGGCGGTGTCAGAAAAGAAAACATATGGAAAACGCCGACAAAAAGGACAAGTAAATAAGGGAACAAACGTTATACAGGAAACAAGGAACAAGGATCAAGAACGAAGAATTTAAAGAATTTGAAACAAGGATGAGACTAAAATACGTATGTGAACAAACGCCAAGAAAAGATACTGAATGATGTTTGCGGATGATAAGGTTGTGTTGGCAAAATCTGAGGAAGATTTGCAAGGGATTTTTGGAATATTGGGCACAGAGATAAGTATGAAGGAAAACAGAACAATTATAATTTTAGAAAAAAGTAAAACGCACGACATAAACCTAAAATTAATTAAGGAAATCCCTAAACAAATCAAAAATGAATGAAGTGATAAGACCATCTCTAATGATCAAGGAGAACATGGGACGATGAGGTTAGGGAAAGGTATGGAAAGTGCAGAAAAACAAGTGGAGCCCATAACATTCTTCTACAACTTTTTTTGCCAAAACCACCATCTTAGAGAACAAGCAAACCTTATGCAACGCATTCTAAGGGTATGTTGGTTAAGTAGAAAATTAAGCAACAAGAATCATAATTATTACTCACGTTTAAAGTTAATTACAGAAATAAAAACTCGACGCTCACCAACTAAATTAACCGCCAGCTCCAGTGTAATCTGGAAGCTTCAATCCAGTGGTTTTCTGGTAAAATCTTGCTTATGCTTTTTAAATGGCAAACAAATTGTATGGTTAAGATAAATGTTACTTGCACAACGGATTCTGACCGACTACCCACACAGGAATGAATCTCCCTTTTAAAACAAGACAAATAACCGCCCTGTTCACTTTACGGTTGTCTGTATTGCTTCCTAATCGCATTGCTTGAGGGAATATTTAGATAACACAGGACATGGGCAATAAACTGGTATTTATAATGAAAAATTTAATGAGAAGAGAATTTTAGCGGATTTTTTTGAAAATTATTTGCGTCTATTTCTTTTGAAAACGTGCCCAACGTAGTACCTAGACGGTCAAGAACGATTTCTTATGGTTTGCCCTCAGGGATGTTCAAAATTTTGGGAACAACGATGCGAGGATATCCAAAATCTTTATTTATCCACCAATTTCCATGGGGAAACAATTCAAATTTGTCTACAACATTTGGCTTTTACAAAGTTATTTTTCAGACGTTTTGGGAATGAAACCGCTGTGTGTTTGGTGGGACCAAAACAGTGCGGCTGTTAAAGCCAACGCTACGAACAACAATTGATCGATTTGAACCTCTCGCTACTCAAAAAACGACCAGAATATCACAAAAGGCAACAAAAGATAACTTTTCTCCATGACAATGCTCCATCACATACCTACGGCAAAACGGGTTCGGGACAGGAAGCACTCAGCTGGGAAGTGCTAGCCCATGCGGCTTACTCACCACACTTGCCTCCTTCCGATTACCTCTTGGATCACGCACTTGCTGAGCTTGGTTCGTACGAAGATGTGAAAAAATGACAAAAGGGAAAGATTCTTACGGGCCTGGTATCCACAAATAACCCGAAAAATGGGACAAATGTTTAACTAACCATGAAAATTTTATCATTCTTCCGAATTTAACCTGTTTTTTTTTAAAAAGAACACGACATTGAAGCGCGATTAAATCAACGAGCTGTCATCGACTTTCTTGCTGGGGATGGTGTAGCGTCCATTGATTTGGAGTCATATAAGGAAGTGGGTGAAGACTATGAAAGGCGAAAGTCCTGATAAAGCGGATCTGGAAGATAAGGCACACAGTTCTCGTTGATGAACTGCTGAGAATAGATGTTTTAAACAAACTGACACTGCCATACAGGAATCACATTATCTGCAATGTGCTGAAGTCCAGAAGAATGTGCATACGTTGGGTACCCCGAATGATCACTGATTAATCGAAAACTTTACCAACAACTCTCGTCTCGATATAAGGCAGAAGGTGATGCTTTTTTCCACAGAATTGTGGCAGGCGACGAGTCGTGGGTATATCGCTACGATCCTGAAATGAAACGAAACCGAAAAAATTTATATTGAATTGAAGCCTAATAAATCTGAAGCGATGCCTGCGTAGGATTCGTCCAGGCAAAGTTCCAATTCTGCATCATGATAACGCTCGGCATTACACGGAACGCTGGAAAATCTTGGGTTTCGTGACGCTTTACGTCATCCACCCAGATCTTGCGCCTTGTGACTTTTTCCATCTCAAAGGTAAGCGTTTCTCTTCGGATCCAGAAGTGATAACGGAGGTGCCGAAATGGTGCACGGATTTGCGCAACTCGTCGTTATCGCATATTTATTGTTCGGAAAGTAATGTCGTTTTTTTTTGTGAAAATGAAAGACAATTGTCGTATAATGAATAAATATTTTGTTAAATTACATATTGGCCATTCTGGCCTAATACTTTCTGTCATCTTTCCACGCTCATAAAATTTTTGCTCTTTGCAGGCAGCTGATTTTTGACTTCCAGTCATTTCAAGTAAAGGTTTTACCGTCTAAAAAAATGTTCAGTGACCGGAACAAATAATAATCCGAAGGTGCCAGATGTGGAGAATATGGTGGGTGTGGTAGTGTATCCCATCCAAGCTGTAAAAGCTTTTGACGAGTAACCAAACTTGTATGAGGGCTCGCATTATCGTGGTGGAACACTACAACTTTTCTGTTCCAGAGCATCGCTCAGTTTGTCCAGTTGATGATAGATACAACGAAAATCCAAAGGCTTATCGATGCTACAATTTTGAGACAAAGAAGTTGGTAGTCAGTAGGAACTCGGAACGTTCGTTTTGGTACAAAGGTCGATGGCATTTCAATTGATTTGGGTCCGATTCGAAATTCCAATCGAATTGAAAATTTGCCGGTTCAGGAGGAGCAACCAGATCCTCATAAGGAACCAGATAATGATCATGAATGTGATGAACACATCAATGCTAAGCAGGAGATTGCTTTAAATGAAACACATGGTGATCAAGTTCATCACGAACGGGGTGTTTCACAGAGAACAAATAAGAGTATTCCACCAAAGTGGTTGATTGAAGGGATTCACATGGTCAAGGCAATCAGTGGACCAAGAAGCTATCAGGAGGCAATTCAAAGTGATGAAAATGATCATTGGCTAGAAGCAATGCAGGAAGAAATCGAGTCACATGAACACAACGGAACTTAATTGGGAACTTCTAGCTTGCTCTCCATTTTGAGACCTCTATTTACAGGTATAAGTTGGAATACCTTGGGTGCGAAAAAATACAATTAAATCCTCTGACGGGAAAAAACCAAATTACTTTCCGAACAACCTCATAGCTTAACGCCTTTCCAAATTTTGGAGAGCATTTCCGTAACCTCTACAAAAAAAATTACGACTCATGGCGGCTCCCAGCATAAAAGTTTTCTTTGGCGTTCTTCGCAATGTTTTTCCCTTACAATTGTTTTGGGCAGATGTGATCATCGTGAATGGTTATTATCAATAGTTCTTCAGATATTTCATGACTGTACGAATCTACCTTTTGTCAGCGGATTTGCAAAGCGTCCTTATCAAGAACTGTTTGGGAACCTTCAGAATTTCTGGTGGTAACAAGGTCTTGTTGATTGCCTTTTGTGCGTATAAACAGTGGTTTTGAAAGATATTGCAGAAGAACAAAAATTAGGGGTTGCAAGCGTAACAACCTGGACATTCTATTGGCTCACACGGTTGGGGTGCATTGAGATACTGGAAGAATGAGGGTGGTTCTCAGTTTCAGGGAAGTCCTCAAAGTGAAATGAATGAGGTGGTATATGTAGGTATAATAATCACTCTAAGCCCAAGAATTATTATTTTTATCCCAAGAATTATTTTTTCGATCCCAGCTTTTAATTATTTTGGTCCCAAGATTTCTAATTCCAAGAATTATTATATTAGCCCCCAAAATTATTATTTTAACCCACAGAATCATTCTTTTGCCCCCAAGATTTTATTTATTTTATTCAATTGAAAAAAAATATACTAAACCTACCTATAACCTAAGCGCCTGAGTGGCAATATACGTTTAGGGTGGCATTTTTTTTTAATTTCAAATACCTACTTCTATAAAATAAGTAAATAAATAAAATCTTGGGGTAAAAAAATAAAAAAAATCTTGGAGTGAAATGAATAAAACCTTGGCGTAAAATGAATAAAATCATGGAGTAAAATGAATAAAATCTTGGGACCAAAAGAACAAGTCCATGGTAGAGTCAGAGGCTCACAAAGGGGTAGTAATTGAATTGAAGGGGAGGTTTTAAGTTGTTTTATTAAGCCAAAAGAATAACTATGTGGGCCAAGTTAATAACTTTGGGGGCTAAAATCTTGGGATCAAAATAATTAAAAAGCTAAGGTAGAAAAAATAATTCTTGGGGTGCACAAAATAATATTTCTATAATAAGTATTAATAAAGGATTCAGGTATATAATTTTCCTTTCGTTCTCTGAAAAGATTTTTCTAGCCTTAATTAAGATCGTTTCGCTGCCGTTTAAATTACGTTAGACAAGTAACATTCTTTTAATTCTTCGGTATTATATGTTTCTTGCTAAGTGATGTATAAAAGAAACAAAAGAGATTACCAAGAATACATGGGTGTAATTGTATATAGTTTTAGTGCAGATATCTTTAAATAAAAAGTAACATTATGCTATTGCAAACGAGGTTTTATAAACAATATTTCTGCACGTATCTGAACCGTTGGCACTAATTGTAATCCGAATAATTGTTAGATTTATCAGTAAAAATTTAAAATGTCAGCAATTAACTATGGGAACGAAGAGATAAACGAATGCAATATATAAAAATTTGCTTACCGTACCTCTATCAACGTTTATAAGAACTCATTTATTGAATACAGTTTCTTTACCTTTCTCTTGCATAAACTGAAGCTGAAAATAATATGCATGTAAGGCAGTTCGGATCATGATTATTAATTTATCTTATTACAGATTGAATACAATTTAACTTTTAAGTGTGACTAATCACTGTAATGAGGAGAAATAGTTCGATGTTACGCAAGAATTTTATTAATAAACAATAAGCGACATCTCAACTTCCCTTTCCGTTTCATTCACTGTTGATTAATAATAATACTTAATAAAACAAAAACGATCAACAATTCGATGCCATATTATAATACCCAAATCAAAGGTATTTTAACTGACGTCTCTATGCAAATTAAGGTAACTCGTTTAAACGCAGCTGTCAACTGCAACAATAGTGTTTGGTCGCTCCTACGCATACGAAAAACATAATCATTAAAGAAAAAAAAACACAAAAAACAATTTTGATTGCTTTTCAATAATCAGCTTGTCGCCTAAAGCGTTAGTTAAAAAAGCTTTGAAAGGAAATTTGAGATTTTCATTTCCGCGCCCTACAAACCGCCCCCCTCCTTTCTTTAAGCTTCTGTAATCTTTCAGAATATTATACACTTTATTGTTAAACAACAACAAGAAAAAAATCAACCCTAACAGACAAAATAGTAATAAACATTTCAGTTTCGACTTAATAAATTCCAGATGCCTTGATTTTTACTGAACCCCCTAGACTTGTTTAAATTTCAAGTTTTGGTTGGTTAGAAGAGAAAAAAAAAGCCGTCGTCGTCGTTCCCTCTTATAAATCTAAAAAAAACACACACACACACAAACCATATGCTAAATGGCTTATAATACAAAGAGGGATCATTTTAATATTGAAGAATCGAAGTCAAATTTAATGATCGAGGTAAAATAAAACGTTTTTAAAAAGGGGGAGGCGAAATAAGAAAATAAACACGAGGAGTTTTTCTCACCAGTATCGTGTTCCCTTAGTATATTTGTACGTTCCGATTGCTTCAATCACTAATAAACACGTGTTTTTACAGGTTTTTGTTTGTTTATACGCGCTGAAAGCTATAAGAAATAAGATAAACAAATTAGTTTTACTCAAAACTGGTTAATTTTTATGCGATTTTTTAATGGAAACAATCGAGTCGGAAACGTTTTTCGTTTAGGATACAGCGCTAATTATTTTAATTTTTTCGCTCAACAACCCAAAAGACATAAATTGGATAGGTTTTCGATTTTGCAAAAAACTTCCCCTAAATGGAGGTGAGAAAACACCTTTCGTCTCGACGAAATTTGGTATTTGGGGGGGTTGTTGGACATAAAAATGACCAATCCAAAATTACTTTTATGTAATACTACCTTATTACTCCACCATAACAACTGATGAAACAAGAAACATTAATGACTAAATAACGACAACCGGATTTTATATAGCAACGGGCGTTATTTTTTATAACGCCTGCTTATAATGCTCGCAAATGTGTAAAATTATGCCTCATACGGTCAAGGATGTTAAATGTGAGTCTATAATGATTTTATTGTTATCATCTGTTTTAATCATCTTAATCAACTTCTTGCAAGTACGACATAAAGTTATGAAGGCACCACGGGCGTTATGAACTAAATAACGCCCTAGATACCTTAATTACTATTTTGTAAATTCGAAAAAAATTGTCAGAATTATACCAAATTTGCAAACTATATTTTTTTAAGACAGGTAGTTGGGCCAAAACAGTTTAAATTTGACATTCAAAATTTTTTATTTCGTTTATGCTTTATGTAACTTTCCGTAACTATCGCCAATTATGAATCTAATCTACTCTAATGCCGAGCTCGTAAACACGCATTTCAATTATTATTGATTGGCCGATGGAAACTGTAACGAGGCTTGACGTTTGTACGCCGAAAGATTTTTTGCCAAGAAAATTCCAGACAGACAGAAGGATGCCCACTTATATGTTCAAAAGGAACAGAATTTAACCGAGGCGGACTTCCACCCAAGACTTCAATCCTGAAATTTGATCAGAATGCATTGACGTGAAAACGCAGATTTCCAATTAAGAATTTTATTTATTGATCAATTTTCACCGAAATGGCTACTTTAACACTAAAAATACGCCATCAATGCGAAGGAAAAAATCCACATCGATTTTCAATAAACTTCTGGGCTGGTATACTAGGACATCATCTCCTAGCGCCTTATATTCCGCAAGTCATGGGTGAACTGGAAAAGATATCTAATTATTTCCTCGATTACTTGGAAAATCTGGCCTGTGGTTCCAGCACGATGGAGCACCCTCTCACTTCAATCGTCCCAAAATGGATCATCTCAGCGAAACCTTCCATAAATAGATCGATTGGAAAAGGCGGTCCAGTGTCTCCTGACCTTACCCCATTACACTCCTTTTTAGGGGGTATCTGAAGAGTCTAGTGAGGAATGGAGTCATGCGTAGATGAAGAAATCCTACAGGTGTCCATTACGCATGGAAGCAAGTCGAGAAATTTTTGACAATTCAACCTAAATTTTTCTAGGAAGCGTTTGAAAATTCGCATAAGTATTTTTTTCGTTTAACCTTTCGCAAAGAAAAACGGTTCTTTTCAGAAACAACAAATCTTTTATTGAGGGTAGCTCTCGATCCTTGGTTAATTTGGAAAAAAAATGCTTGTTTTGGTCCCTCCACCACCAATTTTTTTAAAGGTTTTTTGTTATAAATGGTATTACATTATTTTTAAATAAAGACCAAGATTATTATCATTTCCCTATGGACGAGACCCATTACCACAAGAATTTCAAGTGGCAATGCTGGTGCTGTGGTACGTCCTGTGGTAAACCCGTTTACTCTTGTCAGTTGTTAAAGAATTGTGTCCAACTGTACACACAGTTTATGCCCTTTTCGTTTTGGAAACATTATTACTGAAACACTGCAACCAGTAAATCTTATAATTTCTCGCATGAAAAACGATGTGTTGAGGAAACTCTTCATGTCTAAATCTTCTCACGTAAGTATTCTTCTCCCACCTTCTCCTTCATCAAATGGATCTGTTGGTATCTTTAGTTCTCGGTCATCTTCGATTCCCTCTTCCGTCGAACTTCCATTCCATCATCTCAGGTCTCTTTTCTTTAATTTTTTCTTCTACGTCTTCCTTGTAAAGTTCTCTTCTTTATATAGTTGTTTTCTTCTGTTTATCATGCTCATCTCTTCCTACCGATTCTTCTCTTGCATCAGGATCAGTCGTATGATAATATTATTCTTTATGCATTTTTTACCCAAAATGTTAGCAGTCTTTTGCGCATACTAAATATTTCGTTTGTGCTCTTATTTTCTCTTCTGTTTCATTGTTATCGTTACTTGTTATATCTGCCGATTTCATTCTTCTTCACTTCTTCTTCTTCTTCTTATCCCCTTTCTCCTTCTCTTTTCATTTCTTCGTGTTCAGTACTATGTCATCACTGTCATCAGCATAATGGTTTTCGATACATATTGAGCAATGTTGTGGGCCAATTGGGGCACAATTGCAACTTAGAAAATATTGATTTGTGCCTTTCTTCTAAAATATTGTAAAATCTAATAGGTCAACGATATTGAGTATGAACGGATACTACTATTAACTAAAAAATTGACGAGCCTCTTATTAAAAAAACTGGTGGAAACAGTTCACAAGATCCTATCATTGTCAAAAGTTATGGCGCGTTTATGGCTCGATAATTAATGATAATGATAATAATGGGGTGGCACAAGGTCTCAAGAATACAGTTCTCCAATGGATTTTTGCTGTGTGGAAGTAAATCAGAAGAAGTTGCTCTCATCTATAGGTACAGTAGAACTGGAGTAAGTAATCAATATTTTCACGGGTTTTATCCCAGACGTTGCTCAATTTCCTCATACTTTCGACTCTTTTGTTCATTTAAATCCCATGTGAATCTTTCAAATAAATCGTTTCTTGTAGTGGCACCTTACCCTATTCTTTACAGAACGTTGAACTGCAACAGTAAACCGATTTTTCATATTTTGTTCATCTTTGAGGTGAGGCGATAATGAGGAAACCATCTGTCAAATTTTTCCTCTTCTTCCCAGTCAATTCCTGACGTGTCCCTCTTCAGAATTGTCTTAAGTAGAAGCCCATAGAATTCAGAAATTTGATCAGATCATAAATCAAAACCGCCACTTTTCTGGCCTCCCTTTTAACGCCTAGAATACCCAAAAATTGAGGACAGATTCTGTAACTTATGGTAAAAGTAGATTCATAAACCCAATTCCACATGGATAAGAAAAAAGAATAGGAAAACACAGCACGGCCTCTATTTTACCTAAACTGTGCTTCTTTCAGATGTTTTAATACTTGTAACATTGGTCCCTTTTTTTGATCTTATTGCTCAGGTTATTGTGCTTAGCCCATTTAATTAATTCCTATTCAAGCAGACATGTGGCGTGAAAGGGACGACTCGAGCTCTTGGTTTGGTTAGGGTTAAAATTCTTCGGTTCCATTGTATTGTCTAGTGCCTCTATGTCCATTCTGCTTTATTTTATTCGGGTAATTTCCCACAGACAGGTGCTTTTTCAGTAATCTAATTTTAGTGTTTGGTTGATTGCGAAGAGCTCCTCAGTTCTTCTTCTGTTAAGATTAATTTAAGTCATGTTTCCCATGATTGTTACCTACCAGGTATTTTGCCCAGTTTAAAACTTGATGTATGCCAAGATTTTCCCAAGGATTCTGTCTCGGCCTGCTCTGGAGTTATTCTCCGCTTTGACCCTGATCAGCAGTTATTTACTATAATTTCTTCACTAATAATAATAGAAGATTTGCCATGGTAGTTAACTTCTGTAAATAAAGGTTACTATAGTTGTTTTCTGGGGAATGATCGAGAGTCCTTCGTTCTTAACCCAGTTTGATTGTATGTTTAGGGGCTTTTGCGTTCTTTCCATAGGGATACCATCAACATAATCTATGGTGTCTTATTCATGACCATGAATTCTCCATAACATTTTTTCAAAAATTTCATTCTTCAATACTTTCCGTGCGGGCATCCCTTGCCACTCTGGCTTTGTACAGGTCTCCTCGTGTTGCTTGAATTATGCACATGAAGAGATATCCTACCATCGTTAGACGTGTTAAGATGATTGGAATCTTTGTGAATGTTCATTCAGACTCGTTTTACAGTTGGGCAGCAATTACTCTCTCTTTGTAATTTACAGATAATCTTCTTCTTTACTTTTTCCTTTGATTGCCTAACAGAGTAGCAGTTTCAGCATTTTGATCACATCGTCTGAGTTCTTTGATCTGTTTTCCTTTTCTTCATTTCACTTTTCTGAAAGACAAATGATCCAATCCTCGGATGCCTTTTCAAAAATGCGATATCATGGTCACGATGGCCCCCATAAAATTTTGTTCCTCGAAAGGAACAAGTATGCTACTCGAGGAGTAGCAAGTTGAAGATCGCCATCATAAATGGCGTTCATTACCATCCAATTTTTATGGAGCATTGTCCCGATGAAAAAAGATCCTTCTTCCTTTTTTTTTTTTTTTGGCCATAATCTTTCAAACCGAAAACCTGTAGCCGAAACTTTCGAGAAGGAGATGATCCTCGTTATCGCCGCTTCATACTTTGCATTTCGATTCCGAAAACGATCAAACTAATAGTAAATTGGCCTCAGAACAAGTCATTTGGTGGTGACATTTCGGTTTCGGGGATGATCTCGCTGACACTAACTTTGTGAAGGCCTAAATAATCATTTGGAATGATACCAACTGTTATCTCTGCATGGCCAACTTATTGACCCGATCGAAATTTTCTTCTTCCAACACCTTTAGCTTGTTAGTACTATGTTGTTGCTCCAAAGTCCCGATTTTTTTTTGTATTTCATGAAGTTTTGTTGCACAACAACTTATTGTTTTCGATATTTTCGCAATCTTCCTATCGCAACAGATGATTTCTCTTAATATTCTCAAACTATTGTCTTAAAATCTCACATAAATAATAATTTTATAATACGTCCAGTTCAATCTTTCGTAAATTAACTCACTAACGTTGAAATTATCTGTCAAAATTAAAGTAATTTTTGCGTACTAATCAAACTATATCAACTTGCACGTTGCACATATAATATATACATAGAACGCAATTAGTTCATATTACTATATTTATCACAGAGACCTATATATTAAGTTTGCACTGGGTATAACTCAATACTCTTCATGCAGTTATTGCGTAGGTATTAATTAATTTGTGAAACTCAATATTGTAATATGGTCCTATTAGAAAATTTCCCATTGAATGTAATTCAAATGAAATGCAATAATCCGTTATTAGTACTAAATTAATTAAGTACACAGAAAATAAATGCATATCCGAAATGAAAATTGATTCAATAATAATTGTTGCAATCAAACTATTATTTTGATCGTAAGAAGACGCAGAAGGATTGTTACCAAACGTTCAAGATTTTAGAACGCTGATGGGATGCAGAAATTTAAGGAAAATGAAGAAAAATCTTCAGTCTAATTTCAACTGATGAGAAAATGACAGTGTTTTTTACATGACGTTCTGTCTGTCTGTGTCTATTGATCGTTAGCAAAGCAACTGAAAAAATTAGTAGAAAGTGTACGAAATAACAGATACTGTCGAAGTATTCGAATGAAAATTAATAAATAATTGACGGTTGAATACGGAAAACACACCTGTTGTTGTCATTGGGAAAATCATTCAGTTTTACGTCAGTCCAAGTCACTCAAAACACAACAAATTGATGCCTTTCATTTCAAAATAATACGTAGGTAACGTCTATATCCCGATACTTAGTCAGTTTAATTTATATTATAATATTTTGAGTAACGCGTTTCGGTTTATAAAATAGAAAATATTGTTTCATTATTGTATCGAATGGAACTTATTATACGGCGTAATTTAAACACAAAGCAGTTTTTAACAACAACCTACATAAAAAATACATCAGTTCATACAAAAAAAGATTCTATTGTCGTCTGCTATTAATAAAGTGTAGGTGTTAAAAGTGGTTTTGTAGTTACATTTTAGATTGTTATACTTAATAAGAGTGTTGTAAGGAGTGAGAGGGCTGATAAATCGGGGGTTGAATTTCAGACAGAAACGTAGGTGTTTGAATGGAAATTACGATTATGATTCAGTTTAGGCGTGGTACACAACATTATATGCTCGAAAAGTTACTTTTCACAATGTAACCAAAATTTCAAGCGCAACTATTATAAAAACAACCCAATTCAAAATGTTTTATAGTATTAATTTCCAAACCAAAGGGCGCCACAATTTTATTACGATACGAAACTTACCATTTTTGTCAATTTTGGGTAGGCAAAAAATTCCAAAATGACCATACCTGTAACAAAATCATTATTAGTCTTAGATTTTCAGTATATAATTTTCAAAAAACATTGTATAACGCCTTAAAAGACACGTTACGAGGGTCGCGGTCTCTTCGTATTACTCTTATAGTTCACGCACACACCGCAACGAGCGCGTAAGTCGCTTTCTAGAAACCCTCACAAATAACCACGTAACCTCTACACGTCTTTTTGATAACTGAGAACATTAAAGGCTAATGAGCGATGGGTCAGTGAGTTCAAAAATGGGTGCCATGACGAAGCCCACTCATGGCGATCACAGACGGTTTAGTGACAGAAGTCGAAGCGACAATTCGTGAAGACCATAACTAGGCACACCACCCTTGAAGGTCTAGGTCAGTGTCCTACAAAGCCTAAGCCTGAAAAAATTGTGCTCTCGTTGGGCCCCTAAGCTCCTAACGGAGGACCACGTACAGGGAAATTGTTGGCACAACACGGTCCAAGCTCCCGTAAGCGATTCAAAGTACCTTTTGGGGTGGAAGTTTTCGACCACTCCAGACATTCCAAACAATGATAAATGGTGCAAAGTTGTCATAAATGAAGAAATGTATGAAGATTCTGAAAATAAAGAAAACTACCCTTACTTGATATAAAAATGTCGAACTACACTACAACGTGGTTTTTTTGTCCTTATCCAATTCCTTTTTCTTCCGAATAATTTTTTTGAGTATCTGTCACCACCTTTTACTAGTTGTTCTTCTCCTCATTACTCTTTAGCATGTCGTTTTTCTTTGTCATGTATTTGGGGTTTGGTTCGTGCTCCGTTACTGACCAAGAAATATATTTCTGATCATTAAGGGCTGATATATTAATCACCTCCGAGTTACTGACCTTTTGATAATGCTGAACAGTACAAGATTTCCTCAGTTTTGTGGAGGTCGTCTCCGTCATCTATTTTTTGTACGTTTTCACAGATTCTGTGACACTTAGATCACATAGTAAGTTTGATAAACTCGAATCCTTCTCCATCCCCATTTTCAGCAGGTTCGTAAATCAGTAACCGCTGAGTTTGGTAATAGAGTCTGTATATACGTTATATGGCACCTGGTGGTCTCGCCGTACATGGCGATGATTAGAACCGTTTCGTGTTACAACATCCTCAGGTTTATCTCACATATGGGAAGGTGCGCCTAAGTGCGCGTTTACTTTACCCACCCTCCCATTGTAATCCAGAATCCAGACACCAATGAGCCTAATCACAAATAAAGATGTACCATACCGATGCCTTAAGGTTCCTTGTAGATATGTCCCCACTTAGAATGTCTTAAAAAAGGTAACTCCTAATACGTTTTGTGCTACCTCTATGACTGGTGACGACCTACGGATGCGACCCTAATCGCCGAAATTTTCGCCCAGGTTTCTCCCAACATGGATCCTCTCAATTGGTACAAAACGCTCTACAAGGTGGTGATTCAACCAAGATTATGCCATATGTGTCCTTGTTTTGCAACAGTTCGTAAACTTTTGTCTGAGCTTCAAAACCAAGACCCAAAACTGGCCTTTTTGGGCTCAATCCGCTGGGCCAAATTATTATTGATGTGAAGACCAAAAAGCGTCTTACGTAAAACGAACGTGAAGCATTCGCTGATAGTGTTTTGAAAATGCAGAACGATAAGCCTAATGATCATCCTGACCCTTTTTCCACCTGATAAGCTACAACAGCAAACAAAATTGCAGCTATTTACAATAGGAGACCGTATAATGCGTATTTTGGGCTGATAGCGTTATTCCTGAATAGACTATGTGGACGATACCAATCAACGAAATTGTGTACGTCCCATAAACCAGTGGCGCACGAATAAGAAAATCCGAAAAATTCCCGAAAAGAAAAGTCTAGGCGGTTATTTCCACGCTTAACCGCACAATCAGCATTTTACAGTGAAACGACATTAAATATCTTTTAGAAATTAATCTTTTTATTATAGTTTGAGGGTCACAACATCCCTAAACAAAAATCTATTAATTGCAACGCTTCATGTCGTGATAATTATTATTGATTATGGAATTAATTAGCAAATCTTTCAATTGCTGGTCACTAAGATAACGTTATGTGGGTTGGTGTGATAAAGATGATTTCCCATAGGAACCGTTTGATTGCAATATCCGCTAAAGATATTACTATATACAGCAGTACAAACATAATTTTATTGCAAAGAAATACATACCTTTCTTGGTTGTAACAAAAAAATACCTTCTCACTTAGCTGACCACAACAAAATCAAAGGTAACGTTTTTAAAATGAACGACCTGGCCCAAAAAATAATATGTTTGTTAGCTTTTGGACATTAAGTAATTAAAAACACGTTGAGAAAATTGAATATTGGCGATATTTAAAAAAAAATCTGCAAGTGAAGTAAACGTTTTTCTAAAGGAATAGAAGTGGTCCAGAAATTGACTCTTGCGAAGCACCCGCTCGCAGATTGAAAGATTGGCTTAGATTCCACATTTTCGAGTAAAAATTGTATTTCATAAGCTGAAAGTGTAATTTTTGATTTCTTTCCACTATTGAATATTATATTGTTTATTATGTGGGTATATAAAAAATGTTTGAAAAAACCTTTCAGCGGTCATTCGCCTAATCCAAACTTTACGTGTTTTCAGAATTCCTTATTTTTAGTTAAGTATGCAACGTAATATAATATTTAGCACTAATTTATATTAAAACAATGTTTATTATTTTATCGCGTTGGTATATAATAACAAACCGAAAACATAATAAACAAACGAACATGCAGAGGAGAATGTTCGTTTATCCATCTTCAGAATATGTATTTAAATTTCTGAAAGGAAAACTGTAAAAGAAATGTTGAATCAGAGAAATTTACTTAGTGATAATGTCAAGTTGGCTTTTTTTACTACAGCAACTGTTGTACAATTTCAAAAGAATTCACCGTCCCCAATGTTGATCTCTTGTAGAGTAAGGCCTCCATTTTTAAAAGCAAGGAGTTCTAGACAATAAAGTAGTTTCTCTCATCTATCGCTGAAAAATGACGGCGTTGATAAGATTTTAGCAAATGGGTGGTAATTTTCGCGGCCTCAAGAATTGTCACTCTAAGCCCAAAAATTAATATTTTTACCCCAAGAATTATTTTTTCGACCCCAGCTTTTTAATTATTTTGGTCCCAAGATTTCTGATCCCAATAATTTATTAATATATTACCCCACAAAATTATTATTTTAACCCACAGAATCATTCTTTTGGGCCCAAGATTTTATTCATTTTACCCCATGATTTTATCTCATTTACTCTTAAGCGATGTTTTCTGGAAAAAAATTGTTCATAATACGGAAGAAAAAGTAGAAGAAGAAAGAGATAAAAGAGGAAATAGATAAAATTAAACAAGGACACTCGGAAAAGCTCCAAAACGATGATAAAAGCCCTGTCAGAACTCGGAAGCGCTAAAGAAGAAAAACCTCCAAAAGATTGGTAAGTAGGGATGATATTAGAGAAGTAAACGATCCAAACAATTAAACAAGGGAAACATGTTCGTGTGCTTTATAGATTTAGAAAAGGCCTTCAACATGGAAAACATTACGAAACAGAAAAGTATCGGAAAAAGCTATACAGGGTGTATAGAAAAAGAAAGCAAGAAATGAAGAAAGTTGAAATCGCATACTCATGACATAGGTAAAATAGACCTTTAGGTCCTCATAACGAAACAGAAACTAAGCAAACTTAAAGAAGGAAATAAAAAAGAAAGTTCTTAAAGACCAAACTATGTATTTCAAAAGGTTCTGTGGAAAATTCAGTTGTACGGAAAAACTTCTCCTCATAGAGATAATTTTTTGATTAGGTGCCTTGGAATTGCGGCGAAATGACCCCTACGGCAGCTATTGAGAATCTCTTGAAGCTGCCGCCACTAAACCTAGTAATTTCAAGTCAACGGCGGAGAGGGATTGTCAAGGGTTGGGCATTCGCTCATCTTTGATAAAATCTCCAGAGATAAAAACCTCAGCATGTTTAAAACAGCAATGCGCACACGGTACGACTAGGAGAATAATTCCAAAAGAGATATTATTTTGTGCATCCTAGGAATTGTCATTCTCACCCCAGGAATTATTATTTTTATCCCAAGAATTATTTTTTCTACCTTAGCTTTTTAATTATTTTGGTCCCAATATTTTTGTTCCCAAGAATTATTATATTACCACCCAAAATTATTAATTTAGCCCACATAATGGCTCCAAGATTTTATTCATTTTATCCCAAGATTTTATTCATTTCACTCCAAGATTTTTTATATTTTACCCCAAGATTTTATTTATTTACTTATTTAGAACCCTAAACCTATATTGTCACTCAGGCGCTTAGGTTAGAGGTAGGTTTAAAATATATTTTTTCAATTGATACAAAAACGGTTATATGATGCTAAATAGTATTTGAAATTAAAAAAAAAATGTACAATGGCTACATAGAAGCTCATATCTACAAACTCCTTGCGTACTTTATTTAGTAAGTCTCTTAAACCTTCGCCATACAACTTAAGGCTGGTTTCAAAATGGAAATCTTAGGTAAAAATGTCAAAACATTAGGGTAAAATTAGTAAAATCTCGGGGTAAAATGAATAAAATCATGGGGTAAAATGAATAAAATCTTGGAGCCAAAAGAATGATTATGTGGGTTAAAATAATAATTTTGTGGGCTAATATAATAATTTTTGGGATCAGAAATCTTGGGACCAAAATAATTAAAAAGCTGGGGTCGAAAAAATAATTCTTGGGATAAAAATAATAATTCTTGGGGCCGCGAAAATTACCACCCATTCCAAAAAAGTAAAGCTGAATGGAATCGTATATAACTCAGCACGGCTCGAAAACCGCTAAGCACACTGGCTGTGGAGTATACGAGAGTAATGAACATGACTCTCTGTAATCCTAGGACAAAAAGCCACCGTGTTTCAATCCGATGCATATGAAATCCTGACAGTGGCTGCTCGGCTATTAAAAGAGAACCTTGCCATGGATCACAGTCGCACTAATGTGGGCACCTGTGGGTACCTACACGTGAATCGCAAGTAACCATAGGTTGCTGACGAGCTTGCGAGAGTGGCAAGAGCGCAACCACTCAAGGATTCGAACCGGCCTGTGGGGTTACATACCTATAGTAAGACAGCCAAAAAGGAGATTCAGGAAATACCCACAAAAGATCATTGCAGAGACTGGTCGAATATTCTAGGACAGAACCATTGCAAGAAACGGGGATTTAGCAGCGTCCATGTTAACATTAAGTAGGGCGAAGATAAATTGCGACAGGATACTGGACAACAACCCGTTATGCAGGGGTTGTGATGAGGAAGAATAAAATAAACACAGCTCAAGGTTCGCCTTACTAAAATTCTGCACTTTATTAAAGATACAGGGTATTCTTGAAGAGTAGCACAACAACAAGCACCCCTAGAATAAATAATAATAATAATAATGCACGACAACACACAGACAATCAATGATGCAATTATTGGATGCATTCATAAAAAAATATCTTATTTTATCACATTTCTATGTGTTATTGCAATAAACACACACGAAAAAATGTTGAATGTGAATGAAAACAAAACCTTTACAGCAAAATGGTCAATAAAAGGGCGAAACAACAAACATTTTCTTAAAAAAAATAAGCAACAAATCATGGAGGAAAACGTGTCATAAAGCTATTTCAAAAAAAATGAAAATTAATTGCAAATCATTGTTCTGTCTCTTCTATAAATTTCTTAAGTTGGCGTATTTTGTCAAAAAACCGTACCTACAGCTGTGAATTTCATTTGAATTAGGTTACTTCCTGTTTATTTTTCTCAATGTCACAAAGTGCAGTCTTTTTCCGGTGTTTTGTGATATTTTTGTGGTGTATCATAAAATTGTAGGATAAACGCGTCAGTGGGCCGAGAAGAGTGTGAAAAAATTGAAAGTTTTCAAAAACGCTACACCTAGATACAAAAATAGCGTAGACAGAAAGTGAAACTTGAATCATGAATAATAAATTCCGTCGAATAACCGTACTTTATTTTGGAAAAAAAATTAATTAACCGAAACTCAATAATTGGAAAATAATCTAATATAAATTAATTATCGACGTATGTTAAGGAGTTAAGTTTTCCGAAATGTAATTAGGAGAAAAAAGTAATTCTGTCTGGATATGGAATGTGAATTGATAATTAGGGAACTCTTCGAATAGGAGAAAAAAGAATGGTATAAAAATCGTATAAAAGTTGGGAGGCTGCATCTATCTGGTATCAGATTTGAAGGGGAGGAGAAGACGAAGGCAGGTCTTTATATCGGATCCTCCTACATCGATAACCCTTTTACTTCCCCACTCTTTAATTTGAATTTTATTATAGTTTTATCCTATAGTTACGCGCAATGACCAGTTTACGTTTTTTAACGTATTCAATCCATCAATCCACACTCTTGTCCTTATCCATAAACGTAAGATCGGCCGACTAAACGAGCCTGTGCGTTATGAGTTAAGGACGAAAATGAAATGAACGCTGAACCTTGCGAGGAAAACACGCGTCGGTCGGACGCTCGCTCGCGCATTATTATTATACCCATCATTACGATGTTTTTGACCTTAAAAATTCAACTATTGTTATACGTGAACATCAAACTTTTAAATACGCAACAAATTTGCCACTGTCACGCTATTTTTATGCTGGGTTAATTTACAAAAAAAAAAAAAACGTGAACTTCATCACTTTTATATATTCAAACAAACTATGTTATTGTCCCGAAATCTTTGTACGAGACAAAAACAATAGTAGATAGTTGTTGCAATTGGGATCCTTTTGGATTTTTTTTTTTCAAATTTTTATTGTTCGAAAATCTCACGCGCGATCGATCCTCTCGCCTAAATACGTTTGTATAACATGTGTTTACGATATCTTAAAAAGATACCCCTGCGTTTAAAAACATATGTTCGAAGAAGGCAGTTTTAAAAATTATGAATGTCATTTTAAAAAAGATGTGTGGATCGATTTTTTTTTGAAAAATCTATTCGAATCGTCGCCGGTCGCAGCATTCGTTACGATCTCGTAAAATATTAAAAGCCGCCTCTTAATTAGTAGAAGCAAGGAGAAAGACCGTAGTTTATTTGTGATGAAAAATATCATCGAAACATAATGTCTCGACGTTTTATGGCTTCGAGTGATGTCTTTTTATTTATTTTTGTATTTTAATAAAGCACATGTGTCTCAATATATATTAAAAGGGTCTCGGTGAAACTTTTTCGATCTTGGAAAAAATCCTCCGATTGAATACGAAATTATAAACAAAATACCTTTTTACAGTAGTTCCAAAAAACACTTAAACGCACTAATAATAACAAGCGTTCGAATTAATTACGCTCTCTTTTTACCATGTGTGCGCCTCTAACAGTAAAAAAGTCATAATGTTCATTATAAATGTATTATTATTTGGACAACTTGTACAAGTATGAAGAAATATCATTTTCGGCCTTATAAAAAGAACAAAGAGGGATCAATTTATTCTACTGTTCGTATCGCATAAGGCCTCCTGTTGCGATCGACGTACCACATACCAAGATAAGTGCGGGGGACCGGCATCGCAATATAACAAGTGTTTTGGCATTTGTGTGTGTTTTTTTTATTTCACGGTATTGAATTCTTGATCCGCTTCAGGAAATGGGGAATTTAAAAGAATTTTGTGTCGTTTTATACATTCGAGTTTTTGAAAATTTTGATTTTTTCCGACTACCGATTCGGATTTTCCCTTATCCTGAAACGTTTCGGGTTTATGATCGTTTACCCTACACGGTGGTGGTCCAGAAGGAATTCGCCAAATGATAGAAAACGTACAGGTATTGTAAGACGCCTAGTTTCGATATACAGGATGTTGAAAATTTGAGAAAAAGTACTTGTATGATTTTAAATAGTTATGTGCATGGATGAATTGGAAATTGGTTTCGCACTATGGAATAAGGATCTTTCAGCGGTCTTTTAAAAAAATATTGTACGCCACTGATTTTTTTTTCAAATCTAATAGTGCCATTGAATTCACTCGGACGGCGTAAAGTTATCAAGATTTTTGGGGTTTTGTCACAATCACATAATAATGTGCAGAATCAATTTGGTATGGCAAGGCCTGCTCCCAACTCCCAAAGATCCTAATCGTTATAATATTAATACTGTAAGAAAAAACAATCTCATACCGCGTGAATCTAGAAGATCTAACAATAGGATCATAGGCATCAGTTTCGTGTTTTACATCGAGGAGACGAAGAATCCAGGGGGGGGGGGGGGCATTTTTAAATTGGATTTTGAACAGTATTGAGGATTTTATGAACGATGAGCCATGTTTGACTCGACTAGGAATGAATTTTCACAATCAAAGTGTTTAGACACAGACAACGAAAGTTTCAACATGAGTTTAGTGTTAATATTTGTGTAAGAATGTGCGAGGGAAATCTCTTTGGGTCGATTAAATACTGAAAATTTCCTGGAGCCTGGAACCTAAATATATGGGAGGATATTCCACTCGATATGCGAAGACAAGCGTGGTTCCAACACGATGTGTGACCGGCTCATTTCGGCTTAAATTTTAAAGGTGAATGGATTTGATCCCAATAAGGTCATCTGAAAGATATCGTTTATGTCACACCGGTGGAGCCTGGCAGAGCCTGAAGAGGAACTCATTCGCCTGTGCTGTAATTAGTTCAAACCCGTTACGCCGTTTAAACCACGAAATACACGTTATCAGAAGGCTTTTCGGCGAATTTCTGTTAATAGTATCATTAAAGGCATTTTTTTTTATGTACAATCGAAACAATACTCTTTTGTTATAAAAAGAATGATATAATATTGAAAAATACTATGAGGTTAGCAAAAAAATCAGTGGCGTACATTTTTTGAACGGAGATGAATTTTATATCCATACTTCCGCCGCTGGTTTTCGTAATTTATCATCATAAGCCTTACATAACGAAGAATTCTTTAACTAATGCTGCTACACAATTTTTCGTTTCAACGCTATTTCAAATCATATACTTTTTCGAAAATTTTCAACATCCTGTATATCGGAAACGAAGTCGTAAGATATAAGTATGCATGAGAAGTTATTGGTCTGGCATTTTTAATGTACAATCGAAACAATACTCTTTTGTTATTAAAAAGAATGATATAATATTGAAAAATACCTATTATGAGGTTAGCAAAAAAATCAGTGGCGTACATTTTTTGAAAGGACATGAATTTTATATCCATACTTCCGCCGCTGGTTTTCGTAATTTTCCATCAAAAGCCTTAAATAATGAAGAATTCTTTAACTTATGCTGCAATACAATTTTTCGTTTCAACACTATTTCAAATCATATACTTTTTTTCGAAAATTAGCAACATCCTGTATATCGGAAACGAAGCCCTAAGATATAAGTATGCATGAGAAGTTATTGGTCTGGCATTTTTTAATGTACAATCGAAACAATACTCTTTTGTTATAAAAAAATGATATAATATTGAAAAATACTGTGAGGTTAGCAAAAAAATCAGTGGCGTACATTTTTTGAAAGGAGATGAATTTTCGGCGATATGAGACTGACAGAGAAGAATGGTCAGAAGAAAAGAAATCGCAGCATCCTTAAGGAACACCTTAAGGCAACCGACTCTCGAACTTGAGGAAAAAAGGCTTCAACGATATGAGACTGACAGTGACGAATGGCCAGAAGAAAATAAATCGTTGACCCTTAGGATGTTGACGGTATTTTGGGAAAAAATGGTTTTTCTTGAACATGATCAGTGATTATCGCCTTTTTTGTTGCAAGAGAGACTCTGCAATTTTCAAAAAGCTTTCGTAAGAAAGCTGGTTAGCAAAAGATGAGGTGACGGACCGCTCAAATGGCACTAAGGTACGAAAACGATATCGAGAAGTGACGGAGAGGAATATTGGAAAATACAAATGTAATCATGGAAGGAAACATTAATCAACTACTGGAAAAAGAAAATTAAGGAAAGTACCTAATGAGCAAAGTATCCCATAGAAATTGGTAGGTATATAAATAAGGATGTTGGGCTTCATTGTCCCCAAATTTTGAAAATGCCTGAGAGTAACCATGGTTAACGTAGTAAAACTTTCGAATTTTGTTTTTATCCGTGGAGGAACTTTTTCCCCAGGAAATAAACATCGAGTTGAATCTTTTACGAACACCCTAATGATATCTAAGCGGTCCACATTCCTCAGTTTAAGGACGATACCGAGATTCAAAGGGACCTTTATACACGATGGAATCAAAATGTATAATTTATTACCCAATAACTTCAGAATTTAAAACGGCACTAAAAACTCAGCTCAATATGAGTTGTAAAGCGTTGAAGGCTGCTTGTTAAATATAGAGTGGCCTTAGGCTAAATTTCGGCAGGAGCCTTGAACTTTATTTGGTTAGTACCTCTTCAGTTATTAATTATTGCTTACTTAATGTATTTAAGTAGTTGGTTCTTACATTTTTACAGTTCTACTATAAAATAATTAAAAACAGCAAATAAGACTTTTCTTTGTAAAATATGCCCAAAATTGATTTGCGGTGTGAAAGAACAACGCATGTTGACATGCGAAAGGTCACGTGAGAAAATATTCGATTATAAACGATTACTCAACCCCTAATGTGTCCATATCAGCCAAAATTAGGTTGACGAAACCCACTGGATTAATCAAGTGGATCGAGG
Source organism: Pyrocoelia pectoralis (assembly GCA_036250285.1). Taxonomy (NCBI): domain Eukaryota; kingdom Metazoa; phylum Arthropoda; class Insecta; order Coleoptera; family Lampyridae; genus Pyrocoelia; species Pyrocoelia pectoralis. The sequence continues at coordinate 26,178,085 of CM070083.1, forward strand.
ATCGTTTCCTCCCTCGAAAGTTTCGTCTTCAGTTTCCGTGACATCCAAGAAAAAGAAGAGAGAAATTGTGGCATGGAATCCTTTTTCATCGGGACAAAGCTCCAGTCGATAAGTTTCATAGAAATGAACGCCGTTTATGATTCTGGTTTTGAACTTCCAGTCTTGGGTCCGAGTGACTTTTATTTTCCCCAAAAGACAAGAGTTCCTCTGAGGAAGAAAGTTACAGACGATCATGCAAGCCGTCATGAATCTATTTAAAAAAGAGAGATACCTTGATTACGTTGAAACGTAATGTGTTAAAGACGGGAGGACTAATTCTCTTAATAGGTAAATATACGGTTGACGGGAGGTCGTGTAACTATGTTTACTTGTTGCCAAGCTCAATTTTGCACCTAGAACCGGATATCACCGCCATATTGGAAAATGACGGCCGTATAGGTTAAAACAGGGCATAGCTCATAAACTATAGATTTTTGTAAAAAGTATGTTTTATTTAGGTACATATTTCTTTGTAAAATGAATAGTTCATTAGTTGTATCGTATGCGGTCGCCATTTTCCAATATGGCGACGTCTTTAGACACGTCATTTGGGGTAAAATTTTATTGCACTTAATATTGAAGAGAACATACTTTTTATAAAAATCCATAGTTTATGAGGTATGTCCTCTTTTAACACATACGGCCGCCATTTTCCAATATGGCGGTGATATTCGGTTCTAGGTGCAAAACTGAGCTTGGCAACGGGGAAATTCGAATTACGAGGGTCGGAATTAATAAAAAAACACATGTTGCCACATAGTTATACGACTAGCCGCTAACCGTAAAAACTAGGCTGGTTCTTGAAATCTCGTCTAGGCTATAATTGTATGTTAGGGATAATAAATACTGGCCCCCCTCACCCCTGTATATTTAAGGAGCAGAAGACAGAGGAATAGAATTGAACAAGGAATAGTGTTCATTAGTGGAAAATAACCAAAAAATATATAGAAAACAATAATAAAATGTAGGTATGGTACTTGTATAACTGTGAGACATGGATGATACTAAAAAGTTTTAAGAAAGATTGGTGCCAGAGGAAGATACTTCGGAGCATTTGTGGAGGAAGAGAACAAACCGCAAGTTACGCCATATTTGCACGGAATAAGTAAAATTTTGGAGTGAGCGTGTTATTTTTTTCTGTATTTTCCAGCAAAACAAAAACTTTGTTTATTGGGCATTCAAAAATTAAGTAATTATACCAACGGAATGACCCATTTAAAAAAAATAAGTTTGACTTTATAATAAATCATTTAATTTTCAAAATAAGGATTTTTACCAGAAATGCCAGGAAAAAACCTCAAATCACTTTGATCGTACGGAGCAGACGAACAGGTAATAAAAGACGATGCTGGAATAAGTAACATTTTGGAGTGGAAGTGTTATTTTTTTTGTATTTTCCTGTAAAACAAAAACTTTGTTTATTGAGCATTCAAAAATAAAATAATTATACCTACGGAATGGCCCATTTAAAAAAAATAAGTTTGACTTTATAATAAATCATTTAATGTTCAAAATAAGGATTTGTACCAGAAATGCCAGGAAAAAACCTCAAATCACTTTGATCGTACGGATCAGACGAACAGGTAATAAAAGACGATGCTGGAATAAGTAACATTTTGGAGTGGAAGTGTTATTTTTTCTGTATTTCCAGCAAAACAAAAACTTTGTTTATTGAGCATTCAAAAATAAAATAATTACACCTACGAAAAAATAAGTTTGACTTTACAATAAATAAGCTAATTTTCAAAATAAGGATTTGTACCAGAAATTCCAGGAAAAAAACCCAAATCACTTTGATCGTACGGAGAAAGTGTTATTTTTTCTGTATTTTCCAGCAAAACAAAAACTGTGTTTATTGAGCATTCAAAAATAAAACAATTATACCTACGGAATGACCCATTAAAAAAAATAAGTTTGACTTTATAATAAATCAGTTAATTTTCAAAATAAAGGTTTGTACCAGAAATGCCAGGAAAAAACCCAAATCACTTTGATCGTACGGAGCAGACGAACAGGTAATAAAAGACGATGCTGGAATAAGTAACATTTTGGAGTGGAAGTGTTATTTTTTCTGTATTTCCAGCAAAACAAAAACTTTGTTTATTGAGCATTCAAAAATAAAATAATTATACCTACGGAATGACTCATTAAAAAAAATAAGTTTGACTTTATAATAAATCAGTTAATTTTCAAAATAAGGATTTGTACCAGAAATACCAGGAAAAAAACCCAAATCACTTTGATCGTACGGAGCAGACGAACCAGTGCTGTAAATTATCTATATAAATTAATCTAGATAAATTATCTAGATACATTTTTTTTATCTATTTATATGTATCTAGATAATTTTAGAAAAACATATATATTATATGTATATATATAATATTTCTTTCATCTAGATGATTTAAGTTATATAGATAAAAAATAAAGCGTCCAAATTTTGGTTTTTAAAAATTTTTTCAGTGGTGTCACCAAAGAGAATATAATATACTCTTTGGTGTCACTATAGTCACGTTAGGTTAGACCATACATTATACGCTCCATCTAGGGAAATTAAAATTTTTAAAGCTAGTTGCACTACTATAGTAGTCTTGAATTATTTACATATTTTAGGATTTGTCATCTTAACTTTTAATAAAGGTACGAATTTTCAAAATCTATTAAAGTTTTTTTAGTCGACCCTTTATTTACTTGCCTTATTAAAGTATTTATTTTTCCGCGGTTTTGATTAGTGTAGATGCTCTGAACATACCAATCGAGGTGTTTACACAAAAAAAAACTCTATTTTGCGAACTGTAACTGTCAAATGTTAAGACAAGCTTTTAATTTTCAAAAATTTGTTTTACATCGAATAAATACATAAATTTATTCAAAAATGCACAAAAGAAAGAATCGATAGTTCAATTGACAGTATTTGTGTTTGTAATCATGTGAATGTGATATCACCACCTCTTAGTACAAGTACAAATAAGGCTGTTTCAATGACTATGTTTCATCAACAATTAAATAAATCAAATCAAATAAATACTATACGATTTTTATCTGTGTTATTATCTAGATTATTATTTATTATCTGTTATATATTATCTATATAACCTGTGTATTGTTTATCTATTATCTGCATCTAGATAATTATTTGAAAAAAAAACTTTAGCTATATCTAGATAATTTAAAAATTATCTGTTTACAGCACTGCGAACAGATAATAAAAGACGATGCTGGAATAAGTAACATTTTGGAGTGGAAGTGTTATTTTTTCTGTATTTTTCAGCAAAAGAAAAACTTTGTTTATTGGTCATTCAAAAATAAAATAAAATTATACCTACGGAATGACAGATTTAAAAAAAATAAGTTTGACTTTATAATAAATCAGTTAATTTTCAAAATAAGGATTTGTACCAGAAATACCAGGAAAAAAACCCAAATCACTTTGATCGTACGGAGCAGACGAACAGATAATAAAAGACGATGCTGGAATAAGTAACATTTTGGAGTGGAAGTGTTATTTTTTCTGTATTTTTCAGCAAAAGAAAAACTTTGTTTATTGGTCATTCAAAAATAAAATAAAATTATACCTACGGAATGACAGATTTAAAAAAAATAAGTTTGACTTTATAATAAATCAGTTAATTATCAAAATAAGGATTTGTACCAGAAATGCCAGGAAAAAACCTCAAATCACTTTGATCGTACGGAGCAGACGAACAGGTAATAAAAGACGATGCTGGAATAAGTAACATTTTGGAGTGGAAGTGTTATTTTTTTTGTATTTTCCTGTAAAACAAAAACTGTGTTTATTGAGTATTAAAAAATAAAACAATTATACCTACGGAATGAACCATTAAAAAAATAAGTTTGACTTTATAATAAATCAGTTAATTTTCAAAATAAGGATTTGTACCAGAAATGCCAGGAAAAAAAACCAAATCACTTTGATCGTACGGATCAGACGAACAGGTAATAAAAGACGATGCTGGAATAAGTAACAATTTGGAGTGGAAGTGTTATTTTTTTTGTATTTTCCTGTAAAACAAAAACTTTGTTTATTGAGCATTCAAAAATAAAATAATTATACCTACGGAATGGCCCATTTAAAAAAAATAAGTTTGACTTTATAATAAATCATTTAATTTTCAAAATAAGGATTTGTACCAGAAATACCAGGAAAAAACCTCAAATCACTTTGATCGTACGGATCAGACGAACAGGTAATAAAAGACGATGCTGGAATAAGTAACATTTTGGAGTGGAAGTGTTATTTTTTTCTTTATTTTTCAGCAAAACAAAAACTTTGTTTATTGAGCATTCAAAAATAAAATAATTACACCTACGAAAAAATAAGTTTGACATTACAATAAATAAGCTAATTTTCAAAATAAGGATTTGTACCAGAAATTCCAGGAAAAAACCCAAATCACTTTCATCGTACGGAGAAAGTGTTATTTTTTCTGTATTTCCCAGCAAAACAAAAACTGTGTTTATTGAGCATTCAAAAATAAAACAATTATACCTACGGAATGACCCATTAAAAAAAATAAGTTTGACTTTATAATAAATCAGTTAATTTTCAAAATAAGGATTTGTAGCAGAAATGCCAGGAAAAAAACCCAAATCACTTTGATCGTACGGAGTAGACGAACACGTAATAAAAGGCGATGCTGGAATAAGTAACATTTTGGAGTGGAAGTGGTTTTTTTTCTGTATTTTTCATGAAAACGAAACTTTATTTATTGGGGATTCAAAAATTAAGTAATTATGCAGTCTACGGAATGACCTATTTAAAAAAAATAAGTTTGACTTTATAATAAATCAGTTAATTATCAAAATAAGGATTGTACCAGAAATTCCAGGAAAAAAACCCAAATCACTTTGATCGTACGGAGCAGACGAACAGGTTAATAAAAGACGATGCTGGAAGTAACATTTTGGAGTGGAAGTGTTATTTTTTCTGTATTTCCAGCAAAACAAAAACTTTGTTTATTGAGCATTCAAAAATAAAATAATTATACCTACGGAATGGCCCATTTAAAAAAAATAAGTTTGACTTTATAATAAATCATTTAATTTTCAAAATAAGGATTTGTACCAGAAATGCCAGGAAAAAACCTCAAATCACTTTGATCGTACGGAGCAGACGAACAGGTAATAAAAGACGATGCTGGAATAAGTAACAATTTGGAGTGGAAGTGTTATTTTTTTTGTATTTTCCTGTAAAACAAAAACTTTGTTTATTGAGCATTCAAAAATAAAATAATTATACCTACGGAATGGCCCATTTAAAAAAAATAAGTTTGACTTTATAATAAATCATTTAATTTTCAAAATAAGGATTTGTACCAGAAATACCAGGAAAAAACCTCAAATCACTTTGATCGTACGGATCAGACGAACAGGTAATAAAAGACGATGCTGGAATAAGTAACATTTTGGAGTGGACCTGTTATTTTTTTCTTGATTTTTCAGCAAAACAAAAACTTTGTTTATTGAACATTCAAAAATAAAATAATTACACCTACGAAAAAATAAGTTTGACATTACAATAAATAAGCTAATTTTCAAAATAAGGATTTGTACCAGAAATTCCAGGAAAAAACCCAAATCACTTTCATCGTACGGAGAAAGTGTTATTTTTTCTGTATTTCCCAGCAAAACAAAAACTGTGTTTATTGAGCATTCAAAAATAAAACAATTATACCTACGGAATGACCCATTAAAAAAAATAAGTTTGACTTTATAATAAATCAGTTAATTTTCAAAATAAGGATTTGTAGCAGAAATGCCAGGAAAAAAACCCAAATCACTTTGATCGTACGGAGCAGACGAACACGTAATAAAAGGCGATGCTGGAATAAGTAACATTTTGGAGTGGAAGTGGTTTTTTTTCTGTATTTTTCATGAAAACGAAACTTTATTTATTGGGGATTCAAAAATTAAGTAATTATGCAGTCTACGGAATGACCTATTTAAAAAAATAAGTTTGACTTTATAATAAATCAGTTAATTATCAAAATAAGGATTGTACCAGAAATTCCAGGAAAAAAACCCAAATCACTTTGATCGTACGGAGCAGACGAACAGGTTAATAAAAGACGATGCTGGAAGTAACATTTTGGAGTGGAAGTGTTATTTTTTCTGTATTTCCAGCAAAACAAAAACTTTGTTTATTGAGCATTCAAAAATAAAATAATTATACCTACGGAATGGCCCATTTAAAAAAATAAGTTTGACTTTATAATAAATCATTTAATTTTCAAAATAAGGATTTGTACCAGAAATGCCAGGAAAAAACCTCAAATCACTTTGATCGTACGGAGCAGACGAACAGGTAATAAAAGACGATGCTGGAATAAGTAACATTTTGGAGTGGAAGTGTTATTTTTTTTGTATTTTCCTGTAAAACAAAAACTGTGTTTATTGAGTATTAAAAAATAAAACAATTATACCTACGGAATGAGTCATTAAAAAAAATAAGTTTGACTTTATAATAAATCAGTTAATTTTCAAAATAAGGATTTGTGCCAGAAATGCCAGGAAAAAAACCCAAATCACTTTGATCGTACGGATCAGACGAACAGGTAATAAAAGACGATGCTGGAATAAGTAACAATTTGGAGTGGAAGTGTTATTTTTTTTGTATTTTCCTGTAAAACAAAAACTTTGTTTATTGAGCATTCAAAAATAAAATAATTATACCTACGGAATGGCCCATTTAAAAAAAATAAGTTTGACTTTATAATAAATCATTTAATTTTCAAAATAAGGATTTGTACCAGAAATACCAGGAAAAAACCTCAAATCACTTTGATCGTACGGATCAGACGAACAGGTAATAAAAGACGATGCTGGAATAAGTAACATTTTGGAGTGGAAGTGTTATTTTTTTCTTTATTTTTCAGCAAAACAAAAACTTTGTTTATTGAGCATTCAAAAATAAAATAATTACACCTACGAAAAAATAAGTTTGACATTACAATAAATAAGCTAATTTTCAAAATAAGGATTTGTACCAGAAATTCCAGGAAAAAACCCAAATCACTTTCATCGTACGGGGAAAGTGTTATTTTTTCTGTATTTCCCAGCAAAACAAAAACTGTGTTTATTGAGCATTCAAAAATAAAACAATTATACCTACGGAATGACCCATTAAAAAAAATAGGTTTGACTTTATAATAAATCAGTTAATTTTCAAAATAAGGATTTGTAGCAGAAATGCCAGGAAAAAAACCCAAATCACTTTGATCGTACGGAGCAGACGAACACGTAATAAAAGGCGATGCTGGAATAAGTAACATTTTGGAGTGGAAGTGGTTTTTTTTCTGTATTTTTCAGCAAAACGAAACTTTATTTATTGGGGATTCAAAAATTAAGTAATTATACAGTCTACGGAATGACCTATTTAAAAAAATAAGTTTGACTTTATAATAAATCAGTTAATTATCAAAATAAGGATTGTACCAGAAATTCCAGGAAAAAAACCCAAATCACTTTGTTCGTACGGAGCAGACGAACAGATATAATAAAAGACGATGTCGGAATAAGTAACATTTTGGAGTGGAAGTGTATTTTTTTCCGTATTTTCCAGTAAAACAAAAACTTTGTTTATTCAGCATTCAAAAATAAAATAAATATACCTACGAAAAAATAAGTTTGACTTTTACAATAAATCAGTTAATTTTCAAAATAAGGCCAGTAAATCAAAAACTTTGTATATTGAGCATTGATGTGCACCAGAAATACCAGGAAAAAACCCAAATCACTTTGATCGTACGGAGCAGACGTTCAGGTAATAAAAGACGATGCACGTCAGTTTTTGATTATTAATAATAAGTAATTTATTATTTAATATTGTTAAAGTTAAAGTGAAATAATGTTAGTGTAACGATTACTTTCGCATTATTTGTCCTTTCTTTCCTTGCGAATTCCGCACCTGCAAATGTTAATCTTAGGTATACGAAAAGGATAAAATCATCTCCAATTAACAAAACTGTTACAAATAAACATTTACTGCCACTAATAAACTAACAAATCACTCCGGTTGACAATTTTCAATTAAAGAAATGATGTAGCGAAGAAAAACAATTAAAATAACTGAATTACAAAAGAAATCGGAATTCATTTCGCTTTTGTTTCGCCGCATTCCGTTAAATGTCAAAAATAAATCGAGCGATTATTATAAGGACGCGTTTTTGGTATTCCGGCTCGCTATTAAGGCTTTAACGTTCGCAATTTTTAACATCAATTCTTAAACAAAGATCTAAAAGAAAAAACAACAACCAGATTTGTGAGGGAGCAGCCTTTTTTTTTTTTCGTCCTTATATACGGGGTGTTGCCTTTTTTCGGTGACCGTGAGAACGTAAACAAAACGCTGCTACTGTTAATTAAAAAGAAGGAAAACGGTTTAATTAACAACGTCGTCACATATTTGATCGATGTCTGTTAATTAATTAAAAAGAATGCTAACTAAGCACTAATACACAATTCACACTTGCACTTGTGTGGTGAAAATATGACTCACGTCTTATCGTATTAAATTGGTATTACTTCATCGATACATTTGAAAATTTAAACTTTTATTGGCATTCATTGGGTGATTTTAATTTTTACGTTCTTAATTAATTGAACTGATGATGAAGAATATTCGATTGTATTTTTGTTTAGGCGTATTGTATTACTTATTTCAAACGCCCCCAAAAGTTCGAAGGTAACCGTTTTTTCTACCAAAATCGCTGAATTTATTCGTGAAATCTATATTAAAATCACCAATGACATGCAATTTTTCGCCAGTTCACATTACTACGAACTAATTATTAAAAAGTTCAAGTACGATTGTAGAAAAAAAAAACTAATCTAGGATTTACCAGCTAATAAAATTTAAATGTTCTCTCAGCGTGTGATTGATTCTCACATTTCTGTCTTTTCAAAAAAAAGTTTATAGTTTTTTAATTACGGCTGTTGATAATAATTCACAATTAAGTTTATGCGTTTACTGTATACGGCAGCGAGACGCACATTATAAAAGAGAAGGATAAAGGTATTTACAGAGTAGATGAACCGATCGTGATCGGCTTTGTTGTCTTATTAATTTTTATGATTAGGGAATGTTGTAAGTTTTTATTGGTTTATAACTTCGACGTTTTATTCGAATGGTATGAGAGAATTTTTCTTGTTTGATATAACTGATTGTAGATTAATTTATTGATACCATCAACGAAACTTATTAATATTTCTTTTTATTATTAGAAAAACTATTAAATTATTTAAATCTACAGCTATAAACAAAGCTACTGAGTGACTATCTCCCTTTAGCAAATCGTGGGAACGAGACAGGTGTTAAACAACAGTTTTTCGTTTGGATCAGTTTTCTTATACAGGGTGATGTGCGCTTGTGGAATCCAAAAACGTGCTAACCGTCCGGAATTGTATAAATATTATTTTTACTATAGGTAATCAACAAATTAATAAGAAGCAGCGCACAACAACAAAAAGAATGGGAGCTTAATTGAAATGAAACGAAAAATGAAATGATTCAGTTGCAATTTCTTAATTCCCAATCATTGTCGATACATGCTCTCGCATCAAGCAGAACCGGATATGACGTAATCACAATTTTCTAATCATCAATCATTTATTTATGACTGCAGTGAATTACCTCTTTTATTGGGACACATTTGTATTTTCAACAGATTTTTATTTTACCAGTAACATCGCTCTCCTCTTCCAAAGCGTTGTGGTTAACATAGCGAAAGAGATAGACGGGAATATCAGATTGAACAATTGATTTCGAAAGGATATCATACGAGGGGCAATTAGAATTAGTATTGGTAACATCCTCCTTCAATAACAATTGATGTTTTTAATTGAGTTTTATCAACTCCTGTTGTGATAATTTAAACTACTATTATTATTCGATTCCTTTACTACTCTCTGTGGAAGTTCCCATAAAAAAAAATATACCACGATTAGTTTAAAATAATTGAATTAATTTTATGGTAGCGTTACTGTTATCATCTACCAGATGTTCACTGACTCACGGCTACTTATAACTAGTAAGATCGAATAGCAATCAATCTAATTCCATTGTAGGTCGTGAATTGACTTAACAGTTCCATCTATTGATGGGATGATTTAATCAATTTATTAAATCAAGTACTCAATGAATCACTTTATATGCTTTTATTGCTCACACTTGACCGTTTTATAAATATAAACCATTTAAGCCACACGAATTTTACACCTTTCACAATTTCTGAAAATCCAGTTTCATCTTACTCATTATAAGCCAATTAACAACTCTAATCTAACTAATTATACACAAAGTTGAGAACTTGAAGTAAAGACAAGCATACGCAGAGGAAGGTCTAAAACAACACAGTCAGTAAGTTAATAAGAGGTAGAAGCGACTAGCGATGAAGAGAAGAAGAGCCTCAAGATAATTCAGAAGCGTAATACGAGGAAGAGAATAAAAAAGTCTATTATAAATCATTAAATTTAACGGTAAATACAAGCTGTAAAAATCATCAAGCCACGTTGTAAAACTCAAATTTGGACTGCTACTAGCACAATTTGTGAAAGTAAAATAAATTGCAAAGCATGAAATAGTGAAGCAAAACTTTCAAGGTCTAGAAATAATAACATCGGAATATCGAAGGATCCTCGGTATTACCATTACTTACTTTGACCAATTCATCCATTATTTAGTTTATTGGACATTCATGCAATGCGTTTGGACAATTTTCTTACAAAATTGGTGACTAAATAACGGTTTTTGCAAAATCGTATTAAAATTAGATCATTTATGCAGTAATTTGCTGGGTTAAATAGTGCCCTGAGGTCTACAAAACCAGCAATTGTAATAGTTATAGCAACCAAAGCAACCACGAACTTGATTTTGGAGAACGAAGCGTCCCATTTATTTTATCAAACTTTTAAACGAATTTAGACAAAATTTTGTTTGCATTTCGGGCGTGAAGGAGACAATTTTGGAACTTTGGCGTCTTAAAATTCCTCGGCTCTTCGAGCCTTGGACTTGTACCCAATTTACGTCCTTAATAACAAATAGCTATTTTATAAAATCGTATTAAAATTAGATCATTTATGCAGTAAGTTGCTGGCTTAAATAGTGCTCTAAGGCCTAAAAAACCAGCAAATGTAACAGTTACAGCAACCAAAGCAAGCAACAACTTGATTTTTGAGAACGAATCGTACCATTTATTTTATAAAATTAAATCCTTTATGCAGTAATTTGCTGGCTTAAATAGTGTCCTAAGGCTTAAAAAAGCAGCAATTGTAATAGTTTTGCTGGCTTAAATAGTGCTCTAAGGCCTAAAAAACCAGTAAATGTAATATTTACAGCAACCAAAGCAACCAACAACTTGATTTTTGAGAACGAATCGTACCATTTATTTTATCAAAGCTTTAAACAATTTTAGAAAAAATCTTGTTTGCAACTCGGGTGTGAAGGCGACAATTTTGGCCCTTTGGCATCTTAAAATTCCTCGGCTCTTCGAGCCTCGGACTTATAATTCACGTCCTTAATAAAGAGATAACTATTTTGTAAAATCGTATTAAAATTAAATCATTTATACAGTAATTTGCTGGCTTAAATAGTGCCCTAAGGCCTAAAAAACCAGCAAATGTAACAGTTACAGCAACCAAAGCAACCAACAACTTGATTTTTGAGAACGAATCGTCCCATTTATTTTATCAAACCTTTAGACGATTTTAGAAAAAATCTTGCTTGCAACTCGGGTGTGAAAGCGACGATTTTGGCCTTTGGCGTGTAAAAATTCCTCGGCTCTTCGAGCCTCGGACTTATAAATCACGTCCTTAATAAAAAAAATAGCTATTTTGTAAAATCGTATTAAAATTAAATCATTTATGCAGTAATTTGCTGGCTTAAATAGTGCCCTAAGGCGTAAAAAACCAGCAATTGTTATAGTTATAGCAACCAACAACTTGATTTTTGAGAACGAATCGTACCATTTATTTTATCAAAGCTTTAAACAATTTTAGAAAAAATCTTGTTTGCAACTCGGGTGTGAAGGCGACGATTTTGGCCCTTTGGCATCTTAAAATTCCTCTGCTGTTCGAGCCTCGAACTTATAATTCACGTCCTTAATAAAAAAATAGCTATTTTCTAAAATCGTATTAAAATTAAATCATTTATGCAGTAATTTGCTGGCTTAAATAGTGCCCTAAGGCCTAAAAAACCAGTAAATGTAACAGTTACAGCAACCAAAGCAACCAACAACTTGATTTTTGAGAACGAATCGTACCATTTATTTTATCAAAGCTTTAAACATTTTAGAAAAAATCTTGTTTGCAACTCGGGTGTGAAGGCGACGATTTTGGCCCTTTGGCGTCTTAAAATTCCTCGGCTCTTCGAGCCTCGGACTTGTAATTCACGTCCTTAATAAAAAGATAGCTAATTTTGTAAAATCGTATTAAAATTAGCTCATTTATGCAGTAATTTGCTGCCTTAAATAGTGCTCTAAGGCCTAAAAAACCAGCAAATGTAACAGTTACAGCAACCAAAGCAACCAACAACTTGATTTTTGAGAACGAATCGTACCATTTATTTTATCAAAGCTTTAAACATTTTAGAAAAAATCTTGTTAGCAACTCGGGTGTGAAGGCGACGATTTTGGCCCTTTGGCATCTTAAAATTCCTCGGCTCTTCGAGCCTCGGACTTATAATTCACGTCCTTAATAAAAAGATAGCTATTTTGTAAAATCGTATTAAAATTAAATCATTTAAGCAGTTATTTGCTGGCTTAAATAGTGCTCTAAAGCCTAAAAAACCAGCAAATGTAACAGTTACAGCAACCAAAGCAACCAACAACTTGATTTTTGAGAACGAATCGTACCATTTATTTTATCAAAGCTTTAAACATTTTAGAAAAAATCTTGTTAGCAACTCGGGTGTGAAGGCGACGATTTTGGCCCTTTGGCATCTTAAAATTCCTCGGCTCTTCGAGCCTCGGACTTATAATTCACGTCCTTAATAAAAAGATAGCTATTTTGTAAAATCGTATTAAAATTAAATCATTTAAGCAGTTATTTGCTGGCTTAAATAGTGCTCTAAAGCCTAAAAAACCAGCAAATGTAACAGTTACAGCAACCAAAGCAACCAACAACTTGATTTTTGAGAACGAATCGTACCATTTATTTTATCAAAGCTTTAAACATTTTTAAAAAAATCTTGTTTGCAACTCGGGTGTGAAGGCGACGATTTTGGCCCTTTGGCGTCTTAAAATTCCTCGCCTCTTCGAGCCTCGGACTTGTAATTCACTTAATAAATAGATAGCTATTTTGTAAAATCGTATTAAAATTAAATCATTTATGCAGTAATTTGCTGGCTTAAATAGTGCTCTAAGGCCTAAAAAACCAGCAAATGTAACAGTTACAGCAACCAAAGCAACCAACAACTTGATTTTTGAGAACGAATCGTACCATTTATTTTATTAAAGCTCATTTTAGAAAAAATCTTGTTTGCAACTCGGGTGTGCAGGCGACGATTTTGGCCCTTTGGCATCTTAAAATTCCTCGGCTCTTCGAGCCTCGGACTTATAATTCACGTCCTTAATAAAAAAATAGCTTATTTTGTAAAATCGTATTAAAATTAAATCATTTATGCAGTAATTTGCTGGCTTAAATAGTGCCCTAAGGCCTAAAAAACCAGCAATTGTAATAGTTATAGCAACCAAACCAACCAACAACTTGATTTTTGATAACGAATCGTACCATTTATTTTTTCAAAGCTTAAACGATTTTAGAAAAAATCTTGTTTGCATTTCGGGCGTTAAGGCGACGATTTTGGCGCTTTGGCGTCTTATAATTCCTCGGTCCTTCGAGTCTCGGACTTATGATTCACGTCTTTAATAAAAAAATAGCTATTTTGTAAAATCGTATTAAAATTAGATCATTTACGCAGTAATTTGCTGGCGTAAATAGTGCCTTTTGTGCCCTAAGGCCTAAAAAACCAGCAATTGTAATAGTTATAGCAACCACGGCAACCAACAACTTCATTTTTCAAAACGAATCGTCCCATTTATTTTTTCAAAGCTTTAAACGATTTTAGAAAAAATCTTGTTTGCATGTCGGGCGTGAAGGCGACGATTTTGGCGCTTTGGGGTTTTATAATTCCTCGGCCCTTCGAGCCTCGGACTTTTAATTCACGCCCTTAATAAAAAATAGCTATTTTGTAAAATTGTATTAAAATTAGATCATTTATGCAGTAATTTGCTGGCGTAAATAGTGCCTTTTGTGCCCTAAGGCCTAAAAAACCAGCAATTGTAATAGTTATAGCAACCACGGCAACCAACAACTTCATTTTTGAAAACGAATCGTCCCATTTATTTTTTCAAAGCTTTAAGGTGGATTTAAATGATTTTACAAAAAAACTTGCTTGCAACAGCGATTTTGGCCCTTTGGCGTCTAATAATTCCGCCGCGGGCCTACTTCACGCCCTTAATATAAAAATTGCTAGTTGCAATGCAATGCGTTTAGACGCCTTCTCATCGAAATTTGTGCATAAATAAAGAGTTTGGGTAAATTTTGACCTAGGGCACGATTATTAAATAGTCTAAAGACCATAAGCTGTAATACAACAAAGAGGTGACGTCGACACGTGATCTAGAGAATTAATTATACCCAATTCCAAAATTTGGTCAGTCTATTTTTTTGCACCGTTCCCTTTTATCCTTGTTGGCCTAGGACTATAGCGTCTCCTTAGTCTATAAAGAGCCCGTACACCAAATTTCGAAACGAAGGAAATAGAATATGATTTCCCAAAAGTAATAGGAACAAAAAAACTAGTTCAGAAGAACATACAAAAATATTAATAATACTAATAATAAATATGGGAAAACAAAATATTATTGAAAATTGTTGAAGGAGCCAAAACGACTGAGGTAGAATTGCAAAGAAGAAAAAACCAATGACTACGAGTCAATTTCGTGCCCAAAGAGCCAGATGGCTGAATATGAAACAATAAAGATATGTAAAAAAATGGCGGAAGAACTGTAACAACAAACGCCCAAAACCACAAAATGACAAAAGAAAAGGTCGTCGAAGGAGGAAATGTCGTAGAAGTGGTAAAAGAAGACGTGAATCAAGGCCGGAACACAAGACCGGAAGAAGTGAAAACAAGTGAAAAAGGAATGGAATCGTTGCTCCCAAACTTTAAACAACCACTAACGTGGTAAAACCTTAGAGTTCGATATTGCCTATCCAGCCAACGCGAGTGACATTTTTTCCAAAGAAATAAATCTGTAAATAGAAATTGCCAACGTGGCAGATACAGCACTTTCTCGCAGAGTAGTTCAAACCACTGAAGGTAGTGCAGACGCAATTTTTATTTATTTTTTAAAATGTTCAAAAATGACTTGATAGTAATCGCCGTGCTGCGTTTAAATTTACAAAATCAGTTAAAAAAAGTTCTTATCTCCACAATTTATTGTTTATTGGCTAAAAATCATGCCCCCCCCCCCCCCCCCCAAATATTAGTCACATTGAAATCCATTCCACGATTAGGTGAGATCTATTTAAGTAACTTTGGTGGGGTAGAAAATATTTTTATATATTCATTTTTTTTATTGAGGGGTGTATCATAACATCAAAAACATATTTGTATCAAATGACAAAAGCGCTACATTTCTCAATATGCAATCAGTGGTATCAGATGATCTTCACTTTGCATGATTGGACGGATCGCAAGATTAAGTAACTTTAACACAAATTCAGCCTGAAAATCCCAATGATGGAATTATTAATCATTTAGTACACACAGAGCTTTCTTGCAATTTTTGAAAATATAATTTGGCGTTCAAAAATCAAAAATCATTATTCGGAGACATTCTACTTATTGCTTTGAAGTTTGAACAAAAATCTGAATAAAAGCGAAAATTTTTATCAAAACTATTAATCTGATGATCTTCAGATCTCAGAACTAAATTTTTTAAAGAAAACAAGGTGAAGCGCAAGATTAATTTTAATACAAATTCAGCCTGAAAATCCCAATGATGGAATTATTAATCATTTAGTACACACAGAGCTTTCTTGCAATTTTTGAAAATATAATTTGGCGTTCAAAAATCAAAAATCATTATTTTTAATGACCATATCGGACACGTTGTACTTATTGCTTAGAAGTTTAAAGAAAAATCTGAATAAAAGCGACAATTTTTATCAAAAGTATTAGTCTGATGATCTCAGATCTCAGAACAAAATTTTTTAAAGAAAACAAGGTGAAGCGCAATATTAATTTTAATACAAATTCAGCCTGAAAATCCCAATGATAGAATTATTAATCATTTAGTACATGCAGAGGTTTCTTGTGGTTTTTGAAAATATAATTGGATTTCCAACAATCAAAAATCATTATTTTTAATGACCGAATCGGAGACATTCTACTTATTGCTTTGAAGTTTGAACAAAAATCTGAATAAAAGCGAAAATTTTTATCAAAACTATTAATCTGATGATCTTCAGATCTCAGAACTAAATTTTTTAAAGAAAACAAGGTGAAGCGCAATATTAATTTTAATACAAATTCAGCCTGAAAATCCTAATGATGGAATTATTAATCATTTCGTACATACAGAGGTTTCTTGAAATTTTTGAAAATATAATTGGGCTTTCAACAATCAAAAATCATTATTTTTAATGACCGAATCGGAGACATTGTACTTATTGCCTTGAAGTTTGAAGAAACATCTGAATAAAAGCTTAAACATCAATAATAATTATCAAAACTATTAGTCTGATGATCTTCAGTTCTCAGAACGAATTTTTTTAAAGAGAACAAGGTGAAGCCCAAGATTAATTTTAATACAAATTCAGCCTGAAAATTTCAATGATGGAATTATTAATCATTTAGTACAATCATACAGAGGTTTCTTGCAATTTTTGAAAATATAATTGGGCTTCCAACAATCGAAAATCAAATCGGAGACATTGTACTTCCATAGTGTAGTCCGTGACTTACAAAGGGGTTGTAGATAACTTTTATTTGTCTTAAGACATTGTACTTATTGCTTTGAATCAAAACAATTAGCCTGATGATCTTCAGATGTCAGAACTAAATTTAAAAAATAAAAGCAAGGTGAAGCGCAAGATTAATTTTAATACAAATTCAGCCTGAAAATCCCAATGATGGAATTATTTAGTACATAGGTACAGAGGTTTCCTGCTATTTTTGAAAATACAATTGGGCTTCAAACTAACAAAAATCATTATTTTGAATGACCGAATCGGAGACATTGTACTTATGGCTTTAAAGTTTGAAGAAAAATCTGAATAAAAGCTTAAAAATCAACAATTTTTATCAAAACCATTAGTCTGATGATCTTCAGATCTCTCAATTAAATTTTTTAAAGAAAGGGAAGGTGTAGAATGGCCTTATTTCTGGACCAAATCAAAAAATGAATGCTATTTTTTTGAGTTTGGTTCAGTTTAGTTTTAGGTCGATAATATAAATATTTTTAAGCCTAAAAGGATTTTCTTTCTTTATTAGGTGTGACGATGTCATAATTTATATCGGTTTGAGCTGAAAATGTAGATCTTCAATGTTCACGCTAAAAATCAGGTGTGCGTGAGTTCTATTAAAATCCAGTCAGTGTTCACACATTTAAATACGATTCTTATGAGCTCGCGTAATTCACATCCATTAGGAAGAATGAAGAACATTTTATAACCGATGAATTAATAATTACATTTAGAAAAATAAAAGGAAATATCGCGTAAACGAATTTAATAACTTAATGGATCAATTTTTAAAATAGAAGGATAGCAGCGTCAGATGGCGAAACCAAGAGAACAAACGTCCTGCACGAATGACGTCTAAAAAGGAAGAACAATAAATCTGCAGTATTGTAAAACTCATCAGTGCATTAATAAGTAAGCCAATATAGCTGAGAAAGGGTAAAACGCTAAACATTCATTCGGGAACGTTTAGGCGACAAGTAGAGTTAATTCATCCGGAATTCTTACATTCAATTTCTAAATTAAATTATAATACACTAACGAGCAAGCAGCTTTTACCTTAACTGTATAATAATATTTTATTTTAAATCGAGAAATGCGATGCACCGCTTATTAATTGGCAACTTTATTTCCAAAAATTTGCGATTTTATAGGTATTATAAATAATTTAAAATTCGAAAACAAAAGTCGAATTAGTCTAAGTAAAATAAATTCCTCCAATTGAAATAATCGAAGCGAAAATCAAATATTTTAATTCGTAATTGTAGTAGGGCTTCTTTTGCTTTAACAATCCTTTGTTCTCCTTCGTTCTTTACTTATTCAATAATCAGGATTTGAACGGTTGAGGAATTTCGTACTGCTGCTGGTTTACAGAGCGATTTGTCTGTTTTAATTTGTCCTATCGACAGATAAATTCCTCCTCAACTAATATTTACCCTTATTCTAAAATCTTTTACCTCAATTCTTTACTTTTAACTTTTACAGTGTAACAAAAAAAAATTCCGCGCAAAGAAAAAAAAGTGGGTTAAAGTATTCGTAAAGTTGCGACAAAAAAAAATAGAAGAAACTTGGCTTGCCAGACGTTTAGAAAAGGACGGAATTACGTTGTAAAAAGTTTTTCCTTGGGAAATTCCGCGTCTACCCCAATTCCCGATCACTTACCGATCAGTGAATGGGGGAGAAAACGAGTAAAAAATATCCTCTTGATGGCTTTATCGGTTGCCCCCTTTATTGGGGAAGACACTGAATATCGGCGTAGACGTGCGTAAGGCGATTGAAGGTGGCTTTGAACGTGTTTTTCTCAATTTCAAGTTGGGGCAGGTCGTGATTTTTTTAAGAAGGGTAGATTTTCAACGATTGATTTCATCATGAACCGAACTTATAAAAAAAAAAAAACAATTGACGCTTTGTTTAATTAGCGCAGTCGAGACGACCAACTACATACCATTATATTATTAATTAACGCTCATTCGCATTAATTGCAGTCATGTAAACAAATAAAATTATAACCTGTGCAACATACAAACTTTCAAAATTAAAAAATAATGGAAGTTAATTGTCGCATTTAATTGGTACTTTTGAAATGGGGAAAAATGGCATTCTTACACAAAACGCGAACGCAATATATTTTTTTAATTACAAACATCGAGAAATTTAATACTCTAACGGGGAAGAACAAAAGTAAAATCTAATATCACATACAAAATTAAAAAACGGAGTTGATTAAGATGATTAAAACAGATGATAACAATAAAATCAGTATAGGCTCACATTTAACATCCTTGACCGTATCTATATAGTGATGAAGCATAATTTGACATTTGCGGCGTTATAAGCGGGCGTTATAAAAAATAACTCCCGTTCGTATCTAAAATCCGGTTGTCATGTAAAGAGGCATTATTTAGTCATTAATGTTTCTTGTTTCAGCAGTTGTTATGGTGAAATAATAAGGTAGTATGACATAAAATAAAACTCTTCATATGTACAAAAATCGCTCACAATTCAGCGAAAATAATATTTTTTTAAAAGTCCGATATCGAACTATTCTACTTTATTGGTCAGCGACGTTCACACAAGAATCGTTCCTATTTTTTGTTATCAAGACACAATTACAGAAGAGTCTTGTCAACTGAAACACGTGTCTCATGCCTTTAGTCTATCATATTTCGGCTTGAAACTCTCTCCGCCGTCATATTGGAAATTTGTGAACGTAAGGACTAAATGGGGTGGAATGTTACGAAGAAGAATTAAATAATAGATATTTAATATCATTGATGTAAAATTTTGACTTAAGTAGCGACTAGTTTCGACTGTAATGGTCATCTTCACAGTTTCTAACAATTAAAAATTAATATGAATAGGAGAAGTTAGAATATAAAAATATTGACAAATCACAGCACTTCAGTAATATACCTGGGGGAGGTTTTGTGACCTTTATTTATTATAAACGGGGGTTACACGTGATTCTCGCGTTTTGCGTGGTTTGCGGGGGGGTATCTGTGATTGTAGGTTATAATAGCTTTGGTTTTAAAACATCGCAAAAGTGCACAGCAACACATACATACACACAGGTCTCCGTTCTTATAAAGTGATTCCATTCTTTTGGTGAAAATTTGTCCCAAACGTTCCGTTTCGACCGACAATAACGACCTTTTATTAAGAATCAATTTTCACCAAACCTTCTTTGTGGAAAATCTCTAGCCGATTCATCCATTTCCCTGTTATGGTTGTTCAAAAAATAGTATCTTAAGAGTTTTTCATGAGTTAAAACAATTATTGTACCGCTGTTTACGTATTTCGATGATTTTGAACTAATTTTCATGATGAACCTTTCTGTGCCATGTGTTTCGTACAATTTTACTTGTTTCAATCTAGTTTAATAACTTTAACTGAAACCTTAAGTTACAGTTTAATATGACGTGACGTGTTACCAGCTAACATTTGATGGTTGGCATTACGTATTATGTCTCAACTTTCTGTGGGATTCCGTATACTTAACAAACATAAGAAAATGGAAGTAATTATTTGGTATACTCGAGCTCAAATTTTCAAACACAACTGTAGTAAAAAAACACCTATTTTCTCATGTTTAACACAAATTTTTTTCAAAAACTGCAATAATTCAAAAAATATCTATTTGGTGAAGAAGAAAATTTAACTTTCTTCAATAATTTCGCTAAAGAAAAATCAAAATATTATTTTCGAAAACTACCTTAGAAAATAGTCAATAGCTCGAGCTCGAGAAGAAAAAAGCATAACTTTCTTCTCTTGTCATACAAATAACTATTTCTTTACCTTTAGTCAAATTAGTGAAGAAAATTACATTTTACTCTCTAGAGATGAAAGTAAGCGTAGTAAATTGTTGTAAAGGTATATTTTTTAAATGGGATGCAGTTTTATAAAAAAGCTTTGTGTAAAACAGGGAAGAAAGCGTTTCTTCAACTCTTACTCAATTTTGACTCACCTTTGAGCTAGAGTTAAAAAAAGCATAACTTTTCATCACAAGTTGTACAAATAAGTAAGGGATGCCACGAATAGTGATTTTGCCGAATACCGAATATTCGACTAGGCTATCGACCGAATATTCGGCGACACTTAAGAGTAGTACATTTCGCGGGTGACAAATTCCGACCTGCGTCATTGAAGTGAGTGCGTCGTGGGGGTATTTGATTCATTAGCGATTAGGTCGCGTCACAACATTATTTTGCTAATTGTTATATCAAATTGTGTTACTTATAGTGTGTATAACATTGTATATTTAACAAAATATCAGTGTTTGTTCGCGAAAAGCTTTACGAAGTGACACCATTTAAGTAATAAAAGATTACCTATTTGGGAATATTGTTCTGATTTTTTTGTTAAAATAATTTTTTTATTATTAATATGCGTTTTTTTCATGATTTGATATTCGGTATTCGACCGAATTGTTCGCAATATTCGGGCGAATATTTCTAACCATTCGCTTGGAATATTGTGCTGATTTTTTTATGAGTAATATGCGTTTTTTTCATGATTTGATATTCGGTATTCGACCGAATGGTTCGGAATACTCGGCCGAATATTGCCAACCATTCGGTTGGATATTGTCCTGATTTTTTTGTTCAAGGTAATTTTTTTATGAGTAATATTATGCGTTTTTTTCATGATTTGATATTCGGTATTCAACCGAATGGTTCGCAATATTCGGCCGAATACCGAATAGTCACAAAAGCGGTCAAATACCGAATAGTAGCCGAATGTTAGTGGCATCTCTTCAAATAACTATTTAACTCCAGTAAAAACGAATGGTTCGCAATCGAATGGTTCGCAATATTCGGCCAAATATTGCTAACCATTCGGTTGGAATATTGTGCTGATTTTTTAATGAGTAATATGCGTTTTTTTCATGACTTGATATTCGGTATTCGACTGAATGTTTCGCAATACTCGTCCGAATATTGCCAACCATTCGATTGGATATTGTGCCGATTTTTTTGTTAAAATAATTTTTTTATGAGTAATTATTATGCGTTTTTTTCATGATTTGATATTCGGTACAGTAAAGGAGTGTTTTCGTTCTTAACGATTACAAAAATTGTGTGGTCCTTGTTATAAAACTGCATTAAAGGGTGAACTTTCCGGCAATGTAGTATTGTTCAAAGTGATACTAGCAAATTTGAAAATGGAAGACCTAAAAATAAAACTTCAAACAATTTGAAGACTGGTAATTCTGTACATTGCAAAAAATACTGAGTAACAAATGGAATTTCTTTACAGTCCAGTTATCACTTTAACTTATTTTTAATAAAATTAATAAATATTGTTATAAGTGGAATTGCTTGTTATTACTATTATTACAATTACTTAAGAGAGTTTCACAAAGTAAATTTAGAGAAAATTAATTAATAAATATTATTTACACAAATTGTTTCAAAACGAGATATTCTCACTTAGATAATAACACACATAATTTCACGTTTTAGAGCTGAGAAAGCATTGCATCACATCATCTTTTCGGGAAGTAGTGCGCTTTATTTATTTATTATTGTATCAAAAAAACCTTGTAATAACTGTATAACTATGATGTTTAGATAAATTACCCAGTACAATTTGCAATAGTATTACTCGACAATATAATAATAATAAATAGTAAATTGTTAACTGTAATACTTGACTTGAGCTTTTGTCCAAAAAGATAGATTTAATATCCGCAAATACGAATCATTTATTATTTATTGTGTGCATAAAGACGAATTATGTTAAGAATTTTTTGGCGCTTGCAAACACCGAAAAGAGTTTTGGTACAAACTGTGCCCCTTGAGGAACTCCCCTACAATATATTTTGAGTAAGTATTTGAGTATCAAATAGTTTTCGGAGTGAAATGTCAAAAATTCAGTGATTACTTTTAAGGTCGTTTATAAAACCATAACTCACTCACTGTGCATTAGTGAGGCCTTAGTGAGACGTACGTCGCATTTGATTGATTAACTGCTCAAATGCTTCTCTGTGTCCGTAAATGTAAAGCAACAAATTGACATTTATTAGCAATAGATGTCCGCTAACCCACATCGGTAAGAATTTTCTGATTTTTATAGCACATCATTGCTAATTTATGACAACAGTAGTATTTTTTTCTGGCACCCACACTCTGCACGATTATTGGTTTCTTTACAAACCAAAGCGCATTTTTTTTACTATAATAATTCTGATGAAAGGGCACTGTCCATAGAATTTCATGGGAAGATAAGCTACATCGAACATGAAAAGATTTACCTACTTAGATCAAAAACACTTTCTTGAAAAAAAAAAAACAATTTCTAGTGCAATTTTGCATCAAAATTTGTTAATAAATTTATATTTAAAATTCAAACTTAATTTCAAAAATACGAATTTTGGAAATAATTAATTAAAAAAACCAGTCATACATTTTTTGTGCTCAACCCTTTTTTTTTGCATGATACAAACGGATAATAATTCGAAAATTCTACGAGTAATAATTTGGAAATAATCTTTAAAAAAAAATCATTCCGGCATCTAAATCATTTACTTAGGTTATAAATTAGTTTTTCGTATCTTCGCTCAAAAGAAAACAAATTTGGTATCGAAATTTTATAAATTATTTGCTGGAGATCTGCTCTTGGGCTCTTGTGACTAGCTATCTTTTATGACAATTTGGTAATAATTATTTGTAAAACCAATTGGGCATTAAATCTTTTAGGTTACAAATTAGTCGTCGGCGTTTTACTTTGATGACAATTAAATTATAAATTACCCCGTCATATTCTACCCTTCCTTGCGATGATATTAACGGGTAAATGGGTAAATAATTTGAAAATTTTGAAAATAATTTAAAAAGAAAACAAATCTTGCGCCCAAATGTTTTACGTTATAATATTAGTTGTTCGCGACTGTTTTTGACGATATTAAGGGAGTAATAAATTAGAAACTACATTTTGCAAATTAAATTAAAAAAAAACTGATCTGGTAGATATCAAAATCGCCTAGTTTTTGGCGATCAACTCTTGAGGCGATCTTTGATGATAATAAACGATTGGAAATAATCGTTAAGAAAACCATTGCGGCACCAAATTTTTTAGGTTCTACATTAGTTGTTGGTTCTTTACTTTTTTTGTTGATGAAAATGCAAACTTTCGGAATCTTTATGTTATCAATGACTTTTGTTTTTAACTCTTACAATGTTTTACGTTATAATATTAGTTGTTCGCGACTGTTTTTGACGATATTAAGCGAGTAATAAATTTGAAACTGTACATTTTGAAAATAAAAAAAAACCGTGATCTGGTAGATATCAAAATCGCCTAGTTTTTGGCGATCAACTCTTGAGGCGATCATTGATGATAATAAGCGATTGGAAATAATCGTTAAGAAAACCATTGCGGTACCAATTTTTCAGGTTATAGATTAGTTGTTGGTTCTCTACCTTTTTTTATGAAAATGCAAATTTTTCGAATCTTTATGTTATCAATAACTTTTGTTTTTAACTCTTACAATGTTTTACGTTATAATATTAGTAGTTTGCGACTGTTTTTGATGATATTAAGCGAGTAATAAATTTGAAACCGTACATTTTGCAAAAAAAAAAACCGCGATCTGGTAGATATCAAAATCGCCTAGTTTTTGGCGATCAACTCTTGAGGCGGTCTTTGATGATAATAAGCGATTGGAAATA
This sequence comes from Pyrocoelia pectoralis, assembly GCA_036250285.1. Classification (NCBI taxonomy): domain Eukaryota; kingdom Metazoa; phylum Arthropoda; class Insecta; order Coleoptera; family Lampyridae; genus Pyrocoelia; species Pyrocoelia pectoralis. The sequence goes on from CM070083.1 coordinate 26,202,777, forward strand.
ATCAAAACCATTGCGGCACCAAATTTTTTAGGTTCTACATTAGTTGTTGGTTCTTTACTTTTTTTGTTGATGAAAATGCAAATTTTCCGAATCTTTATGTTATCAATACCTTTTGTTTTTAACTCTTACAATGTTTTACGTTATAATATTAGTTGTTCGCGACTGTTTTTGACGATATTAAGCCAGTAATAAATTAGAAACTGTACATTTTGCAAAAAAAAAAAACCGCGATCTGGTAGATATCAAAATCGCCTAGTTTTTGGCGATCAACTCTTGAGGCGATCTTTGATGATAATAAACGATTGGAAATAATCATTAAGAAAACCATTGCGGCACCAAATTTTTTAGGTTCTAGATTAGTTGGTTCTCTACTTTTTTTGTTGATGAAAATGCAAATTTTCCGAATCTTTATGTTATCAATGACTTTTGTTTTTAACTCTTACTATGTTTTACGTTATAATATTAGTCGTTCGAGACTGTTTTTGACGATATTAAGCGAGTAATACACTTGAAACTGTACATTTTGCAAATTAAAAAAAAACCGATCCGGTAGATAACAAAATCACCTAGTTTTTGGCGATCAACTCTTGAGGCGATCTTTGATGATAATAAACGATTGGAAATAATCATTAAGAAAATCATTGCGGCACCAAATTTATTAGGTTCTACATTAGTTGTTGGTTCTCTACTTTTTTTGTTGATGAAAATGCAAATTTTCCGAATCTTTATGTTATCAATGACTTTTGTTTTTAACGATAACAAGCGAGTAATACACTTTGAAAACTCCTGAGAAGAAAATTAATTTGTGGTCAATTTTGTGTAAATAATTTATCTTTACTTGTCTGCGGACAATACCTACAACAAAATTTTTTGGAAAAGACATATTTTGGGAGGGTAATTAAAAATGTACTTAATTAACAGGGTGGAATAAGCTTTCATTTTAAAATGAAAACGGCGGCATCTATAACAGGAAATTTCACGTGGTGCACCGCAAGGAAGCCGTTTAAAATCTGTTACTCGTTTCTTTCGCAAAAATGAATGAACCAAAAAATACAGGCAACACCGTTATATTAATGCATCCCCTACAATACGATTCTAAGATATTTTAACCATCTTCCGAAGAGTTTTTAAGGCATAAATAATCTTAGACAGAAATACGTGGTATTTAAGCTAACGTTGTGTAACTCCCCAAGTAGGTACCTATATTATAATAATAATAAGTAATTACATTTAAATTTTTATTTGGATTTAAATTTCTTTTTTTCTCTCAGTTTCGCAAACGATTTCCCGAGTTGTGAACATCTTTTCTTATTGACAAATGTAAGTAAAACGTTTTATATTTAGTACACATGGGCATTATTTTTCTCGGTGGAAAAGGGTTGTACGTCGCGGATTGAACAAACGGCACATAATGTTGAAACGCGTCGAGTGAAGACTTGTTCACGATTCCAAAGTGTCTTTTGTTACTTTTTTTGATGATACTAAACGAGTAATTGTAGTAGTATGATTATCAATAGTTTTTTGACAAACAATTCTATAGTAAGTATTTCTCACTCTCATAAGTTGAAGGTATACCTAAAGGTTGTGACAAAAATTGAAATGAGGGCGAAAAAAACGCCGAATCTTGTTCTCAATTTGCAATAATTTTGCTCTGGTCAACTTGCTATTATTATTATTATTTATAGTTTTAGTACGAAAGGGGGTAATTTTCATTCATAACCGTAGAACCCTCTATTATTTTGTGTGTGTTCAAGTACTTTCTCGTTCGAAACAATTATTTTCTACTTATTTAGTGGGCTACAAGTGGTCAAAAAAACGGAATTTTTCGGTTATTCGAAACTTTTCCCAAACACGACGAAGAAAAATTGGTTATAATTATAAATTTGTAATTAAAGTGTAAACTTCGTTCAAATCAGATGTAAAACGGAGTAAAGTAGAAACAAAATAATCAGCTCAGTGCTGCCAATTGCAGGTAGAGTAAAAGCGAGACATACATGTAGAAAGAAGAAAGAGTTCCATCAAGTAAATATGTGTCAGAAAGAGAGAGTTTATTTTATCTCTGTATATATACATATACAATATTATTGATTAACTAAGCCGAAGCCCCGACGTTCATCTTTTATACCCCTTACCCCTACCACTCAATCTTACCCCTCGCATCCCTACACCACGTTATTTTATATTTCCCCCACTCTTTTTGATCTGTGACTTTTAGATGAACATGTTTGATATCTATTGTTTTTTTTTCTGGCGTTTTTTTTTTTTTAAATAAAAAAAATCGCTTTTTCTGCTATTGTTGCAGATTAGATTAATTAATAATTGTGCGTTTTAATTGGGCCGTACCTATACCGTTAAAATGTCGGCGGCGTTCGCTAATTAGTCTAAAAAAAAAAAGTACGCGTTAGGTTATTCGAATGGGGGAGGGGAAATGGAAAATGTAACAGGTGAAGAAGCTCACTCGAAATTACTTTCCAAACGAATTAACATAAGTCTTAATACGTTACAGTACGATTCCATTAAACTATTAAACACTTAAGAACGGACTTAATTCTTCCCATCTTTGTCTGTACGCGCGTTCCCTTTTCTTGTACGTACTAACATCTCATGTTACATTTTAAGAAAACTATTTTACTCTCGCGTAAGTTTGAAGTGGCAAGGAAAACGTGGGGTTGAATTACATAACGAACTCCAATAGGTGCTGCCACCGACAACCCTTACGGAATTTATACGAACTGTGCCAAAGTCCCAAAGCACGACACGCTTGATTCAAATCATTTTACAAAGTGGCAAAACCCACCACCACAATTATTATCCATTTTTTGTTTTGTTTTATAAGACCGATAAATTATGATTTTTACCTATAATGTCAAAAGTAAAATTATGGCTTCGAAATTATAAACGAAGAAAAAAAAAAGGCTCCGTATTTTTATGATCATTTTATGTGGAAATTCTTCGATTTATAACCAATATAATCATTATGCCCCTTTATAAACAATCAAAAAAGAGGTACGTTCACCACACGTTTCCCTATCACACACACACAAGACACACTAATAAAATAACGAGTTGGTGACATTTTTTATGAAATGTTATACGAGCCGTTTCGAAAAATATACGCGCACTAAACTCTGAAACTAAGTGCTTATTAACCCTGGAGCACTCGCGCTATGAGCATTTCTCTCACACTTATGCTAAAGTTGCCATACTTTTAAACAAGTTTGAGATACAGGCCTCTAGCTTCCTCTAGCTGAGTTTATGTATCACTTCTACTTATAAATGCAACCTGAGCAACAATTAATCATCTCCGGTAATTTACAGAGAGAACTTGTCCATCACTTGCGGTCCGTGTGAGCGTTTCTCTCACGGCGCGAGTTCTCGCGTTGACGTGTTTTTCTGGTTCTTTTTATGTGAGTATTGCATTTATTAGTATTTAGTCTTGTACTAAGTGTTTTATATCAGTGAAAATAACATGTTTACATAATGGCAATGAATAGAAGTCGGAAAATTGTCGAATTAGCCAGACTACAATATGCAGAATTAAATCCACAACCAACTCAACCAACCTTTGACAATCAACTATAAAATTTGGATGATAATGGAGATCGCTATGAAGTGGGGGAGAGTAATGATGACAGTAAACACAAAGACCATAATACGGATGCAGAAGAATCGGATAGTGATGACGAAAGCGATAATATGATAGTTTCATGGAGCCTCAATTGGATGGAGAATATCATTATGTTGGTAAAGATGGCACAACTCGCTGGCTGACTCATCCTCCTCGTCCTAATAAACGCACTCTAATATTATTTTATTTTTAATTAGCTCCTGAGGTACTACAATTTATTATTTTTGTTTTATTAGCAAATGCTACATGTTTCAACTTCGTATAATATTGCAGTAAAATATTTTTGTTATTTTTATTGAATTTTTTTTATGTTGAATGGCCATTTTGCAGCAAAAATGTTTAAAAAAGATTAAATATTGATTTCAACTTGAAAAATACTGGTTTTATTTACATCCTAAGCTTTGATATGGAAAAATATGAAGCGTGAGAGAAATGCTCACACGCGAGTCCTCGTGTTCTCCTGAATGACGCGAGTTCTGCAGGGTTAAGAACTTAATAGACCCTACGGATACTAAAATATAATTTTATTTCATTTTCAACTCGTTTTTGATCTCTCGATTTTTGTTTTCAACATTTTTTTTTGAAAGGGATGAAAGGGACCCAAAATTCAGAGCGTCGCCGCCGTTTTAAGGTGGTTGGTGGTGGTGGAGGCTAACGAAAATTTCGTGTTATAGGTAAAGTTTTGTGTGTAAACAGCCCCGAAAATTCTCGTACGCACGCGGTCACGAGGTGTTTAATTCAGTTTTAGCGGGCCGTCCGGTCGAAATTCCGATAGTTTTACTTGTCGAAAAGTTTGACTTGATTCTTTTAACGTGTTTAAGTTGCGAGGGTGGTTTTTTTTTTGTCACAAAGAAATACTAAGTATTACACCAAAGGGAAAAAATGTGTACCTGCTGCCAAAATTGTGCTAGTAGATAAATCCGTTCTTTTTTAAAAAGCCAATCCATAGACTGCATAGCCTGAAGGTCCATATCCGCAGGGGGCGGTATGGAAGCCGTTGCCGTAGGCTGCATGCGGATCCGCTCTTCTACATCCGCCAGAGCCGTGGTCTTAGCTAAGAACGCCGTGGTGACGGTGGGATTAACCCCAAATCACCCACTTGACCGCGATAACACCATCACTGGTTAAATACGAGGAGTCGGGGCCCTTTAAGATCGCCACTTCACTTTTAATCGGTTACAAAACGTCACTTGTTAAACATAACAACTTAACAAACGAATGTCACTTATTTCTCAAAAGCGACTGTCACTTGTTTCACTTTTTTCATTTGTTTTGTTGTTGTTTTTTTTTTGTTTTCCGTTTTACACACACATCACACACGATAACAACAACAACGACAACAAACAAAACGGCCAGGTAAGGGATCCTCGACAGTTCTCAAAAATTCGTGGCTCTCTTGACAAAAATGAAGTACTTATGACTGTTATTAGTGAAAAGTTTGAATCTTGTGGCGTTGTGGAGGATTATGTATCAGACACCAAAAACTTGACGTGTCTAAAAGTGCTCTTTTTTGTGTCTTAGAAATTCGATTCAAACGATTGCGTGTTTGAAATACATCGAACTTTAGCACGCAAACACCAATTTTTGATCGAAAATGTCTTTCACACAGAAGTAATTTTGGGTCGAATATATAATTATATTTTCGATAATACAAGTTGTCACTTGATTCGGTTATTATAATTGCGTATTAAAATGTGTCCCCCGCGCGCGATCTTAAAAACTTGCACTTTTTTATTGGAAGTCACTCGAAAATTTATTATAAGTAGATAAATAAAATAATAAGGAGAACACACATTAAACGGTGTGCTGAAACTTGAGATCGAGTGTCCGATGGAATTTGCGAAACAAAAAAAAAAAACAGTGTTTTGTTTGTGGTGACGGAACTGATAAAACGAAGTGCCGACAAACAATCGTGTCGAAATCTACGTTCACATGTCTTCGTCGGGATGATCACCCCAACACTGAGTCATAGAGCAGCATGCATGGTGCATCACAGTAGGCGCCTATTCTGTCCCACTCGCGCCAACTACTGTTTCATCAAAAGCTCCGCCTTCATTGTTGATCGTAGGCGCCAACTGACGGTGGCTTAAAGAAATTCATAGAGCGTCTCATTTCACTCTCACTCTAGAGACGTTATATTTCGTTCTCATTCTTCTGTACGACCACATAGACGACCAATACTGAAGCAAAAGGCTAAGATATATTCTTTTTGGTTAAAAATCGAAGTATGTTCTATGTGCGCAAATCGCACCCTACCCCTTTAGTAACTGCTTTTTCTTGTGACTGATGTTTAAGGGATGATGTCATTGCGCATGAGTCGCGCTTCAAATTCTGATACTTCTTGAGAGTGATTTCGAAACACATTACCCCGATACTTGTTGGGGTGAACATCGCCCGTGTTCAAATCACAACAATTCACAAATTCGGCTATAGGATGTTATTTAAAAAACCTATAATAAATTAAAGGAATAAACAATAATTTAGATTATCTCTCGAGATGCGCGGCTATTTTTAAAATGAAAATTGCGAAATAGCCGTCGTATGTAAATTTAAGATTTCGACATCGCTTTTAGGTATTAATTAGCTGAAGCAATTAAAAACTTCCGATTGTTTCCCCATTCCCAATTAGAAAATAGACAACGCGTCAAATTTATACCAAAAGTATAATTTTTGTCATTTCTATTTCAAGATTGAACCTATAATAATGAAAATCATTGTGTATAACGTGCATCATATTATATTTTATTGCGTCCTAAGGGCATTTATCGATTGCGCTGACATGCAGGTTAATTATTTTTACTTTTACAATCATTGAACGCGTGTGCGGATTGGAAAGGATTAAATTTTACAATTTGAAAACGACTGAAACGCACGGGAAGTTGGCGGTTTCTTAAATTAATCCCGAGTGAAAACATAGTTAACCCATTTCCACCTGTAAAATGTCAATTTTATAAAAGAATTTAAAAACTCTGTTACCTACTTCTGATGGTGAAATTGGGACTGTGGAACAATTGGGTCAATTTACTCGTTCATTTTTGCTTTAGTTTTGACAAGAACAGCGTTAGTTTCTCTTTGCGGCGATAACGTTATCGCAAAATTGAAAATTGTTCGGACATTATTCTCATTTCCACTGACATTTGTTAATTCGAACGCAATTTTCGATTGAAATTGTTCATAAAACCGTCGTTTGTTTCCTCTTCTTCACTGTCAAAAAAAATTGAAATTCGTCGGGGAAAATTTCATACTTCACCGACATTTTCGATTCAACGGTGTTAAAAAGCGTCGTTTGTTTCGCATTCTTTATTGTTAAAAAAATTGAAATTTGTCCGGGAAAATTTCATACTTCACCGACATTTTCGATTCAACGGTGTTAAAAAGCGTCGTTTGTTTCGCCTTGTTTCATTGTTAAAAAGAAAATTCAAATTTGTCCGGGAAAACTTTACTTACACTTTACGCATATTGCTTGCATTGTTAGTTCGAACGCAATTTTCGATTCAACGGTGTGAAAAACCGTCGTTTGCTTCGCTTTCTTCATTGTTAAAAAGAAAATTCAAATTAGTCCCGGAAAACTTCACACTTCAGCGAAATTGCTTGAATTGTTAGTTTAAACTCAATTTTTTGTTTTGTAGTTTGTGTAGGTTTTCATAAAACCGTCGATTGTTTTCCATTCCTCATTTAAAAAAAAAATTGAAATTTGGCAGGAGAAACTTCAGACTCACCGAAATTTACTTCAATTATTAGTGCAAAAGCAATTTTCGATTGAACACGGTGTTCGCTTTCACATAACCGGCGAAGGAAAATTAAAAATTGTCCGGGAAAACTTCATACTTCACTGACATTACCTTGAATTATTAGTTTTCCTTTCTTCATTTTAAAAAAAATTGCAAATTGTCAGGGAAAACTTCACACTTCACCGAAATTGCTTGAATTGTAAGTTTAAACTCAATTTTCGTTTGAACCGCGTTACTTTGTGTAAGTTTTCATAAAACCGTTGTTTGTTTTCCTTTCTTCATTTAAACAAAAAATTGCAAATTGTCAGGGAAAACTTCACACTTCACCGAAATTGCTTGAATTGTTAGTTTAAATTCAATTTTCGCTTGAACCGCGTTACTTTGTGTAAGTTTTCATAAAACCGTTGTTTGTTTTCCCTTCTTCGGATTGTTAAAAAAATTGAAATTTGTCAGGGAAAACTTAAGACTTCACCGAATTTCACATCAATTATTAGTTCAAAAGCAATTTCCGATTCAACGGTGTGAAAAACCGTCGTTTGGTTCGCCTTCTTCATTGTTAAAAAGAAAAATTCAAATTAGTCCCGGAAAACTTCACACTTCAGCGAAATTGCTTGAATTGTTAGTTTAAACACAATTTTTTGTTTTGTAGTTTGTGTAGGTTTTCATAAAACCGTCGATTGTTTTCCGTTCCTCATTTAAAAAAAAAATTGAAATTTGTGAGGGAGAACTTCAGATTTCACGAAATTTAGGTACGTACTTCAATTATTAGTTCAAACGCAATTTTCGATTGAAATTGTTATAAAACCGTCGTTTGTTTCGCATTCTTTATTGTTAAAAAAATTGAAATTTGTCCGGGAAAACTTCATACTTCACCGACATTTTCGATTCAACGGTGTTAAAAAGCGTCGTTTGTTTCGCCTTGTTTCATTGTTAAAAAGAAAATTCAAATTTGTCCGGGAAAACTTTACTTACCCTTTACGCAGACGTTTGCTTGCATTGTTAGTTCGAACGCAATTTTCGATTGAACCGTGTTCATTTATGCAAATTTGTCATAAAACCGCAGTTTGCAGCCCCTTCTTCATTTAAAAAAAAAATTGAAACTCGTTCGAGAAAACTTCACCGAAATTTTCGATAAAAACCTTCGTTTGTTTCGTCTTCTTTATTGTTAAAAAGAAAATTCAAATTAGTCCGGAAAAACATCACACTTTACATCAGACATTTGCTTGCATTGTTAATTCAAACGCAATTTTTCATGGAACCGTGTTAGGTTGTCAGTTTTCCTAAAACTGTTGTTTGTTTTCCCTTCTTCATTGTTAAAAAAATTGAAACTTGTGCGAGAAAAGTTTACACCTCTTCACCGACATTCCCTTCAATTATTACTTCAACCGCAATTTTCCATTCAACGGTATTAAGAACCATACTTTGTTTCGTTTTCTTCATTGTTCAAAATAAAATTCAAATTAGTACGGAAAAACTTCACACTTCACTGACATTACCTTGAATTGTTAGTTTAAACTCAATTTTCGCTTGAACCGCGTTACTTTGTGTAAGTTTTCTTAAAACCGTTGTTTGTTTTCCCTTCTTCGCATTGTTAAAAAATTGAAACTTATCAGGGAAAACTTAGACTTCACCGAAATCACATCAATTATTAGTTCAAACGCAATTTCCGATTCAACGGTGTGAAAAACCGTCGTTTGCTTCGCCTTCTTCATTGTTAAAAAGAAAATTCAAATTAGTCCCGGAAAACTTCACACTTCAGCGAAATTGCTTGAATTGTTAGTTTAAACACAATTTTTTGTTTTGTAGTTTGTGTAGGTTTTCATAAAACCGTCGATTGTTTTCCGTTCCTCATTTAAAAAAAAAATTGAAATTTGTGAGGGAGAACTTCAGATTTCACGAAATTTAGGTACGTACTTCAATTATTAGTTCAGTTCGATTCAACCCCGTTAAAAACCGTCGTTTGTTTGCCATTCTTTAATGTTAAAAAAATTGAAATTTGTCTGGAGAAACTTCAGACTCACCGAAATTTACTTCAATTATTAGTTCAAACGCAATTTTCGATTCATAACCCTGTTAAAAACCGTCGTTTGTTTCGCATTCTTTATTGTTAAAAAAATTGAAATTCGTCCGGGAAAATTTCATACTTCACCGACATTTTCGATTCAACGGTGTTAAAAAGCGTCGTTTGTTTCGCCTTGTTTCATTGTTAAAAGAAAATTCAAATTTGTCCGGGAAAACTTTACTTACACTTTACGCAGACGTTTGCTTGCATTGTTAGTTCGAACGCAATTTTCGATTGAACCGTGTTCATTTATGCAAATTTGTCATAAAACCGCAGTTTGTAGCCTCTTCTTCATTTAAAAAAAAAATTGAAACTTGTTCGAGAAAACTTCACCGAAATTTTCGATAAAAACCTTCATTTGTTTCGTCTTCTTTATTGTTAAAAAGAAAATTCAAATTAGTCCGGAAAAACATCACACTTTACATCAGACATTTGCTTGCATTGTTAATTCAAACGCAATTTTTCATGGAACCGTGTTAGGTTGTCAGTTTTCCTAAAACTGTTGTTTGTTTTCCTTTCTTCATTGTTAAAAAAATTGAAACTTGTGCGAGAAAAGTTTACACCTCTTCACCAACATTCCCTTCAATTATTACCTACTTCAACCGCAATTTTCGATTCAACAGTATAAGAACCATACTTTGTTTCGTTTTCTTCATTGTTAAAAATAAAATTCAAATTAGTGCTGAAAAACTTCACACTTCACTGACATTACCTTGAATTGTTAGTTTAAACTCAATTTTCGCTTGAACCGCGTTACTTTGTGTAAATTTTCATAAAACCGTTGTTTGTTTTCCTTTCTTCATTAAAAAAAAAAATTGCAAATTGTCAAGGAAAACTTCACACTTCACCGAAATTGCTTAAATTGTAAGTTTAAACTCAATTTTCGCTTGAACCGCGTTACTTTGTGTAAGTTTTCATAAAACCGTTGTTTGTTTTCCTTTCTTCATTAAAAAAAAAATTGCAAATTGTCAGGGAAAACTTCACACTTCACCGAAATTGCTTAAAATTGTAAGTTTAAACTCAATTTTCGCTTGAACCGCGTTACTTTGTGTAAGTTTTCATAAAACCGTTGTTTGTTTTCCTTTCTTCATTAAAAAAAAAAATTGCAAATTGTCAGGGAAAACTTCACACTTCACCGAAATTGCTTAAAATTGTAAGTTTAAACTCAATTTTCGCTTGAACCGCGTTACTGTGTGTAAGTTTTCATAAAACCGTTGATTGTTTTCCCTTCTTCGCATTGTTAAAAAATTGAAACTTATCAGGGAAAACTTAGACTTCACCGAAATCACATCAATTATTAGTTCAAACGCAATTTCCGATTCAACGGTGTGAAAAACCGTCGTATGATTCGCCTTCTTCATTGTTAAAAAGAAAATTCAAATTAGTCCCGGAAAACATCACACTTCAGCGAAATTGCTTCAATTGTTAGTTTAAACTCAATTTTTTGTTTTGTAGTTTGTGTAGGTTTTCATAAAACCGTCGATTGTTTTCCATTTCTCATTTTAAAAAAAAATTGAAATTTGTGAGGGAGAACTTCAGATTTCACGAAATTTACTTCAATTATTAGTTCAGTTCGATTCAACCCTGTTAAAAACCGTCGTTTGTTTCGCATTCTTTACCTATTGTTAAAAAAATTGAAATTTGTCAGGGAAAACTTCATACTTCACAGACATTTTCGATTCAACGGTGTTAAAAAGCGTCGTTTGTTTCGCCTTGTTTTATTGTTAAAAAGAAAATTCAAATTTGTCCGGGAAAACTTTACTTACACTTTACGCATATTGCTTGCATTGTTAGTTCGAACGCAATTTTCGATTGAATCGTGTTCATTTGTGCAAATTTTTCATAAAACCACAGTTTGTAGCCTCTTCATCATAAAAAAAAATTGAAACTCGTTCGAGAAAACTTCACCGAAATTTTCGATAAAAACCTTCGTTTGTTTCGTCTTCTTTATTGTTAAAAAGAAAAATCAAATTAGTCCGGAAAAACTTCACACTTTACAGACATTTGCTTGCATTGTTAATTCAAACGCAATTTTTCATGGAACCGTGTTAAGTTGTCAGTTTTCCTAAAACTGTTGTTTGTTATCCCTTCTTCATTGTTAAAAAAATTGAAAGTTGTGCGAGAAAAGTTCACACTTCTTCACCGACATTCTCTTCAATTATTACTTCAACCGCAATTTTCCATTCAACGGTATTAAGAACCATACTTTGTTTCGTTTTCTTCATTGTTCAAAATAAAATTCAAATTAGTACGGAAAAACTTCACACTTCACTGACATTACCTTGAATTGTTAGTTTAAACTCAATTTTCGCTTAAACCGCGTTACTTTGTGTAAGTTTTCATAAAACCGTTGTTAGTTTTCCTTTCTTCATTTTAAAAAAAAATTGCAAATTGTCAGGGAAAACTTCACACTTCACCGAAATTGCTTAAATTGTAAGTTTAAACTCAATTTTCGCTTGAACCGCGTTACTTTGTGTAAGTTTTCTTAAAACCGTTGTTTGTTTTCCCTTCTTCATTTAAAAAAAAATTGAAACTTATCAGGGAAAACTTAGACTTCACCGAAATCACATCAATTATTAGTTCAAACGCAATTACCGATTCAACGGTGTGAAAAACCGTCGTTTGCTTCGCCTTCTTCATTGTTAAAAAGAAAATTCAAATTAGTCCCGGAAAACTTCACACTTCAGCGAAATTGCTTGAATTGTTAGTTTAAACTCAATTTTTTGTTTTGTAGTTTGTGTAGGTTTTCATAAAATCGTCGATTGTTTTCCATTCCTCATTTTAAAAAAAAATTGAAATTTGTGAGGGAGAACTTCAGATTTCACGAAATTTAGGTACGTACCTACTTCAATTATTAGTTCAGTTCGATTCAACCCTGTTAAAAACCGTCGTTTGTTTCGCATTCTTTATTGTTAAAAAAATTGAAATTTGTCCGGGAAAACTTCATACTTCACCGACATTTTCGATTCAACGGTGTTAAAAAGCGTCGTTTGTTTCGCCTTGTTTCAATGTTAAAAAGAAAATTCAAATTTGTCCGGGAAAACTTTACTTACACTTTACGCAGACGTTTGCTTGCATTGTTAGTTCGAACGCAATTTTTGATTGAACCGTGTTCATTTATGCAAATTTGTCATAAAACCGCAGTTTGTAGCCTCTTCTTCATTAAAAAAAAATTGAAACTGGTCCGAGAAAACTTCACCGAAATTTTCGATAAAAACCTTCGTTTGTTTCGTCTTCTTTATTGTTAAAAAGAAAATTCAAATTAGTCCGGAAAAACATCACACTTTACATCAGACATTTGCTTGCATTGTTAATTCAAACGCAATTTTTCATGGAACCGTGTTAGGTTGTCAGTTTTCCTAAAACTGTTGTTTGTTTTCCCTTCTTCATTGTTAAAAAAATTGAACCTTGTGCGAGAAAATTTCACACTTCTTCACCGACATTCCCTTCAATTATTACTTCAACCGCAATTTTCGATTCAACGGTATTAAGAACCATACTTTGTCTCGTTTTCTTCATTGTTAAAAATAAAATTCAAATTAGTGCGAAAAAACTTCACACTTCACTGACATTACCTTGAATTGTTAGTTTAAACTCAATTTTCGCTTGAACCGCGTTACTTTGTGTAAGTTTTCATAAAACCGTTGTTTGTTTTCCTTTCTTCATTTAAAAAAAAATTGCAAATTGTCAGGGAAAACTTCACACTTCACCGAAATTGCTTAAATTGTAAGTTTAAACTCAATTTTCGCTTGAACCGCGTTACTTTGTGTAAGTTTTCTTAAAACCGTTGTTTGTTTTCCTTTCTTCATTTAAAAAAAAATTGCAAATTGTCAGGGAAAACTTCACACTTCACCGAAAAAAACCGTCGTTTGTTTCGCCTTCTTCATTGTTCAAGAGAAACTTAAAATTAGTCCGGGAAAACTTCACACTTAGCCGATATTTTGCTTGAATTGTTAGTTGAAACGCAATTTTTGATTCAACGGTGTTAAAAAACGTCGATTGTTTCGCATTTTTTTTTAAGAAGAAAATTCAAATTAGTCTCGGAAAACTTCACACTTGACCCACATCATCGAAAATTGCGTTTGAACTAACAATTCAAGTAAATCTCGGTGAAGTGTGAAGTTTTCCCGGATAAATTTCAATTTTCCTTTTAACAATGAAAAAGTGGAACGTTGTGAGAAATTTTTGAATAGGCGTAGATGGAACCTTATTTGAACATTAAATTTTATGTTAATTAATTAGAAATATTAATTTACTTTTTAACCTGTTTTACTGATCCATTTGCAACACGTACCTACCTATAGAATTTGATTATTTGCCCCCCATATTGTTCATAAATTTTGTTACTTGTCATGGCCTACAATGACTAATTCATAAATTTATTTGTACTTTCGATCTTTGAACGGCCATGTGATACATTTTTATTAGAATCTTGCAAAAATCTAATTTGGTAATTAGATTAAGTTGCACGTAAATTATTTCAAATAACAAATGAATAATTTTAAAGCTAATATTTTTAATTAGGTGTTCTCCTGTAGGTAATTGAACTACATATAACGTAGCCTCGAAAAAGATTAAGACATCGGCCGTAATAAAGTACATCGTGTTTCATTGAACTACATCACTAACTTCCTCAAGAACTCTCTATTAGTATTCTAAGGAGACACCTATTACGGGATTATTTTAATTTTCGCCCTTAATAAGCGTAAAAAGAGGTATTTTTCTTCCATTAACGAACATTACATTATTTAACCGATTCTAAGTTTCCCAAGTAGGTAATTTTAAACTGGACACACTGTATCTCTTTCAATACACCGATAGTATGTATTTGGATTCATTGTCACGAACGCAACATAACAAACAATTAAAGAAATATACAGGGAACAACATTAAAAATGACTTACCTTGCGCCAGTTTCGTCTGCAAATGAAGACGACAGAATGAGCGAATTTAGAAACCGGTGACGCCATCATTTGTTCTTCTAGATCCAGCACTGTAAATAAACAACGATTACTATTTAATTTGTAATTGCACAGGCACAGATTTTTAAACTCAAAAACACGAACGCGCACCGAAGAGCAATTCCGAAATTTATTTAACTACACTTGCGACCGCCACAAAAATCGTAAATCTACTGAACATCATCGAAAAGTTATAGAAAGTCGTTTATCGTTATCAAATTTATATATAAAAACTGGTTACTTTCACATTTTAACACGAATTTTGACTTGAAGTGACGTGATTCACGTAAATTTAAAATCAGGTGCCTAGTTAAAGGAGATAACATAGGAAGAAAACGTATTTGTATTAAAGTAGATGTACTACATGTATATCTACTTTAATGCATGCGCTTCGAAATTGTGTAATTTGTCAAATACAACGGGAAAGACAGCTCAGTCTCTACAGTAGCAGATGTTTACTGATACCACTAAAATTATTTTAATTTAGATATATGTTTACCTACTGGTGAATCATTGTTGTAGCTGAATTTTTTTCATTAATAGAGAATATGTGAGGAACTTACAAATATTTCTGGTATTTTCGGTAAGTATTGCCATACCTATATAAAACTTGAATTATTTCATTGTTTCTTATATTCGGTAGATGTTTCATTTAATCAAGCAAATTAAGTATTGTCCTATATACCTGGCTATTCATTGCGTGCTACTAATTTTTGTTAAGTTTACGAAAACACAATATGGTACATGCCATAAATAAAGCTTGTTTGCCAACTTATTGTATTTCCAAAAATACTTCATCCCCACATACATTTCTTTATCAATTATAAGGGTTCCTGGTATTTCTATGTAGGAATTCCTAATGCGGAAAGGAACTCCTATAACGTTATATCTAAAATTAGCTTCTTGACCTCAAGTTTAAGAAATCAGGGTCAATAACAAAACAAAACGATTTTTAAAACAATAACAAAATTTGGGAGAAAAGGAACAAGTGAGTGAAGCGGTTTACCAAGAAGATTCAAAACAATACAAAATCTTTTACACATCCTTGTGCGAGGATGGCGAACAAAGTTTCAAGCTGGTTTCCACCAAAAACATAATACGTATAATAGGAGCCAAAGAACCAATGTGGGGTTTAAAGAGTATACAACCATACTACGGGAGTGATTAGAGAAGAAAGGGGAGGATATGGAGGCAGTGAGAGACTGACAGGCGGGGTTTAGAAGAGAGGAGGGCGATTGACAATATATAGGTACATATTAAAATAGATAACAAATAAGGAGTTAGAAAAGAAAGGGGGGAAAGTGTACGTGCTGTTTCTAGATACAAAGGTGGCATTCGATAATGTAAATAGAGGGAAGCTGTGGGAAAAAATGAGAAGGGGGGGTGATTTAATAGACACAATGCGGAGACGAAAGTAAGAGTGGAGCAAGCCGTTTGTAACTAATAAAGGTTTGAGACAAGGTTCTCTGTGTGTACATAGGGGAACTGGAGGATAGTCTAAGGAGGAGTCAGAGTGGCGAGAGGGGGGAGTTAAGGTGTGAGTGTTAGCTTATTCGGACTGCGGGGTAGTGAGTGTGGATCAGAGATGGGAACGAAGGAAATACCGTTTATGGAAAGTAGGCATTTCAAAAGTGTGGGGGGGGGGGAAGACTGGAAGTGGGGAAATGAGAAAATTGAAAGTGTGGGGGAGGTGGAGTAATAGCGGTACAGATTGAGGTATAATAACAAGGATGAGGCATATGTTAAGGAGCTGGGCAGAAGCGGGGGAAAGTATTAAGGCGTGTAGGCGGTGATGAGGAGAGGTAGTAGCTATTTAAAAAACTAGTGAAGAGTGTAATGATGTATGGAGTGGAAGGAAAGGGACGTGTTGGAAAGGTATTAGGGTGGAAAGGGAGCCGCCAGGGTACATTGTGCAATACTTAAATGGGAAAAACTATGATACAGGCAGGGAAACTGACGATGAGGTTTGAGGAAAGGATGGAGAGTTGGAGAGGGGGGAGTATACTGCGATTTTTCGGAGAGAGGGGAGGCGAGGACGAATAGAATACAGGCAGCAGGACAGACAGAGGGACAGGGGAGCGATAGGGGAGTGTTTACAATGGAGGAGCTACAATAAAAAAGAAGGGAAACTATAAAAGAGGAGATGATAAGAAGAGACAAAAACACACAGATTCAAGAAAGAAGGAGTTATATTAGGGACGGGAAATATAATGGAAAGTTTGGGGAAATAATAACGGAAGGAGTACCAGGCTAACTTAAGAGGAGGATTTAAGATACGGCAGGAAAAAATGGTGGCGAGGTACGGATCCGCAAAAATGAAGAAAATGAAAACAATAGTACCTAGTGGTGGGAAGACGAGATGAGAAAATGCAGATTGTGCGGTAAGGATTGGGAGAACATGGAACGCATGCTCAGGGAATGTGAGGAGCTAAGAGAAGAGGTAAAAAGTAGGAGAGAGGAGGATAACGGAGAGAGGGGAAGGAATAACATGGGTGGAGGGGGTGGGCGAAAGAAGGAGAGAGAAACTTTTGTTGAAAATGTAAATATTTCCAACACAATAAAGAGACATATCATTATTGCAAGAAAAAGTTATTTTTTAATACTCTTGCAATACTTTTTGAAAGTAAAGCCTTTATCGAACAGTAATTATTATCGAAACAGTATTTTTCCCTAGGATAAGAAGGGGGTCGCTTTTTGAGATCAGTTGGTAAAAAGTGTAATGATGTACGGGGTGGAAATATGGGGATGGAAGGAACGAGAAATATTAGAAAGGGTACAGGAAAGGTATTGCAAATGGGTATTGGGTTTGGACTGGGAGACCCTGAGTTATATTGTACAAGTGGAAGTAAAATGGGAGAAGATAAGGATAAGGGCTGTGAATTTGACGATAAAACATGAGGAAGGGATGGATAGGGGGAGGGGGTTGGATACAGCTGTTGAAAAGAGCTGAATGGAGGTAAATAAAATAAATGAGATAGAAAAGGGGGGATACGCAAGGAGGGAGGTAAAAAGGAGAAGGGAAGTAGGGTGGGGGAGAGCACAAGTGAGAATATTATAATAAGGGATGTGGATACGCAGAATCAAGAGAGAGGGAAGTATAGTGTAAAGTACGGAGTAATAAGGTCGGAAGGGGTGTCGGGATATTTAAGAGGAGGTCTGAGGAGGAATAAAATAGTAGTGAGATTTAGGTGCGAAAACGAAGACAATAGGAATAAATATTGGTCGGAGGAGGACGAGAAAAGGAAGTGTAGATTGCGTGGAGTTCAGGGAAGAAGTTGGAGAGAAATTTTAGGAAGGAATAGGATGGATGGTAGGGGAAAGAAGAAGAAGGATAGGGAACGAGGGGAGGGAAGAGATTGTAAATATGTAAATTGTATGATTATAGTAGGTTAAGGTTAAAGTAAATAAAGAGAGAATACTACTATTAGCTGTTACAATATCACTTTGTATACAGGGTGTTCCTAAATGTCATGTACATACGGAAGGGGGTGATTCTTTGGCTTATTTCATAACTAAAAGTTCGTAATAAACAAAGGTTCGCAAACGCTTCCTTACTATAATGCAAAATTGCGTACCCTATCGCTGTGTCACTCTTACTCGTATCGGTACTGAACCGTCGAGTGAGATAGTCAAATATCAGACCCAACTCTCAGACCCTTCAGGAGCGACGTTAAAACGACTCTTTATAACTTTTCACTCAACGGTTAGAGGAAGGTTTAATATATTTTTTTTCAATTGATACAAAAACGGGAATATGATACTAAATAGTATTTGAAACTAAAAAAAATTTACAATGGCTACATACAAGTTCATACTTACAAAACTCCTTGCGTACTTTATTTAGTAACTCTCTAAAACCTTCGGCATGCAACTTAAGGCTGATGTGAAAATGGAAATCTTAGGTAAAAATATCAAAACATTGGGGTAAAATTAGTAAAATCTTGGGGTAAAATGAATAAAATCATGGGGTAAAATGAATAAAATCTTGGGGCCAAAAGAATGATTCTGTGGGTTAAAATAATAATTTTGGGGGCTAATATAATGATTCTTGGGATCAGAAATCTTGGGACCAAAATAATTGAAAAGCTGGGGTCGAAAAAATAATTCTTGGGGTAAAAATAATAATTCTTGGGCTTAGAGTGGCCGTGAAAATTATCACCTTTTTTATTATTTTATTGCTGTCAAGCAGTACTTATGTTAATTTTCAAAGAAAATTTTTATTTTAAGTTCCAGTCTCGCATTTTTATTTTGCACCTGGCCTCTAATAAGCTGCCCAGCAAACACACATATAAAATATACATACAACATATATAAGATTGAAGTAAATACCCCTACATATGCTTTTTTATATATCAAGTATGTAAGTGTTCTTTAATAAAGTTATATAAACCGTATGTCACAGATTACGTATATTTTACATAATAGTATAGAAACTTACGGATATTCTGTATACAGAAATTCATAAATATATACATACAGGGTGGCCCAACGAAAAGGTAACAGACGGGTTTCTGGCCAGAGGGAATTTTTTTTGGGGAAACGCAAAAACACGTCATTTTTTATATCAAGGGGGACAACTTTCGCCATGATTTTCAACCTAAAGTGATTTCATCCCTTAGTGCTGTGAGAACAACCCCTAAAATTTAAATAGGGATGATGGGGCAAGTGATACGTCGTTTGAAAGGTCTTTCTGTCCTGAATTCAGTGCAATAGTTTTTTTAATATTTTTTTTATTTTTAACCAAAAAAATTGAAGTTCCAAAATGGAAAATGAGGAAAGAGATTGAGGCATTTAAAAACTCAAAAAAGCTCGGACAGGTCAATTGTTTTTTTCTTAGAGAAGCTAGGTACTTTTACTGATATTTGACAACATTGTTTCACCCCTTGGGTACAGGGTAAACAACCCTTAAATTTTTAAATGAAAACAAAGGTTAATTTTTTCTTGTGTTAATTAATAAAACCAGTTTATGCAAATTCAACCCTTATTTTAATAAATGTTCGAAGTGTCTGCCTTCAGCTTCCATGTAATAATACAGATTTTGATTAAATCGTTCCTCCTGATCTCACCCCATTAGATTTTTATTATGGGGTCATGTAAAGAGTAAAGTTTTTTCCACTAGCCTGGAATCTTTGGAGGAGTTACATTACCGTATAGTATATAAATGCGGCCTGATCACTCCTCAAATGTTGCAAAAGTACGGGAAAGATTTAATGAAAATTTGTACTATTGCATGGAAGCTGAAGGCAGGGACTTCGAACATTTATTAAATTAAGGTTGAATTTGTATAAAAGGGTTTTATTAATTAGCACAAGAAAAAATTAACCCTTGTTTTTATTTAAAAATTTAAGGGTTGTTTACCCTGTACCCAAGGGGTGAAACAATGTTGTCAAATATCAGTAAAAGTACCTAGCTTCTCTAAGAAAAAAACAATTGACCTGTCCGAGCTTTTTTGAGTTTTTAAATGCCTCAATCTCTTTCCTCATTTTCCATTTTGGAACTTGAATTTTTTTGGTTAAAAATAAAAAAATATTAAAAAAACTAATGCACTGAATTCAGGACAGAAAGACCTTTCAAATGACGTATCACTTGCCCCATCATCCCTATTTAAATTTTAGGGGTTGTTCTCACAGCACTAAGGGATGAAATCACTTTAGGTTGAAAATCATGGCGAAAGTTGTCTCTCTTGATATAAAAATTGACGTGTTCTTGCGTTTCCCAAAAAAAATTCCCTCTGGCCAGAAATCCGTCTGTTACCTTTTCGTTGGGCCACCCTGTATAGATAATTACATATTACCCATGAAATTTATATGCTGTCATAGTTATATGATTAGATTTATGTACGTTGTATGTAAAATCTTATATGTAAGAAGTATTACATATTTTTTATGTATGCCTTCTGTAAATATAATTATAAATTATCATTACATTATATTATATTGTCGAAAATAAAAGTCCGTTTCTATTTGCGCCGAATAATTAATCGCACGCGCGGGTTTTCTATAACGCCAAAAATTGTAGTTCACGTACCTTTAATATTAGATCCGTATCGACTAAAATGCGTCTAATTTATATAGAAAATAAATAATATAAAATAAATTAAATCCTGGTCATTTTTAACATAAAGGTAGGTATAATCATTGAATAAGACTTCACTCAACGATATAATCAAACAAAATTTAAACTCGCGAAACAGCGGAAAGTTAGGAAGAACGAAATAAAAAAAGGAATGTTTCGAGATTAGCGCAGTGGTACAATGTCGGATACAAAGAAAACACACGTCTGATTTCGGAATTTGCAACGCCCACTCGCAACGGTTCGAATCCGGTTAAGGGAAACTTTTCAAGCAAGTATATAATATCATAATAAACTGTCGGCTTTCAGTTCAGGTAAAAACGGGTTCGTGCAAGAATTAAGTTAAATATAATTAAAAGTACAGTTGCACGTAAAAATGTAGTTTTTTCATTTTTTTGTATGAAACTGCTTAAATAATTTTTTACATTGGTAATAATTACATTATGCTCGAGTAGCTGCCATTTACTCATCGCAACGCTTTTACTAATATTTTTTATGTGAATATTACTTAAAATATACATAAAACGTATATAAATTCATGTACTACAGATATAAAGAATTTACATCTAATAGACATATATATTATTTTGAAAATTGCTGACATCCTGACATTAAATATCTCTTATATTTCTTCCAGTTTTATATAAATCTAAAAAGCTCTTATATAATTTATATGTATTGTATATATAAATGTGTTTGCTGGGTGGCGCCGCCGGCCCTGTGTTGAGGTATATTTAATGCCAAAAAAAATAGGGTTGGCTACTTTAAGATATCCGTTACACTATTACGGTGTATCTGAAAAACTCATTGTTTCTCTCAGTGTATCATCACAAGTATTTTTAAAAGTGTGGGGGGTTAGTTTTAAAATTTTCCGATTTTCCGCATGAAGAAAATCGAAAATTAGTTCTTACTGCTCACGGATGTTATTTTTACTGAAAAATAATTTGAGGAGTTCATAACTTTTTTAAGATTTTCTATTGAGTATAATTGTATTATAGGTTTTCGTGTAGATTCAGATCCGTTCAGAATGGTTAAAAAACTGGGGGGGGGGGGGGGGGGGGGGGTGACACAATTAAAAATAGTTTCGCCAAAAACAATTCAAGATAGCATGTACAGCCTGATATTAACAGTACTAACCGTAATATTGAATTTGTATGTAATTAAGTAGTAGGAAAGTGGACGTTTGACTAAATTTCATTCCAGCCGGCCCGGCCTAACAAAATAAAAAAAAAATTGGCGAACATGTTTGCTTTGAAGCGTCAAAGCTCGGAAACTAAAAATTGAAGTCACACTCAATTCAATAGAGCGAGAGCTTTTATGCATAATGTTAAAGGATTTGATGGCGTTTTGTCAAAAGTTTTGCAGTAAGTAGGTATTGCAACAAGGATTGGACGTTTTGGAGGTTTAAACTAATATTTAAATAAGAACCGTAAATTTGAAATTGAGTGTAGTAAATTCTCAATTCCGATTTACCTCAAACTAAATTGAAGCAAAACAACCCAAATCTACGGCACTTACTGCTCGAGTACGACAACCAAGGGTTTCGATAACCGTAATTATAATTGAAAATTAACCGCGCGAGTACAACAATCTCACGATATTACCACACTATAGCTCAATATTATAAAATTAGGTCAATTTGACCGATCAATTTTTATTAATCAATAAAAATTTTTTACTTCATTATTTATTGTAAACTGTACATGCAAAGAAAACTCGAAGGAAATCTAATAGCCTTTTCGCATGTTTGCCAATGTAATGCATTACTCATCAAGTTGTAAAATAATAAAATCGAAGTTGTTCCTTGACGATTTCCTTGTAAAAATTCAGATTCTAAATGCACCAGAGAGGAACGGATTTTGTTTTCCAAACCGTGCGCCTTATAAAAAAACAACACAAAGGACCAACGACCGTTATAGGCAAAAATTACACATGTAATTCGAATACAATTAATCTAATTCGAAAACCATTCAGAAGATTTAAAATATAAAAATAATTTATATTGATTACATGCTAACGTTTCAGGAACAAACGCCCAAATTATTAATGTAAGAAAAATGAGCTTAAGTGGGTCAAAGCACAATTCGTCTACTCCAGGTGTTTCATTTTAAAACTGATTGATGTATCAAACGACATTGAAAAACGTGCGCAATGTTGAAAAGTGTAACATATTCCACACAGTGCGTGTATGAAAACGTTCCCAGCCCAGCCAGCAAAACTATAGCTAATGGTTCCTTTTAGTGCATAATAATAATACCGGCAGGTATATTAAGGTATTGAACCATAAATATTCTTGTTTTATCTTGAAATAAGGTCGAAGGGGTGTTTGAAAAAAAAAATTGAAAGGGGTGCATCTAAAATCTTGCAATGAGACTGAAAATTTGCTTAAACGCTATTATTAACATAATGATAAAAAGGATTTCGATTTCCGTTTCAAGTGACGAAGAGTTTTTGTCGAATATTTAAAGAGTCCGGACCTTCTGTGTGGTCTTAAGTACACATTTTATAGATTTAGTAATCGATTTTGGGTTCATTTTTTTTCTCCCCCCGTTATTTGCATTTGGCTTGGGAAAAATTTACACCGCAAGAGGTGAAACAAAACAATATCCTGGCCGTGTTTGCTTTACTTACTTTATACGAATATTATATTTAAGTTTACTACTACGCTTTAAATAAATGTTTAAGTAGCAAATACACCTTTGTTGTGAATGCGAGTGGCAGTAAAATTCGTAGAAAGAAACACTGACCAGTAAATATTACACTTGGTTTACGCTGCAGAATAATCAAGGCAACGTCAATTATTCATAACTAGCATAACGTACGCCATGTACTAACATAAATGAGGAAATTTCTATGGATACAATAAGGGTTTATATGATCATGTTACCACCCCTTATTTAATTGTAAAAAAAACACACACATTTTTACTATTGTTAAATAGGACGGTGAAACACTAGGAAAATGTTGTATACTAAACTCAAAGTGAAGAGAAAATGTTTCAAAATCACATTTGCCTAATTAGCACCAAAACTTTACTGTGCATTCATGAAATATAAGTTAATTAATTCCACGACTCTCTACTAACTAACTAATTATTATTATTCAAATACTTATAGCATGAAAAAATTATAGAAAATGGAAAAAATACAGGAGATGGACGTTGGGGTTGGATAGAGAGACGCCAGGAGGAGGAGGAGGAGACGAAAGCGGAAAAAATAAGGATCCAGACAGAAAAGAGAGCAGTGAAATTATTGGGGTAAATGAGTGTATGAGAGAGATAAGAAAAGAACGGATAAGGTATGGGTAAGAGGAGAGGAGGTTGTTTTATGAGAGAGTGGGATATGTGAGAGAGGAGATAGAAAGGAAGGATTAGTAACAAGAGATAAAGATGTCCAAGGGCAGGAAAGGAAAACGAGGATAGGAGAGGGAAGGATACAGATAATGGTGGAAGGCAAGGCCGATTATTTATTGGGTGACATGGGGTTGAAGGAGAAAAGGTTCGGGTGCGGGAACGAGGAAAACGAAAACAAATACTGGTGGGTGGATGAGAAAAGGATGTGTGAGGAACTAAGTGAAGAGAAGATGGATTTTTGACAAGTTAGTAAAGAATGAGATGGGTAACGGTGCGGAGATATGGGGATGGAAGGAGTGAGAGAAATGGAAAAAATACACGAAAAGTACTGGAGATGGGGTTGGATAGAAAGACGCCAGAGTATATCGTGGAGGAGGAGACGAAAGCGGAAAAAATAAGGATCCAGACAGGAAAGAGAGCAGTGAAATATGAGGAGGAAATTATTGGGATAAATGAGTGTATGCGAGAGATAAGTAAAAAACGGATAACAAGAGGAGAGGATATTGTTTTATGAGAGAGTGGGATATACGAGGGAGGAGATAGAAAGGAGAAGAGAGGGAAAGGGATATGATAGGGGGCTTAGTAAGAAGAGATAAAGATGTCCAAGGCCAGGAAAGGAGAACGAGTATAGGAGAGGGAAGGTATAATGAGGGATATGTGGAGATAATGGTGGAAGGCAAGGCCGATTATTTATTAGGTGACATGGGGTTGAAGGAGAAAAGAACGATGGCAAGGTTCAGGTGCGGAAACGAGGAAAACGAAAACAGATACTGGTAGGAGGATGAGAAAAGATGTGTAGAATGTGTGGTGAAGGGAGGGAAAATATATGGCATATGATGAGGGAAGAGGAGAGAGAAGAATGGTGATTTTGGGAGGGAAGGGGTGGAGTGGATGAAGGAGGTGTTGGAGGGAGTTTTTTTTTATGAGGGGTAGGGGAAACAAAGAAAGGGTTTGTGTTGTGTTACTTCCCGAGTACGAAGTAAAAGGGAAGTATTATATTAGTGCTCAAAAAAAAATTCTGGCAAGTTGTCACGAGACTTCCCTCGTATTAACACTTTTTTCAAAAAATAAGTATAGCACAATATATGTACCGGGTGTCCCATTTAACATTAGGTTCTTGAAAATGCATCTTAACAAAAAGTGTGCCGAATCAAAACCTTCGTAGTTTGGGGGGGCATCGGATTCAGACAAAATGGCCCCTCCACAGCCCCGCAAGGGGGCGGGAAGGGGTTCAACTTAAAAATCTGAAATGGGAACATCTATTTTTTATTGCAGATTCGGAAAGAGCGTAAGAAACTATGTTGATTTTAATAGGAAACTTTTTTCTTATTTGCAACAGGTGGCGCTGCAAACAGGGTGTCCCATTTATTCTTACATGGGGTATTTATCGAAATGAGTACATCTGACAAAAAAAGTTTGATGGTTTGGAGGGGGACGTTCGATTCTCTAACAAATGTCACCCCCCGACACCCAGGGGGTGACTTAAATGGAACCCCCTATTTCTGTAATATTCCCAACCTATTAATTATTATTATTATTTGTATTAGACGTGGTCCCAAATGGTTCCCGCACTGCGACTTATTGCGCTCCCTCGCCATTGTCTACAGAATCCTGTCTCTTAACAAAATCCAGGGTTTTAGTATGGCGAATCTTCGTTAATTCTTCTTGTGTAATCTTTTCATTTCCAAGTAAGTGTTCCCTTGCCTTTGTGTTATGCTGCGCATTCCATTGGCAAATGACGTGGCGTGGCCTTCCTTCTTTCTCACTACTTAACGACCTATCAGTTAGTCCCGTGTTGTGCAGGTGTGTGTTCAGTGGCTTGTGACCGTCTCTATCGCAAGCTTTATTTTCGTCCTACTTAACTTTAAGATGGATGCTGCTAAGTCACCGTTTGGAGTTTAAAGAAAGATCTTGGAATCTCCCTTTTGCCTGCGTTATATGTAATTCCACAGGCCGGTTCGGGTTTGTTTGGCGCTTGCCACTTTCGCAAGCTCGTTAGAAACCTAGGTTACCTGCTGGTGAGACTGTGTTACACCTGCCTGGACTTGTGTGCATTCAAGGACCTGAATTGATCACATATGAATCTACTGCTGCAATCGTTGCTTTACTGTCTTGTCAGGGCTGGATGGGAAATTCTGAGGCAACATCCCCCTCCCTCCTCCCCAAACCCATATGAAGTAAAGTACGTACACGCAAAGAAAACTCAATTCGAGGAAGCTTTATTGAAAAAAAATCAGCAGAATTCCTAAGGAGAACAGAGAGGCGTTACAGGGAACCGGAGTTTGAAATCTATTCACAAAGAGATTTTGTTAAAAAATTCTTCAAAAAGAACCCGAATTATGATAATTCAACCAAACCAATAATACTCTGCTATTGTTTTCTGTTGCTCATTTTTTTCTTACCTTTCCCTCTCCCTTTTCCCTAGTTGTTTTTTTACATGGGCAAAGATCATCGACTGGGTGGAAAAAATAGCGACTGTGTGGACATTTGCTCAAGCAGCTGTCAGGATTGCATATACCTCGACTTAGAACACGATCGCTTGTTACCTAATAAGGAGCTCTCAACACATGTTTACCTTTGACGGATACGAAAGGTCGGCTTGAGTTCGTGCCATACTCACACTTTTTCGTCGTACAGACCATATACTGTACATGGCACGTAACTTTCTTCAAATACGAGTAGCGTTGCTCCATTGGAGGAGGTTTGGCGAAGCGTCGATCTCCTAAAAACATCTTTCTTTTGGTTTTGGTTGTCACGAATGAGACGAAAGCACGAAAACCCCATGCGCTGAAATATGTCTCCAAGTCTTTCCTAAGACGTTTTGGCAATTCTGGCAAATTTTGAAAAAGGGGCATCTTGACTCAGTGGAGTGGGACGAAAGGTCATTTCGATATTTCTTGCACTAAAGCCATATTCTTTACCGCTTACACAACCGTCCAGTTACTAGCTCACCACCCTCCTTTTGATTTTCGGTAACGTAGGTTTAATTCAATAATCCAATTGGAACGAGGAGGATGAGACTCACACGATGATCTCCATCACATTTACGATTAACTATAGGCCAAGTTGTGTGTTATTTTACTTGTCTATCTATCTCCTATCTTCAAAAAATTTCAAAAAAGCTTGATTTTGAGTTGCCTTTCTTTTCAAAGTTTAATGCTTGGATGATGGATGATTTAGTAAACAAGCACAGGAGAACAATGGATGGGCGTATTTTTATTTTTTTGAAATCTACGAAATGAAAAAATTATAATTAACGATTAGCTAAACGCTAGCTGATTGAAATGGAGAAAACCGTACTATAAGAAGAGAAAAAGTCAGTAAAAATCAACACTTTTCTTACAGTAACCAACAGGTAGTATGATCTCCCCATTACATGAGGGAATTTGTAAGGCTGGATACTTAACGGCTCTTGAACCGAGCATATATCAGTGACGTGTCCACAACTTTAAAACATCGAGGCAATCAAGCAATTACCTATCCTGAAGGGGAAATCGGACTCCCTTGGGAATTTTTGATGCGGAAACGGCAAAGAACCGAACTTTCATATCACCCAACTGCATTCCAGAGAGAACTGGCGTAAATAACGATTAGCGCCAGAAAAGTTCTCATGGGTACCCATAGAGGAAAAATAATCAAAATTTCCAGGGCACGCTCTTGCACTTACAACACTAACTCTAAGTAACATATAACTGGGCTTTTGAGGTATGGAATCGAAGGATTCTAATCAGGAAGGTAGTACAAAGCACCGGGATATAAGGTGGATATTCACGTGATGCTCATCCTGATCATCCAGATTTAAGACATGTGTTCAAGTCCTGTTACCATTGTACCTTATCGATCGCACATTGACACTTTGAACATTTGACGTCAGTTTGTGTTTCATAAATTTCCACAATTTTCATATTATTCACATCATTCAAAAACTATTGTCTAAACAAAGTGCTAGATTACAAAGAATGATGTCAAACACTGAACAATATGAATTGAATACCATTTTATTCTCCCGCAAGGTCACTTTTTATAGCAAAAAAAAACTGATATAAGCTGTAGTTAACCACATAAGATATTAGATCTTATTATATTATGGCTATCGTTATGAAGGCCGAACAAAGTCGAAAATCAAATTTGATCCTTCATCAAAATTCTATTTTAATGTTCGTCACGTTATAGCCCACAATTTTGAAACAAACGGACTAAGCGTTCATAAGGATACTATTCAGAAATATGGCAGAAGGTAGCCGGATGTTTTCCCACACAATCGTCTTCTTGGACAAAAACTGCAAGGTCATCCATCCGTGACCCTGTTGATTAACTCCGTTATGGGGCCGTTTGAACAGGGTTGTCCTCAAGTTAGGTGGTCTAAGGCGTTGTAAAAGCGTAAAACCTAGCTGAGCACAGAAAATCTTTTGTTTAATAACCCAGCTAATCTTAGAAGACAGAATGGTTCCTCTAGGGTCTACCTCCCGGAGACAGCTAGAGTGCTAAAAAACGCTCACTTTTCACGAGTAATGGAGAATCACCTGGACTGAGGAAGACAAAAATTACTTGTTGTCCCCTCTTGGCCTACTTCACATCTAAATCATATAGTCTAATAGTTTAATTGCCTTTCCCCTTAAGGCACTTGAAAGATTGTGCAACAAGGCTTACTAACATGCTAGAAGAAGATCTATAGAATCAGCTCTACAGTTTGTTGTAGGACAGATTTCGACCATTTCCACTCTGGAATGGAAAATTTACGAGGTTGGCTTGTACGCTCTTGAATCTCAGTGACTCACTGGATTAGACTTATCCAGCTCAAAGGGGGAAAAGTGAATAGGGACTTCTGAAAATGTGTCCTCGCGACCGGGAGACTTTGGATCCTAACCCCAAAAGGCTGTTGATTGGACTAAGTTTTGTTATAGTGATCCTGAACCAAACTCACCATAACTATACTACGTCTTAATAAGGGAAATAAAGGCAACAACCCCCTTAACCGTTACCTATGCAATTACACCACGGTTGGCTATGCCGATGACATAGCAATTCCAATTGTGGTACGTGACAGATTTGAAGAGACCGTATCGGTCGTGATGCAGGGAGCTTTAAATCTAGTGGAAGCATGGTGCGGAGAAGAGGGTCTGTCGGTTAATCCAACAAAAACGAACCTCATTCTCTTCTCACGAAGAAAAGGGCCGACAAAGCTGAAAGACATAGGAATGTATGGCACCAAGGTGAAGGTTGTGGGAGAAGGCAAATACTTGGGAATAACGCTAGACCAAGGGCTAACCTTCAAATCGCACCTAGAGAAGACAGCGAACAAAGCCACAAAGTCCTTGTGGGCTTGCAAGCGAGCGTTCGGAAGCAAGTGGGGCTTATCTCCAATGATGACCCACTGGATATACACCAGAATGATCAGACCGATCATTACGTATGGCTCACTGGTGTGGTGGCATAAAACCTCCACCCAGACGAACATACAGAAACTTAGCAAGGCGCAGCGTAGGGCTTGCCTTGGAATCACGGGGGCAATGATAACCACCCCTACGGCAGCTATGGAGACCCTCTTGAACTTACCGCCACTAAACCTAGCAATTAGGGCAGAGGCGCTCAGAGGGACATACCGGCTGAGAGTTAACGGTGAGGAGGGATCGTCAAGGGTAGGGCACTCGCTCATCTTTGACGAAATCTCCAAAGACAAAACCCAAAACACTGAGAGGATACCCAAAACAGTTTGTCCTATCAAACTGTTTGAGATAACAATCCCCACTCGGCAAGACTGGGAGAGCAATTCCAGTAAAGCGAAGCTTGGAATCGGGTATTACACAGACGGCTCGAAAACCACAAAGGGCACCGACTCTGGAGTATACGGGAGCAATGGACGGGGCTGCAGAATTTCTGTAAGCCTAGGACAGCAAGCGATCGTATTCCAAGCCGAGGTATATGCAATCCTGACGGCGGCTGCTCAACTATTAAAAGAGAACCTTATCAAAAGGAAAATCTTTATAGTGATAGACAGCAAAGCAGCGATTGCAGCAATAGACTCATATGTGGTAAATTCAGGGCTAGTCCTTGAATGCTAAACGCACTAGGTAAGTGCAATTCAGTCACACTAGTGTGGGAACCTGGGCATGCGGGAATCGCAGGTAACCAGGTTGCAGACGGGTTTGCGAGAATGGAAAGCGCAAAACCATTCATAGGACCCGAACCGGCTTGTGGGATTACTTATAACACAGTCAAAAAGGAGATTCAAGCAATACTCACGAAAGAGAATTGCAGACATTGGTCGAAAATTCCAGGACAGAGTCATTCCAAGATCTTCCTGGAAACCCCAAACGGGGACCTAGCTACGTCCATCTTAAAGTTAAGCAGGACGAAGATAAAACTTGCGACAGAAATGGTCACGGGACACTGTCGCATGAACAAACACCTGCACAACATGGGACTGACCGAAAGCCCGACATGCAGGGGTTGTGGTGAGGCAGATGAAACGCCCTATCACGTCATCTACCAATGTGAGGCATTCATAAAGGCAAGGGAACTCCTAGTTGGAAATGAAAAAATTACACAAGAGGAAGCAACGAAGATTCGCCCTACTAAAATCCTGGACTTTGTGAAAGATACAGGTACTCTTGAAGGGTAGACAACACCGAGGAGCACAATAGACCAAAAGGTCGCAGTGCGGGGACCTATTGGGACCACCCCCAGAACCAATAATAATAATAATAATAATAATAATACCTATATGCAATTTACGTGCGTGTGGACCATGTCCAACTTCCTATTTTAATCCAGAATCCAGACATTTAATAAAAAATGGAACTCTGAAAGGGAGAAAAATAAAGGGATTTTTGTTAAAATAAAACTTGTATTTCCTCTTCCTTCCATTTTCAAATTGTCCTCCGATCCTAAAATTTAGTTACATGACCTGCGATTGAGTTTTGAACTTTAGGCAACTGCGTAAAATGAAAATTCCACGTAGTACTGAAAGTGCGCTACGCAACAATGACGAAAACGTTGAAGAAGATCTAATAATGATAATTCAATTTTAAAAATAGAACCTCGAGCAGGAAATACGATATTAATCTGAAGTAAACTTCGTTTTGGGGAGAATGTAAAATTCAAAAACCGTTAAGGATCACCTAAATCGTATTTTCAATGTTTTTACGCCATTAAAATTTAATATTAATTTTTATATACGGTTATGCTAAATTTATTATAATCTTATTGAATAAATATCTAATTATCCATTGAATTAAGTGAATATTCCCATACTTTTGAAATTAGGAAACATCGCAAAAATTTCATTAGTAATAAAAATATCGCCATAATTAATGAAGTAGGCACCATAAAGTCCCATCGCAAAGTATAATTATCACACAAAACTGTAAAGAAAAAACGACGAATTTTTACAATTTTCTCATCGCCGCGCGAATCAAGGAAATTTTTGCTTTAAAAAGAAACCCATTTATTCAAACGGATGAAAAAGTAAAAGTTTACCTGCACAATCCTGTCATTTTATATTATGAACGCAATTGAAAGAGAGTCCTTTTTAAATGGGGTCAAATTCCGACCAAAATCTTCTTTTTTTTTTATTGCCTCAAGGACATAACCCATTCACGAACCTTTAATATATCATCTGATCTATTGAACTATAAGCTCCTTATTTAAATATAGGCCGCACATATTTAAAGTGTGGGACCGAGATTTGCATACCGGGGCGCATCTGGTTTTTACCATAATTTGTTTATTTAAGTATTCAAATGTATGTATAGAGATACTATGTTTGCTTACTAGAGAAAAGGGTTGAAATATAAGATGTATTGACGCTTGATTTATTAATAGCTAATCCGTGTGAGATTTTTTCCAAACTTTCTCAAGTTGAGATCTATAAATTTAGTATTGAAGTCTCTGTGGCTTCTTTTATGTCCCATATTATTACGTTTTTATTTACTTAGTTATGAATATTTGATCTTTTAACGGCTCCGATTTTAGATCACCCTTCAAAGAACGTATCCATCATCCATATTTCTCAAGATATACATTTTTTCACATTTTTACAGTAACTTTACAGCTTTAGGTTGGTAGTGCTAAATAATTAGGGAGAACACTACCAAAAAAAAATACAAAACGTACAAAGAGAATGCAAAATGGAAACAAACCGACGTGATCTTTAGAAGAGCTTTAGCGAAGGCGTTTGAATCTTGGAATGATGAATATTTCAGGGAAAATGTCCTGAATGTCCTTAGTAAATACTGTTTTCAAGGATAATGCTATTTAGTCCAAGAGCTGGCTGCAAAAAAGCTGGCCTATCGAGTAACAGCATGAAATGATTTTTAAACGCTGGTACTTATACAGACCATCCATAAAATCTTTGGCTGTCTAGTGCCTGGGCGGAACTTGTGCAGAAATTCGCCATGCCCTCTCTCCAGAATATTTTTTGACACATTACTGTACCTATCGAGTAACAGCATGAAATTACTCTTAAAACATAGCTTTTATACAGTTAAAAAGAATAAAATTGTCTGCCTTGTTAAATCTTGTGCAATGCCTAGGCAGAAAACTTTTTTTTAATTTTTTTTTGGCACGTTTCTGTACCTATCGAGTAACAACTTCAAACTATAACCAAATTATAGTTTGAACATAACTCTATAAGAAAAATCATGGCTGCCTCGTTAAATCCTGTGCTAATGCCTAGGCATAAAACATTCTCTTTCTCAAAGTGTTATGTTACCACTAATACAACTATCATAGAAGTACTTAGGGATAAACAAAGAATCGTCCAATGAACAATTATAATGATTTCGACAAAACAATTTTATAGTATAAAATATTTAGTAATAGTATACAGGGTGTTTTTTGGAAGCTTTAGTTAGACATTTCTTGGAAAGTTTTATAGACAGGTTTTTGAAAATTTGAACTTAGGGGTTATTCTGAAAACCGAATCGATGTAAAATATTTTCAAAATGGTAGCGCTTCCGGAAATGCCGGAAGTAACTGGAAACTTCGTTTTTTTAAATGGGAACTATTGCATTTTTGGATTCTACGTGACATTTTAGTTCTTTTAATACCCACATGTCAATAATCAATATCTACAAGTTATGGTTTTTAAGTTATTTTCACTTATTTAAAAAAAAATAGTTGCAGCTGTGGTAACCGAGTATTCTCCAAAATACAATAAACCTCGAGCACTTTTGAAATACATCTCGATTCAAAGGATTTTAATCGCACCAGCAAAGCGAATTAGGGCGATTAAATCTTTACTAAATTTGGCCCAGTCTGACCAAACAAGGTTCCCAAAGAATCTTCCTGGTTCCTCAACATTAGATATTCGCGAAACTCAATTCGTCTTGAGAGGTCAACTGGTTGCATCAAATGCCCATTATGATCAGAAAATGAGCGATAATGGCAGTTTTTTAGGGTTTTTTAGATACAACTAATATTTACGCCCAAAGCAATTACCTAGTGAAGCACGCCGTGAAATATCCAAGTACATTAATAATTTAAGCTTCATCTTTAACATAGGGTCTTAATCTAGGTAATTGTTTTGGTGGTACAAAGCTTCCAATATTCGAACAATTTCATTTGGTCGGTTTCAATTGTTGGTACGTTCACTAGGACGCGGTCTTTCTGGATATCGTTCAATGAACGTATGACAAGAATGTGACACGATTCTATCCATTTCACCATAAATAACAATTAGATTCCAAAAATCTTAATATGTAAAACCATTGCGCGCCATATTTTTCCATTATTGAAAAACTTATGTTAACCTGTAACAGGTGACGGTTTAGTATCACTTGATTTGTTCAAAATTCGATTGCCATGGTCCATGTCACGGTCGACTACTAAAAAAATCCAAAAAACTGGTATCAATGCGATGAAATTGGAATAAGTCAGAAACTATTAAAGATAGGGATAGGAACACGTAATACCAAAACATGTCCATTTTGATTCTCTATCAAATGCAATAGTAAGAAACTGGTCATTTCATTTAAAAAATCTGAGTTTTTAGTCTTTGAACTTTCCTATATTTGGAGCCCTATAGTTGCGAGCTCATACGCAACTTAACTTTCTTTAAGTGCACCAAAAGAAAGCCTTATTCCTCCTCTATACGCTAGAGAAAACTTGATTGCCATAGCTACAACGGTTTTCAAGTAATGATTCCTAAATTACCGTCTGCAGCCGCCATTTTTTTTTAAATAAGTGAAAATAACTGAAAAACCATAACTTGTGGGTATTAAAAAAACTAAAATTTCACGTAGAATCCAAAAATGCAATAGTTCCCATTTAAAAAACGAAGTTTCCAGCTACTTCCGGCATTTCCGGAAGCGCTACCATTTTGAAAATATTTTACATCGATTTGGTTTTCAGAATAACCCCTAAGTTCAAATTTTCAAAAACCTATCTATAAAACTTTCCCAGAAATGTCTAACTAAAGCTCCCAAAAAACACCCTGTATACTATTACTAAATATTTTATATTATAAAATTGTTTTGTCGAAATCGTTATAATTGTTCATTGGACGATTCTTTGTTTATCCCTAAGTACTTCTATGATAGTTGTATTAGTGGTGTCATAACACTTTGAGAAAGAGAATGTTTTCTGCCTAGGCTATTAGCACAGGATTTAACGAGGCAGCCATGATTTTTCGTATAGATTTATGTTCAAACTATAATTTAGTTATAGTTTGAAGTTGTTACTCGATAGGTACAGAAACGTGCCAAAAAAAAATTAAAAAAACTTGTCTGCCTAGGTATAGCACAAGATTTAACAAGGCAGACAATTTTTTTCTTTTATAACTGAATAAAAGCTATAGAACATAGAAAACCAATCTACACTTTTTTTCTCAATAGTTTCGTTTGGACTCGAAATTTGATTCTGAGTGTAAAAAACTTTCTTATTTCTTCTCCATATTCCCCTTACACGTTTCTTTCCTTTAGAACCACATCTTCTGGTTTTAATCACTTATTCACGCAATTCACTTCTACTCCTACCCATTAATATAGGGCAACTCTTCTCTAATTCGCCATTTTCCACGCGAAGGGCTTGCAAAATTGATTCACACTTCTTCCATTGCCGATCTAACTTAATGTTAATCTTCAAAAATCCGGTGTTCTCAGGTTCTTCACCCTTATCTTCTGTTACCATTAATTTTAATTTCACCGATGTCTTGTTATTCTCACCTTGGTTTAGAAACTTCCTCGTTCCCGCACCTACATCTCGCTACCATCCTCTCCCTTTTCATACTCAATCCTCCCCCGGCATTTCTTTCGCAATTATCTCTTCATACCTCCCCATCCTCCTTCAACTTCTCCTCTACACCTCCTCCCTTTCATACCCTCCTCTTCTATAGTATCTCTTCCTGTCCTCCTCCCCGTATTCTATTCTTCCCCCCTTCACCTCCCTCCAACAGCTTATGCAGTATACTCCCCCCTCTCCAACTCTCCATTCCTTCCTCATACCGCTAGACTCCCTGCCGGTATCCTTATTTTTTCCGATTTAACTTCCTCTTGTACTATGTACCCTGGCGTCTCCCTTTCCAACTCCAACACTCATCTCCAATATCATTCCTGTACTCTTTCCAACACCTCCCTTTCCCTCCATCCCCGCGCTTCCATTCCATACATCATTACACTTTTCACCAGTTTATCAAATAACCACCCCCTCCTGCTCACCTCATTCCCGAACACTCTTTCCCCCAAACCCCATACCTATACCAATATTTCTTCTCCCCTTCTGCCTAACTCCTTAACATGTGCCTCGTCCTTGTTATCGTACC
Source organism: Pyrocoelia pectoralis (assembly GCA_036250285.1). Classification (NCBI taxonomy): domain Eukaryota; kingdom Metazoa; phylum Arthropoda; class Insecta; order Coleoptera; family Lampyridae; genus Pyrocoelia; species Pyrocoelia pectoralis. The sequence goes on from CM070083.1 coordinate 26,238,344, forward strand.
TCAGTCTGTACCCCAAATACACTACCTCCCCCACATTTTTAATGTCCCCACTTCCCCACTTCCGTTCCACTGTTGGTCTTCCTCACCACCCTTTTTGAAACACCATCATACTCCTATCCATAAATCCCCTTACTGTGCTTAGCATTTCCCTCATTTCCCCCTCTGACACCGCCGTCACTACCACATCGTCCGCATAAGCTAACACCCACACCTTTACACCCTCCTGCATCATTTTTAATAGAAATTTAATAGAAAACCTGCGGCTACTTGTAGGCATACTTTCTGGACACTGTAAACTTAACAAGCACATGCACCGCATGGGCTTGGTAGATTCACCATCTGTAGAGGATGCCACACAGACCACGAGACGGCGCAACACATACTGTGTGAATGTCCCGTACTTGTCAAATTAAGACGATCCATGTTGGGAGAATCATGGCCGGACATGGCTAAGATTAGAGCCGCTTCCCCGTCCAGCATCCTCAGGTTTATCTCACGTGTGGAATGGCTTGAGTGACGCTGCGGAGTCGAACGACTCTAATCAGGGCCCGAATAAGTGGCCTAGGTGCGTGTGGGATTTCCCACCCTCCCATTGAAATCCAGAATCCCCCTCCTTGTCATTGTTTCCCACAGTTTTCCCATATTTACATTATCGAAGGCTGCCTTAAAATAACGCATCCCCCCTCTTTTTTCTAACTCCTCATTTACCAATTGCTTCAGTTCGTTCCCAGTATTACCCACAGCAATTTATCTTTTTTGCTACCAAAAATTTGGAAATTTGGTCGGAAACTTTTTGGTTATTTTTCCTGTGACACCTCATTTAGCCTTGAGCTGACTACACAATCATGCGTGGGTTCTTCTGTATTAACACTTGATAAATATTTTTAGGCATAACGCTTAATTGACTTTCTGTATCGATTAATTTTTTTCCAATTTTCCGCCAAACAAATATGGAAGATCTTCTTTGTCAGTTCGACTTCTAAATTTATTTCACAGTTTTGATTGGATGTGTCAACGGTCATATTTCCCGGTGGCTCATAGCTTATCTGGCTTATCTGGTCAACGACCCCTCTCAACGTTTCTGTGCTGTCTTCGATAGGCATCGACATCTTAAGGATGATGATAGTCTCTTCGATCGTACCTCCATGAATTTTTTCTTCGAGGTGGTCCATATCACCCTCTTTCTCGTCTGCATCCGACCGTACTAAAATTTCGTCGATATTCTTGATGTCGATTCTCGTATCTTTCGTTGTTTCCTCTTCTTCGTCTATTGTTATTTGCATTATTTTCGTTTCGCCTTCTCTTGACTCTTTTCTAATATTTCAACGAGACCTTTTATCGTTTTGGGTTGTGCGGAACCGCAGTCTTATCTTGTTTGGTACTTCACTTGACCAGAATTGTTCGAAAAATGCTGCTTTATAATTTTCAAAATGGTGACGTATAGGTCACATTCTCGTCTAAACAATCTCACGTTAAGTTCAATTTATTCTCCTCCTTTATGTTGAGATTCAGACAGTAATTTTCTAAGGATTTAATAATATTCACTGGGTTTCCATTAAATTCCTTTGGTATCTGTGCCAAAATGACAATGGTGGCTTGGTTCACAGTTGTGATATTCATGACTTCTCAGAAATTTCTTCTTTTAGAGTTGTAATGTATTCTTCGTTTCTTGTTATTCATCGCTCACCTTCTCTTCATTTAAAGTTAATTTACTGTCGAAATCATCACATGACGTTTAAAATATTCATTTCTTTCTTCAATTTGCTTTATTTTGCTTTCTTGTTCGTAAATGTGTTTATTAGTATCTTCTTTGTGTTTTCTAATTTCTTCGTTACATTTCGTAATTGTTTCATTTTGACTTTTTCTCTAATTCGATATTATTCATTTCTTATTTTAATGCCTCTTTTAATTCTTCTTGGCCAGTCTATCATTTCTTCCCGAACTGCTTGTTGTCCTGCAATCATTTCTTCTTGAACTAGTTTTTGCCCTGCTTCTATATTTTTTTGGCTTATTTCTTCTTAATCAGATTCTAAAATTAACTTTTTGTGCTTGAGTTTGCGAAGCTTCTACGATTTGTTGACTTTCCTCGCCAAATATGACGTTTTCACCAACGTTTGTATTCGCCATCTTGTTTACTTTAACTATTTCAGATGGTTGCCTTACAGGTTTCGTAAATACCTAATAAACATGATAGAGTTGGTACAAGAAGCGAGAACGAGAAACAGGAATCGGACGAAAGTAATTGACATTCTTACAGAATATAAATTACGAATAACGAACATAAGGACATTAATGGAAAGAACAACAAACAGAACTTCCGTAAGAGGGCGTACAGGTAAGTATTTCAAAGATTGGGTGTCTCAAACCAAGCATTTTTCCCAAATAAACTGAGGATCGGTAACGTTCCGTTTACCCTTTTCAATTTTGCATTTTTTTTTAATTTCTACTCTTAAAAAAAATCCCATCTCAAAGAAATTTGGTTGTTTTTTTCGAAATTTCAAAAATAATTTTGGATTCATCATTTTTATCTCCAAAAACCTCCCAGGATACCAAACGTCGTCGAGGTGAGGATTTTTTTCGTACCCCCCTCATCTTGAAATAGGGATCTTTAAAAAATCTTTGGAAAATCGTAAATAGCATTGTAAATAACATTGTAAAATGTAGAAAAGCATCGCGATTACTCTCTGCAGTCGTTGGTGGCGAAAAGGGCGATGATGACGACCAGAACTGTATAGTACATAGACAATTTGGGAATGAGAAATTGCTACCCAACTCAATTTATTTTTGGCATTTCATGTGTAAAATATATTTCAGAAATTTCGTGACAATAGTAGTACTCTTTATACCTTCAAGTTCAGACCTAAATATTATTAAATTTGAAATAAAGACTTTATATAATAATATTAAATTTAATCTTTGAGCGAAGTAGAGAAGTCATAGGGTAGCAAATTGTGTTTGTGGAAACTGAGGGAGGACATCTTTGACAATTTATATAGTAAATAATTACGCACAAAACTAACTTTCGGCAATTGCACGCTAAATAAAATAGCCAGGAATTAATTCAATTTCGCGCAATAGTATTTGTGGTGCTTCAGGCGATGCTCTATATGTACGTATACGTATTAAGCTAAAATACTAAAATTGTTATTCTGTTGTTAATTGTTCTCCAAGTTTCTAATGGTTACATGCGTTGACTTTTGTAATAAATGTCTTATTCACAGTTAACTTTGTGTATCGTCCCGACAAAACAATTGTTTACTACTAATATGCGGGACGGTCATTTTTCAAAATAATAGTGGTCCATTAAGACATGCACGGGACACCCCATTATTTATTGCCTAAACTATCTTGAAACGAGTTCAACGTTTGACAAAATTAACAGGTTCTTCCAATTAGTTGATTAATTCTTATCATTAAACCCACCCCCTTCAATAATTATTTAGAGAAGTCGTACAAAGAGTAAAGCTTATCCCAGGTGTCTCAAAGTCTGATCTATGAAAGTAATCACCCAACTACGTTTTAACATCCTATTCCGATAAATGGGAGGGAATGACATACGGCAAAGAAATATAATAGATATCCAATTACAAGAACAGAATCGACCATATGCCTTTTGCTAATTGTTATTACTTTGGTTCAATATCTGTTATTACTCCGAAAACACGGTTTACACCACTCCACTTAATATAGTTTATGTCGCTTTTCTTTGGACCAACGTAAATTGTATTTTCCCTTCAACTTCATCCCTCCAGGGGGGTAACCTTTCGAACGTACGCCTCAGAAAAAAACACGGTACGTACGTGTATCGATGACTTTTCTAAAAATATATTCGTCCGGAAATACGTTAAATATCGGACCGGTTTAAAACAAACTTTGTCTTCGAAATTCAGAAATTGGCAATGTGCTTTAAAACAATTAAAACTAACTCGGAAGGGTTGAATCGAAAAAAGTGGATGATTTGTAGAAATAGGGGTAGCGTCTCCCTCGATTCTATAAGGCTTTAGTTAATTTTATACCCTCTGATGTTTGAACATTACCGATGCCTAAATTAATTTGTTCTTTTTATGGCTATAATTACATATAAAGATTTTTTTCTTTTTGATATACCTATAATACTATGTGCGCCAGTAGATTAAACCGACGGCGCGGCGGTAAGACGGTAAAACAAATCGAGCTAAGATTCATCATAAATCTTCTACGTTGATGTTGCCTGAATTATTGCTTATAGGAGGAAAAATTAAATTTTAAAACGAAAATTTATTTGTGTTGGTACCGTAAGTTTTGTGTTCTTCTCCGCATGTGGATTAATTTACAGGGTAACGCTCAAGTGCAAATTTCTCAGTTTTAATTGCGCTTTGCATTGCCAAATTAGATTATCATATCAAATTGGATTAGATTCCGTCAAGTAACTTTATGACATTTTAAGATGTGATCTATTTCAATGAGAAAAGTTAAGTTGGCCGAATGTATCATGAAATTATTACTTTTTGGCGCAAGTTCAAATTGTGCGCAGATTATGCGCATTTATCTAACCACATGGAAATGGTAAGATTAATCCTTGAAGATTAGTCCAAAATCACAGAAAGGGACCCTACTGACAAAAGGATGGATGCGAAAGCAATAGCGATGGCTCAAAAACATAAAAAAACGCAAAAAAATTTTAAAACAAAAATTTCATTAACCTTGTTAGAAGACGAAGGGAGTGAAGCGATTCAAAACTTCTGAAAGTTTTTGGTGACCCTTGGACCAAACATTTTGGATAACGTAATCTTAAAAATTGGGTGTTGCCCATAAAAGCAATATGTTTTGTATCCCACGTAGCACCGTTTATTGGCGTTAGCTTGGCGAAAATGGGCCTAATATAGAGAGATTGGGGCAAGATTGTCGGACTACAGCCAATATTGGTTTGAATATATTTTTGTAATATTATACAGATATTGGAAATACAATATTTAGTGAATATAAGAACAATATTTGCAATATTTAGTAAATATTGCTATTTAATGTAAATTCAAATATTGTACAGTACCAATATTGCATGTACAATATTACTAAATATTGAAAATCTATATTTAAGCAATATAACATAGGTACATATTTGCAATATTAAGTAAATATTGATATTCAATGTAAATTCAAATATTGTACATACAACAATGTACCAACATTGCGTGTACAATATTACTAAATATTATAATCGATATTTAAACAATATAGCATACATATTTACAATATTTAGTAAACATTGCTATACTTACAATATAAAGTCAATATTTATTTGTCAATAACATAACAATATTGTGTTTTCAATATTACTGGATATTTAAAATGATATATTTAGGCTACATGGAAAAAATATTCATAAAAATAACGTTAATAACTTGACACAAAATCCGCCGAATGTTAATTTTCGACGATTTCGAGATATCAAAAAAAACAAAATATAATATGTACGCCCTCCTCAATATTTTATAGTGTTCAACTTTAAATTCCAGCAGAAGCGTTTTTCAGCATCGCCGATTCGGCCTGGGGAAGGAACCACCGGAGCACATGGAGCCCTGCAGGCGCTGCGCACTGGGAAATAGTCTCTCGGAAGAGTTAGGGCTCTGGGGTGGCGCAGGTCGCCCCCTTTCCTACTATTTCGGGACACATTACAAAACAATAGTGGACTAATATCGTATAAATATTTTCCTCAATATTGAAATAATATCGGTTAGTAATATTTAGCCAATATGTAAAATTGTTCACATTTCAATATTTTACATTAATATTCTACCAATATATATTTACAATGAAATGCCAATATTATACCAATATTAAATGCTACATTGGTAGCTTTACACAATCTCTAGTAAAGAGTCAAAATTATCTGAGAAAGTAGTGTATTTAGATAAAGAGCAACTAAGGAGTAATTAATTTAGAGCGGAGAACATTTTTACTTTGGTTCTTGATACACCCTGTATACTAAGTAGAGCTTTTGCAAACTGAAGGTAGAGAATATGGATTGTGGTGGTGATGGGGGTGAAACAATTTTTTCTAACTAAATACAGAGCGTGAAACAGTACCTACCACGATGTACTTCTACCCGATCCAAGCTACTAGTGTATAACATTCAAACAGCGAGCAAATTATGAAAATGTAAAGAAATATACCATTTAAAAAATTGGAATTTGGTTTAGCCTCATTTTACAAATCGCCCTGTAAACATTCTAAATGATCGCTTACATTGGCACCTATATATTTAATCTTTCTTCGTATCGATAATAATAAATCGGTTATGGAGTTTCGACACACTCATGGGACACCCTGTATATGGATCAGGGTCCTTCAGATAGCACAATTTAAGCACAAGCTTCTTAGTAAATTACAGGCAAAAATGTTGGACCTCGCACCACCATTTCAGTCACCTGCCCTCAAGACTCTTCGGTTGTAAAAGAGAATATTATGCCACATTTAGGATAAGTGACTATGGACGCTCCAGAGTCTAAGAATTGACAGTAGCAAGTTCACGTTTACAACCATATTGTGTAGTTAACAATTTGCGTTGGTACCAGTAACCTTATCCTGAAATAATTTGAGGCTTTCGCGGTTCCTCGAACTGGCAAGATAACCAGTTTTTGGCTTCAACCGCGTCGTTATATTTATTCCGCAGCCTGCGTTGAAAAGCTTGCCTTGTCTTTTCCCTTGTGAGCCAAAACAAGGATTCCGTCCTCTTAGCTCCCGATGGCGGTGAGCTGTTAAGTCTAGGTTTCCCAGGCCTGACTGCTGAATGTGACGTTTCGCTTCCATCTTCAGGGTGATAGGTTACGTACCGGAATTTATATGGTTCTTTTTCGCTAATTTCGCTGACCGTCTCAATTCTCACATTCCAGGAGTCAGACCCGGCAAACCTATACTTAACCGCTCACCACCGTCAGTAGCTAAGAGGATGGATAATCGTACCAAAAATCCTTGTTTTGGCTCACAAGGAAAAAGGCAAGGGCAACGCAGGCTATGGAACAAATACAACGACGTGGTATATGTCGAAAACTGGTTATCTTGACAACCTCTTACCTTTGTTTCAAGCAGCACAACCTTTGCACGATTCTAGTTTATTCGTCATAGTTTGTCAATTTCGCCAATGAGCACGTTGAGATAAGTTCGAAGGTGACAGAAAGTACTTAGTGATGAAATTCCGAAACAGAAGAAAGTGAGATGATGAGAGAACCAATGAAAAGTAATGAAGAAATCGTAGGAAGAATGAAGGAAGAAACAAGCGAGAAAAATGAAAGGTTCTTCAATAGCTTAAAAGCTACAAAGAGATAACAGTAACAACCAAAGAAAAGTAGCAGTAGTAGTACCAGAATCTAAGAACAACAACCGGGATGTATGTGATCTATAAAAAAAGGCAGACTCAAAAAAAGATGGCAGGAGAAGTAAGAAACATTCACTGTGAAAAAATAAGATGAATGGAAGTCAATACCATAGAAAAGTTGTCCTGGTAAATACCGATTTCGTGGTTCTGTGTTTGATGTATTTGCCTTTTGTGCTCAAATTGCTGTCGTTCTGTGTGCTCTTGTTTAGGAGCCCTGGGCAAAATGTTTGTGTGTTTATCTTTAAGTTACCATCAGGGTTCTGGATCTTGGGCAATTCTGGTCACCAGATCTTCCTCGAATTCTACTGGAGTTTCACCCAAAAATAAAAAGCAAAAGAGAAATGGGATGGAGTCCCATCGTGTTGAAACCACATTAACATTCTTCCAACTATTCAGTCTCACGTGTTGGTGAGTATTGATGAAGAAGTTGCTCCCCAAGCACTTGCTACGTGATTTGCTCCCATTTTATGAAAAAACCCTTTCGGGTTTAAGCAAATAATGGAAAAGGGCATAAAGTAATGGTAACTCAGTCTAAAGGGGTAAATTTCAATTTTTGGAGTGATTTAATCTATACCACCTGTTTGTTTTGTCTCGACAAGCTGACTACTGGTCGGTTGTGAAAAATCCCTTGATTTGTAATATACGTAGTGGTCAGAAAGGTAGGAACTTCCGCCTCAGTTTTTTTATTCGTAATCATTACGTTTACTACTTAAGATATTTTTAAATAAGCCCTTCTAGCATGAATGACCAGCTCACGTGGGGGAATGGCAGTTGTCTTGACAAATTAAACTGTCTTTAACCGAAAACGGAATATAATCAACCGGAAACGTCAGTGCAACAAACTCATCAATACATATCGAACAGGTGTATCGCTTAAGAACGTTATATTATAACGAATCTTGTTGCAAGAACATTTCGTTTCAACAATCTAAATTGAATCGCATAAAATTTGAAAAGGTAAATATGGAGGGTTTAAAATAGCGGTGTGCTCTCTCCGCCGACGCCGCCGTCGCCAGTAATTTAGCAAGTGGTCCCAATAAATCGCACAGTGACAGTGACTTCGGTCACAAAACTGAATTCCAGCCTGCAATAGTTCATTTACTACAGTGTACACCCGAGCTATTACGCCACTAATTGAGAATTGCATTAAGACCGTAAATTTCAAAAGTCGCCGCTTCTGTCTATTGTCCTGTTTCGAGGGAATAGAATTTCGAGCGGAAGTTCTCGAATTTTTTTTTATATTCCTCACTTTTATTATGTAGTCGATTTTTTTCCATAACTCTCATTTGAAAAAACGGTTTATTTAAGGGAGGATGTAAAAATATACAGGAGTTCGCATAAAAATTCCGATCTACGTTCATGTTTGTGCAGAAAACTTGTTAAACGGCCCTGTCGACATTAAGATGAATTTTCACCTTCCAAAGCTGCAGACAAAGTCTCTGTAGAGCCTGTCCAAATTTAAAGAGGATTACGATGAGATCTTTATTCGCGCCTTACTAGAGTTTCCAATTTAAAACGATAAATTTTTGATCGGAAGTTGTCCCAATCGAGCATTGAGAATCCCCCCCCCCCCTCCCCATCACCGTTAGCGATTAAAGATAGGAATAAGACAATATTTTCATCGACAAAACAGAAACAAAAAGGCGAACAGTGGAAATAGTGGAAATCACACATTAATATTGAGAAGAACAAAAGGCAAAATGATATAAATACCTACATAAACGAGGAATCCGATGAAAAACAACGAAAGATACAAAGAATTATTCAAAATGAAGCAAAAGAAGAACTAGGGAAAAGTGAAAAGCGAAGTAATACAAAAAAAAACAGAGACAGACAAGAAAAGACACGTGGAGGGTGGGAAGCATAAAGAAAAAGAAGAGGAAATCGTGGAGGAAATAAGGAAACAATGAGTGGAGATATTGTAGGAACAAAATGAAAAAAATAGGCATGCCAGAAGTAAATGTAAACGACGGTGCGGGGGAGGGGAGGAGTATTGATTATAATACCAGACGAATTGAAGAATATGTAAATGAGAAAATAGAGTTGACAAAGAGGTATGGATGGTAATAATACCTTATTTCTATGTAGATCTACAAGAAGTAATCGATGATGAAGAAGAAAATATGGGAGACCTAAACGGAAGAGCAGGAGATCCAAATGGAGATATAGAAGTGTACGTGCGAATGGAGGGAGAAGAACGAAGACCAAGAAAAGACAGTAGAAGGTGGTAAAAAATGTAAAGCTCACAAGAGATGCTGAAATAAGAAACCATAATTTATTAAACGGATGCAGGAAATTACAAGGAAATAGGAGCGGGAGTACCACAAGGCTCAGTGATAGGACCAACACTCTGGAACGTCCTATACGACTACCTGATGAGACTAAAATATCCAGACGACGCACGTAGCCATAGTGGCATCAGCCACAACTAAAAAAGTCCTAAAGTTGGTCGGTGACGAAAGCCTGCACAAAATAAACTTGTGGTTGAAAAAAAACGGGCTGAAACTCGCGCCCGAGAAAACGACGGCAACCATACTGAATTGGAGCAGAAGTGCGAGAATGATGAATATCAAGCTGGAAGGAAACGTAATTAAAACCACCAAAGAAGTCAAATATCTCGGAGTAACTATAGACTACAGACATACCTACGCGAAACACGTTATACAGCAACCAAAAAGGCCAAATACTACCAAGCAAAGCAGGACCAACGGAGGACAAGAGAAGAGTCCTCCCAACAGCTATGCAATGAACAGCTTTGCATGCCGCCCCAATACGGTGCGAAGCACTACGCATCAAGAGGTGTCTGAATGAAATTGTAAAAACGCAGAGAATCTTGACACTACGGGTAGGGACGATGTGTCGAACGAGCCACTATGGGTAGTCAGGAAAACCATACCGCTGGACCTAATAATACAAGAAAAAATGACAGGGAAAAAAAGCAAAAGACAGATATCAAAGAACTGAAAAAGAGGAAACGCTAAAAGACTATAAACAAATGACAGGAGGGGTGGGATAACACAACTAACGGGGGATGGACACATACGCTCATCCAATAGATAAGAACATGGCACAACAGGCAGAATGGGCAACGTAACTACTACCTGGTGCAAGCCCTGACAGGTCGTGGATATTTTGGCAAATACCTCCATCGATTCAAAAAAGAAGAAAGCCCTAAGTGCTTGTACTGTGGGGAGGCCGAGGACGACGCCATGCACACAATATTTGAGTGCAGCCAGTGGGCCGACAACAGGCAAATGGTAGGAACAACGCTGGAAGAGCAACTAAGAGCGGGAAATATGGTAACTATGTGATAAAAAAGGACAAACACTGGGCAGACCACATCAGAGAAATAATGACCGAAAAGGAAAAAGAAAGCAAGACAAGAGATAGAGAGAAACAAATAGGATGAAAACTCCAAAACAGCGAAACCGGAAAACCATGAGAAATAGTAATTAGACCCCTCCCCCTCAATGATTTGATGTAAACCATAGCAGGTAGTGCCATTAACTGAAGGGGGGAGGGGGAAAGGAGTTGAGTTGGGAGGCGCCCACCTTTCAGATTGGCGAATCTAACACGCTTTCAGAATAGAACCATCTGAAGTGTCTTCAGAAGATTCTCTAAACCCCTGCGTAAAAAAAGTGGTCCGGAAGACATAAAGAACGAATGAAAAAGAATAAAAAGTGTAATTCAAGAGCGGAAACAGAAAGAAACGAAAAATTGGATGGATGGGGAGTGCGAGCGATAAACATAACAGAAGAAGATATACAAGGTGTTCCGTAAAGATTTGTCATAAATTATACCACATATTCTGGGGTCAAAAATAGATTGATTGAACCTCATTGACCTATATACAAAAGTGCACACAAGAAAGTTATGTAGAACTTGTATACAGGAAGGAGGAGATCATATTGAACAATTTTTGAGTTAAGGTAAATATCGTGTTTGTTTATAAATTGTAAATAATAAAGAAGCTTTAATATTTGTGAAAGTGTAGAGTTTAAATACTTTGCAATATTTTGAAAATGACATTTTATAGGGTGGCCAAAATAAAATGTTTACAAAGAGACACAAAGACGTTTGATTCCAGTGGCGTTCCATATTTTGTTAAAGTATAACCCTAAAAAAAGTTGGGGGATAATACAGGTGTTGATCCCCTCTGAAAATCCATAATCAATAAAAATAATTGAATGCGACCAATCTTTTCGGGACACCCTGCGTAGAAAAAGAATGCTAGATACGGGGACAGAAACTTACGTTACTGTGCGCATAGAAAAAAGTGAAACAACAGTGTATAAAAAAGAAAAGAGAAAAAGAAGACGTTAAAGACTTAAAACAGAAATACAGAGAAGGAGTAGATCTAATTAAGGAGAAGGAGGGAACTTAATTGGAAGTGAAGATAGAAGACTAGAAAAGATACTTAATACCAACAACAAGATAGAGTTATAAGAGATTCGAACTTCACGAAGGGGTTAATGATTTAAGAGGATCGATAAAACTCACACTTTGTCAAGGGGGAAGTTGTGAGTTTTATCGATCCTCTCTTCAGACAAGATAAAACATAAAACCCAGGAACTAATACAGGACACAACAGGAAGAGATGAAGTACAACTCCGAAAGGAGAAGCTTAAAGTCAATGAAAAACAACAAATTCCCAGATGAAAATGGAATAACAGCGGAAAACATAAAGAACGAAGGGAAAGAAATTCAGGAAAGAACAGCGAAAGGTAGGTAGGTAACAACTGCAATCTGAAAACTTTTAAAATGCAAACAAATATCAAGAGAAGCCAAAATAAGAAGGAAAGGAAAAAAGAACAAATAAGGAAATAAAAGATTTTTATAAGACTGGAAGACTGTAACGACTGGGACATTTAGAGAGAACACCAGATGATAGGAGTGTGGAAAGAATAGCCTGAACAGTGCTGGAGGGTACAAAGAAAAGGGGAAGGTGGAAAGAGGCGGTGGGAGAGGACCTAGAGAAAAAAGGAATGCAGAACTGGAGAAGAACAGCACAAAACGAAAGATAATGGAGAAAAGTATATAAGTTTTTTTTTTGTATATTGGCGTTATTCTTTTAGTGTGTTCATCGTCCTTTTTTCTTTATTAGTGTCTTCCAACAGTTCTGCTACCTGTTCAACTTCTGCCTCATTTTCTTCTTCTTGTTCTCTTAATACCTTTGTAAACTTTTAAAGTGTTACTTCTATCTTCAGTTATTTTTCTTTTTCTTTCACAATTTTCAATGTACTTTCGTTTCAGTTTCTTAATTATCCCGTAAACTAGTTTCTTTGCGGTTTTCGTTTATCCTTCTGTTTGATACTTATGTAGTCTGCGTCTCTTATAGTCCCTTGACCGTATATGAATTTATATTTTCATAAAAGTAGATCTAATTAAGGACAAGGGAGGGAACTTAATTGGAAGTGAAGATAGAAGACTAGAAAAGATACTTAATACCAAGAACAAGATAGAATTATAAGAGATTCGAACTTCACGAAGGGGTTAATGATTTAAGAGGATCGATAAAACTCACACTTTGTCAAGGGGGAAGTTGTGAGTTTTATCGATCCTCTCTTCAGACAAGATAAAACATAAAACCCAGAAACTAATTCAGGGCACAACAGGAAGAGATGAAGTACAACTCCGAAAGGAGAAGCTTAAAGTCAATGAAAAACAACAAATTCCCAGATGAAAATGGAATAACAGCGGAAAACATAAAGAACGAAGGGAAAGAAATTCAGGAAAGAACAGCGAAAGGTAGGTAGGTAACAACTGCAATCTGAAAACTTTTAAAATGCAAAGAAATATCAAGAGAAGCCAAAATAAGAAGGAAAGGAAAAAAGAACAAATAAGGAATTAAAAGATTTTTATAAGACTGGAAGACTGTAACGACTGGGACATTTAGAGAGAACACCAGATGATAGGAGTGTGGGAAGAATAGCCTGAACAGTGCTGGAGGGTACAAAGAAAAGGGGAAGGTGGAAAGAGGCGTTGGGAGAGGACCTAGAGAAAAAAGGAATGCAGAACTGGAGAAGAACAGCACAAAACGAAAGATAATGGAGCAAAGTATACAAGTTTTTTTTGTATATTGGCGTTATTCTTTTAGTGTGTTCATCGTCCTTTTTTCTTTATTAGTGTCTTCCAACAGTTCTGCTACCTGTTCAACTTCTGCCTCATTTTCATCTGCTTGTTCTCTTAATATCTTTGTAAACTTTTAAAGTGTTACTTCTATCTTCAGTTATTTTTCTTTATCTTTCACAATTTTCAATGTATTTTCGTTTCAGTTTCTTAATTATCCCGTAAACTAGTTTCTTTACGGTTTTCGTTTATCCTTCTGTTTGATACTTATGTAGTCTGCGTCCCTTATAGTCCCTTAACCGTATATGAATTTATGTTTTCATTAAAATTTGGTGTTATTTTTTTCAAAATCTTCGGTTATATTTTGAAATGTTTCAGGCTATTTCTACACTTTTCAGTATACAAAAAAGTGGATTAATTACCCCTTGTAAAGTTGGGGTTAAAAACTCAATCGATATGTTAATCGTAAATAACATATACTTAATAAGGATTAAATTGTATTTAATTTTAAAAGAGTGTGAAAATGGTCGTAATTTTTTATAATCGTAAAGTTAATAGGAGATAATTAAATTTTCAGAGAACACTTCCAATACTCAATAAAAGAGGCGGATACGGAACAAAACGAAATCAATTAATTAGCTCGGCTTTAGGCTATTACCTGTTGCTTTGGTAATCCATTAATTTTCAATTTCCTCAGATATTGAAATTCCCTTCTTGGTCGGGGGATACTAATCTACTTCCTTTATTAGAGTTTCAAAATTCAAAGGTCCACTTTTCGAATTACAATATATATGAGGACAGAGTATATATTTTATTTATTCGTCTTTTGTAGCCGTTACATTTCGTTATCTGGACACGAAATCGCCAAATGTTAATTATTGGGCAACTGTCGACCATTAACGACAATCGTAATGCAAATCTATCTATTTTAACGGCGATCATTAAACTATTCAGTAAAAGTCGACAATTCTATTTTGTAATTGCGTCAATTGGAAAAATTTTAGCACTCTGAGTAATTTTTGGATATAAATATGAGCGGATGACATTTGGAAATTACCTACTGCAGTTTCTTGAAACGTACCGAATATATTATTATTAATAATTACATTTCCTTGTTTATTTCTTAATTAGTCTAAAATTGCCAAAAATTTCTCTCTGCTTTCTTTTTCAAGAGTTAGTGTTTCTGAGACATGAATCTCTTGTAAAATGAAACTATTAATTCACTCCATATTTGAAAAATATTCAATCAATATATTGTACGGCTTAGTCGTATATGAACACGATATTTTGTCCGAAAATGCGACGAATTTGTAAATCATTCAAACTGTTTTAATTCAGTGGCGCTAATTCGTGTTGTAATGGCGGTCATTAAATTTAAATTTAGGTATATCAGTAGATACGAGGGTGCGTTTTTTATATTCGTCGCCCAATGCAAAATCGCTCAAATCGTTTATTGAAGATTTATTGAAAATTTTTACTTACCTACTAATAATAAATAATAAAATAATAACAAAATACTAAAAAAACTACCTAAAAATTCCTATTTTTCTATTTTTAATTAAGTAGATAATTTATAATATACCTAATTGAGTCGTGTTATTTATTGTATATTGTACTTTATGGGATTTGATGGTTTTTATTTTAATTATAATTATGTTTTTTTTTAACTTTGACTGGGATCTCACTGGGTAGGAAAGAAGAATTCCAAAAAATATTACAGGAAAAGCAAGACAAATTACGAATGAGTATCCATTGCTTGTAGATGGGAAGAAGTTTACTTGAAACAAAGTAGAGGAAAGCGGAAAGAAGCACCACAAGATGAAAAAACTGGAAAAAATAAACAAAGGAACAAGATAAGAAGAAGATTGAATCTAAGATTAAATTAAATAAGAAGGTATGGAATTTAGGAGCGTGGAGTCTATTGGGAACTGTGACTATGGAATTTGGAGAAGAAATACGGAATAAAGAGGAAAAAACAACCTTTGATAGTGATATATCGGCCAAATGACGAAGGAAGGGTGGAAGTAAAAGCTAAATTAAATTTAGCTACAGAAGATAGTAAAGGAAGTATATGTCGTAGGTGACTTTAACAGTGAGGTAGGGATGCGAATGAGTATCAATTGCTTGTAGACGGGAAGAAGTTTACTTGGAACAAAGTAGAGGAAAGAAGCACCACAAGACGAAAAAACTGGAAAAAATAAACAAAGGAACAAGATAAGAATAAGGTTAAATCTAAGAATAAATTAAATAAGAAGGTATGAAATTTAGGAGCGTGGAGTCTATTGGGAACTGTGACTATAGAATTTGGAGAAGAAATACGGAATAAAGAGGAAAAACAACCTTGATAGTGATATATCGGCCAAATGACGTAGGAAGGGTGGAAGCAAAAGTTAAATTAAATTTAGGTACAGAATGTAGTAAAGGAAGTAGGTCGTAGGTGACTTTAACAGTGAGGTAGGGATACGAATCAATTGCTTGTAGATGGGAAGAAGTTTACTTGGAACAAACTAGAGAAAGAAGAAAGAAGCACCACAAAGTCAAAAAACTGAAAAATCAAACAAAGGAACAAGATAAGAACAAGATTGAATCTAAGATTAAATTAAATAAGAAGGTATGGAATTTAGGAGCCGGAGTCTATTGGGAAGCTACGACCATAGAATTTGGAGAAGAAATACGGAATAAAGAGGAAAAAACAACCTTTGATAGTGATATATCGGCCAAATGACGGAAGGAAGGGTGGAAGTAAAAGTTAAATTAAATTTAGCTACAGAAGATAATAAAGGAAGTATATGTCGTAGGTGACTTTAACAGTGAAGTAGGGATGCGAATGAGTATCAATTGCTTGTAGACGGGAAGAAGTTTACTTGGAACAAAGTAGAGGAAAGAAGCACCACAAGACGAAAAAACTGGAAAAAATAAACAAAGGAACAAGATAAGAATAAGGTTGAATCTAAGATTAAATTAAATAAGAAGGTATAGAATTTAGGAGCGTGGAGTC
Organism: Pyrocoelia pectoralis; assembly: GCA_036250285.1. Classification (NCBI taxonomy): domain Eukaryota; kingdom Metazoa; phylum Arthropoda; class Insecta; order Coleoptera; family Lampyridae; genus Pyrocoelia; species Pyrocoelia pectoralis. The sequence continues at coordinate 26,254,765 of CM070083.1, forward strand.
TATTGGGAACTGTGACTAGAATTTACTGAAGAAATTCGGAATAAAGAGGAAAAACAACCTTTATAGTGATAGATCGGCCAAATGACGATGGAAGGGTGGAAGCAAAAGTTTAATTAAATTTAGCTACAGAAGGTAGTAAAGGAAGTAGGTCGTAGGTGACTTTAACAGTGAGGTAGGGATGTGAATGAGTATCAATTGCTTGTAGACGGGAAGAAGTTTACTTGGAACAAAGTAGAGGAAAGAAGCACCACAAGACGAAAAAACTGGAAAAAATAAACAAAGGAACAAGATAAGAATAAGGTTAAATCTAAGAATAAATTAAATAAGAAGGTATGGAATTTAGGAGCGTGGAGTCTATTGGGAACTGTGACTATGGAATTTGGAGAAGAAATAGGGAATAAAGAGGAAAAACAACCTTGATAGTGATATATCGGCCAAATGACGTAGGAAGGGTGGAAGCAAAAGTTAAATTAAATTTAGCTACAGAAGATAGTTAAGGAATCCCACAGTGCAAAAAAACGTTTCTGAAATGTTTTAGAAACGTATCTCTGAAACATGAAACATCTCCGAAACAGCGACAGAAACGTATCATACACATAACATAGATGTTTAATGTCCGCCTTCAGAAACCTAGATTTGAAACAACACAGAAACGTTACATCGAAACATTTTATATATGTTTCAAGAAACATATCGAAGAGTAATTTATTGAAATGTAGGAGAAATGTGTCCTTATAAATGTTTCATACGTGAATATTTGAAATGTCTCATATATGTTTCATTTGAAACATACCTGAGTATAAAAAAATTGAGATGTGGTTGAAACTATGGTACCGAGAGCCCCAACTACTCTGAGGGGCTCTTTTCCCAGTGCGCACGCCCTGCAGGGCCCAATGTACTCCGGTGGCTTGTTCTCCAGGGCCCCCAAAATTCTAGACTCGAAGCAGATCGGTGATGCTGAAAAATCGTTTTGCTTCAAGTGGGATTCGAACATCGGTCGCTTGTTTAGGAATTCAGAAAACAGCTCCGCAAACTACCTGAGCTACAGACTCGCTGGCAAATAAGCCATTTAGATGTGCAATATTACCCATCTACTTATGATGAATAAATCTATTGTAATTTGAATTGTAATTTTGGATAAATATGTAAAACACTCACATTGAAACGTGTATTTTTAGTTTCTTATGATATGTTTCAAGTGATTAGGTTTCTAGTACAACGCTACTAAATACAAGTACCTAACATTAACTTTGAAAGATGACTTCAAACGAAACATCACATTTTTAATGAAGTTTCTAAAATGTTATACGTTATCACTAAAGTTGGGATAGTTAGACAAAACGAAAGTTTCAAAAGGCAGGAAAAAGGCATAAAAAATAATTTAAATAAAGCATCTAAAAAGACAAAAAAGGAGAAAAATGGCACGGAAAAGCGAAAACTGTCGAGATAAAATCAACACATACATATTCAATTTAAGTATAGACAAACAAATATTTATTTGAAAAAGTAATTACAGTTGATAAATGCTATCTGCTGGTATTCTTTTTCAATAAAGTTTTCGGGCTAATTAAAATACGCTTAACTCGGCATAATGACTAAATGATGCAATTTCAACAAAGACTGTATGTAGGTGCAGCTTGCAGGTAGAAATAATACAATGGGAAATATTTCAAAGTAAGGAAAATGACTCATCCGAGTTATTATTGTAAGAGGCTTAAATATTATAGACAAAGTTTGTATTCAGTTTGTATACCAAATTCCTTCCCTTTCAAACAATTTGCTTTCTTAGAAATTACCCAGAAAAATATACCTATATAAAATCTAAAAATTAAAAAATACTTACTTACATTTCAAAAAACTTAAAAAAAATTACAGAAAAGGTACTAAATACTTACGCGAAAATATCAAAAAAAAAAGGTAAAAAACGCAATAAAACTAACAGAAACCAAAAAAGGCAGAATAAAGTTTGCATCTAAAACGGATTTTAAATAGGGTCTGCCTTATGTTTGTCCATTTATAAAAAAGGCATCCTAGCTTTAGTTATCACATTCCAAAAAATATATCACAGAGATATATTTTTGGATACATATCTAAAACGTTCACACCGAAACGTGTATGATGTGTTTCTTACGATATGTTTCAACTGATAAGGTTTCTGGTACAACACTACTAAACACAACTCCGTAACGTTAACTTTGAGATATGACTATTTTGTTTCAAACGAAACATCACATTTGTAACGTTTCTAAAATGTTATACGTTATCACATTCCAAAAAATACATCACAGGGATGTATTTTTGGATACATATCTAAAACGTTCACACCGAAACGTGTATGATGTGTTTCTTACGATATGTTTCAACTGATAAGGTTTCTGGTACAACACTACTAAACACAACTCCGTAACGTTAACTTTGAGATATGACTATTTTGTTTCAAACGAAACATCACATTTGTAACGTTTCTAAAATGTTATACGTTATCACATTCCAAAAAATACATCACAAAGATGTATTTTTGGATACATATCTAAAACGTTCGTGTTGTAATGTATATGTTTTGTATTTTATGTAACATATCAATTGAAATGTTTATTAGACATTACCATTTATTCGCTTTCGACAGGAATGTACCAGTAATGTGTCTTAGATGTTTCTTAGGAATGTTTCATTTGTAACCCTTATGCAACATTTAGAAACGTTTCATGGATGTACTGTGTTCAGTGGGAAGTATATGTCGTAGGTGACTTTAACAGTGAGGTAGGGATGCGAATGAGTATCAATTGGTTGTAGATGGGAAGAAGTTTACTTGGAACAAAGTAGAGGAAAGCGGAAAGAAGCACCACAAGGTGAAAAAACTGGAAAAAATAAACAAAGGAACAAGATAAGAATAAGGTTGAATCTAAGATTAAATTAAATAAGAAGGTATGGAATTTAGGAGCGTGGAGTCTATTGGGAGCTGTGACTATAGAATTTGGAGAAGAAATACGGAATAAAGAGGAAGAAACAACCTTGATAGTGATATATCGGCCAAATGACGTAGGAAGGGTGGAAGCAGAAGTTAAATTAAATTTAGCTACAGAAGATAGTTAAGGAAGTATATGTCGTAGGTGACTTTAACAGTGAGGTAGGGATGCGAATGAGTATCAATTGGTTGTAGATGGGAAGAAGTTTACTTGGAACAAAGTAGAGGAAAGCGGAAAGAAGCACCACAAGGTGAAAAAACTGGAAAAAATAAACAAAGGAACAAGATAAGAATAAGGTTGAATCTAAGATTAAATTAAATAAGAAGGTATGGAATTTAGGAGCGTGGAGTCTATTGGGAGCTGTGACTATAGAATTTGGAGAAGAAATACGGAATAAAGAGGAAGAAACAACCTTGATAGTGATATATCGGCCAAATGACGTAGGAAGGGTGGAAGCAGAAGTTAAATTAAATTTAGCTACAGAAGATAGTTAAGGAAGTATATGTCGTAGGTGACTTTAACAGTGAGGTAGGGATGCGAATGAGTATCAATTGCTTGTAGATGGGAAGAAGTTTACTTGGAACAAAGTAGAGGAAAGCGGAAAGAAGCACCATCACAAGGTCAAAAAACTGTAAAAATAAACAAAGGAACAAGATAAGAATAAGGTTGAATCTAAGATTAAATTAAATAAGAAGGTATGGAATTTGGGAGCGGGAGTCTATTGGGAAGCTGCGACTATAGAATTTGGAGAAGAAATACGGAATAAAGAAGAAAAAACAACCTTGATAGTGATATATCGGCCAAATGACAATTGAAGCAAAAGTTAAATTAAATTTAGCTAGAGAAGATAGTAAAGGAAGTATATATATGTCGTAGGCGACTTTAACAGTGAGGTAGGGAAAAAAGAGAATACATATAATCAAACAATTGATATTAATTTTGAAAATTTGAAAAGTTTAATATGTGTTAAGGAATTTTGAAATTTTCTTCAGATTTGGAAAGAGCGTCAAAAAGGAAGTCTTAGATTTTTTTGTTGCTTGTCATATCTCTGAAAAAAATCTGAAATTTTAGATTTTGACTTTAGATTCGAATTTTTTTGCGGTTTTTGACAAAGGATGGCGTTTAATTTAGAAGAAAGAACACTGAAAACACCATCAGCGAACAAGAGTTGTTGATAATGGCAGCTTCGCTGTCGAAACGTGTTCGATTTAATAAAACTTTTATTGTGGTTTTTGGTGTTTACAGTGTTGTGTAATTCAATGGCCACAAGGGTTCCAATTTTCCCGATACAGTTTGAGTTAAAGTCAAGCTAAAATCTTTTTGAAAGATAGATTTCGAAAAAAATTCTTTTGCAGATCCTGGATTCACTTTTGAATTCGATCCAGTACTTAAATTGAGAGAACGTCTCAGATAAAAGGTCATTTCGGTTTACTACTTAAAATGTGTATGTTAAGGGTGGTTACGGCGCTGGTATTTCTTTGTTTAAATTTGTCAAAATCTTCCCTTTGCTCAAAATTTTCTTCAAACATCTCACGATTATCGTAGATCGTCAGCATAAAATGGACGTCATTTGTGAACGTTTTTGCAATTAAGCTGCAATCATTTCCTACGAGTTACCAAAGATGTGTGAGGCTCTGTATTATCTAAGCGGAACACGATTCCTTTGACGATTTTCCAATTCTGGCCATTTTTCTTTGAATGCTTCACCCAAAGGCACTAAAGGCAGTTCAAAATATACAACACCTATGTAATCCCACCAAATTGACTATTTTCATGCAGTTCAGCTTTCGATGTGGTGTGTACAGGTTCATCACGCTTCCACCATGATCGTTTTCAATTGATGCTACTGTACATGGGCCATTTTTCATCACCAGTGACGATTCTTTTCAAGAAAGGATAGGTTTCTTTGTGAGCCTCAGCAAATTTCCTTCCCTCGCCCTTTACCCATGTCAAAATTGACCCCCAAATAGCAGTTATCACAAAATGACACACGATTTGCTTGATTCGAATTCCTTCACCGAATCTCAGCAATTTCTTTGTGTGCCACAGCAGATTTTCTTCCCTCACCCTTCACCCTCACCCTCAATTAGCAGCTACTGATAAAATGTCACGATTTGCTCCATTCGAATTCCTTCAGCGAATCTCAGCAATTTGTTTGTGAGCATCGGCAGATTTCCTTTCTTCACCCTTTACTCATGTGAAAATAGACCCCTAACTAGCAGCTACTGACAAAATGACACACGATTTGCTTGTTTCAAATTTCTTCAGCGAATCTCTAGCAATATCTTTGTGAGCCTCAGCAGATTTCCTTCCCTCACCCTTTACCCATGTCAAGATTGACCCGCAACTAGCAGCTACTTACAAAATGACACACGATTTCCTTAATTCGAATTTCTTCAGCGAATCTCTAGCAATTTCTTTGTGAGCCTCAGCAAATTTCCTTCCCTCACCCTTTACCCATGTCAAAATTCACCCCCAACTAGCAGCTACTTACAAAATGACACACGATTTCCTTAATTCGAATTTCTTCAGCGAATCTCTAGCAATTTCTTTGTGAGCCTCAGCAAATTTCCTTCCCTCACCCTTTACCCATGTCAAAATTCACCCCCAACTAGCAGCTACTTACAAAATGACACACGATTTCCTTAATTCGAATTTCTTCAGCGAATCTCTAGCAATTTCTTTGTGAGCCTCAGCAAATTTCCTTCCCTCACCCTTTACACATGTCAAAATTCACCCCCAACTAGCAGCTACTTACAAAATGACACACGATTTTCTTAATTCGAATTTCTTCAGCGAATCTCTAGCAATTTCTTTGTGAGCCTCAGCAAATTTCCTTCCCTCACCCTTTACCCATGTCAAAATTCACCCCCAACTAGCAGCTACTTACAAAATGACACACGATTTTCTTAATTCGAATTTCTTCAGCGAATCTCTAGCAATTTCTTTGTGAGCCTCAGCAAATTTCCTTCCCTCACCCTTTACCCATGTCAAAATTCACCCCCAACTAGCAGCTACTTACAAAATGACACACGATTTCCTTAATTCGAATTTCTTCAGCGAATCTTTAGCAATTTCTTTGTGAGCCTCAGCAAATTTCCTTCCCTCACCCTTTACACATGTCAAAATTCACCCCCAACTAGCAGCTACTTACAAAATGACACACGATTTCCTTAATTCGAATTTCTTCAGCGAATCTCTAGCAATTTCTTTGTGAGCCTCAGCAAATTTCCTTCCCTCACCCTTTACCCATGTCAAAATTCACCCCCAACTAGCAGCTACTTACAAAATGACACACGATTTCCTTGATTCGAATTCCTTCAGTGAATCTCAGCAATTTCTTTGCGAACCTCAAGACGTTTCCTTTCCTCACCCTTTACCCATGTTAAAATTGAACCCCAACTAGCAGCTACTGACAAAATTACACACGATTTGCCTCTAAAATAACCTCAGTGATTGATATAAAATGTTAAAAGGAAAAGAACATAACACTGACAGAAGTCATTCAAAACAATTAGAACACTCTACAGAGTGTTTCTACTCAAAGTGGACAACGTAATAGAGATTGTAGAACTCGTCAAAACTAAGACTGTTTTTTAAGTAATTTTTTTCATTTTGGCTTTTCTTTTCGAATTATGGACCTTTTTTTTACAAATCTCTATATCTCCATTATTTGTAGACGGATTTCAAAAAATCAAAGTTTTTTTAATCAACAACTTAATATCTACAACGTTTGTTCAAAACTTTTTTACAAAAAATTTAAAACAGCAAAATGGCGGTCATTTTAAATTATAGTAGTAGAGTGCTATTTCCAAAGTTTAATATGACCGCCATTTTGCTGTTGTAAATTTTTTGTAAAAAAGTTTTGAACTATAGTTCTATAACCTCTATTACGTTGTCCACTTTGAGTTGAAACACCCTGTATATGTGACAGCCGTCTTGCCAACAAAATAGTTAATACCTGCGCTCATGTACTGAAACTGGATATTATTAAAGTATCTCTAGCAGTACTCTAATAAATTGATTAAGCGTATCCTTTCACGCTCTAGCCTTTACTCGTACTTTTGTATAATATGAAGTTCGGTAAAATTCAGTTTTGGCCTCTCTAGTATCTAAATTAATTGAATCAGTAAGACTAATTGGAGATCTGTCACGAAATATACTCATTAATTGCGCATATCGTGTACTAATAAAGGAATGTTTACAAAATAATTGCTATTAATAGCATTGCGAAATTTTCCAGTGAAAATTGATCTGGGACTTTTCCTAATTCGTTGCGAAGTTGGAGACCTTTCAGAAATTTAAGTCAAACATATTTGTAACAATATGAGAAATCAATACTTACATTTAAAATAAATTTGCAATAATTAGCGCCAATTAGTACCGAGTTTACCCATTATAGTTTGAAAAAATTACCTAAAACGGACAGGAAATGGGATATTTTTATTCAATTAGAAAGCCGGAATTGCATCTGAAAGCTTTTGTCCGTTGTATTGCGAATGTAACCCTATCACAAAATAGTGTAGGAATTTCGAATTTTGTTTCCTTCTTTCAACAATCCACCTGTAAGAAGCGCCGGCTCAGGTAGAAAATAGGAAAAGTTATTTAAGAAAAGGCGCTTTCATCACCGAAAAAATGATTAAAGCTTTCGTCGGAATCAGAAATCTTCTTTAGTGTATATCCGAGCGGTGTCGTTACTAAAGGACATTAAATTTTGTAGGATATGCATATTAAAATAATTAAGAATTCACCCCAGTCTTACCTATCGATATATTTTAATTACTACTATACATTTAACGTAGCAGCCCTCTTAGATACCAGCTGGTGAAGGAATACAGGATAAGAAATTCCGGGGGTAAAATATTGGCGGGAGTTTCTAACAGCTGTTCTCACTATTATCATCAATAATATGCCCGAAATGATTTTCTTTCCCTTTTCAACCCTTCCCGTCGCCCATTACTAAATGAGGATAGATAGAAGTTGCGGTGAATCATTTGCGTATATAATTTTAGCACCGGTTCGTGTACGAGAAATTAACTGTGTATATTATTGGTTCTTATTTTTGGTATTGTAATTAACATACCGTATATCGCAACCTTATTATTTAAAAAAAAAAGGGAGACGCATACCTGCGATTCTGGTTTTATTTACATACGCGCATAAACTTATTGGAAAAATACAATGGCAATTTGTAACGAATTTTAATAAGGCCGAATAAGATCATGGGAAACATTAAACGCGATATACACACTGTATATTATGTTATTAAATTTTAGACAGACGATTACTGATAGGTTTTGGATGATGGATTTCCTTTCTCACACTGCTCTAGATTATTTAAATTTATAATTAAATTCATTTATTAATTTTACGTTGGGAAAAGATACAATGATTAACTTTAAACGTTACGTACCCTAAATTTTTGATGCGATAACTTATAGATTAAAATATATCTTAATCCCGTATAAAATTAAAATCTGAAAGTATAATTAACTTTTCGGTGATACGATTACGCATTGATTTCGTTCACAAAGCTGGCGAAATATTTCATCGCGCACCGTTTCGGTTTTTAACGCTGCTTTTCTTCAACACCGAGTCCGGAAATTTAAGCGAAACTCAATTGGTCGAGAACCCGTATGTCAATTGAACGACCTTAATTACTGCTGGAAGTCCAGTGTTTTACATAGTCTTCTACACCACGAAAGAAGAGGGTAAGAAGACTTTGAAAAAATATGAAGGGCGTACGGACCTGCGAAAGATGGCATCGTTCCGGAATGGAGGAGCGGTCATAGGAGTGGGAGAAGCGGAGGGGCAATCGAAGAGTCGCTAAGCTCCTATAAGGAAACGTCCCGTACTTTTCGCAACGGATGATGATGAGAACTGCGTCAAAGTAGCAGATAGAGCGGAGGAAGAAAGATGCTTAATAACTCATGGTTCAGAAATTCCAAATTTAAGGAGTAACCTGAGAGTTTTAGTTGGTACTGCCCTCTGAGGAATTTTGAAAAAGGTGGATACCGGAAAGTGTTACTGGAACATCTACCGCTATAATAGAGACAGAAGGAATATGAATCTGAACTGCTACCGAGGGACCAAGTTAGTCGTGGTAATACTCTCGAATATTATGCCGAATACAAAGAAAAACGGAAACAGTAAAGAAGGAAATACACAAGCCAAACCGGAGTCGTGCGTGAAATGTGGTGATCAAAAAATACAGAGAGAATCAAAAAGCATTGCGTGGTATCCTCAAGTGGTTAAGACATTAGAAAGAGTTAAGATTAAAATAAGGCACTAAACAAGATAGAATAAGGGATAACCTGGAACACGTAGAAGAAATAGATGAGGAGAAGGGGATGCTGAACATAGAACCAATCAATAAGAAAAATTAATGGAAGCAATTAGCAATATATAAGATTGGGAAAAACACAAGGAATTAAAATGGTAAATTTATGGAACAAAGGGAATAGAAGAAATAAGAGTAATGAAAGAATGGAATTCAGGAATAATAATGCCGGTCCATAAAAAAGGAGGCAAGAGAGAAAACAATAACTGAAGTATTCCAGAAAAATATTATCGAGAGTTGTGGAATGAAAATAAGGGAAAAAGGTCGTCGATGGTATAGAAGATGTGGCTTTAGGATGTGATAAGAGAATTTTATAACCAAGAAAAATCAATACAATACACTTTGAAAGGGCGTTTAATCATGTAAGACGAGAAAACGAGCAAACAAGGGACAAGAAGAGAAACTTATCTGAATAAGCTGGCGAAAGAGTGTATGAGACGAAATGAAGACCAAAGCGAAGTAAGGAAAGCAGTGGAGTGGAAAGGAAGGGGGAAGGGGGATTAAGAACCAAGGCCAAGATAGAAACCAGTGGAAGGAAAAGTGCAGAAAAGCATAAGCGCAACTCTTCAGGCTAAAGGGTTTTTCAATAAGGGCGGATCTATGTCGAAATGGAACAAAACAAGCTGTGTGTGAGGTATTAACCAAATTCTTTTTTTTATTTGAAAGGCCCATGTATACCATTATGTATGGAATATAATATCGTTCCATTGTCCCCCATGACTTCTCGCGGTGGACGAATCCGAGTTGCCGAATTTTCAATGACTTTGGCAAATTTGAGCGATGACGTTGGTTATGTTGACTTCATAGGCGTCGTCGGTCGATTGTGGCTTATTGGCATAGACCTGCAACCTCAGGATGACCCACAAGAAAAGTCAAATCGCATTATTTTGGTAATTCAAGTCATCTCTGCGAGAGATAACCCTCAAATCGTTTATACGGATTGTCCATCGTGGTGTCTGCTGTGTGGTACGTAGCGCCGTCCTGCTAGAATCACCTCCATATCATTCAATTTGGCCCAAAAGAAAACGGTTACCATTGTTCTGTAGCGCTCGCCGTTGACGCCCTCGCTAACGTCGTTTTCAAAAGTGTACGGACCACATGGTGCGACGTTCACCATGTGATCCGTACGACGCGTCGTGTGGGTTGGCCCCATTCCATATACGGCAATATTGCGCTCGTAGCAAAGTTCTTCATCCAAAAATGCGCCTCGTCGCTAAACATGATTATTAGGGTCCTCTTCCAAACGCTCCGAAGCTCAACCAGCAAACAAACGGCATTGTCCATGGCCATTAACTTTGAGAATCTTGGTCAGTTGGATCTTGTACGGGCATAGGCTAAAGTCCTGCAAAATTCGCCCAAGTTGAATTCTGCGGAAGGCCGAGTTCTTGGGTACGGTGAGGAATTAACTGCCTCGGGTTCCCTCGCACACTTTCACGAACCGCTCCAGTTCTGGTCCGATCTGGCGTTGTTTTGACCTACGGGTGTTGGTTGATTGTTTACCGAACCGGTTGACTCGAATTTGGCCACCAAACGTTGGAGAGTCGACCTTGAAGGGCCACCGTAAAATTGGCGCAACGTTTGCACTAACAAACACTCATTTTTGAAAACGAAGTTTTATCATCCATCGTGTAACTTGCCATGGTGTTTTGGCATCTGTGACAGAATAATAAACAACAGGTTAGACCAACTCCACCAAAACAACATGCTGCCAACATCGACTCGTCTCAATTGAAAAACCCTTTACATGTAGAAAACCATATAATTTGTATTATTTTCAATTAGCAATTGTTTCATAAGATAAATGTTGGCTGAAGTCTCCAAATCATCAAATCAGCAGCTGCAATCTGGCCACCAAACAATTCACTGACATTGCTTCACTTAACTCCTAAGAATGGTGAACCTTGCTGAGGATCTTCACAAGGTCACCGTAGGTATCAGCGTATCAACTTGGCAACGGAGTCGAAGAAAAAGGTAGATCCAAAGAAAGTTAAAGATATCGGAAAGCGACCATTTTTTGTGGTAGAAGCAAAGGTAAAACGGAAGAAATTCACACAAGCGTTGGGAAAGGGAAGAAATTGGGAATATTGAAAGAAGAATTAGAAAATAATGACCGGAAAGAGTTGGAGGTAAGAAGAAATGTTAAAGGATTTAGGGATAAGGTGCAGTGGCTTTGAAGAAGCATTAACCAGATCACGAGTGAAAGCGATTAAGAAACCGGCAGCAGACGCCCTGGCGAAGTTGTGAAGAAAGTAAAAAGAATTCGATAATTAGAAAAAAGTGGGCAAAGTTAGAAAAGGCAAAAATGGCGGTTTGGAAAAAGTTTGGAAAGGACCTAGAAGATGGTGGAGAAAGAAATGGAAGTTTTACTCTATGCTAAGAAATGAGAATGGAGAGGGGGGGGGGCACCTCAATAGAAACCTCTCAACTAAAGTTCAAGGTATTATGGAAAGCATTTTTTAAGTATTATGGGAGAAGGAAGAGACTAGCGAAACAAGCAAGTTCGCGCTAATTTAGAGGAAGAGGAAGACTTATAAATGCAAAGGATGAAGGAGAAGAATTTAAGAGCGAAGGATATTAAACATGGAATGTTGCAGAAGATGAGTAAAGTAGGGAAATCGTATTGAAGGGATTTTAAAGAAAATCTGGCACGATGGAAGAATTCCAATTACATGGTAGACAACGATCGTGGAGATAAAATGTTTTGTGAAATTGTAATGCACAGCGAACTAAATTTGTGCAAGAATATTGGAAACTAGCCACGGCCAACCATGGGAGGTACACAAGCTGATTTTAGAAAAGCAAGGGCGTGTGCTCACGTTGAGAGAAATTGGTGAGATCATAATTCAGAGAAGACACAAAATGTATGCCGTAGATACACAAAAAGGCATTGATACAGTGGACAGGACCAAAACAGGGCGAAATACAGAGAAGAGAGGGAGGGGGGGGGGTTAGGCGAGGTTGACTTTTATTTATTGTAACCATGGATGAAGTAACCAAAGCTGTAAAATCTAAGATGATAGGGGTAGTGACTAGTGATAGGTAAAGTAATAGCTAAAGAACTTAGGATACGTGGACGATATAATACAACCAAAGAAGATTGGCAAGAGAACAATTTGAAGAAAACCCTGGGCGGAGAAGAGTTGACGCCCAATTAATACCCTAAACAAGTGAAGGTCCGATGATCCAAATGATTGCCATATAGACATGGATCTGACCGACGTAAATCTACACTGGGGGAGAAGAAATGAAGATTTTTACGTAATTAGGGGACGGGCTGGGAGTGAACACAAAATTGAAAGGAGTGAGTGGGGGACAGTAAAGAAGATTAAGAAAATGAGAAGAGGACGTCCTAATTGAATTTTATTGTTTTTTTTCCTCATCATCAACAAATGGAATCGACCTAATTTCCATAACTAGTCTTGCAAATTCATTCCCACAAAGTTTTGGTGTTTTGAGTTTTAAAAAGGCTGTTATAATTGGAACAAGAACCATCGTAAAAGGGATGAAATCAAACCATCGGGATAACTTGCCCGTAGGTACATTAAAATTGTTAAGAGACAAATTATAGGGGGGGGGCTTAAATTTCCACTAGAGTTATGCAAAATTAGTTGTATCGTTTGAAGATCTAAGTAGGTTAGTCTAAATAAATATTTCAATATCGTGCAAAAATTTCAAAATTACAATATTCAAGGTGGACATTAAATCGTAATTTGAAGAAGGAAAAAAGATGTTGCGTAATAAAAAGTTCCATTTTTATAATATATAAAATGTATCTAGCGAATCAAGGTTTCCAATGTAATTAACACTTTTATATACCTACGAAATGGTATCTAAATTTTTTTTTGTGCAACGTTTAAATGTTGCTTGAAATAGTTATTTTCGTTAATTAGAAGTATGATTTGTCATAGATAATATTAGTTTCGTGCAGATAAATATTTTAATAGTTTGTGTGCCAAAATTATTGTTTAATTTGTGGGAAAATAAATGAGAATTAAATAAAATTATTCCCCAATTTTATCAATATGCATAATCTTAATTTTGTTTTTATGTCTTATATATAAATTATTCATTTAATTACATCTCATATTGACAAAAAATATGGCGGATTAATGGAAAATTAGTCTAAAAATAATTTTAATTATTTTATTATTTAAAGGTAAAAATTGTTTTAATTTATAATTTACAATTTTGATTGCAAAGTCAGTGATGTATAACATTCTTACACGAAAAAAACATTATTTCTTACATTATTGTCGAAATAGTATTTTCCCTACAAATTTTATTTGCAATTATATGTATTACGATTAAAATGATAATTTCTTTTTTTTAAATTTTGTTGATTCTCATTCACCCGTGCGTAATTTTCAGTAAGAAAATTCAAAACACGTTTGTGAAATTTTACAGTAATTTATTACAAACATCTAATCTGAAATAATCCTTCAACCATTTTACGAAATTGAGTAAGTCCTTGTGTTCAGTTAGCATTCAAATAAAGCCCTGGAAAATACCAATTAAAGCACTGGTTCAGTGCGAGTCAGTGAAAGTCGTATTTTTGAACATTCCAATTACAAACTGTGACTTTTTATGTAATTAGTTCGAAACGAAGAGTTCAGCTATGAGAACATGGAAGGAGATTAAGAAACAGGCGAGGAGGAGAAGGAGATGTTGAATATAGAAGATGAATTAATGGAGAGGTAATAGGAAAAATCATGTTGGGAAAGTGTTTCCAGGAAAAATATTTGTTAGTATTATGGAACGATGAATAAGAGATCAAACGTAGCATAAAAGATACTCTATGTGGGTTTACGAGAGGAAGACAAATCAGCGAAAAGAGCCAAAAAAGAAAGAAATACACATACGTTCCATAGATCTTGAAAAGGTGCTAATCCTTTAAGGAAAGGAAGAATACAGAAAACCCTACAAAAGACAAGTTGATGTGGGGGGGTTCAAGAACTTTTTTCGATCCAATATTGACCCTGATTTCTATCGCGTTGAAGGCCTCCAAAGCTCTCTTACGTCTGCCCAGTTTGGTGTTCTTCTTAGCCACCTTTTTTTCACCTGCACGCACCAATCTTGGTTTACGTTGGCCCATTCCACTGAAGAAATCTCTACGAATTTTTTTGATGAATTCCGAAATTTTCGAATAATGAGAGCAATTTACGAGGAAATTTATCCTGAGGTAAAGAGTTGTGATGGAACGACAATTTTTCTTGTTAGTACGTCAAAAGTTCACTCGCCATTGGAAAATACTCGGACTTCATTTTTTGGAAAACTCGCTGTGACCACTGTATTGGTCGGATTGTTGACATTTATATCTGAAAATGACCCCAATGAACCCTCACGGCAGTTATGCCTATCGATATCGCATTGGGGTATGCTATTTCTATTGTAACTTTGAAAGAATCGCAAAATATCGCAAGAAAACAGTATCTGTCTCACTTTGACACATCCTAGACAGCTTGAAACATTATACTTTTTGCTAAAACTAAGCATATGAGCCGTGGCATGTTCCTAGGGTCATTTTGAGACATAAAACTCCATGATCGGAGCAAAACTATGATCAGAGTGAGTTGTCCAGAAATGCATGCCAAAGTCCAATTTTAACATGGCTTTTATATGGGAGTGCGATTATGAAATTTTTATTACTTAGGACAATTGAACCCCTCCTTAAGCTATCCACCATTATATGAATGAGCTGCGGATGAAATGGACATTTTAGCTTAAACAGCAGAAGATCTACAAGGAGTGCAGTAGATATGATATCCTTAAGAAGAATAGAAAATAAAACGACGCTGTTGTTAGGAAATAATGAGAAAGGAAGACTAACGAAAACGACCAAGGCAATGAATTAAAAACCAAGCCCAAGACAGAACACGACGTAAGTAAAAATGCAGAATACCATAAGTGGAAATTTACTCAGACCTTACAGAGCGAAGTTGAAAGGCATAAGATTAAGAAAAGGTCTTTTTTGAAGTAATGTTTTTTTTTAATATTTACCATGTTTTTGAATTATTTTTTTGAAAATACTGAATTGACAGCACATAAATGAACTTAACACTTTCTTTTTGATCGTCTCCGAACAAATTTCGAAAGCATTTTTTCCCTTTCCCCTCTCTGGTAGCTTATTTTCCTACCACCTATGGGATTTAATTCTTTGAAACGTATGCACCATGCAGTTTCCACGCTCTCTTTCTCACAATGTCTTGCAATTCCTCACTTTGACTTTTTGTAGAACAATACGTTCGCTTATTTGTGCGACTCTGTTAAGCTTTTCGCTCTGTATTGCTTAAATATTCTGTTCTGTATGTGGTATTGCTAAGACTGAAACTCCATTTTCAGTACTACCACCATATACGAGTACTTTACGTTCTGGACAACAAAAGGGGTGAAGCAGGGATATCCGTTGAGTCCTAGCCTGTTTTCCATTTACATAGGAGATCTGGAAGAAGCTATGAGAGGGTAGCAGAGAGGAGGGGTGGTCATAAGAAGATGTAAAGTGTGGGTACTGGCGTACGCGGATGACGTGGCGGTTGTGGCAAAAGATGAGGGTGAGATGAGGAGAGCAATAGGAGTTTTGAAAAGGTATTTGGAAGAAAAGGATTTAAGGGCGAATGTGAAAAAGACAAAACTAATAGTAATGGTATTTCAAGAAGGAGGGGAAGAAGATCAAGTGAAAAGTGGGGGGGGGGAGAGGAGATAGAGAGGATGGGTGAATGGAGATACCTAGGGTATATGCTGAAGTACAACAATAGAGATGACAGTCATATAAGAGAACTGGCGAAAAGGGAACAAAGCGTTAGGGCAGGTAAGGGTTCAGACAGGAAGGCGGGCACAGAGGTATGAAGAAGGAATGGAATTAAGAGGAGATAACACAATACTGCAAGAATGTTGGAGTGAAGGGAAGGAGAATAGGGCGAAGTGGGGTCAAGAAGAAAGGAAAAAATACTGCAAGAGAGGTGGTATGGCGAGGGAGGAGGTGGAATGGAGAAGGACGGAGGGAAGGAGCGTTGAGGTGGAGTTGATAATGAGGGATACAGACGTACAGGGACAAGAGAGGAGAACAAAAAAGTAAGGGAAGGGAAATACAATGAACAATGTGGAGGAATAATGGTAGAGGGGATACCAAGATATCTGAAGGGAGGGATGGGAATGAAAGAACAAAAAATAGTAGTGAGGTTTAGGTGCGGAAATGAAGAGAGGGTAAATAGGTGTTGGAGTGAGGACGAAAGTAGAATGTGTAGACTGTGTGAGGAAGGGTGGGAGAGCTTAGAACATATGATGAGGGAATGTGGGGAGTTAAGAGAGGAGGAAGGAGGTAGAATCGAAATATTAGGCGATGGCATGACTGCCAAACTTCCAGAACAGTTTGGTAATCGTATTGTTTGATGGGCACGTAAACATTTTGCTTTTGGTTTTGATCTAATCTTTCCCACATGAATAAAACTTTCAATTTCTCTGGTATATTAATTGCCTTTCGAAAAACTTAGTGCTATATATTTTAAAGATCTCAATGGTACCCTAGGTTGGCAGTCATGTCCATATCTTATTTACAGTGGAAAATGACAAAAAAAGAATGTAACCTGCAACACATAAGGAAGGCGAAAAAAAAACTCTTGTAATTGGATTTGAAAACTTTAACGGAAGAGGGATTCTTATAAGGGTAAAGATGTTGCAGATCTACATTATGTGACTGAGATGCTGTACGGAGTAAAACTACACAACTTTTATCCAAGCGCCTTGGACGTGCCCAGGCTTTAATTGGTACACTGCTACACACGCCGCACTCCAAAAACATGTAAATAGCAGAATGAAGTGTTAGCACAACTGATTTGTGTCCTAGGAATCTAAAAACTCATGTTATCCGTCTGGGTTTGATGTATTTTTATATATTTGGTGCGATGGCCCAAGATAATTCGGGCAAACACCTAAATGATAAAGTAGACAAGGTACAGATAGTGTGAAAGAGCTCTTGTTGCATAATATGATGCAAAGGGATCCACTCATCACTCTAAAAATTGTAATCAATGGTTTCTACTTCATTTTTAATTTATAATATTCGAATTTAACAGTTTCACATGGTTCGCAAAAATATGAAAGACCTTAGAAGAGACATGGCCAGATTTTCATGTCATAAGGCTAATATCAGTACTTCAAATTGTCCTAGACGGTCCTTTAGACACACAATTAGACGTTAAAGGTCCTTAAAAGGACTCTAGCGACATTAAAACTTGTTGGAACAAAAGACAAAGGAAAAGCTCGAAAAAAGGAAATACAGGCAGATGGCCAGACGTTCATACTATAAAACTAAGATCAGAACTCCAATTTTTCCCTAGGCGGTCCTTTAGACACAAAGTTAGACGTTAAAGGTCCTTGAAATGACGGATGTGACATTACAACTTGTTGGAGTAAAAGAAACAGCAAAATACAGAAGTACCATTTATCTAAAGCAAGGGCATTCGGAGCAAAGAAGGAAGTAGATGGGACGATTGCAGTAATAGTGTCAAAAAGAGAGAGAGAGAGAGAGGCACTGAGCTTTATGGAACAGTAACTATCAGTGGCGCACTGAAGGAGGGAACACTTGCCCCCCCCCCCCAGCATGTACACAGAGAGTGTCAAACTGGCGATTTACGTCTTGGCAGCCAAATTGTTTTTTCTACTGCGTTGGTGTTGGGTAAAGTTACTGGTGTTGACACCAAATTATTATTTGGTATAACCTAGTGTCAAAACGGCAGTAGTTGTGTGTTGTGCCCCCCCCCCCCCCCTCCATGACTAAACCTAGATGCGCCACTGATAACTATTATCGTGTGGAACCGGTTCAGAAAAGGGTAATAAACTGATTCACTTCATCTCATTGTGTTCAGGTCATTTACGTTCTGCTAATTCATTATTTTTAAAGAAAGAGTGAAACATGGTGAGGTCATGGATGTATGTGCGAATTTAACATATCCTGTGAAATGGATGAACGTATAGAGAAAAAAGACGAGAAGAAGTGCAGAGGGAATTAACTGGAACGGTTGGAACAAATTTCTAATAGAAAGAAGAGAGAAAGTGTTTGGTAGTAAGAAGAGAGGTGGAAGGAACGATGCCAAAACGAAGGTCATTACTATAAAGCTTAGCGCTGTATTGGCCATGACAGATTCAATCGGATTTGGGTGCAGGGAATGTTCACAGGTGGCTTTTTAGCGCCTCGAGAGTAAGAATCGAGCGGAATGGTGTAACTTTAGGCCAACAAGAAACGTATACAAAAATACTGCTGTGAACTTGAAAAAGCTTTGAAAAATAATGTATAAGGGCACCAAACGTTTTATGTATTAAACTTCTCCTTCATCTTCTTCTTCTTCTTCTTCGTAATCGTGTGTCTTTCTTAAGTTATTCTTCACTTTTCCTTCTATTGCTGAAAATGCAAAAAACCGTAATAAAAATTTGGACAACGTTTCGACACCGAAGCCATCATCAACGGCGATCAAAAAAATAATTGTTCGCTACGTTCCCATTCCATCCCTTTTCCTTCCATTGGTTCCCTAACTTCATCGTTCCATGGCCTCATTGATTTCTCTTTCTTATTCTTATTATTCTCATTCCGTATCTACCGGTTTTACTTTTTATTGTTCTTAAGAATTTCGTATCTACTGCGTGCTTTAATAATTTTTCTGCGACTATCTGCCCTATCTCTTTTTCTGTTATTTCAGTTTTGATTTGTATAGAAATTTTCCTTTAATTATTTCTTATACAGGGTGGGCCATTGAAAAGGAAACACGCCTGTTTTGGAACAGTTTCTTAAAACGCCACCTTTGACCTTTTGAACGGCACCTTTCAGGATTTTTCCTAAACAACACTCCCACCTTAGTTAATCTATAGGGTGCTTTTCGTGGGGGCGAAAAAAATTGAATAAAACTAATTTCGGTCATACTGTCGAATAGAGAATTAAAAGACGCTTCAAATGAGGGGTTGCTCGACTCCCTTTCCCTATTTAAATTCTTGAGTTAGGGGTTCCTGGGGCTAGGGGGTTGACCTGACAAAGTCAAATTTGACATCAAAAGTTGTCCCCCAAAAATAAAAAATCGACGTGTCCGAGCGTTTTTTTAAGAAACTGGTCTAAGTGTCACAAAACAGGCGTGTTTCCTTTTCAATGGCCCACCCTGTATATTTTTTGTAGCGATATTCATTCCAGTGCTGCAATCGCCACTGTAAAAAGAGAGAGGAAAGTTTCTCGTATCCATGTTGGTGTTCCTGGCATAAATCTGATGGGTGTCGCACCCCGTCGTCCTAACGAGTGTTTCATAAAATTGTGCTAATGGTTTTGGACTTAAAAGCTTCTAACAGGGGGGGGGGATGTGTAGTGTATTTTACATGATCCCATGGCCCACCGTCAAATGCTCGGGTCCTTGGGAGCGCAGCTCTCCAAAGATATCACCTACCCGAGATTCAGCTTTACAATAAATTGGTATTGAGAGTGGATGTACAACTTGCTTGAAATCATACACAAGGTGTTTGAGTTTTAGAGTGCAGGAACCAATTGGGATCCAATTGGGACCACCCCTAGCATAATAATTTAGAGAATTCTGAATAAATTAAAATTTTCAGGATCCTTAAAAGCGTTAACGAAACCGTTTAGGACGCATGATTACCTTACAGGTAATTTTTTTGATTAATTATGTACGTTAGTAAGCGTCCGCGAATAAGTAATTGTAAAGGAAAAATTAAAATTTCTCTAGATGGTAATCGAACAAAGCAGGTAGCTTGAATAAGTTATAATAAACGTAAATTAGAAGTTTGGTTCGTTGATTTCTTTAAAAAAAAATTGTTTTAATTAATGGAGATTAGTTGCGCTTTATTAGAGTAAAATACTCATTATACCATGAATATTGTATAAAATTATTAAAACATAACAAAAATCATTGAACCTATAGTTTGTGAGAAACATACGTCGT
This sequence comes from Pyrocoelia pectoralis, assembly GCA_036250285.1. Classification (NCBI taxonomy): domain Eukaryota; kingdom Metazoa; phylum Arthropoda; class Insecta; order Coleoptera; family Lampyridae; genus Pyrocoelia; species Pyrocoelia pectoralis. The sequence goes on from CM070083.1 coordinate 26,275,002, forward strand.
CCATCATAAATATAGAGGCCATAAAAATAATTACAGAAATAGCATAGGCACTATCTCGTCCGTTATCGGCAATTTTAACGCTTGGTTCGAAACAATATCTGAATAAATTAATAAATTACACATTAATTACATTTAACAACTGGCATACACTTAAAATCAATTGCATCGTAATTATTCTACGTATAAAAACGACCATTATCCTTTTCACAACTGTCCTTTTCTAAAACGGCCCCGCATTTCTTAAGTTAAAAGAAAAAAAGGAGGAAAAAAAACGAAGTATATCGGAAGCGCATTCAACCATACCGGATATACTAGTATAGTCATAAAGTCATGGTTCTATGACCATCAAGTGAGACAGTCGATTATTGGACTGGAAACGGCTTAATTAAGGGCACGAATTTATTGTATTACCTGAACTTCCAGCACTTTTGATCTTTTTGTTTCTGATTAATTTGCATTAACATTTCAAAAAAAATTAACACACACGAAACGTCAATTTTCAATAATTATATTATTATCGAGCATTGCTCGATTAATTATTATTCAGTGGGAACAATGAGAAAAGAAAATTGACTACTTTAATTACTGAAACTCAATTAATTTAAAATCACAATTACAATTAAGTGTTATAGTAGTAGAATATTTTGCAAAGGCACCCCCGCTACTGCGCTACAGTAGTTTTCACAAGAGGGTAAAGTTGTCGTCCAAGCGGAAAATGCACGGCCGCCTAAGCCACAATTAGTAATGTCCGTCTAATGACTGGGCGAGCAGGAATAATTTGCATATGAGAAAAGGAATGCTTATGTTGGTAATTCCTATTTTAAAATCCACTAATGAATTTAGTTTAGACGTTATTATATTTTCCTTTTGCATATGTGGAATTATTTAATTATTATTACAAACATTTTCTTGTGCGCCGAGTATGAAATATTAAAAAGATGTAATTACGAACCTGAGTATGTTTCTCGCTTACAGCTTTAAAGCCATTTTTACTAAAATGTTTAATTAGTATTTCCGACAGAATTCTATTAAGCTACTAATATTTTTTTTACATTTCGTGCGTTTTTAGGGGCAGTTTATTATTGAACGTGATCGTAGAGCACGTGTTGTCACATGGGAAGCATGCAATGATATTACACGGTATGATCCGATATCGGTGAGATTGTGTGCGCGATCGGACACAGATGAGATGGACAGTAGTTGACGCACCAAACAAAATAGATAGAAGAAAAATAGACGTTTTTCGACTGGGCAGAAAAGGGAAAAAACTCTGCCAAGAAAACAGGAGGAAAAGAAATATGGATGTGAAAACATGAAGTAACAGAGAACACGATATAGATAAATTTAAAAAAGTCGCCTCTTCCAGAAACGATGAATGAACAATCGTTACTTGGTCGAATTTCGAGAGTTCGTTTTTTAGCCTGAAAAAACTCAAAGGGGTTAACCTTGCTTTTTTTGCAAAAAAATGAAGAAATTGTTTGTTCGAGATAAGTTCAAAATATGTTAGTTTACTTCATAAAAGATAGTTTAGAGTAAAAAAAGTGTACCAGGTCGAGCTGTAAGTGTCTCATTTGTACGGTAATGGAGGAAAGGGCGCTGCGAAGGGACCCTCTATTTGGATCTTTAAAGTGCGATATCTCCGAAACGGTTCGACTTAGAATGGAACAGTTTGGAATTATTTAATTGTCGTCTAACGATCTAAAAGAAACAATCGTTACTTGGTCGAATTTCGAGAGTTCGTTTTTTAGCCTGAAAAAACTCAAACTTGGTCGAATTTCGAGAGTTCGTTTTTTAGCCTGAAAAAACTCAAAGGGGTTAACCTTGCTTTTTTTGCAAAAAAATGAAGAAATTTTTTGTTCGAGATATGTTCAAAATATGTTAGTTTACTTCATAAAAGATAGTTTAGTGTAAAAAAAGTGTACCAGGTCGAGCTGTAAGTGTCTCATTTGTACGGTAATGGAGGAAAGGGCGCTGCGAAGGGACCCTCTATTTAGATCTTTAAAGTGCGATATCTCCGAAACGGTTCGACTTAGAATGGAACGGTTTGGAATTATTTAATTGTCGTCTAACGATCTAAAAGAAACAATCGTTACTTGGTCGAATTTCGAGAGTTCGTTGAACAGCAAAAACCGATATGGCATAACGTCGGAGAAAAAACAACAACAACTTGTATATTGAAAGAGAGAAAGTGAGAGAAGAATGCCAAAAAACACATGCTAAAACGCCCATGTGAATGGGAATGGTCGAATATTATAGGAAAAGTAAAGGAAGCAGCAACCATTTGCTGATGTGAAGAGGCAAAGACGTCAAATATTAAGAATATTAAGAAAATGGCATTGTGGATGAATATTAGAAAAAGGAAAAAAGAAGAACGGAAAGAATAAGTTATAGTAGACTACGACATACATAAAGAAGAACGAAAACAGGAATAAAAAGAAGAAACCATAACAACTTGGTGAAAAAATTGCACAAACGTACATGCAAAACCAAAAACTATTTTTTGGTATTTTAAAACAATGGTTATGCAAAAAGAGCTGCTACCTAAACAATACAAAGGACAAGAATAGATAATAAAATAACAGGAAGATAAAAAGGACATTATCATTAAATGTGGAACAGGATGATACAGAGAAGGACTCCCATAGAATTATATGTACCTACAATGCAGACGAGAAAGCAGCGGGAAACGATCAAATTAATACCGAGATAGTAAAATATGCGGGAGGGGAAGGTTTGGAACAACCCTTAATTGTTTGCCAAGTTTGTGTCTTGTTTCCTGAATATACAGGGTGTACCAATCTTACGATAAAGTTCGGTATATGGCTTATTTCAAGAGATATCAAAAAATGTTGTTAAGAAACAAAATAGATGTCTTTAAGGATCATATTTCGAAATTATCTTGAACTATACAGGGTGTTACAAACCAAACATGATTTTTTAAATATTATGCCAAATTCGGATTGCCCACATTTTTTCGAATCTTTTGATATAAGGTTCGGCTACGACGCTATACAGAGCCCTTTAAAAGTTATGGATACGTTAATGTTAAAATCGTAGCTAAATCAACGCAATCTGTACGTTCCAGAAAAAAACAATTTTTTGCCCAATCGAGTTTCGTAATATCCCCTAATTCGATTAAATTTCACTTAATTTTCTCTTTTGTGTACGGAGTGGATCGAAACTCAGACCATTCATTTTCTTTCTTCTTTTAAATGGAACACCCTGTGTTTAATAGCGCAAATAGAATCTTTGATTATGTAGCTTTAATTTTTGTTAAGAATTCCCTATACCCAAAGTTCCTAAAAACAGAGTAATCTTGTAACATTTATTGTAAATAAATGCTTAGGGGAAAGGTGGATGGGGAGTGATGTACTACAAAAAAGGAGGTGGCTATTCAATAAGTTAGTAAAAACCGTCATTTTATATAGGGCGGAAATATGGGGGTGGATGGTAAGGGGGCACTTGGAAAGGATACAATTAAAGTATTGGAGGTGGACTTTGGGGTTGGGTATGTTGTCGAGAAGGAGACAAAGTTGGAGAATATCAGAATTGTGGGAGGGAAGAGGGCGATAGCATTTGAAGAAGGGGTAGAAAAAAGGGCGGAGGGTGGAATCTTCAAAAGCTGCAATTATGTAAAGAAAAAGAGGGTAACATATAGACAACAGAAAAGAAGACTATATGATGAAATATGTATGCTAGAGAAGGGGTAGAGAGGAAGTGGGAGTATTACCTTCAGGATTCTGTTATTGACATGTTTTTTCTTCTTCTTTTCTTCTTCTTTGAATGTATCATGTAGTAGGTAGTGTGCCAACGCCAGAGCGTGCTTTTGTCGTATGAATAATAGTATGTAATCATCTATTTGTATTTTTCCCTTGCATTTCTTCTTAATATTTCTTCTTAATATATTTTTTAATTCTTTTCATTTCGTAATCTTTATTTGTCTATGACATTATATTTCAGATGCCGACTCTTAATATTTCCTTTATTCATCTTGCAGGTGTCGGATTTTCTATGAGTATGGTTTGTGCTTTTTACAGCGGTTGGGAAACCCTTCGCCTTGGTCCGCCAGCAAGTAGCCTCGTTGCCCCTTTACGCGTCACAGACGAAGTTATGAGTTGTGATGATTACTATACAGGGTGTCCCAGGTTTAATGATCAGGACTTTGACATTTTGTAGAAAAATACATTTTAAGGCGGGTTGTTCCTATAAACACAGGTCCTAAAATTCTTCGTTTCTGAGATACAGGGCGTTAAAATTTTCTGAAACATAAAGTTTTTATTTATTTATTTCCGAACTGTGGAAAATATTCAAACTAAAATTGGCACACAAGATACATGGACAGAGGGTCATAAGACTGAATAATATGAATTTTTTAAATCAACCAGTGGCGGAGATGTGGGTAATCCGTTCTACTAATTTGATAAATAAAAAGAGTACGGCTTTGAATTAAATATTCTCAATATCTTTTTCGATAGAGCATTCAATTCTGAACAAAAAATGTCTCTGGACTTTTTTTCGGTTCTGTTTTTGTCATTTATTTCACGACAAATGTATTTTGGCTGTGTACAAAAATGATGGTTGCCATGGATATTATGACCCTCTGTTCGTATCTTGTGTGCCAATTTTGGTTTGAATATTTTCCACAGTTCGGAAATAAACTCGGAAATAAATAAATAAAAATTTTATTTTTTAGAAAATTTTAACACCCTGTATCTTAGAAAAAGAGAGTTTTAGGACCTATGTTTATAGGAGCAACCCACCTTAAAATGTTTTTTTCTACAAAATCTCAAAGTCCTGATCATTTAACCTGGGACACCCTGTATATAAATTTTGATCTTTAATTCATATAATTTGTGACGCCCTCATTGGTCAAGAACACGATCTGTCAAAAACCATATTTCTGTGTTCACAAACGTCTTAATGTAATCGAATACGTGTTCGAGTAGTTTTCAAAAATTGTGTTCCAAACTTAATCTCCGTTTTTACTTTCAAGAAGTCCTTGAAAAAGGTAAAATCAGAAATAGGTAGTAAAAAGAATGGTGAAATCCACTTTTAGCGTATACTTCAGAATCATGGGCAAGTACGGTTGCTAGTGGCGAAAGAAGAAAATGATGAAAACCCTAGAATGATACTTGAAGAGAAAAGATCTAGAAGCAAACATAAAAAAGAAGTAAATGATATTTGGAAAGGGCGCCGGAGGTAGATGAAGAAAAGAAGAGCGAAAATGGGGCGATGAAGAAATCCAGCAGATGGAAGAGTGTACCTACGTACTTGGACGGGATAACAAGGAGGGGACACATAAAGGGAAGAGGCCAGTCAGCCATTCTTCTTCTTCACAGCAACGATGAGTGCTGCCCATGGAAAATACTTGACGAGACTTACAATACCCAGGTGCTGGAGGCGTTCGAGTTCGTGTTGCGTGCAGCTTCGGGAACTGGTCGAGCATTTCGGAATACGGACTGGACAGCAAGCTCGAGTAGAAGCGACACCTTCTTTTTGTTAAAACAACCACGTCCATCACCGAATAGTTTGGGAAATAGACTCTGAATCCCTCGAGCTAGTTCACTATTGCAGCTGGCTTGATTGCACACAGCATCTCCACAAATCAAACACATTAATCCATGGGATTCCAAATAGATCGAGTTCGAGTGCTGTAATATAGCAAACTCCCTTCTTTTCATATCCATTGAGTTTGACACTATAGTGGAAAGCACCCATCAATGGAATGGCTGTGCCCGATGCGCTAGTTGCATTAGTGCGCGACGAGCGCTGACTGTCCCCATAGCCTTGGTAATGATTATCATGTCGGACGCAGTGTCAAATTGAAGTTTGAGGGCGGCTCCATTGACAATCGGATTGACAAATTTACGAAAGATTAAGAAAGGTCGTGACTTGGTTAGTTTTTGGGCTGTAACTTAAGTGTGCCTTGAAATATTTCTCATATCACAAAATCTGGTTTTGTGACCTCTCTGCGAGCATTATTCGCAGTCCTTTTCCTTGTAAGGACATTGCACCACAAGCTGGACATGGTGATGGTGGACATTTTATTCCATGACGTGTTGAATCTTGTGCGGCTTGTTTGCTGTTTTCCATGTAAAACTATTTTGAGCTCTTCTTGATGTTTGAGCTGCATTTGCACCATTTGATCGTGCATAGCTTGCATTAGCTGGCTGCTCTGCTGTTCCATGATAGTAAGTAATTGTTCGTCGTTAATATCCTCATCGCCCATGTTGCAAACCGGTATTTTATAATCGTAGGTTTACAATACTTTCTTTAATTTTTCTTTTAACAGAAACGTCATATAATTATTTTGTTATGCCACTACGTAACCTTTAGGTTAAGAGTGAAACCAATGCCTGCACCTTTGGCCGGTAATTACATTCTTATAAACATGTGTGGTGATAATGTAAATAACGAGGATGAGAACTCATAGTTAAATTGGTTACGACAACTTTTGGTTGGTAACGCAATTTATAATGCAATGGCTCGGAAGCTCAGTTATAAGGGGCGATATGGGTGTAGGCTAGATACGACTATAGAACTGAAATTCAGCAAGCAAATGCGGGTAGTCAAAGCTAAAGTTAAATTATATAAAGTTAAGTAAACTTAGGGTGCCACGATAGTTCTTTAGAAAATTAAAGCTGGTAATCAGAACTACGAAGATCTTAGCAGCTTGTAACAGTGATATGCTTGCTGAAAGATAATTAAAACTACCAGAAGACTAAGGGAGAAGGAATGCAGCAATATTTGAAAACGGAGGGGGAAAAAGGACGATGGCAAGATTTAGATGTGGAAACGAGGAGAGGGGGAGTAAATATTGGAGAAAAGAGGAGGAAATGTTATGCGGGGAAGCGTTGAAGAACACAATACACCATATTAAAGGAAGATGAAAGGAAAGTGGAAAACATATTAAACAAGAATGGTGGCGGAGTGCAGTGGATGGAAGAGACATTCGAAACAAGGTAGGGAGATCGTAGAATCTTAATGGAAGAAATAAGGAAGGAAACTGTCTAAAAATCCACTCGGTGCCAGGATTAAGTAAGTTTACCAATTATCGCGATGATGACAATTTGGCAATACTTTTTCATAAATGAAAATTTGTGATTGCCAGAAGCAGGTAGACCAATCCGAAATTTCATTTGAATTAATTATTGTTTTAAATTTGAGGGTTACAGATGTTGTTCGGCGATAAAATGCGAATTTTGACTCGTCATTATTTATAGAAATTTGGACGTAAATTATTTATGTGTGTAACGTGCAAAGACAACGTTTCGAGCGATCGTACTTGTTATTGGAGTAAAGAAAATATGAATGGTGGAACGGATAGAGTGAAGAATACGCTTTGTGGGTGTAACTTGTGGATGCAGTTGGCTATGGATGGTGGTTTGCAATACAAGACCGCTTTTATTAAATTTATTTATAAATGTATCAAGCCCGGGCATAGATCATGATGCAGTACTCCTACGACACCTACTCTATTTATGTCCCCATGCAGATACATGACATTCTTGGCAGAAGCTCAGATCGCTATTATACCAGACAATAACACATTCTGCACCTTCATAACCATTAATAACGGTTATATTCTTAGATAGTTTATAATCAAAACCAAATAAGCCTAATTGCATTAAATTCGAGACGCGCGTCGTTATAACGTTATATACCAAAAATTTTCTAATTACAACTGATACACAAGAGTTAATAATAAACAGAGGTGCTTTCTCCCCCACTTTCTCAATCTCCTAATTCACTACACTAATTGTAAAATAAATCAATGAGACAATAGCTTCCAGTGAAACATGTTTCCTTTAAAGTTATAGGGAATAGCAAACGATAAGGTGATAGAAACGGTAAGATTTAAATGTAAAGTGAGGGAAAAGGACGAAATCTCTAAGACGGCGTGTAATATATTGGAAGTAAATTAACCTTTGACAGACCTTTACTATAATCGGAAAATTAATGATGTGTAAATTAAGACAAATTTTCTCAACGAAAATTTCGGTTGTCGGTTAACTTTTTCTTATACCTACCAAAAATTTTTCGTTAGTTATCCTTCAAAGGATTAATTATTGTTGGAAACTTCGACACTGCGGCCGGTCTTGGTAAAGACGGGGCCGAAATGGACTATATTATAATCATGCAATTGGTTCTACTTTTCCCCTAATCCCTTTTCACGACAAACTATATCTCTAGTAATTTAATCTCTCTAACGAGGTCTAATTTGGCGTAAATATCGACTAAATACAAAACGGCGACAAAAACGGACAAACTGTAACAAAAACTAATGCGTATGAGGCATTTACGAAATTTAATTTTCCAGTCGAGTTGTTTTTATTGCAAAAATGTTGAGCCGCGGTCACTATCCAAATGAATGTTAAGCAACTGCTCGTTTAGAACTGCCGATTTTGATAACCTTATCCTTGTTTTCTTCTTCTTCTATCAAATTGCGGCACGGTGTAACAAGAAAATTGTTTAATTTGTGCAAATTACACCGTCGACTACTATCTAGAACATTTAATCTGTACAATTTAGGGATTTAAACAAAAATCACACACAAAAATCTTCTTTCTGGACAAATCAGTGCATTCTTGATGTGCCCAACGGAAGCATTTAACACAACATTTTTAGTGTCCTAATCTCGGATACTATCCGAAATTAAGGTACTTGGGGTATCCGAAATTAGGACACCTATAAAAAGTGAGAATACACACAGTTTTAAAGAAAAATAATAACAATTTGATACATTTTGTAAGTTAATATGTTTGACCAATAACTGTACTTACCAATTATTAAAACAGGTATAAAAAAATCTTTTAATTTATAACAAAAAACTGACTTCGAACCGCACGTTGTAAATAACTCGTCACTAGATATTTTACTAAAAACAAGATTGGCGACATCTACCGAAGATAAACCACAATATAATTTTAAATACATGTCTGTCTCTGTAGGCATGATACTTTCTAATGTGTCTCATGTTCCACTTATGTACAGTTTTGAAAAAATACCGGCCTATTTTACAACAGGTTGATTTTTTTTGCCGTTTAATAACGGTTTCAATATTGTTCCTAGATTTGCGACCGAAAAGTTTTCTCGAAAATTTAATGAAATGGCCGCACGCCCTCAACAATATCAAAGAAATGTACAAATTTGTTTGTACACATTACTATTATTGTTCGTCGTCCTGAAATAATACTGATTATTCCATTACATCCTTCATTAATGTGGCTTTTTACAAAAAGAAATTACAAATTTTATATTTTTGACATTACAATGTCATGGCGACCACACCATTTCGATCAATTTTTACTTTTCCGTCAAGGGTGCCGCCAAGGAGGGGCCAGGGGGGGGGGGCAATCGCCGCCCTAGGAAAAAGTTATTAAAAATAAAAAAAAATTTTTTACGAAATCTTGAAAAACCGCCAGAGCCACCAACCCGCAATACTACTTGCCCCCCCATTTTTGTGGCGGCCCCTTTGTTTCCCGTGCATATACACACGTGTATATCCACATAGGGAAAGTAATCTGATCGAAAAAAAAATCGAACTCGACGTTTTGATGAATCTCAACGTTTTGGCTCCTCCTCAGTCCAAACCACCATCTTTGAAAAATATATGTCTGTGGGTTGGTTGGGTGGGTGCGTACATTATGGCTGTGCAGCCTAAACGCCTTTAAAGAAACTTCATCGATAAAACAAGCTTCTCTTGTATATTTTGTATATTATTTTATAATTACAATAAATATTTGATTCTTCAAAATGGGCCTAAAGGGGCCCAAATTAGGGGCGTTGTTTTGGGAGCAAACATTCAAATTTTAACCCAATCTAATTTCCCTTGGTGAAAAGTTAGCAAGTAAAACGCCCTTTTTCATTTATTTCTAAATTCAAAATGACAGTCAATATAGTCATTCTCCAACTTTTTACTTTTAGGGTGTAGCTCAAGAACCGTTTAACTTTAAATTAAAATTTGAAAATTGGAAATTATAGCCAAAGGATGGCTAGAACTTTTACTTGTTACTGGTGGTAAACGTAGCCAATTTAGTAGCGCCCAAAATTGGTCAAAAATTAAAAATCGATTTTCTGAAAATCTGTGTTGGCACGTCCCCCAACATGAACTAGTTTGCACCTCAACCCCCTGCTCCTGCAGGTAGAGAGGGGAAAGTAGTTTTAGTTAGTTGTTAGTTTAGTTTTAGATTATTCACTGTACAACCCTCGACGGGTGAACATATAACGTGTTTTAATTTCTTTCTTTATTAAAAACGATGAGAAAATACTCAGTGGTTTTATATTCTTATGAACCACGCAACAATCTGCTCCGAGCATTTTTTTATTTTTTGAAATGTTATACATATAAGTAGTTTATGAAAAACTACTGGCACTACATTTATTTCCCATGGGGGAAAGGGGATGAATATTTGAAATTGAAAATTTTAAAAAGTTATAACTTTTTTGCTAACAAAGATGAAATAAAATTTTACAGTGAAGTAGACAAGTAGAGGACATACGACTCTTTTAATCGAGTAAGTATAATAAGTATACCAATTATCTAGACATTAAAAATATTTATGACATACCCTGTATATTATTTTAAGAGAAAATCAGAAATCGTTTATAATTACAATTATACTACACACTATACAATGTGTCCAAGATAAGGATGAACAGCATTGGGATCTTGAAAACGGTAAGAGATACGAAGGCGGTTAAATTAGAGAAAAGTTGTACAATTTAAGGGGTGTTCACATGTAGTTTGCAAAAGTTCATTATTGTTTATCGTTTCCGAGATTTATAACGAAATGCGATTTTTGGGTTTTCCTTTTTTCGTATTTCCTACCTTTATTTTAAAAAAATTTTAAAAACCAAAGATACTTCTTCATTGTCACTTTTTAAATTCTATCAGATAGCGTTTTCAAATTTTTTATTCGACGTTTCGTCTCCGAGGAACCATCATCAACTTTATTTTTTATATCGCCGCAACCAACGAAACACCCTGTATTCGATAGTATTTATTACGAATTTAACGATGTATTACACATTATGGTTTTGAAGCAAATTTTTTTAAAGAAATATTCGGATTAATTTTAGTATTTGATAAAATTTTTTTATGTACAAATTTAACAACTCCAATCTTTTAAACATATTTAATTAAAGTTAAATAGTTACAATAACTGTTCAAATAGGTTGTTGTTATTTTATGGACACAGGTTTACTGTGTTTATTGAAATTTTTCTTAAAAATAAGCTTCAAAACCGTAATGTGCAATACATCGTTAAATTCGTAATAAAAAATACTATCGAATACAGGGTGTTTCGTTGGTTGCGGCGATATAAAAAATAAAGTTGATGATGGTTCCTCGGAGACGAAACGTCGAATAAAAAATTTGAAAACGCTATCTGATAGAATTCAAAAAGTGACAATGAAGAAGTATCTTTAGTTTTTAAAATTTTTTAAAATAAAGGTAGGAATTACGAAAAAAGGAAAACCCAAAAATCGCATTTTGTTATAAATCTCGGAAACGATAAACAATAATGAACTTTTGCAAACTACATGTGAACATGCCCTAAATTATACAACTTTTCTCTAATTTAACCGCCTTCGTATCTCTTACCGTTTTCAAGATCCCCATGCTGTTCATCCTTATCTTGGACACGTTGTATATTATTTTTTTATTTTTTTGAGTTATTACGCAAATATATTTTACTTTGAGTTACAATGCAAAAAACTATTTCACTTAATACGTCGTTGTAGTAAACACGGGAAAGTTGTGTGCCAGTTTACTGGTCACTTAATTTAGTATCTTTTTAATACATCCCACCTACCATGGAGACCCATGCATAACTCAGGAACTTAATATTACATAGAAAAATAAAGAAGTAAACAAAATATTAAAAATATTTATGACATACCCTGTATATTATTTTAAGAGAAAATCAGAAATCGTTTTCTGATTACAACTATACTACACACTATATATTAATTTCTTTGAGTTATTACGCAAAAACTATGTTAACACCACCGCCATGTGCTGCCAACTCTCATATCCTTCCTTACTCAACCTACACCTTCTTTCTTTCTCCTCCCTCCAGTACTTATTGCCATTTTCCTCATTCCCACACCTAAACGGTGCTATTATCCTTTTACCGCTAAACTCCCCCCCCCCCCCAAGTATTCCGGCATTTTTTCCGTCACCAACTACTCTATATCTTCCTTCTCCTATTTTCGCTCTTCTCCCCTGCGCTTGGCTATCCTCATCTTTTGTTACTATTTCCTCCACTATGTTTCTCCTCTATTCGCGTTTCCTTTCCACTTCCTCCCTTGCGTACTCTCCTCTTTCATAGTACAATCTCTTCTCTTCCTGTCCAAATTTTATTTTCTGTTTCCTCACTCCTTCCCAACACTTTTTCTTCTCTTTTGTCTATCCGCTCTTCATATTCCATCGCACTTATGTACTTATTTTCTCTAACTTCATTTCCTCTTCCTCTCGGAGTCTCTCTTTCTAACCCTAACGTCCGTCTCCCATACTTTTCTTGCACCCTCTTCAACTTTTCCCACTCTCTCCATCCCCACACCTCCGCTCCATACATCGTAACGCTCTTCACTAGTTTTTCGCCCACCCATTTCCGTTTCTTCATCTCTTTCCCGAACACTCTCTCCGCCATCCCCCATACCTGCCCCACCACCCTATTCGCCTTCCTTGCCAGTTCTTCAGTATGGCCCTCATCTTTATTATTATACCTTATCGTGTATCCGAGGTATTTCCATTGATCTACACACTGTATCTCTTCCTCCCCCCATTTCCATTTCTCCACCTTCTTTGAAATATCATCATCTTCGTTTTCTCTATATTAGCTCTCAGGTCTTTCCCATCCAAATATTTTTTCACAACCGCTATTGCTCCTCTCATTTCCTTATCATTTTCCGCTAACACCACCACAAGCATACGCCAGTACCCACACTAACCATATTAACATTCAATGAAGCAAACCATGAAGGGTGGGGTGGGAGAACGAGGGAAGGGAGGTGGAGAATGCCGGCGGCCTGGTTGGAAATAGGAGTTGAGGGTGGTTCTCGACGAATAAGAGTTTTTCGAGGTCAAAATGGATCACTCGGGCGTATTTGGGGGTGCTAAAACGGTTTCGAAAAGAATCTTTTCTGAGGGATCAAACCTTGAGTTCGAGTATCTTAGGGGCCACATTTGACCAAAAACGACGCAAGATGATATAGGAAATAGGTTAAAAATGACCAAAATCGCCTACTTGACATTTTTTCGACCTTTTTCCCCACTTAAAGAATTTTTGGCAAGTCATCATCTAATAAAAAATTAATTTTGTGCCACAAAGAAACGTGCTGAAAATCGCGTTACAAAAAATATTGAAATGGCCGCCATTTTTCTATTATTAGGCGGAAAAATCTGAAAAAAAAATCCACAATGAGACAGATGAATGTTCTTCCAAACTCCGCAAACCGCGTGCAATAATATTTTCTCCAGCTTGAGATATCCTAATAATACTGAAAACTCGTTATTGAAAATTTGGGGGGCTTGGTCATTTTTGATCCCGAATCGAATGCTCCAAGTCCAAGTCCGCTATGCTCTTTGTAATGTTTCATCAATTTCTTTCGTTATTAGAGTTTGGGAAGCCTGAAAACTTTGTCCACTCTAGTTCTCCTCCTTTTAGTATTTTCAGTTACTGTCAAGGTTATAACTCTCTCCTCTTCATGTGTTTCAGGTATATCTGCAATTTCTTTCTAACCCTCATTCCATGAAGGTATTTGGCCCATTCCACCAAAGATAATGTTTTGGAAGTTCTGCGGGAATAAGACCTCGTGAGGCACAATCGTATCCGTGGTTCGAAATTAAGAATGGTTAGGATTTCCGATACGCGATTGGTAACAACAGTGGTCCAGCGGCTCGTTCCATCTGTCAACCATGCAAGAACGATAGTTGAATCGCTCCACGCAAACATTTTGTCTTTTGGGATACTCATCATTTGTTCAATTTCTGATACAAGCGTTGCACCACAAAGTTCTAATCACCCTCCAGACTTCATCTTCTTGCAAAGTCTTAACAGCCAAATAAGGTGCACATGCCGTCCAAAATGTCATTGTTAGAGGTTTATAATGTTGTATCGGTGCTTGAGGGTGAGGTTTCGATAAAATCCTTTGAAAGTTTCTCTCAGCTTCATCAACACTTTAGTGAAATGTTATTTATACCTTTGGACGATGCATCTTCTTTTTCGACAAGCGCCACGTGATTCAGTTTGAGCTATTCTTCCAACACTTTACTGCATTCTTCTTTAAGCTTTAAGAATCCTTTTGTAACCGTTTCTCGTTGTAATTTCTTTTGGATCTTCATTAGCAAAAGGTAACCTTCTTTATTTCGTTCTATAGTTGCTTCATAAAACTTTACGCACATTTCTTCTTCTTCTTCTGTAAGCGCTTTCCGAATCTTGTTCGGTTCAGTCTACAGTGGCATTTCATCCATCCCGAACCAGCCCTAGGCTTCGAGAATATCGCTAGGAAGCCTTCCCAGTACGCAAGCGTTAACCTGGACAGAAATTTCTGAATTATGACGGGACTCAATGTAAAGTGACACCATGTATTTGATGCGCGTCCCAACGTCTCCCAGATCTGACACAATACCATTGACCGATATGCGTTTTAGACCAAGTGGATTCCGTTGCAAAAGATGCTTGTGAATTTCTTCCATTTTTTGCTCTAGCCACAGTCGCCAGTAAAATTGGTTATAACTCTCGTTTCACTAGTGGCTCTCTTTCATTGTTCTTTGTTTGCGTTTCTTTCTTGTTGTGTGTTTGATGGTTTCCTATATTATTTATTCGTTGACCTTGACTTGATATGCTTTCTTTATCGTAATGCAACATCGTATGATGTATTCTGCCACATTTTTTTAATAGCAAGTTGGCTGGCGACAACTGAATACTACACGTGACTTGGAGACAAACAGTTCAAGCACAAGCCCTTTGCTTGAACTAGTTCTCATTTTTCTTTGCTGTTCCAAATTGAAAGATGATTTTACAAAACAACAAAAGATGACATCTCTTTGTTGTTTTGTAAAATCATCTTGTGAAAGTGTTGTGAAACAAAGTAAAGACAAAGTAATGTTGTCGTGTGATGTGAAAAATGTTGTATGAAAAATTCCGAACGAATTTTTCATAATATTTCAGTTATTTAGACTTTTAGAGTATATTGTAAAAATGTGAAGATTTATATGTTTTTCAGTGGTAATTAATGCATCCGAAATCATCATAAAATAAATTTATAACATTACGAAGTGAAATTAGTTAAAATAGATTTATAATCGTACAGATGTTTACGAAACGTTTTCCAGCTATTTCATTAAATGATGGTAATAGTGCGATGATCAGTGATGAATTTATGGTGACGTCATATAATCATCGAAAAAGGGAAAAAGAAAAGGTTTACAAATGTCAGGTTTATTCTGACAAAGTATCGGAAAGGACTACGAACCGGGCGAAGGACTCTTACGTGCAGACAATTGAAGAGTCACGGTTCTCTAGATGAAGTACGTTCTAATGAGCAGGCCTGGGGCTGTCAGAGGACGCATGCAGTAGCACGATGTTAAAATATTGAGAATAAGGCCACTAGATTGGTTACGTGTAATTAGTGTTGATGAGAAAAGAAGTTTTTTCACTTGACTTTAGACTCGCCCTTGATGCTATTATTGATATCGCTTTTGTCGACAATAAATTTGTCATTTCGACGTTATTCTGGAAAAAATGAAGGTAAATGAACGTAATAAAACAGAAAGATGTAGTGCACCTGTCGCACGGTGTATCATCTAGTATGTACCTCACTCTCTTTATCCAATCTATTCAAGTCGAGAGCAATCGTCTATATCGACCATCAAAGAGTCTATATTTACAAATCCGCTCTCTACTACTTCATTATCTACAAACACTTGTATAAGTACGTAATGTATTTGTATTTTGGAACGTGTTTATGTCATAAAATTAAATAGCTATTTGCAGAAGTGCCATTTTAAATGTTTATTGAGATATTTGGTTTTATTACTATTGGCAACACGTATCGTTTCACTGTATATTACCTATATGATCCAAAAATAGTTATTTTTGTATCTAGTACGCGAAATGCCACGCACGAGTTGCAAACAAAATTTTTTCTACAAACGTGAAAAAGTTGACAATATTATTTTAACGTTAAAATACAAAACTCTCATACAGTTTATATGCAGTGCGCGAAGTAAGTATTTCGCGCACGGCGTCGTTACTTCGCGCACAGTGTCATGGTAACGTAGGAGAGTGAAAAAAAGTCACTTCGCGTATTGTTATCAATGCGCAAACCTTGTCATTTTTTGACGTTTGTAGAAAAAAGTGTTCTTTCGTCCCCATTTCACTTTTTAATCCTACAATAAAATTTACGAACGTGAATTGGGAATTTTTGGGAAGAAACTTCATGGTGAATAAACAATTTTAGGTCTTTGATGTTGAAATTTTCTCATTGGATTCACCGCATTGATTTAAAGACACATTCATGACACGACAAAATTCCTTCCATTACACTAAAAAAAAATTCTCTACATTAACATGAAAAACCTCGAATAGACGTTTGGAACTTCAAAATTTCGACCCCCCCTCCCCTCCCAACGTAAAATAATATTCGGCCCCATGATTACCATTTCCACTGCAATTTAAAAAAGTTTCTTTTTTAACATTTATTTATGCATTTTGTAAAATAAAGGGGAACGTTTATTTTTACATTTTTCTTAAGAAGAGGATTTGGGTGGATCACTAAAAACAGGGCCCCATGTCTGGGGTCCAGAGATTTGTCTCATTTGTCCATGGCGCCTATGCTATCGTGCCATTTAATTTTTTCAAAACTTTAAGGTA
Organism: Pyrocoelia pectoralis; assembly: GCA_036250285.1. Lineage (NCBI taxonomy): Eukaryota > Metazoa > Arthropoda > Insecta > Coleoptera > Lampyridae > Pyrocoelia > Pyrocoelia pectoralis. Next base: position 26,291,885 of record CM070083.1, read on the forward strand.
GATTTAAACGATTTAAAAAAAAATCTTTGTTTGCATTTCGGGCGTGAACGACGATTCTGTCGATTTGGTGCTTCTTCACTTATTTTTCATTATCGCTTCCATTTCCAAAACGCATTTTTTCGCACCAATTTTTTCTATACCTCATGCTTTTACTGCTAAGCCTAGTTTAGTTCTTCTGCAATCAACGCCTACACTTTTCTTCTTTTCTTCCTACTTCTCTTTCTTAGTTTTTTAAAATTTCTTTTTTTTAAATTTTCTTATTTATGCGTTTCATTTCTTTAGCTTTAATAATCATGTCGTTCTTCGCCTTATTTTCATTTTATTGTTTCGCCTTTATTTCTGACCCCAGTTCTTCCTCAATAATGTATTCTATTTCTTCTTCATCTTTCATTCAATTTTTATCGTCAATCTTCAGTCCTGATCACTTATATTCATTTCTCCCTCCTAGATTTATTTTATTACGTACTGTACCTATTTCTTTCTTCATTTTCTCGTTTTCCGGTTTTAATTCTATCATAAATCAATCTATACCTGCTTTTCTCACTCCCTTATGTTCTATCATTCCCTCGTCAATGGTTCCATTTTTCTTCTTCATGCTCTCCCCTTTACTCCGCCTACGTTACGAGGCAATATTCATCTTCACAATATTTTTCTTATTCCAGTGCTACTGCAGGACAATGACACAAATCTACGACAAACGCTGTTGAAATAAAGTTCTTGAACGAAAAGAGAAATTGAATGGGTAAAAGTAAACATATGTAGTAAAAATTACTAAAAGGGCGAAAAGGATTAAGAAGAAGAAGAACATTGGAATTGGAAGAACGATGAATTGAAGAAAATAAGAAAGCAGGTTTTCTACACCGGAAAACGTAAACATTTATAGGTACCTTTTGCTTTTACTGCTAAGCCTAGTTCTTCTTCAATCAACGCCTACATTTTTCTTCTTTTCTTCCTACTTCTCTTTCTTAGTTTTTTAAAATTTCTTTTTTTTTTATTTTCTTATTTATGCGTTTTATTTCTTTAGCTTTAATAATCATGTCATTCTTCGCTTATTTTCATTTTATTGTTTCAATTTTCAAAACGTAGACTTTCGCTTTTATTTCTGATCCCAGTTCTTCCTCAATAATGTATTCTATTTCTTCTTCGTCTTTCATTCAATTTTTATCGTCAAGTCCTGATCACTTATATCATTTCTTCCTTATAGATTTATTTTATTTCGTACTGTACTTATTTCTTTCTTCATTTTTTCGTTTTCTTGTTTTAATCAATCTATACTTCCTTTTCTCACACCCTCGTGAAAGGTTCCATTTTTCTTCTTCCTACTCTCCCCTTTACTCCGCCTACGTTACGAGGTGATATTCTTCTTCGTAATATTCTTCTCATTCCAGTAAAAATATGTAGTTAAAATTACTAAAAGGGCAAAAAGGATTATGAAGAAGATCATTGGAATTGAAAGAACGATGAACTGAAGAAAATAAGAAAGCAGGTTTCTTACACCGGAAAAGGTGAACATTTAACAGCTTTATTAACTAGGGATAGTGACGGGGGTTGTTCTGATTATGTACAGCGGTTGATGGAACAGGTTCTTGCCAGCTTTACATTATTTACTTTGATATAAAGTATCGTACCGTCCAGCTGCTTTGATCTTTTTATCGCGTCAATGCGATGCCCTTTTATATACGAATATATGAAGACTTGTATGTTCTAGTTCTGTATATTATGTATGTGCGAAATGCGACACAATTAAACATAGAAATCTAAAACAATTTCGCATTCTGTTTGACACCTTTACTCCAATTAAAAATTGTCTCGTTAGAAAATGTCATTGTCGCATATGAAGACGAGATCTCTTGAAATTGTAGTACTTTTCATGTAGCTATGATGTTAAGGGTTGTCCAAACTATTGTTAGATCGCATTTTGTGTTTGCACTGCTTCGTACTTTACGACTCGCGTTACTTTGACATACCTAAGGTAAGTATAGGTATATTTCTAAGAGGACTCATTAATGAGAGAACCTTCGCGGTTCGATATTCAACCGAAAATAAATATAAAAAAACGATTAAAGCCGGGCGAACATAAGAAAAACAAATTGAACATATTTTCAGTGTTTTCCCTCGACGTTACGTTGAATCTCCCCTAAGTAATTAAGAAATGTATTTAAAAAACGGGCAGATACCAGAAAAGTTGTGGTCATATATATTCCTTATGCTTTATAGGAAATGGCCTTATGTTTCTCTTTGGTTACGTCTTTTTGTAAAACGGTTTCTCATTGTTTTTCAACCCGATTAAAGCTTTTATATAGGAGTGGGTACAACTGCAAGACGACGTGGCTTGTAAAGAAAAGCGATTTTCTTCTGTTCGCTCGCTCTGATAATCCATACTTATTACGTGTTCTTATTCTTTTCCTTACGTTCAATTCTACTGATGATAAACGATAATAGGTTAGGTAAACGATAGATGTTTTTGGTTTAAAAGGAAACGATTTTCGACTACGCGACGGGGACTAATTGAGGTCTTGATTAAGATGTTGATGCTATTGATTAACAGCTGATTATTTATCATGATATAATATAATGAGGGGACCCGGCTCTTTGAAAAATTAAGTTTCCTAAAGAACTTCGCCGCGAACCCCAATAATTCCTTTTGTATTGTAAATTAAGGCGGCTTTTTTTTCTCTGATTCAACAATTGAAAATTTCGATTCAGGTGTTGTAACAACTGCGAGGGATGAAAACTGTCCAAGCGTAAGTGAGCCTGCCTATCTACCCCAATTTACGACGGAAAGGACTCCGAAAAATGTTCTAATCATTATTGGTTGTTTTTGTACAGAAAATTTAGGGGAAAACTGGAAAGCCTTTCGCAATTAGTTCTGAGTGAATAAAAAATGCTTTGTGTGTAGATGTAAATTGATGTAGCGGTGTTTAAGCAAAAATTGTAGTAAATTTTACTTATTTTGCGTGGGTAGCAATAACAAGTAGTAAATTATGTGTATGCTTATTCCTGTATTACGAACGACAACGCTATATTTCCATCCGGGGATGTTTTCTTCGCGATCCCCCCCTTAATGCCGTGATATGAAATATTTCCCTACTTAAGATGATAGCTTTTCTTAAATTCGTCGCTCGTTGTCGCCTTGGAACTTAAATAAATTATGTGTATTTTTATTTTCGTGTATGTGTGAATTTATCTGCCTCGAAACGGGTCCTCACGATTTATTGTTTGGAAAATTGCTATTTTACCGTTAAAGTTTTAAAATTTAAGATTTTGTTTTCCATTTGCTTAATTTTTTCAATGTACCAAACGCTATTTATGTACAAATCACGCCCATTTGTTGTTAAATACAACAAATTTTGGGTCCCTCTTTTTCACCTAAGCGCATCATACAGCTCAGGAAAATCGGCAATTTTTTTTATGAATTGCTTACCGGGAAATAAAAAAACAAGTACAAATTGTACCTACACATGGCAAGTGGAACGAAATCTTTGAAAAATAGAAAGTTTCATCCCTGTAGGAAAGTATCCTAAAGATTCTGATGGATACGCAACCTCCGTTCTAATCCTTAAAAATTGTGGAAATCCCAAAAAAGAACAATAGTAAAATTTTGGAAATATGGAATGGTTAGCGGGTTATCCAAAAGACTCCCAACTATGCAAAACCACCAAATTTACTTAGAGATATTATTTTGTGCATCCTAGGAATTGTCATTCTCACCCCAAAAATTATTATTTTGGTCCCAAGGTTTTTTGGTTCCCAAGAATTATTATATTAGCCCCCAAAATTATTAATTTAGCTCACATAATTATTCTTTTGACTCCAAGATTTTATTCATTTTATCCCATGATTTTATTCGATTTATCCCAAGATTTTATTCATTTCACTCCAATATTTTTTTATTTTACCCCAAGACTTTATTTATTTACTTACTTTGTAGAAGTATTTGTAACTAAAAAAAAATGCCACCCTAAACGTATATTGTCACTCAGGCGCTTAGGTTAGAGATAGGTTTAGTATATTTTTTTTTCAATTGAATAAAATGAATAAAAGCATGGGATAAACTGAATAAAAACTTGTGACCAAAAGAATGATTCTCTGGGTTAAAATAATTTTGGGGGCTAATATAATCATACTTAGAATTAAAAATCTTGGGACCAAAAGAATTAAAAAGCTGGAGTGGAAAAAATAATTCTTGAGGTAAAAATAATAATTCTTGGGCTTAGAGTGACAATTTTTGGGGCCACGAAAATTACCACCCATTTACTTATTTCTCACGACTAATGAGCATTGGATTCTTTTCCCACAGTAAATATAGATTTTGAACCCACAATTTTGAAAAATAAACTATCAATAACGTAATAAAATCTTTAAAGTTCATTTTCGTCGATTGAGGCATTTCGTTTGGTACTTTTTTTCAACGAAATAGACGAACTTCCAATATTACAATTAACACCATTTCAGCTCGTCGGGAAATCTTCCGTGGGAGAGCAAGCTCCTTAGACAAAAAATTATTTTTTTTTAAATTTTGATATAGTGCGCTAAAAAATAAATGGTGTGGTATTAAAGATTTGCAGGCTTCATATATGCTGTTACACTGTTACTGCAGTTTGATATCGAGTGTACCTACTACAAGTTGCATTTGGTAAATAAAAAATTAAACAATTAGGATTAGGAATTTTTGAAAAATGACTGCAATTTTGTTTTCATTTTCTAAACTCCTGGGCCGCTCCATGTAGCACCGTTTATTGGCGTTAGCTTGGCGGAATATTAGCGCAATATAGGGAGATTGGGGCAATATTGTTGAACTGCCCCCAATATTGGGTCAATATATTTTTGTAATACTTATTATAAAATTATTGGAAATACAAATACAATATTTAGTGAATATAAACACGCGAAAAATTAAATGTCTATATTACCTATATTTTTACGTTACGAAAAATTGCTAGCATTTTTGCTAATTTTGCTGTTTTGTCTATTTTTCCTTCGACTTATTCATGCGAGTTTATATTTTCAAAAATGAATTTTTCTTATAATATAGATAATATGTAGATATTTCACAATTTAATGGCACGCTCAAAAATACAGGTCATTTTTGGCATGTAACGTCAAAATAATTTGCCACCCCTGCGAGTTTTTGAACATTGGTCAGTTTTTATTATAGAGTGAACATTGGTCAGTTTTTATTATGGAGGGGAGTAACGAGTTTTTATGACGAAGAAATTTAGCACAACTCAGATTCCGCGTGTTTTTGGCTAGTTCGGTGGGTCGAATCGTGGTTGTGTAACGGATCCAAGAAAGTTGATGATTTGCAGTTGAACATCAAAATGAACCCCTATTTTAAAATAAGCGAATGCGCATATTCTAGAAGGGGATGCAATTAGCTGAGTGGATGGAGTTCGAGGTGGACTTAATAGGACAAATGGAAATATATCCATGAGCGTGAATTTGGAACCCAGCAATCAGAATAATCGGTTCATCTAAAATTAAAAATCATCCAATTTGGTGGAAGCAACCAGATGGGCTTGCGCCAAGATCAATTGATTCTAATTAAAGAGAAACGAATGGGTAATCCGATTTTCATGGCTATAAAACATGAGCAGCCACATCCCAAAAAATGGAAATTTAACGTGCCTTTTTCAGCAAAATTTGCGTAACAGTCAATAAGATAAATCAAGTAAGCTATCAATCCTTCTTCTATATCAGAAAATACTCACAGTTGGAGAACAACTGAAGCATCCATTACCATTAGACGCACAAAGATATCTAATTATTATATTGCAGCACTACTATCAACCACCACCAAGCTACAGTAGCTTACATAAGAAGAGAACATTGAATAACAAATGGATCATTCTAAATGTAAAAGATACAACGCCTAAACGGCCTTGGATGGGTGTGGAAGCGAATGTATGTAAAGCGAAATTTCGCAAAAGCCATTTGTATTAATTAATAAACTGGAAGAACTGAAACTCTTTTGTGTGTTCACAACACTGAAAATACTAAAAACCACAATACAATTTTATTTAAACGAGCGCGTTTCAACAGCGAAACCGCCATCATCAACGAACAATCGGTTGTTGATCATTTGTATTGTGTTTTTCGGTGTTTTCAGTGTTGTAACTTATAAGCTAATAACGCAAGGAGCCAGGGGGTATTCACTACCATAAAAAGGTCCTGTATAAATAGCTACTCGGTATCAATTTTTCATTTTTTTTTCAAAATCCTTTTCTTTTTAACTTTTAAGTCCACACAGTAATAAAATAATAATATAGTGATAATTAGGGATGCCATAAATAGCGATTTTGCCGAATGCCGAAAATTCGAATATTCGACTAGGCTCTCGGCCGAAGTACCGAATATTTGGCGACGATTTGGTTCCGACCTGTATCATTAAAGTGGAGGCGGTAACTACGCTACGTTTCATTCGCGATTAGGTCGTGTCACAACACGCATTATTTGATAATTGTTACATCAAATTGTGTGACTTATAGTGTGTATAATATCGTATATCTTGAAAAATATGAGTGTTTGTTCGCGAAAAGCTTTACAAAATGGCACCATTTAATAAAATATCGCCTATTTTGGAATATTATGTTGATTTTTTTTAAATTATTTTTTCATGCGGTTTTTTTCATAATTTGTTATTCGGTATTTGGCCGAATGGTTCGGAATATTCGGCCAAATACCCAATAGTAAAAAAAGCAGGTGAACAGACCGAATACCGAATAGTAGCCGAATATTTGTGCCATCTCTAATAATAATACGTTATTACGTAGGTAATATTGCAAAAATGGTTCCATGGATTTTGGATTTTATTAACAGAAGAAGCGTTATGAGCAAATGCTTCAAATATTTTTTTATAATTTGGCCTGTGACACACTTTTTGGCAAATGGAAAGTATTTATAAAAAGTGTTACGCCAACAGAAGGATTAACTAGTCCAGCGCAATTAAATTTTAACCAGAAAATTTAGAATAAGAAGACCGGACATGAAAAAATACTCTTAGGGACACTTAAGGATGAAAGTCTCCGCAAGAATTCTGGGAAAAACCTGGACAAAACCTAGGAATTTAGCTGGAGCGTCTATCAAAACCGAGACCAATATGGCAATAAGGGGCAATTCTGTTATATATATGCAGGATACTATTTTAGACAAATTAGAACAGTTTTATGCCTATATTCTACCAATATATGACAGACTATCCAAACAATTCCTAAGAATTTGTGTTTCCTTCATACAAATGCTATTGGCGACGAAAATATGACGTTATTCATCCAAAGTTTTTTTCATTTATATGTAAAAATTGTTATTTATATTATAAAATACTATGTAACATATCAATACCATGGGAAAACCTGATGGAAATGACCTTGAATTAAGCTATCCAAATTTAATTAAATGTTCGCGAGAACCAAACCGATAAATTTGATACGTCTTCTGCTTTGCTCCACTCCAGTTAAATTCCAGGTTTTCCTGGAATTTTCCATCGACATTTTGAAACCATTCGATTCATCTGTCTTCCCATAATCAAATACTACAGTTGCGATAAGAGAACTTCCCCCTCCGGACATTCTATTGGGCCTATGCTTTAGTATACTTAGCATATTCATCTAGCAGTGATTTCCAAAGTGTGCTGCCGTCATAAGGGCGCCCCGAAATATTCAATTAAACAATTCGGCAATTGTCTTGGAATTTCCAATTCTCGAATTTTTGCTGACAAAATTCCAAGAATTTAGCAACTTTCGAGTCTTTCATTGTTTTCTTTCCAATCCACATCTTCTGAAACGGCTAGTGCGCAAGCACGGCTTCTCCACACATGCTTTAGTAATCGTTTTTAAATTTTTCAAGAAAGTCAAAAATTTAGAAAAAAATCTGATGTATTAAGAGCGCCGCGGAAAAAATCCAATTAGTTAGGGAGCCGCAAACCGAATAAGATTGGGAACCTCTGCTCTAGACAACTGAGGCATCGGATATAGTACAAAGATGATTGTGAACCTACACGTTGTTTAAGAGTGAGTATTGAACTATTCAAAATAGGCAATTTCCGAACAACTGTACAGCAAAAGAAGACATATTAGATGGACCAGGCGATCTCTAGAGCTTCCTTCTTTGGCCTTTGGGAAGAAAAACTGCTGGAAAGGACTTCGTTGCGCGAGATATGAAAGAAATTTGTGATGTAACACAAAAAGTTGATGGTTGAGTGTTTCCCGATGTACCTACGGGAGAATGGAAACAATTTATAATGTGTTTAAAAGGCCAAAGTGTAAAAAATACTTCAACCAATATTATTTTAATTGAAACTACAAGGAAACCTTTTTAAAATCGATGGATCAATTTTTTGAAGTATCACATAATAAAGTTTTTACAGCGCCGCCATGTTTTAGAAAAAAAATGTCACAAAAGTTGTAGATATAAAAGCCGCAATTTTTGCAATCTGCACAAAAATATGATATTTTCTTGAAATTAAAAGAGCGTAAACGAGAAAAAGTGTGTTTGTTCCTATATAACTATTACGAAATATCACCCTGTATACGTAGCTACCCTTTGTGTTGTCACTAAGGTCATATATTTATTAAGAATCTAAATATTATTACGTTTTGGAAATATTTTCAAAAAAACCCAAAAATTATTCTGGAATCGCCAAAATAACGCAAAAGATAATCTGAACTTGCCTTGGTATTACAGGGGTAAGGATAACGACCCTTACAGCAGTCCCCAGAGCGCATACTGGATGAAAGTCAAAAACCGGGAGGGATCGCTCATCTTCGACAAAATCTCACGAGATAAAAACCTCAGTAGTCCTAATAAATTGTTTAACATTCGGTACGACTGGAAGAGTAATTCCAGTGCTAGACAGATGGCTCGAAAACTATTAAGGGAGCAATAGAGACGGGGTTGCAGAATCCCTACAAGCCTAGAAGAAAAGGCGGCCGTGTTCCAAGCTGAGGTATCCTAACAGAAAACCGTCCTAAAAGGAAAATATTTATAGATAGTTACAGACAGCAATGCGACGATTGCAGCAGTAAATTCTTATGTGATATAGGCAGGGCACTAGGCGCAGTCATACTTGGACATGAGCGAAAAGCTGTACCCGAAAACTTTTATGGCACCCGAACCGTCCTATGGAATTCAATACCTATAACAATGCCAAAGGGGTACTACTAAAAGGAAAATCTTTATAGTTACAGACAGCGACGATTGCAGCAGTAGATTCTCATGTGATATATTCAGGGCACTAGGTACAGTTATACCTGGACATGAGGGAAAAGCTGCACGCGAAAACTTTTATAGGACCCGAACCATCCTATGGAATTCAATATAACACTGCCAAAGGGGTATTGCTAAAAGGAAAATCTTTATAGATAGTTACAGACAGCAAAGTGACGATTGCAGCAGTAGATTCTTATGTGATATATTCAGGGCACATTCAGGGCATATACAGAAAAACTAGGGAAATGAAAAAATTACAAAAATTCACCCTACTAAAATCTTGGAGTTTGTTGAAGACACGGGAATCCTTGAAGAGGCACAACAGGTTACAGTGTAGGAACTACCCTTAGTGCTTAGTGCAATAATAATAATAATAATGTGAATCAACAATATATTGAAATCGGAACTTGTCAACGGTTAATTTTTTCAGTACGTTTTACAGCCGAAGAGCGTGATGAGAGCTTTTCCTCCTTCTGAAAAGATCTGTGGTGATCGCCTGCCACAGCGCCTAGGTACGTAAATACGAGTAATTGTTGAAAAAATACGTGTCGCGAATACATTCAAGTGTGTGCGTGAAGCAAATATCTATATTTAGTACATCAAATGTGAGATTAAGCCATTTATTAAATTTTAAAATTGTTAAATGCTCTCTTATCCACCTTAAATAAAATAACGGTAGATTTTCGTACATAAATATGAAATGGGAAATACATATGTGGCATTTTGGGAAATGTAAAATTGTGAACTGAAATGATATTATCGGGCGTTACTTTCCCCTCTTGATACCAGAATACCTGTCAGACTTTGTTTTTGTGGCAGTCACGAAGGTCCTTGTTATTATTACTTTATAATCTATTAACGCCTCATTACCGTTCTTTTTGCTTTGACTTAGGTAAGTACGTTGGATTGTAAGTATTTTATATGTCTTTATTTCAATGTAGTGATTGAGGGTGACATTTTGAAATACATACTGAGTATTAATTAAACGGTGGGGAATAATTGAGTTTTAAAAAAAAGTCGCGCGAGTTACCCAAACTTGAAATGGAAGGTCCCCAACGAAACGGCGGCGTAATATAAAATAAATGACAAAACCGTTCTATATACACATAGTAGAGCTTTCAAAGTTCGATATTGAACGGGGTTGGCTATCGTAAAAAAACTCCCTATCGGTGACCCCCTCCGTTCCCGTAACCTCTGACCTTACGACCCGCGTTCGACTTCTTGCGCACAGAACTATAGATGTTCGATTTTTGTGGACGCCGACGCCGTGAGTCGTTTTCCCCGGCGGGAGACGCCCTTGTCGATGCTACTTTGCGATGTAAAAAGTCGAGAGACGGTTTTTTTTACGCTTCGTTCCGTTTGCTCTTTGCGGTTACTTGCCGCGGTCCCTCTTAGTATATGAACGGGTGGAATTTAAAAGAGCAACCGTAACAAACAAAACCTCGCAAAACTTTTCTAACCCCTTCGCTAACGAAATCGTTATCACTTAATTTAAACTCTTTTAATTGTACAACTACTTTTTTATCTAGAAAATTTCACCGGGACGAATCCCATTTTTTGAAAAGGAAAAGTAAACGTGCATAAACGGAGAAGAATATAAAGAAGTTATAAAGTGAAAGAGAATTTTGTAACGATGTAATTGGACGCACTCACGCAAGGGGTTTTTCGTCTATTATTTTATGCAACGAATCGGTCCACAATTTTTTATTAGATAACCTAGTCCGATTTATTTTTATGAACTTGTAAACAAACATCATCTAGTAAGCCAGTGTGCGTCTACAATGTTACAAGGCAGTTTTCCACGTGCTCCCTATACTATAAAGAGCTTTTCATGACGATTAACGCCGATTGTAATCTTAATCCCTTACAAAACCTACATTTACTAGAGTTGGACAGGATTTTAACTAAATTAACAGCAATTTTTTTTTATAAAAGGCGCGCATGCGAATAATATCGAAATTGAAGAATAGTATATTAAACGGTGACACGTGCACCTGATGATCGCCTTTTATAAATGAAAATCGCCAGCCGAACGTTTCCCGTTTCTTATTCCCGAATTGATTATATTGATGTTACCTAAAGTAATTTTTCCAAAAAGAAACGGTATATCTTATACAGAAGTAGACAGAATGAGAAAAAGAAGAACACACAGACATGTAAAATCGATACCCCATTCATTTCTAAAGGAACAAGAGCAGAATGCAAAAGTTCGCATCAACCAAATTAGATAATTCAATTTGCCATTTCGGAATTAATTAATTGAGTTCGTTTTAATCAATAAATAACGTTGTATCGCGTACTAAAAAAGAAAAACTGAGTACGTTACACGCTGTCGGAAAATTGCGGCTGGAAATTTGTTAAACGACGCAAGCAGCTTCCGATAGTTGCTATCAATAAGAAACCGATAACCGATTGACCAATAAGCATCGGAATTCCATTTCCGTTCAGATCAAGCCTTCGGTAACCGTTTAAAGTGAACGTAGTGGGTTATATACTCGCTTATGTACTCTATATAACAGGTCTGTTATTGGTCGGATATCGCCTATAGGTAGTCATCTATAGCAATGAAATAGCGAACGATCGATTCTGCGCGTTATTTTATCCAATCAGCGATTGGCGTAGGAGGGTTGAGTTGTCCTGATCGGAACGATCGGCTGATATTCTGACGCCAATGCATCGGTATCGCAATTTTTTTACGACTTTTAACGACCACCGGTATCATTTCGAATTGATTTTAAACCGACGCTTTATGAATATAACGTCCTATAAATATAAATTGTACCCATTTTATGCTAACAATTAAACGTAACGACAGCAATCAATTATCCCTACCTATTGATTTTCTTCAACACGGCGACGTACCTTCCCGCAATCGCCTTTTCCTAATTTATATTCAATTAGTAAAAGTACTAACATACGTAAAACTATTTCGAAACGAAACTTTTAATCGATTCCCATCGCGCGAGGACCCTCTTGAATAAATGAAGATTAGCTTTGGCCCTCTTTCTCATAACGTGCGACGGTAATACGTGTTGTTTGCAGAATTCAAATGCGAATGAGAGCTTCTATATTAAACATTTGAATGGGATTATACGAAATCGAAGATTTATATACGGAAGCGGGACTCTGCTGGAGATTCACAAGAACGTAGCATAGTAATTTCGGAAAATCGTTCAGACGAGAGGATCACTATAAAAAACGACACGTGTGGCCGTCTTCGTTATTAATATTGTAATGTAATGGTCTTGTCAGAAGTTTTCATCGGGTCAATTGAGTTTCAAATTTCTCAATATTTCACCTTATTTTATTAATTATTATTCATTCCCTCTCCTGTTTCCAATGTTTTCGCGGCCCATTCTTCTCACACTCCTATCCTTTATTTATGGTATTGCAGTCTTTTGGTCTTGTTCATCGTCATTCTGTTGGCTTTCCACCTGAGCATTTCGCTCTCTCAAATTTCAAACTTTGACTGACTGACCCATCCCTCGTATCTATATGTCCGTATCTTATTTTGGCTCTTCTTCATATTTCTTTGGATTTTTAAAGTTTCGTAGCAGTTATTCTTACTTCAATTTCATAGGCTTCATTCGGGGGTTGGCAAGGGGTGGCGGTAAAAACAAAACACATCACAATAATATGTAAAAAAATTTCTTCCATCTTAATATTATTCGGGAATGTTCCCAAAATCGAATTTTTATCGCTATAGAAATTCTTTGTTTCAAGTAAAGTTTAGATCTGGGGTCGCTTGTGGTGGAATAATTCTTGTTTCCTAGATCTTCAAAGCTTCGCTCAACACCCGGGACTCAAATTTTCCACTGCTAAAGGCACGAAATGTAAATTCTGATGAATGAGAGCTTTGTATTTTTCTTTGGCTCCCAAGTCAACCACAGATCTGCTAGATAAGCTAGAAGAGTCAAGATAAGATGGAGCTAGAGAATCTAAACAGGATGAATCACATATGAGACCTTTAGACCAAGGCACTAATGACATACCATGAGGTCTCTTTCCATCGTCACCAAACAGATAGTGCCCGACCGAACCTTTGGCTTCGGCTTCGGCTAAAATAGGCCGAAGTTTTGGCCGAAGTCGAAGGTTTTTAATCAACGAACTACTTCGAAATGCGCGCGAGTGCGATGAAAAAGTGATCGCGCGGAGGGTGGGAATTGACCGGGGTCACTCTGCACCGCCGGTAACTAAATCAAAACAAAACAAATTAGCAGTTAGCACACGCATTTCGTTAAGTACTTTGGTACGTACGACTATTTAACTTTGATTACTAATTATTATTAATATTAGGTTTTTTTTTATGTGATAGTAATTATTATTTACAGTCCACATTAGTTATTCAGCATTGTTTAGCATTAAAAACTTATAAAACTATGAATTTCATCATCAATTCTTTGCTTCTAACCAATCTTGAACTGAATTTCTAGAGGTTATTAAACCTTCGGTTTAGACTTCGGCTTCGGCCGAAGGTTGTTGAAAAAGCCCATTAATCGGCTTCGGCTTCGGCCAGAAATCGACCGAAGGAAACTTAGCAGTTTGAAGGGCACGATAGACAATGTATTCCATCAGTATTAACTTTCTAAAGTCCACATTGACATTTATGAGGCGAGCAGATATTGAGGCCAAACCGAAAAAGAATACGGAAAGAATTGTTATCTAACATTGTTCCTAAAAATCGGCAAAGAAAGGCCCGTCAGCCAACCATTGGATTCAGGTTTCTGGGCTGTAATCAGTCGAGCCTGAACTGAGGATGTATTTAGTTTGGTTTATATATCTTTCGCTGTCCCATTAGGTTTCTTATTATTTCTTCTAATTCCTTCAAACCTTTTGCCAGTTAATACCACGTATTCCAGATATTGGTGACATTTCCTAAACAGTGTTCCCGTCCCGTTTATTATCCCATCTCTCATTAAATTTTCTAGTATCAAATTAAACAAATCCATCAACTTTCTGGACCATAACAGAACAGCTTGGATCTGGAGATGCTTTACTTCAACTATTCTCAAAAATTCAATCTAAAAAAATCTTATATGCCATCGATCACCACAATTTGTCTCCTCCCCCAGAAAATTTTTTCCCTTGCCCTACCGATTTTTTCAAAAAAAATTTTCAATCAATATGGTCTCAACATTTCTTTTTCATCTAAACACAACCTCAAGAGTCATCTTGTCCACACTAAAGACAAAATTAACATCATGGACAAATCCGGTGTGTACAGAGGCTAAATTGTGGTTCTTTCGATTGCTTTTACATCGGTCAAACCGGGAGAAAGTTGAAAATTGGGCTGTCAGAACACTATTTCCCTGTTTTAGGTGTTTAACAATTGTAAAGTTTCCTTTTATATTTTTATATCGTTTATTAAGTATTCTTCCATTCTGCGTAGTTGTTTCATTTTCTTCCTTTGTGTATAGTAACGTAAAACATGTTTTTCCTTCCCCGTTTCTAACATTCTTTTCCTATATATCTTCTTCTTTTGTATTTCTTGCTCCCTCTTATCATCCATCCCATGTTTATTTTTTCGCTGTGTTAGCTTCTTTACTGTCGCCTTTATCTTCCTCTTCCTTTCTGCTATTTTCTTCCTTCCACCATTTTTTAAAACTTAAAGCTTATCTTCTTCTCCATGTTATTATTGCGTATGTAACACTTGTTGTTCTCATAGAGGCTCTTGATTGCACCGATGTTTTTATTGTGCCTCGAACGATTTCAATATCTGGAATACCATAAATATCCCCCCCCTCCACACTCCTCCTTTAATCCACCTCATTTACTTCGCCGTCTATGCTCTTCATTTTTTAATCTTCTCCAACACCCGAGCACTATTGTTGGATTTACCATTTCTCCTATAATTTCAACTTTCATCTGTTTAGGGACTTCCCTTTTTTCTACAAATGATGTTATGCTGCAATTATTCATTTATTTCTTAATTTATTCTTCCACTGTTTATGTTATTCTTCCTATATACAGAGTGGTTCTATTCAAAGTGGACACGTAATAGAGGTTATAGAACTCGTAAAAACTAACCAGTTTTTTAAAATGATTTTTTTAAAATTTGGCTTTTGTTTTCGAATTATATGAACTTTTTTTGTTTTTTTACACATCTATATCTCCATTATTTGTAGTCGGATTTCAAAAAATCAAAGTTCTTTGGAATCAAAAATTTAATATCTACAACGTTTGTTCAAAACTTTTTCCCAAAAAAACTTGCAACAGCAAAATGGCTGTCATTTTAAATTTTGGAAATTGAATAGGACAAAATGTACTCTACTACTGTAATATAAAATGACCACCATTTGTTGTTCTATATTTTTTGTAAAAAAGTTTTGAACAAACGTTGTAGATAGGATTTAACTGTTGATTCCAAAAAACTGATATTTTGAAATCCGACTAGGAGATATAGAGATTTGTTAAAAAAAACAAAAAAAAAGGTACATAATTCGAAAACAAAAGCCAAAATGAAAAAAATTACTTAAAAAAAGTGATAGTTTTGAGTACAGTGACTTTAAAGTCACTGTAGTTTTGAGGAGTTCTACAACCTCTATTACGTTGTCCACTTTGGGTAGAAACACCCTGTATTTGGCAGTCTCGACCTCTTCAATTGATATTTTGTTATTTCCTGCCTGAATATTACGCAACCGAATTAAGTATCGGAATGAGCCGATCTTTGAGCATTATATGGCGATATTAACTGAAACAGCCGAAAATTTGCAAGAAATAACAGCAACAAATATGAAGATAAAATTAGTTTTTGATACGTCAAAAAGGCAGTAATCACCTGAGACCAGATTGGGAGAATACTGTCAATCTTCCATCACACGAGATTTTCAATGGTTCATTGCGTTGCATTTCGCACAACAGGGAAGAAAAACGCCTTTGAAATCCATCGTGTGGTCGTTTCAGAACTTAAATCGATCGTAGTGTATCTTCGTCTTTCTCACACCGCTAAAGTAGAGCAATGAACTCTTTCTTCCTAATTTCGACAGTTAATGCCTTCGAAATCCATGGGACGCGTATCTTATAAGATTTCAGGTAAACCACAACAATATTATGAGCTGAACTGAAGCTCAAATCTTCACGTCCCTGTTTTGACAAATCTTCCCTGGAACCAGCGGATTGTCTCCTATGATGCAATACACGATTCACTTGTTCCTGTTTCTAAGCTTCACAGGGATTTGCGCTCTCGGCCGTTAAAAATCTTATAGTAAACCGTGGCTATTTGATTATCTTTTTGCGTATTTTTCCAAAATAGTAGAGGCCGTTATCTCTGCAAGAGAAAAGTGGGTCGCCAAATTATCGCCAAACAGAATTTTGGCATTCCGTGTTATCGAGTGCTATGGTTATGTGGCAAAATGATTTTTTAAAACCAAATCTCAAAAAGGTTCATGATGAACCATCTTTTTGAGCATGAATCGTTTGGTGATATTGGTTTCGTCAAAATTGTACACATTGGCTTTGGTGTCTGTTGACCACTATTTCGAAAAAGAAAATGTTAGTGACCAGACGGATGGATACGTTTCCCTGGATAAATGATGCAACGAAATTATATCCAGGAATGTGGAAATGAGTGCGTTGATTTTTTCATTTTTTAACCGAAATTGAAGGCACTCTACTTCTAGGTACTGATTTAGCTTATGATGACCCCCCCCCCCCCCACCGCCCATTGGCGCTCTCGACTAAATCTGTTATACTTATGTGTTCGAAGAGGCAATAACTGTTGAAAATTTTAATGGTCCGATTGTTTATTAATCTCTTTCATTTAACATTCTATCAAACTGTTTCAGCTTCTCTGTGTGTGGAATAAAATTATGAACATAGGCGTTTATCATAAATTGGATTCTCTTTTCCGCATAGAAGACACCTGAAGAATTATTCAATAGAAATTTTAACCGGGTAGTGAGTTCGCAGTTCACGGTGAAATCTGAATCAAATTATGACACTTCTCTAACCAGCTTCATCATTTCATCTTTTGGCACGATTTAGGCCACTTCTGGACCATTTCGGCCCAATTACGTATGGTAAGGGGATCGGTTTTGTCTCGGCGAAAACGTCAGCCTAATTTTGGAAATGGGATATGAGAAAATTCAGTGACACTGGCATAGTTGAAATCCATTTGAAACTTCTTCCTGCGAGCCTTCAGATGTTGTTCACACCATTTGGTGTCAGAACACCAACTTGAGCGCTAGGATATCTTACGCTACATACACTGATGGCTTTTTTGAAAGTGAAGATTTCCGCAATCCTTGGAATCATTTTGGAAGAGCCCGACAATAGTGACGAAGTTGAGATTGACTCTGCAGTGATGACAGTTAATTAAAATGAAATCGAGTAACTTTCAGATTTTATTACATCTTTCTTGACCCAAACGCAACAAAATTAAGTTGGTACTACTTGTTATGGAGCAGACACTGAATTTTTACATGTTCTCAAGGAAGACTACGGCAGGATAACCAGAGACAGCACCAACAAATGCACAGCACTCACACTTACTGTGTGCTCTAGACTCGTATTGGATCCCAGTTATATGGGAGACCCTAAGTGAAGGTGTCTAGTGTTCAGGACTAATACCTATGCTTTAGTGGGAGGGATAAAAAGAGGGAAAATGTGTCGTAAATTTGTAATATTCTAAACATCAGATAGGAACACGTGATACGAAACTGAACCTTTCGTATCACGTCAGCTAATTAAAATGAAATCGAGTAACTTTCAGATTTTATCACATCTTTCTTGACACAAACGCAACAAAATTAAGTTGGTACTACTTGTTATGGAGCAGACAGTGCATTTTTTACATGTTCTCAAGCAAGACTGCGGCAGGATAACCAGAGACAGCACCAACAAATGCACAGCACTCACACTTACTCTGTGCTCTGGACTCGTATTGGATCCCAGTTATATGGGAGACCCTAAGTGAAGGTGTCTAATGTCCAGGACTATTACCTATCTTTTAGTGGGAGCGATAAAAAGAGGGAAAATGTGTCGTAACGTTAAGGAAATTTGTATCTAATATTCTAAACATCAGATAGAAGCACGTGATACGAATGCGATATTTTCATAAGGTTCAGAAACGTGTGGCTTGAACGTAATCAATCTCCATAAATCTATGCACTTTGTTGGCAACGATTGTCAGTTCTGTAGTGGTCCGCGGCGAAAATCTTAACTTGGTGTTATAATGCAAATGAAGTCGTAAACATCAACCAAAAAAAAAAGTGGTCGTTAAATCAAACATCTCATCTTTAGAAATTTATAACGGCGAAAAATAAAAATTAATCTGAATTGCCGATGTAAGCGCGTAAATACTAAAGAGGAGCACATAATATAACGACAAAGTATAAAAGATAAACGAGACAAATAGAAACTCCCACAAACGGGAGCGTTAGCGTTCGATACAGCAACAGCAGCCAGCATCTTAACATAGCCTATAACTTAAGATCTTCTGGGGCACAAACCGCTATATATGTTTCGGTTTCTAAACGCCTTGAAAAAAACGCAGAGATATATCGTTTCAGTTAAGGAATTGTATGCAGTTATTCACTTTATCCTACTACTGTACCGTAGTTCCATCTTACTCTTTGAACCAAGTCGTTCAGTCAATGATTTACATTGCAGTAACGATCTTTGCCTCGTTTCTTACGTACGACGAGCTAAAGTCCGATTTCCCTTAAAACAGTAGCCAAGAAATACTGTGTGTGGTTTCGAAGTCAGATGTTCTCTTAAAGGGCGTTAGTTTGTTTACTATCTTTCGTTCGAAACGTTTTACAACAACTGCCTTTGTCAAGTAAAATAATGCATCTTGATCGACTATACGGTTGTAAAATACTCGATCTTTATTTTATTATTTGACAACTTGAAAATGATTGAAAATCGAAAAGAAAATGGACAAATCAAAGGAAAATGTCGAGGAAAGAGCTTTTACATTCAACTTTCTAAGAAATCTTACGCGCACTTAGTAAAGTCCCGATTCGTTATCATAGGAACGTAAAGAAATCCCTTTTTCAACAACCACCAGACGCGTATAACAGTATCGACCTGTTAAAACGTCCCCTTAGTACGAGAAACAGCTGATTTTGATATGCCACTGCTAACCTACATAACGCAGGGGTTGTTAAGCGACCTAGCCGAGCAATTTTTTAAAACACCCCCGTTCATTCCCTTATAAGGGAATATTACGTGACTATAGTCAACACGATTCCCAGTTTAAAGTCAATTAAGTCGCTGTTGTTTAATCCTTTCAAAATAAATACAGGATATCGGTCAAGTTCAATACGTACCTATAACGAAGAAACGAATGGATAAATATTTTAATCGCGTTAAATAAATGTTATAATGACGAATTCCCACAGAAGCAGAAATATAAATTATAGTAACAAAAACAACGGAACAACATTAGTACTTCCTTTAAGGTAAAAAATCATACACAATTGCACTTGTTTCCCTGACATCACACATCATAAACTCGGTAGAAAAAACAATCTTAACGATTCACGTTATAAAATCACACTTTTTAGATCGTTGACTTGATATTAGCGATTTTTAAAACATATACCGTATGTTGTGTGAAGGTAGGGTTCGTTATCCTTTATCTCTGATTTCACGGCTGCACAGCTATAGTGAACTTGAACAATAATAAATATGACTATAATGACAGTTGGAAGGCGCTGAGCCATAAAACAATGGCGTAAGAAATTTTAGATTTTTACATGAACTCAACCGAAATAGCATAAGTAGCCTTAATTTCTTTTAAATGAGAAATAATTTGTGTTCAACAGATCGGATTCTATATATTATGTATAGAAAACAGGAAGATTAACTACCTTTGTATTTTAAATAATTAATTTTAAACGTATAGTCGCACACAAAGATGATCATCAAGACAATTGGATAGGTACATTAAATACACGAAACACCTTGACGGTAATTTGTTGAAATCGACAGTTTATGATGACAACATACCCACTTCATTGTTTTACTCTTGTTTTTTTATATTCTCGCACAAAAACATTTCAATACTTAACTTAAAATCGTTTGAAAATGAATGGGCGTCGACTTGTAATTTAAGATTTACCACAGAAAATGGCAGTTTACATTCTACACCCTGTATAGGTCACGTTAAGGGTCATTTGTCAAAGTTAGATGGTAGATCGAGGAGCTACCCTCAACAAAGTGACTCAACAATAGGTTTTTGAGTTTGCCTTTTCAATGTTGCAAAAAATTTTTAACCCCCCCCCCCCCCCCGCCCCTGAAGGAAGAGTGAGCAAAAATTCTGGTATCTGGAGGGGTGTTTTTGAACATGAAAATGGCGATTCCAAACTTATTTTTTGAAAATTTGAAATCCAACTGCGATTTGTGGCCGGGAATGAGCAGAATTGCACGAAATTTGTATTATCATTTTGCGTAGCCCTACATTATTCGGTTGACGTACAAATTTGCAAGGGTGAAGAATTTTAGATATCTTGGAAAAAAATATCAATTACAAAAATGACAAAAAGGATGAAATAACACAGCGAATACAGGCAGGGCATCGAGCGTACCATAAATATAAACAAATAATACAAAACAAAACTATAAAAAGAGAAGAAAAAAATGAAAGTATACAACACGGTAATTACGTCAGTAGTTACGTGCGCGGCTGAAACTACAACAATGACGAGCGGAGAAGAGCTAAAGTTAAAGATCTCCGAAAGAAAAATATATGGACCAAAGGATATAAGAGAAAGTGAATACCAAAGACTAATAAATTTTGAAATAAAAGAGATACTCGAGAATGAAAAGATAGTAAGAACAATAAAAGCATCAATACTGAAAAAGAATGAAGGATAGTAGCGACGTTACGAAGAATACAGACTGGAAACCAGATGGAAGCAGGCCAAAAGGAAGACCGAAGAGCAGATGGAGCGACCAAATCGCGAAAAACCTAGAAATAATGGAAATTACAAATTGGGGGAGGAAAACACAGGACAGGAAAGAATGGAAGGAAATAGTAGAGGTAGCAAAGAAAAACACAAAATTGTAGAAGTACGTGAGAAGATGAAAACACGAAGCAAATGCGTCTGAGAGCCTCAATGAAGAGGCGGTTACTATTCCAAATTCCACGAAGGAATGTACAGCCTGTATGTATGTATACAGGGTTGCTCATTAGTACGTCAAACTCCAATATAGGCTTTATTAAATAAAACTGAAAGAATTTATTTTACAAATAGTGGTGCAGCAGCCAAAGACGCACATTTTAAAAATAATTTGAATTATAGAGGGCGATGCCCTAAAGAGGGGCACATTCGAGATCATTTTTTTTAAACGAAACACCTGTATTTTTCTTTCTACGCATTACTGAGTTATTAACGGAAATTTAAAAAAAAATGGTCGGGACAAGGTTTACCATATTAATTCCATGCGACAGTATTAATTATTTGGTAAACATATAGCCAACCTACAAAATAATCAAAAATTAAGTTTATTATACAGGGTGTTTGTTGAGATGCAGTTAATTCGGCGATCTTCAAAGAGCGTTTACTGAATTTTTTCAAATGGAACACCCCGTATATTATTACATTTTTGAAATGACGCGTTAATTGCGCTTAATGTCCTATACCCAAAGTCAATAATTTCAGAATTATTTTTAATTATTCATTACAAACCACTAAATTATTTGTTTTCAATCTAAAGTCCATTCACTCCCAAGAAAAACTAAATGTAAACACAATGCCGCGGTATTCATGTGATTGACAGAAAACATTGAACAGGGCCGTATTAAAAGTTATATACATTGATCAAAATATGATCAAAATAGACCAATAAGAACCGTGCTGTCTCCCTGGAAACGAATGGACTTTAGTGTATCAAGCATAGGTACGCTTTGACGAACAAAAACAAATATAAAGACAAAAGGTTTCAATTGTCAAAATCTTAATTAAAGCTGTTAATTAGGTGTAATATTAGTGATTTCTTGAGATACTGCCTTTAATATTGTCATTGTGTCAGTGGCGTAACTACAGTTTTAGTCTAGGGGGTGATGTGGAGTGTTCTACAATCAAAATAAAGAAGTGAAGTACTTTTAAGTAAATTTTTTTGTTTAGGACAACGTTTATTTAGATATTCTCATAGTTTCTGGGGGGGGGGGGATGTAACAACCATATCACCCCCCCCCCCTTCCCATAGTTACCTACGCCACTGCATTGTGTTATTTATTGATTGGATTAATTTTTACGTAGTTTTCTTGCACATTTACGGTTTATCACATATTATTATTATTATTAGGTACGGTTTTTTGTTACGTCAATACACAGTTTGAAAGAAACGACATGATTTTCATTATGGGATCTCTCGAAAAAAATTGTTTATTAACTAAGCGAATTTATGCGCAAAGATATCCTGACAGAAGACAACCTTCAGTTAGAAGTTTGGAAAGACGTTATGCAATTCTGACAATTTTCGTTGTCCGGTCAAGAATTTTTTGAACGCCTTGTAGTTCTTGAGTAGAAAATGAAAAAGGTAATCTAAATATTACCGCTTTTTTGAGGCTACGTTTGCTACTCTCGGTTTATTCGGAAAAAATGTTTGTTTTGGTCTTATCTGCCACTCAATTTTAATTATTATTAGTGTGGAGGTGTGGGGGAAAAATTGTTTGGAATGCATTTAGGGAAAAGAAGGCAGAAGGGCTGGAAAGAGCAAAAAGAGGAGGAAGAGCTACAAGAAAAATATTGGAAGTGGGTAATGGGACTAGATAAGAAAACCCCAGGGTATATTATAAGAGAGGAAGTGCAGAAGACGAAAAGTGAGTAAAGGCGGGAAACAGGATAATATGAAGAAGAAACGAAAATGAAAAATATTAGGGAAATGCTGGAAAGAGAAAAAAGAGGGAATATTAAAAAGAAACGGGCACACGAAGAAAGAAGTAGAGAGAATAAGGGAAAAGGGAGTGAGAGTAAGAGAGATATAAGAAGAGACAGGGGTATACAGAAGCAGGAGAGATGGACCAAATACAAGAGGCGAAATACAATGAAAACTGTAGAAATGTTAAAGGAGAAGGGTATCCGGTCATTTCCCCGCCGAAAAAATCCCGCCGGTCAATTGCCCGCCGGTAAATTGTTCGCCTGGTAAAAATCCCGCGCGGTGAAATGTTCGCCGGTAAAATGCCCGCCATGACAAAATCCCGTCGGTCATTTGCCCGCCGTTGTAGGCAAAATGATTCCCCTGATATTCTCCTATTTTTGTGATAAAGATCCACTTACATAATGGATATGTACCTACGTTATGTGCAGCCAGTGGCGGATTATGCGCTCAGGAGGCGTAAGATGAATTTGAGGCCGCTGTTTACTGTAAATTAAAATATGCTAAATTCAAAAAAGAAGACTGTATTAATAAACCAGACATTGCCATGTTTAACAAAAGAACCGTTATATATAAATTTATAAAATATTTTCGACGGCCATTTTAAGCACTTCCCGATGGCATTTTGACATCCTTTACAGACCTACGGCACTATACATGAATACTCGCCTGCTACTATCTCTTGTTTCAACCTCGTTCTTAACACGTAAATGTTGTACCATTTTCTACGCTTATTCCCCCACTAAAGCGCCTAGGTTATTTGCAGGTTTAGTATATTTTTTTTCAATTGATACTAAAATAGTGGCATGACACACAGGTTTACAAAACTGAAGTTATTTAAAAAGAACTTTCTTAATTGCTTATTTTTTCAAAAATTACGGCGGGAAATTGACCGACGGGATTTTGTCATGGCGGGCATTTTACCGGCGAACATTTCACCGCGCGGGATTTTTACCAGGCGAACAATTTACCGGCGGGCAATTGACCGGTGGGATTTTTTCGGCGGGGAAATGACCGTGAACCAAGGAGAAGGGATGCCACAATATCTGAAAGTGGAAGGGAAAGAAAAAAATTATAGTAAAGTTCGGATGCGGTAATGAAAAGTTGACCAATAAATTTTTCATTTTTGAGATTAATTGAAATTTCAGAAATGATTACGTCATCGCTAAAGCAAGTCCGACGGATCCGTTCCTGTTTTTAGTATTCCTGCGATTCATAATTCGGAGATGGAGAATATGACGCGTAGTATGTTAAACGAGTGTAGGGAGGATGAAAGGAGGGTAGAACAAATACATATTAGACGAAAAGGCAAGAGAAGTGGAGTGGATGGAAGAAACTTGGAAAAGGAGGAAGCTAATAAAGATAAACTTATATTAATTATTTTATTTCATCCCATGATGTCTTTTCCAATATTTCCCCAAAAAGGCTATCGTATCCACCTTGTTTCCATTTTCTTTCTACATTCAAGTCAAGTGCCTTTCTAGTTAGGTTGTTGTATGGATATACTCCCATTTTCTGTGTCTAATAGTTAGGCATCCTCAGATCCTTTAGAGTTTTCAGGCGCCTGTGAGAAAAGTTACAGCGGTTCGTGTTGGTCGGGCCGGCAAAAAAATGTGGAGGTATTCAAAATCACTTCCTCAAGGGTCAGTTCAAAAGCGATGGAGCAAAATTTACCCAAATATGAATTCAAATTGGATTAAAATGCTGTGGAAACGGCTAGAAAAATTAATCAGGGCAATAGTGTTGGAGAAAGCACAGTACAGCGCCGGTTAAAGAAATTTCGCTCAGGAAATTTTTCCCATGGTCATGAATTCCGTAGGAGTCGGCCGACAAAAATTACGGATGCTTGTTGAAGCTGATCCACAATAAACTGTTCGACAAATGGCCGAAGGATGTGATGTTAGCATTTTAACTGTTAGTGAACGTTTGAAGAAAATTGGGAAGGTAAAGAAACTTGAAAAATCTCATAATTGAATGAAAGGCCAAAATTTACACGTTTTTGAAATTGTTCATTACTGCTGTTGCGCAACAAAAATGATCCATTTTTGCATCGAATTGTGAAATCCGATGA
Source organism: Pyrocoelia pectoralis (assembly GCA_036250285.1). Taxonomy (NCBI): domain Eukaryota; kingdom Metazoa; phylum Arthropoda; class Insecta; order Coleoptera; family Lampyridae; genus Pyrocoelia; species Pyrocoelia pectoralis. Next base: position 26,316,990 of record CM070083.1, read on the forward strand.
AAAATGGATTATGTACGATAATAGAAAACGTATTGACCAGTGGTTATTGGACAAAGATGAGCCACCAAAACACTTCCAAAAAGCCAGAATTCATCAGAAGAAAGTTATGGTTACAGTGTGATGGTCTATGACTGGTGTGATTTTTAAAAATCGATGAAACCATTGATGCAATAAAGTACTATAAACAAATTGATGAAATGTATCAAAAATTATGTGAACAACAGGCAGCATTGATCAACAGAAGGAGCCCAATATTGTTGCACGTTTCAAATATTGAACAATTTGAACATAGAAGTTCTACCTCAACCGCCATATTCACCTGATCTTGCTCCAACAGATTACCGTATGTTTAAGCATTTGCACAACTATTTCAGGAATAAAACTTTCAAAAATGAACACGAAGCACAAACGGCATTTGTTGAGTTTTTGGGTTCCCTAGCACCAAGTTTTTTTGTTGATGGATATAAATTGGCAAAAATGTGTTGAGTGCAATGGTGCTTATTTCGATTAATAAAGTTGATAGCAAAGGACATAAAACTCTCAGAACAACGTAATAGAGTTCACTAACATTTTTGGGCTAACACAATCTTGAAGCGGTTCAAAGCTTTGCGAAGATTTATACAGGGTGGTACATTGTGTTGGTAGTCCTTACACTGGAAAGGAACGGAATTTAATTTCAAAGAGACTCGTTAACCAAGTGGTCCAAAAATTCGGGCGCAGACTGCAAGACAAACAAATCGTTGATCATTTGAGTTTTTTTTTATAAATTTTTTGAATAACTTTATTGTGTTTTTTGGAATTTTTAGTATTGTATAATGCGTTAATTTGTGAGCCAAAATAAAATCTGTTAAACGAACACACAACCACCAACGAGTTCTTTAAAAGATCACGTCATAGTAATTAAGGAACTAGAGCGTTATGAACTAAATAACGCCTAAGGTCGACAGTGTATAGCCCGAGGGCATCTGGCCCACGTTGACCGTAGGCGTTATGTTCATAATGCCCGTGGTGCCTTCATAACTTTATGTGATACTTGCAAGAAGTTGATGATAACAATAAAATCAGTATAGACTGACATTTAACATCCTTGACGGTATCTATGGTGATGAGGTACAATATTTTACATTTGCGGGCGTTATAAAAAATAACGCCCGTTGCTATGTAATATCCGGTTGTCATGTAAAGGGGCGTTATTTTAGTCATTAATGTCTCTTGTTTTAGTAGTTGTTATAGTAAAATAATAAGGTAGTATGACATAAAATAATAAAAATATTGTTACAGGCTGCGATTATAATTTAAAAAGAAAACACTCTCTTGCAAAAAGTACGATTTCTCTCAGTCACACAGTCCTCGAATTATACAGGTTTTTTGAAACAGAATAAAATTTTGGAAAATTATACATGAAGGTGCAAAACGTAAATATGTAGAAACAAAAATAGTCGTTTCCTGAAAATGAGAACCGCGACAAGATGGCATCATTTCTAATTCAAAAAAAGGCCCAATTACTATTTTAATTACAAATGTAGCGATGACTGAATAGAACACGCGCCGCTTTGTAAGGTGCGAGTTGATCATTTTTTTAAAGCGAAAGATCATGGCGAATTGGCATAAATAAGTTAGTTTGAGATTATGAAATCTAGAATTAATTTCCTCCAAACTTACTTCGTAGAACTACTACTACAGTTACAATTTAGTTATGAATTCTAATAAGATGTGGAAGATTTTTTCCAGAATTTTTTCCCAACGATAATTGGACCCCAAGTATTCTATTTTTTTTCGAGGGTAGGTAATTAAAGCCTTACAAAAGACTAATTATTTTTATACGAATTTACGTTCCACTTTAATCCAGCAACAAGTATCAAGTGTCAATTCATGATCTCGCTGAACAAAAATAGCTCTAGAGTCTAGAATGGTTTTACAAAAGAAAAGTGTCCTATTTTCGCGTCGATGTAGTCGTGTTGTTTAGGTTTTCTCGAGGTGTATTGATCGAGGAGCTGTTGTTTGATTAGTCCGGGAACGTTCGGCCATCTGATGTGGTTTGACATACCACAAGACACAACGCAATTGAACTCAACAACCCTTAAATAACAAGAGTCCGGACTTGAACGTTTTTTTTTTTGTAAATTTAGGTACCTTTTAACTTCCGCTTTTTAGTCGTAGGTAAAATGGTCGAATGGCCTCATCATGAAATAGAAATAAACACGAGTCAAAACGCACATATGCCACATTCCGAGTCTAATGAGAAAATTCTTCTCACTTTAAATTGTCTATCTATCTCGCATCCATCTTATAAATTAATACGTTTTTAAAGTACGCGCATGTTAACGTACGAGTTTACAAGACTTCATTCCGTGCTGATGTTTTAAAGCACATTAGGTACCTGCATAAGCAATTAAGAACAGAAATCTAAACTAAATTACTGATGTACTATGAGTGCACGTCGTTAATAATTTATAATTATACGGACGGAAGTAGTATATTTAGATGGCTTCATTTACGCAATATTGGAGCGCTTAGTTCTAACACGATTATTGTTCACCTTTGGAAAAAGCAACTCAACACTAAATGACCAATTCATACTACAAATTGTGAAAAGGATCACACTATAGATATTTACACACCATGTATAATATAATTTAGAAAAAAATGTGAATCAACGTACTTTTTTCTAAATGAATCGCAAATGTTATACCTATATTTTTAATGATCCTCAGGGAGTTCCTGAAAATCCATTCACGTTTGGGAGATCTACCTAGATAGGATTGAATCTTGAGGGAAAGTATAAGGAAAAAGCTAAACAAACAGAAAGTGATTCAAATCCAAGGGAAATCCAAAATTTGAACATAAAGAAAAATCATTTCTGCCTCGTTAAATCCTGTGCTAACGCCTTGGCAGAAAACATTCTCTTTCTCAAAGTCTTATGATACCACTAATACAACTATCATAGAAGTACTTAGGGATAAACAAAGAATCGTCCAATGAACAATTATAATGACAAAATAATTTTATAGTATAAAATATTTAGTAATAGTATACAGGGTGTTTTTTGGGAGCTTTAGTTAGACATTTCTGGGAAAGTTTTATAGATAGGTTTTTGAAAATTTGAACTTAGGGGTTACTCTGAAAACCGAATCGATGTAAAATATTTTCAAACGTCAGTGCTTCCGGAAATGTCGGAAGAAGCTAAAAACTTTCGTTATATTAAATGGGATTTATTGCATTTTTGAATCCTACGTGAAATTTCAGTTCTTTTAATACCCACATTTCAATATCTAAAACTTATGGTTTTTAAGTTATTTTGACTTATTTAAAAAAAATAGCGGATTCAGACGGTAATTTAGGAATTCATTACTTAAAAACCGCTGTAGCTATGGCAACCAAGTTTTCTCCAGCGCACAGAGGAGGAATAAGGCTTTCTTGTGGTGTACTTAAAGAAAGTTAAATTGCGTACGACCTCGCAACTATGAGGCTCCAAATTTAGGAAAGTTCAAAGACTAAAAACTCCGATTTTTTAAATGTAACGGCCGGAACTGCTCCCCCTCCCCCCCCCCTCCACGCGCAAACCAACAGAACCGAAAGATTTTGGTGAGACTTAAAAGATCAAAGACCAATTAAGAAGCTTGAATTCCTTGGGAATGTGCGACTGTTACATAGAAGTGTGCGTGTGTATAGAGGAAATGTACTTGGAAGAGTTATCCGACCAGTTTCGAACGCCTTCTTCGCAACATTGCACAATCCCGGTCGATGGGTGGAGGCCGATGGTCGTCGTTTCTTCAATGAAAAATTATAACCACTATACTTGGTCCTAGCGATGGCAGGGCTGGATTTACCACTAGGCCCGAGCCTAGGCGAGCACGATGTCATTGTGTTGGTAGCTATCGAAGACATTAATCTTATTTTGACCATCTTGTTGTGTACTTAATGCCCCCAAAACTCACAAAAGTAAGATCATTCATCGCCTAATAATATTAATATGTTATTATTATTATTAATTAAAGTTGACGTTATAAAGATTAGTTTGTTGAGGAAAATTGCCAGACCGATCGCCCTCCCCACATCGATGGTCTGAAAAGGAGGGGGGTAAACATTCTTGCGCCCAGGGGCCCCCAAAATCCAAAATCGGGCCCTGACGAGGTGAAAGTAACAGCGATTGTGCGAAGTAATATCCTGGGAGTAGGTACTTGAGTCTCCAACATTTCTTTGGAAAGTAATACACTCAAAAAAATCGATAAGAAATTTTAAAGTAAGATCTTAAGAATGCAATGCTATAGTTTCATTGAAATCCATTCGTAGGGTTCCAAGGATTTTTGTATCGGCCCCTAACCACGCACATTACAATCAAAGTGAAAAGTTTGGTCACCTGTTCACCTGCAAATGTGAAATGAACAGCAATATCTGTGTGTGTATTACCAGATTCATCTGTGGCTGTGGAATGATCATCTTGATAATGATGTGATGGAAATCCTCGAGAAACGGTTTGATTCCAACCAGAACACTCCTACCTCGATTCAATTGGAATGGGTCAGAGCATTATGAATACGTTAAATTGCGATGGCTTGTCTAGTATGGTTTACTGCCGACTGTGCTTTCATTCCATTCCTCCAACCTCGCGAACTGCACTGTTGCGGCCATTTCATTCTGCAAATCGCAATAATCGCATTTTTCTTAGTTTTTATTTATCGTATGGCGTAACAGTTTAGAATGCACCGAAGAGTAAAATGGATTAACTAGCCAGACGATTTATCATTATTATAATAATTGAAGAAAAATGGTACAATCCTCTATTAATATCTTATCAAAGGTGTACCTTGTTACATATTTACGAATTATTACATTCCGGTAAATAGTTTCTTATTATATCCAGGACCGTAGTAAAAATAAAATGAAAAACGTGTTTGATGTGTTAGAAATCGGAAACGATGCATATCTACGTTACGAGGATCAAAATCAGATCAGAGTGAATGTGTGTCAAGTGCTAGTGAATAAAAAGGCGGAAGTTCGATTCGTGTAGTATTAACTTTGAGTTATAGTTTGGATAAAGCAGTCAATGGGAACCAATCCGAAGAATGATTTAAAGAGCTATCCTCAATAATCAAAAACAAAATCTGCGACATTGTGAAAAGGCGTAAGGGAGCAAAGGTGATCGGTAATCGGAACAAGGTAAATCCAGATGGATCTGTGGAGAGGCGGAAGGCACGTCTTGTGGCTCGAGGGTGTTGAGATACCTGAAGCGAACACCGGGCGTCGGACTGCATTACAAATCGGGCAAAAGTTCCCATTTGAATGGGTTTGTCGACGCAGGCTCTACAAACAGATGATCCTATACCGGCGCCAGCTTCAAGCTTAGCGGAAGTCCTATCGCGTGGGGTGTGCCAAAGCCTTCGAAAACTTTTAGATGACTTGGGATTAGAAAGGGAATACTGCGTACAGTTGCACAATGACAGCCAAGGGGCCATATGTCTAGCGAAGAATCCCATCCATCATAACAGGAGTAAATAGTACTACTTCATCAGGCAGTGCATAAAAGAAGAGCGGGTCAGCCTGAATTATACACCTACAGACGAGATGCCCGCAGATATGCTCACGAAGGGGCTGTTGCGACCCAAGCAACATGCATGGAAATCATGGGATTAGTCGATCATCATCCCGAGAAGGAGTGTTAGAAATCGGAAACGATACATCCCAGCAAACACACATATAAAATATACATACAACATATTATATAAATTGAAGTAAATACCCCTACATATGCTTTTTTATATATCAAGTATGTAAGTATTCTTTAATAAAGTTATATAAACCGTATGTCACACAATTACGTATATTTTACATAATAGTATAGAAACTTAGGGATATTCTGAATACAGAAATTCATATATTATTTATATTATCTTCTGGAGTTTCTCCGTGTTGGTTTTTATGTAGAAAATGCCTACGTTTCGATTCATATAATATATACATATAGATAATTACATATCACTCATGAAATTCATGTGCTGTCATATTTACATGATTAGATTTATGTACGTTATATGTAAAATATTATATGTAATATTACTTATTTTTTATATATGCCTTCTGTAAATATAATTAGAAATTATCATTACATTACATATATTGTATGGTCGAAAATAAAGTCCGGTTCTATTTGCGCCACATAAGTAATCGCACGTGCGTGTTTTCTATAACGCCAAAAATTGTAGTTCACGTACCTTTAATATTAGATCCGTATCGACTAAAATGCTTCTAATTTATATAGAAAATAAATAATATAAAATAAATTAAATCCTGGTCATTTTTAACATAAAGTTAAAGATAGGTATAATTATTGAATAAGATTTCACTCAAGGGTATAATCAAACAAAATTTAAACTAATAACGCGAAACAGCGCAAAGTTACGAAGTACGAAATAAAAACAAGGGATGTTACAGATTAGCGCAGTGGTACAATGTCGGATTTCAGAATTTGCAACGCCCACCCGCAAACGTTCGAATCCGGTTAAGGGACACTTTTCAAGCAAGTATAAAGCGTCAAGTACACGGGGCGAGTTTACAAGATAACAAGCTGGCTTGTAAAAAGCCGGCGAGTCGGCGCGTGCGCTAGTAGTCGAGTACACACAAAATTTCCCACTTGCTCAATAGCCAACTAGCTGGCGTGTGGAAACCACGTGTTGTCGTCTAATTAACTCGTTTGTGCACAAGCTACTGTGAGTACACGTAGCTAGTTTACAAGCTAGCTCGCTCAAAATCCGGCAACCGGCGTGTAAAGTCGCCGGCAGTTCAACTTTTTCCAGAGCGTTTTTACAAGCAGCTAACGGAGCGAGTGCATCGAGTAAGCGTCAAGTACACGGGGCGAGTTTACAAGCTAACAAGCTGGCTTGTAAAAAGCCGGCGAGTCGGCGCGTGCGCTAGTAGTCGAGTACACACACAATTTCCCACTTGCTCAATAGCAAACTAGCTGGCGTGTGGAAACCACGTGTTGTCGTCTAATTAACTCGTTTGTGCACAAGCTACTGTGAGTACACGCAGCTAGTTTACAAGCTAGCTCGCTTAAAAGCCGGCGAGCGGCGTGTAAAGTCGCCGGCAGTTCAACTTTTTCCAGAGCGTTTTTACAAGCAGCTAACGGAGCGAGTGCATCGAGTACACTGGGCTAGTTTACGAGCTGCTTGTGAAAAAGCCGGCTTGTAGCTTGTAAACTCGCCCCGTGTACTTGACGCTGTACACTGGGTTAGTTTACGAGCTGCTTGTGAAAAAGCCGGCTTGTAGCTTGTAAACTCGCCCCGTGTACTTGACGCTTAATATCATAAAATTTCAGTTCAGGTAAGAACGGGTTCGTGCAATAATTAAGTTAAATATAATTAAAAGTACAGTTGCACGTAAAATGTAGTTTTTCCGTTTCTTGTATGGAACTGCTTAAATAATTTTTTACATTGATAATAATTACATTATGCTCGAGTAGCTGCCATTTTGGTCATCGCAACGCTTTTACAACTAATATTTTTTATGTAAATATTACATAAAATATACATAAAACGTATATAAATTCATGTAGAAGAATTTACATCTAATAAACATATATATTATTTTGAAAATTGCTAACATCCTGACATTAAATATCTCTTATTTTTCTTCCAGTTTTATATAAATCTAAAAAACTCTTACATAATTTATATGTATTTTATATATGTGTTTGCTGGGATGTGTACGTTACGATGATCAAGATCAGATCAGAGTGACTATGTGTCAAGTGCTAGTGAATAAAAAGGCCGAAACGTCGGATTCCAAATCTGGCGATGATCATTGAAAAAGATGGCTTAAGAATGTAAATATCTTTTATAATAACCGAGATATATGACACCCGTCGCCAAATTGGACAATTTTCAATTTCGTCCTGTATTTTTAAAACTAAAAATGTTAGCAAAAATTTGTTTACGTCATCGATTTTTTCGCAGAATCGACCAAAGGAAAGCGGAAACTACAAATCGCTACCTGTAATAGCGAGAGAGTTACCCATTTAATCCCATGGAAATGTGGGCATACTGGATATTTAACCAATTTAGTTGAACTGTATACGTTATAATTACAAATTAACCAAATTCATAGTATAAAAATCGAAAGTAAGATTGAAAACTAATAGCGATACTAATTTTTACTAGGTTATGGATAAAATTCATGCTTATTATATTGGAACAGGATGTGCAATAATAGCGTATGCTTTAATGGGATGTAACTTTGTCTGATGTTATAATTTCATTTAGTATAGTGACTCCCGTCCTTGTCTGTAATAACAAAAATACCAATAAACGAGATCGGTAAATGAGCATAACTTATGACCAAGTGGTGACAATATCAGTTACATACATTTATTAATGACATCATACATTACTGTCGCTACCATAAAGCTATTATTAATGAGTGCCAAACGACATCGAGCTTTGTGAGCATTGCCCGTCGTATTTTTTTTTTAACAAAACACCGGATGAAACGGTGGAAATCTTTTTAAAGAATGTACCTCAAACACCTTCACCTTGGCACACTATCTTCTCTTCACGTATAATAAAACGATACACTTGGCCATATGTAATTAGGTAACCGTGACTCATTTCCGATACTCTATAATACCCTTGAAAAATGTATTCATATGAGAAAGCGAATCTTATTCCGTTCAGATTCATTACCTGGATGTATCATTTCCTTAAGGCCCCCCTTAATAAAAGTAAATTGTGAGAAATTTCGTTTTTTGCTAATGATGAGAAAAAGATCCGCAGCGGTGGACACTGGGATCAGTATCCTTTCCCATCGTCCACGCAAATTAGGTGAAGATAGGAAGCGCCATAATAATATTTTACTTGACCATTTAATTTGAACGCGCGGTAAACAGGATGTCTACTTTTTGAAACGTATAATAAAATTGTATAAATTATTCCGAAAATGTGCGATAAATGAGTGATGAGTCAGATTAAGTCGTCCATGATTGCCAAATTGAAACAATATAGATGTTAATACCGATAAGTCTAGACCTGTAAATTAGAGTGATGTGTTTAACCTTCCTCGTTTCCTGTATTGAGAAAAATGTATTTTTTTTCTAAATTGAAGGTTCATGTTTATCGATAGGGAAATTTTTTGTTGTTGATGTGTCGGTTCATGAACGTGATCAGCGAAACATGCACTTGTTTATTATTGACAAGAGGTACATAAATTTGCTTAAATTAAGTTTAATTACACAATGTTCATGTTAACGCATCATATACCATCGAAAAGAATCAAAAGTTTCAGGATCATACTGTAGAATTGACAAGAAATAGGAAATTATTGGAAAGATTCTTCAATTTGAAAATGGAGTAAATGAATCCTTCTCCAAGTTGGAGAAGATCTGTTTAAAATTAAAAGTATTGAAGAGGAACTTCTGAATCGATAATAATAACAAAAACATTAATGGTATCACCTGTAAGCATTTTATAAGCGCTTGGGAAAGTTTCTTCAAAAAAGAAAGAACATTATCAGTACTTCAGCAAAGGTTTTGCACAGAGGAATTGGAGAAACTCTGAACCCCAAAGTGGTAAGCCATCTGTAGCCTTTATGGCAAACGAATTTTGTGAATTTTGCAAATTAAAAGGTCATAAAATGTTTTTGCCACTATTGCCGTCGTCATGTTTTAAAAAGAAGAGAGAAAAATCTAAGGCCATAATATAGAAAACATTTTATGTTGGATGGACTCATCAGAACACATATGAAAAGATTTTTCTAGCCTTTCAGACTTGAAAATTCCCAGAAAAATTGTGGCTGGAAATGGTGAAATTGTTATAGTAAAAGAAATAGTTACTGTTGTTGTTGAAACATTCAATGGGAAATCATGGGTGGAAACTTCAATTGAAAATGTTTTTTATATGTACTTGCTATGAAATTTCTATGGGAAATATTCTGAACAAAGGTCTGACAGTAAAAGCTGCCGTATAAGTGTGGTGTTGGTAAGAGAGAGGGAGAGGGCCATAAAAGCAAGTTATGCCAGAAATACATACACTATTTTATGCACAGATTAAGTATTTATCTCAAATAATTTAAATATCGCATAAACTTGAGTAGATGTATCAAGCCGCTTGAAATACGTTGCTATAGTAAAATACGTTGCTATATGCACAAAAAATTGGCACCCCCGCAATTGGCAATTCGAAACAATTAAAGACTAATTTTTGGACACAATAAAAAATTTTGGAACGCACACATAAAGTCAGGAAACGCCATTTTTGGTGGGGGTGCTAGTTTGACGTCAACCCAGCGACTTTTTCTTTGCAATTTGAAGAAAAACGGAAGATTTCGATGGAACATTTTAGGAATAATTAAAGACTAATTTTGGAACACAGTAAAAAAATTTTGGAACGCAAAAATATAGTCAGGAAACGAAGTTTTTCGTGGGGGTGCCAGCTTGACGTCATGCCAGCACCGTCTTTTTGGAAACTTAAAAAGTCGTATGTAATAATTAAGGAACAATTAAGAACTAATTTTGGAAGACAATAAAAAAATTTGGAACGCAAAAATATAGCCAGGAAACGAAGTTTTTCGTGGGGGTGCTAGCTGACGTCACACCAGCGACCTTTTTTTTTTGGGAACTTAAAGTCCTATGTAATAATTAAGGAATAATTAAGGACTAATTTTGGAACACAATAAAAAATTTTGGAACGCAAAAATGTAATCAGCAAACGAAGTTTTTGGTTAGGAGTGGTAGCTTGACATCAAGCCAGCACCCTTTTTTTTGAAATATGAAGAAAAACGAAAGGTTTCGATGCCATAATTAAGGCGCAATTATAGACTAATTTTGGGACACAATAAAAATTGTTGGAACGCAAAATATAGTCAGGTAACCAAGTTTTTCGTGGGAGTGCTAGCTTGACGTCACACCAGCGACCTTTTTTATGGGAACTTAAAAAAAGTCCTATGTAATAATTAAGGAACAATTAAGGCCTAATTTTGGAACACAACAAAAAATTTTGGAACGCAAAAATGTAGTCAGCAATCGAAGTTTTTGGTTAGGAGTGGTAGCTTGACGTCAAGCCAGCGCCCTTTTCTTTGAAATTTGAAGAAAAACAAAAGATTTCGATATCATAATCAAGGCGCAATTATCGATATTTTTGGAACACAATAAAAAAATTTTGGAACCCAAAATATAGTCAGGTCAGTAGAGTTCTGCCATTATCTTTTAGAAAATGATTAATTTATGTTTTGTTATTGTTTCAGAGAGATTCACTAGTATAGATATCATCACGTATCATTTACTACTGGGGTGACTTTGGACATTTACTTTGGGGAGAGTACAAGGCAGTAAAGAGGAGATATGCAGAAGTGAAAAGGAGAAATATAAGAAGCAAATGGAAGATGGGATAAATAGATTAGAAAACGAAGGGGACATATGGAAATTTCTCATCGAAGAAAGAGGCAGATGATTGACAAGGTTAAATGGAGAGCACGTTGCATGGAACTGATGGTAGTGTAGTGGGAATGATACGGAAAGACAGAATGACGATGGAGAGAGAAGGAATGTAAGGCAGGGGAGGATAAGCCTTGAGGAGCAAGAGGGAGCCTTGAAAAAAATAAAGAGAAGGGAGGCAGAGGGGCCAGATGGATTACAGAGTGAACAATGGAAATTCACAGGGAAAAAGGAGATAGGAAAGATTTTGAGGCTTCTCAACGGGATATGGGAAGGTGAGAGAATACCACAGCAGTGGAGGGAGGCTATCGTGTGCCCGATCTATAACCGAGGGGATAAGAAAGAGGAGAAAAACTATAGACTAATTAGTGTGCTAAATGTGGTGTATAAAGTGCCAGCGACGGTAGTGAAGATGAAAATGGAGATTGGGGAGAAGGAAATGGTCCTAGATTGGTAGGCCGGATTCAGAAAGGAATTTTACAAGAAAGGTGGCAGATTGTTCGCACTATTCATAGATATAAGGACAGCGTTTTACAGGGTGAGCAGAGCGAAAGACTGAGACCACTAGACATGCGAATGTTGGAGATGTATGGCGAGGGTGGGAGAGGAGGTGAGTGAATCCGTCTAGACTGGGAAAGGATTGCGACAGGGCTACCTTCTGAGTGCAAGTCTGTTTTCAATTTTGATTGAGAACCTTGAGGAGGTTCTGTGAGGGAACCAAAGTGGCCGAGTGGCGATTGGAAGGAAGAAAGTATGGGTGCTGGGATATGCCGATGACCTGGTACTAGTGGCGTATAGAGAGGTAGATGATGCGGACAAATAATAGAAAATAAACTAAGAAATGAAGTAGCCATGAAACTAGAGGAAGAACATGAAAGGAAAACAAACAAAAAAGCTGCATTCGACACAGTACCAAGAGATAAATTATGGCACTGTCTAAAAGAAATGGAAGTCACAGAAAAACTCAGGCGAGTGATCAAACGATAAGAGGAGAGGTCAGGACAAAAGGAAAATTTGAGGTACAGAGGGGTGTTAAGCAAGGGAATGGTTCGGGGACGTTCAGAGAATGCCAAAAGGCACACTGACCAGGAAAGTAGCAGAATGCAAAAGACAGGGGAAACGAAGACCGAGCAAAAATATGGAACAAAGAATAGAAGAATTGGGAATGAAAAGGGGGAAAAACAAACAGTCAACTAAGGCAAACGTCACAGGATAGGAAAAGGTGGAGGGCATAGGTGGCCTCCCAACCACAGCCGACGCCGTAAGGCGTAAGGCACAAAATAAAGAAGAAGAAGAAGAATATAGGATTAGAAATGGTTGAAGAAGTGCACTGGGTGGTCCAAGTTAGACAGTTTCTTATGGAAACACCCTTTATTTTAAGAGATAGGCAAAAATGGACCTAGGTGTCTGTCTGGAGTTAAATTTTAATGAGAAAGTTACTGGCGTAAACACCGCTAGGGGACGTTTCTCGAATTTATTCGTGATATGCGCTAGAGGAAGAGTTAAAGCTAAATAGGATAAGAATAGAAACAGGAAGAAGAACGATGGCCTATGAGGATGTGCAAGCGCAAGAAAGAAGTTGAGAATAAAGGAGTGACGGTATAATGAAAAATTTTGCGAACTAGAGTCGATAGAAATCCCAAAGTGTCTGAGGGATAAGGGGGGAATAGAAAGTAAGAGGACGATAGCACGTTTCAGGGTGGGGAATGAGGAAAGAGAAAATAAATACTGGCTGGAAGACGATGAGAGGCGGTGCTGACTGCGCGGGGAGGCAAGGGAGAGCATAAAGCATATGTTGGAAGAATGTGGAGAGCTGCGACAGCAGAAGAGAGGGAGGAAAAGGATACCGAGAGAGGGCGGATTAGGACGGTGGGGACGAGAAGAAGAAAGAAAGGGGGTGCATGTGCATTTTTCGAAGCGCATCCATTAAAGTAGATATACATGTAGTATGTATATCTACTTTAATATACATGTAGTATGTATATCTATTTTAAGTCAAGGTATGTAATTTTTCAAATACCAAAGCGCGAAACGCCGAAAAACCAACGGCGCGCATTCGCTTGGCTTATTAGTATGTGTCCAAGGTCACCCCATCATCACAAGTTCCATATATAAATTAAAGCCAAAACGTTTACCTTCATTTTGATATAAATTACATCTTTGTAAAACCTAACTTAATCTTGGAATAAATTAAAATAATTAAATTATTTAAAGTCTCCCCGGTGTCCCTTATAATAGAATTTACACGAAATAGGAAAATTTTGTTTTGTACTTATCTCTGTCTGTTGATATTTTTTAGTAGTAGGTAGTAAAGAAAAAGAATAGTCAAAATAATTTCAATAGGTATAAAAAAATTCCGTTTTCTCAATACATATAACAATTTGGAACATACGCGTAGATGGGGGTCATTCTGTATAATACTTTTCACGACACCCTCATTTCTTGGTGTATTTTAATTAGGTATAAGCAAGATATGGTTAATATTAATATGATATACCTAACTAACCATAGCTTATAGTAATAACAATAATGGCGGGAAGTGAAAATGCACTAATTAAGTAACCTAAGTAAGGGATGCGGGTTTAAAAGTCTTTCCATATAAATTTCTTTATAATCGTAAATCGATCTCGCATCCCTATTGTGTAAATAGAAAATGGAATAAGTTGGAGAGGAACAGCGAACCAACGGAAAGCCAATTACAAGCGAATTCTGTCCTAATTAACAGTTTTAATAATGATCTAATAAAGTACAAGTTTGTTCACACGAACGAAATGACTCAGATATTTTGAATTATTGCCTGTATAAATAATAAGAAATGGCGACATTTCATTGTTACAATTTTTAATGTCGTATACGTGATTTTTATTACTGTATGGGGTACATACGTATGTAGATAGGTATCCGAGCAGGTTTTTGACATTTTTCTTTAATTAATTCGTGGGAAAAACGAAACCTAGTTCGTTAATCACCTCGCGCGGTTTTAATTTCGTACGTATTTGGCCCAATCAACCCCCCCCCTCCACCCAACATTTTATCGACAATTGTCCAATTGATTAACAAGTGTAAATATAACAAGTTTCTGCGCGAGGACATCAGTACACACCGAATGACTATAAAAAAAAAAAAAAACGTTTCATTAGGCGTGACAATAAATTAAGCAATATCATTTTAAACAAATTAACAAACTAACGAATACCCACACGCATTTAAAACCGGATATACTCAATTAAACTAGTGGAGACATAACACATAGAATATGCATTTATTAATTGATTACAATTACTGAGCATTTCATTAATTCGTAAAAACACGTGGGTCAGTTGCTTCCAATGATAGTAATATTGTAATAATTACGTTAATTTATCAAATAACGTTTTTAATTGCGCGAGATCACGCTTAATAACGACAGCTAAAATCTAATAAAGAGTGTAGGTAAACAAAAATGTGAGAGAGCCCTTGCTCTACATTGCGATTATTATTAATTGATGACTCTGTTACACCCCCACGTGACTGATGTACAACGTATCAAAACACAAAAAAAAACTGTAGAAAATTCTTTGGAATTTAACAACCCTTCGCTGCCTTAAATTATTTTTTCAATTTTAATCAATAAATACGACGAAATTTAGAAACACTTTGTGGAGAAAATGGAAAAAAAACACTTTACGTCGAAGTCGCATCCGGAATTTTCAGCTTCAGACAAATTGAAATTTTGACCATAACTCCCAACTTAATATTAGGCTTAACACCACCGGGGGTGTGTAGTGAACACTTATTTGCATTAATACACTATTGCAAAAGACTTTACATTTCAAATTCCCAAAATTTGTTTTATTTATGAATTTTTTCCCTTCTTTTCCAGATCTCCCCATTATCCACTCCAAGCCTCTACCGTCTCCATTTAGCACCTCTTCCTCAGTTCTGTGTATCCCTTCAAAATTGTCAAAATTCTCTCCGTGACTGATGTACAACGTATCAAAACAAAAAAAATGTAGAAAATTCTTTGGAATTTAACCACCCTTCGCTGCCTTAAATTATCTTTTCAATTTTAATCAATAAATACGACGAAATTTAGAAACATTTTGTGGAGAAAATGGAAAAGAAAACACTTTACGTCGAAGTCGCATCCGTAATTTTCAGCTTCAGACAAACTGAAATTTTGGCCATAACTCCCAACTTAATATTAGGCTTAACACCACCGGGGGTGTGTAGTGAACATTTATTTGCATTAATACACTATTGCAAAAGACTTTACATTTCAAATTCCCAAATTTGTTTTATTTATGAATTTTTTCCCTTCTTTTCCAGATCTCTCCATTATCCACTCGAAGTCTCTACCGTTTCCATTTAGCACCTCTTCCTCAGTTCTGTGTATCCCTTCAAAATGGTCCAAATTCTCTCCGTGACTGATGTACAACGTATCAAAACAAAAAAAATTGTAGGAAATTCTTTGGAATTTAACCACCCTTCGCTGCCTTAAATTATTTTTTCAATTTTAATCAATAAATACGACGAAATTTAGAAACACTTTGTGGAGAAAATGGAAAAGAAAACACTTTACGTCGAAGTCGCATCCGTAATTTTCAGCTTCAGACAAATTGAAATTGTGACCATAACTCTCCACTTAATAATAGGTTTAACACCACCGGGAGTGTGTAGTGAACACTTATTTGCATTAATACACTATTGCAAAAGATTTTACATTTCAAATTCCCAAATTTGTTTTATTAATGAATTTTTTCCCTTCTTTTCCAGATCTCCCCATTATCCACTCCAAGGCTCTACCGTCTCCATTTAGCACCTCTTCCTCAGTTCTGTGTATCCCTTCAAAATTGTCAAAATTCTCTCCGTGACTGATGTACAACGTATAAAAACAAAAAAATTGTAAAAAATTCTTTCGAATTTAACCACCCTTCGCTGCCTTAAATTATTTTTTCAATTTTAATCAATAAATTCGACGAAATTTAGAAACACTTTGTGGAGAAAATGGAAAAAAAAACACTTTACGTCGAAGTTGCATCCGTAACTTTCAGCTTCAAACAAATTGAAATGTTGACCATAACTCCCAACTTAATATTAGGCTTAACACCACCGGGGGTGTGTAGTGAACACTTATTTGCATTAATACACTATTGCAAAAGACTTTACATTTCAAATTCCCAAAATTTGTTTTATTTATGAATTTTTTCCCTTCTTTTTCAGATCTCCCGATTATCCACTCGAAGTCTCTACCGTTTCCATTTAGCACCTCTTCCTCAGTTCTGTGTATCCCTTCAAAATTGTCAAAATTCTCTCCGTGACTGATGTACAACGTATCAAAACAAAAAAAAATGTAGGAAATTCTTTGGAATTTAACCACCCTTCGCTGCCTTAAATTATTTTTTCAATTTTAATCAATAAATACGACGAAATTTAGAAACACTTTGTGGAGAAAATGAAAAAAAAAACACTTTACGTCGAAGTCGCATCCACGTAATTTTCAGCTTCAGAAAATTGAAATTTTCACCATAACTCTCAACTTAACATTATGCTTAACACCACCGGGGGTGTGTAATGAACACTTATTTGCATTAATACCCTATTGCAAAAGACTTTACATTTCAAATTCCCAAATTTGTTTTATTTATGAATTTTTTCCCTTCTTTTCCAGATCTCCCCATTATCCACTCCAAGCCTCTACCGTCTCCATTTAGCACCTCTTCCTCAGTTCTGCGTATCCCTTCAAAATTGTCAAAATTCTCTCCATATGTATATTCTGCACATCCTATTTTTGTCTTCCAACCTCTCTTTCTTCGCTTCTGCACCTAAATCCAGCTATGAATTTTTTATTTTCCTTCTGTCTTTTGGTATTTTCCTCTTTTACGTCTTCGATCACTATGTATTTTGGCGTTTCTTTAGGTACATAACCCATTTCCAGTACTTTTTTGAATTGATTAGGCTTCAATTTGCTGTCTTCAACCCCATATTTCTGCTCCATACACTAAAACACTTTTAGTTAGGTGTTCCCACAACAATTTTCTGTCATACAAATCTAACCCAAAAGTGTTTTCTCTCATACTGCCCAAACTTGTAGTGCTGGGAGCTGAAAAGCAAAAACGGTAGGAATATAGTTTTGAGATGAAATTGAGAAATTAAATTTAAGTTGTTAGGTGGTCCAATAACCTTGCAAATTTTGAGGGATGGGTGGAATTTTTATACAGGCAGCTCGAAAACTAGTCAAGCGACCGACTTAGTAGTATACGAGAGTAATGGATGGGGCTGCAGTATCTCTGTAAGCCTAGGACAAAAAGCAGTTGTGTTCCAAGTTGAGGTATATGCGATCTTGGGAGCGGCTGCTCAGGTATTAAAAGGAAACCTTGCCAAAAGAGAAATATTTACAGTTACAGACAGGAAGCAGCGATTGCAGCAGCTGTGTGACACATTCGGGGCCAGTGCGTGAATATGAAACGCGTTATGGATGTGTAACTCACAAGAGTATGTGCATCTGGGAATGCACGAGTCGCAGGGACCCAGGTTGTAGACGAGCTTGCGAGAGTTGTATACTGAGAACCATCAACCTATCAGACCGGAACCGGCTCTTGGGGTTACATATAGCACAGCCAAAACTCACAAAAGTGCACTGCAGAAATTGGCGAAAAATTCCAGGACAGAAATATTCCAAAATATTCCTGAAAACGGGTATCGAGCAGCATCCATTTTAAAATTGAGCAGCACGAATATAAAACTTACAACAGAAATGGTCACAGGCACATGTTACTGTCCAATAACCTGTTACGCGAAGGTTGTGGTGAGCTAGACGAAACGCCATACCAAGTCATCTACCAAGGTGAGGCGTGCACAAAGGCAACGGAAATAAAAAGACTCCACGAGCGGAAGCAACGAAGATTCGCTCCACTAAAATCCTGATGGACTTTGTTAAAGACACAGGAATCCTTGAAGGGCGGATAATGGTGGAGGGTACGATCGACCAAAAGGTTGCAGTTAAGGAACCAATTGAAACCAATCCCTAGTGGAATAATACCCTAATTAAGATTAGGTCTGCGTTGCCTAATCTCGCAGTAGGCAAATTCTTGGGAACTCCAGAAATGATGACTATTGATTATGTATTACATAAAATGTCCGAAACTCGATATTAAAGGATTCAGGAGAAGTTTTCTCAGCCCTTTTCGTAAAGGTCTGTCTAAAAATTTAGCTTTCTCTCCAAAATCTTTTTGAAATCTGTTTGCTCTCCGATAAATTTGTTCAATTCTTGAGCTCCAAATTCCAATTCGTTTGATTTCCAATTGTTTGGGCTCATTCCATCACTACTATTGTTCTGGAAGTTTACCTGATCTGATCTGGAAAGTTACTGCTGGTAGTTCGAACAGGACGTTACTGGTCTAAGGTCTAAGTTCTAAGCTTATCTTGGATCCAGTTTGGAAATTTGCTTCAAAAATGTGTTTTTTGCTTCAGAAGGGCTGGGTTGGAGTACTGTTATTCTCCAAAGGGAGTACTCGGTCTCTTCGGTAATTTTCGCGTGGCTTTGTTGAACGTGCGATTTTCTGTAGGTACCCTGGTGATCTGCCATATTTCCTTAGTCGTCAGCAGTTTCTTTGAGTTGGACCATCATCTTGGATGCCTTTTGTTAAGTACATAACAGCGCTATCAGTGATTCACCAAGCCAAGTAGCTTGACTTGAAATATAAAAGCTTGGTTTGGGCTTGAAAGGCAAGCTTTTTAAGAAGAAAAGCTTGGTTTAGCTTGATGTTTGCGAATGCAGGCTTGGCCTGCTTATCAAGCTTTCCCAAGCTTTATCAAGCTTCTTGCTCCTCCCGTAAGAGTAGTAAGGTTGGAACACATTGCGCATTACATCATATGTGTATGGCTCAGTGTCGAACTGTCGCAGTATTACTCAACAGCGGATTAGTGGTTAGTTTTAGTCACCGTTTTGTTAAGTTCTGAAAATTCCGAAGAACCGTTATTTCTGACTTCGTACAAATCAAAAACCATTGCAGGACATTATTTTACAATTAAAAACTGTTGTTACAGCGTGACGTGTAACAAGGTACCGTTGCGCCCATTGCGTTTTTGAGATTGAATACGTGTACAGGGTGTTTCTCCTCAAAGTGGACAACGTGATAGAAGTTATAGAACTCGTCAAAACTAACACGTTATTTAAAACAATTTTTTCATTTTGGCTTTTGTTTTCGAATTATGCACCTTTTTTTTGTTTTTTTACACATCTCTATATCTACATTATTTGTAGTCGGATTTCAAAAAATCAAAGTTCTTTGGAATCAACAGTTTTACAAAACATTTACAACAGCAAAATGGCGGTCATTTTAAATTTTGGAAATTGTATAGCACAAATCTATTCTATAATGCTATAATTTTGCTGTTCTACATTTTTTGGGAAAAATTTTGAACAAACGTTGTAGATATTAAACGGTTGATTTCAAGAAGCATTGTTTTTTTGAAATCCGACTACAAATAATGGACATATACTTAGAGATTTGTAACGTGATAGAAGTTATAGAACTCGTCAAAACTAACACGTTATTTAAAACAATTTTTTCATTTTGGCTTTTGTTTTCGAATTATGCACCTTTTTTTGTTTTTTTACACATCTCTATATCTACATTATTTGTAGTCGGATTTCAAAAAATCAAAGTTCTTTGGAATCAACAGTTTTACAAAACATTTACAACAGCAAAATGGCGGTCATTTTAAATTTTGGAAATTGTATAGCACAAATCTATTCTATAATGCTATAATTTTGCTGTTCTACATTTTTTGGGAAAAATTTTGAACAAACGTTGTAGATATTAAACGGTTGATTTCAAGAAGCATTGTTTTTTTGAAATCCGACTACAAATAATGGACATATACTTAGAGATTTGTAACGTGATAGAAGTTATAGAACTCGTCAAAACTAACACGTTATTTAAAACATTTTTTTCATTTTGGCTTTTGTTTTCGAATTATGCACCTTTTTTTGTTTTTTTACACATCTCTATATCTACATTATTTGTAGTCGGATTTCAAAAAATCAAAGTTCTTTGGAATCAACAGTTTTACAAAACATTTACAACAGCAAAATGGCGGTCATTTTAAATTTTGGAAATTGTATAGCACAAATCTATTCTATAATGCTATAATTTTGCTGTTCTACATTTTTTGGGAAAAATTTTGAACAAACGTTGTAGATATTAAACGGTTGATTTCAAGAAACATTGATTTTTGAAATCCGACTACAAATAATGGACATATACTTAGAGATTTGTAAAAAAAGCTATAATTCGAAAATTCAAGCTTTTCCACAAATAAGCTTGGCTAGGTTTTTTGTAGGCTTGACTTGGTTTTATGTCAAGCTTTAAAAATTCAAGTCAAGCCCGTGAATCCCTAAGCGCTATCAATGCCAGTGGCCATTTTAAGGGATGTATCTACGATTTGGTTTGTTTTCCGAATGACCCAGAAATATATTACAATTTACTGTTATTGAGTGCCAAATTAAGAGCTTTTTGTGGAGGATAATTATGTGGTAGGTTGAATGGTCGCAGTCGAGGTTAAAACATGAAATTCCTTTGCTGATACAAAGGTTTTGCAAGGTCAGGGAATTCATATCTTTGTTCCGGTTAACGAATTTGTTAAATTATCAACTTTCAGGCGATTTTTGGATGATTTTTGGCAATGAAATTATCGTATGCCGAAGAGGTTCTTTTCACCTAGAACACATTTATTGTCGATCTTGCACATTCTGGCATGGTTTCGAGTGTATTTATGTTTGATGGCACATCCCTTCGAGATGCAGAAACCTACACTATTTGGTGAAAGGTGAAAGTGACCTATATGTTTCAATTTCGAAAAATACCAGGTGCAATGTCATCAAAATAGGTAAAATGTTGTAATATACACGAACGACGGTAGAATTGGTCGAGAAATAAAGTTGTAGAGTGTCACGCTGCTACTGAATTTAATTAGAAATTAGTGTTGGATCAGACTGACCACGATCTACTAATTAAGCGATAAAAAACAGTAGCTAATTAGATTCTTAGAATCACCATCAAGTTTTCATTATTAATAAAATTACGAGTACCTATCATTTTTTTCCATCCGTTTAAAAGTTATAATTTATATTTATTTAAGTTTCGTGATGAGAAGCCTAAAATTCTCTCACATTAAACTTTTCTGTTGTTATCAGAAGCTTATTGCCACTTTACGAGCTTCTGTTGACAAGGAACGAAAATAATAAATCAAAATAAATTGTGGTTAAAAACTAAAATGGTCATCTTTGTTAATATTCTGATTCTTCGAATTGAAAATTATATTTTTTGATCTCAAGCGGCGATAAAAAATTAAATTATTTTCGTGAACGTCACTGACCCCCCCAGGCAAACCGAAAAAGATGTTTATCGACTTCTTGTCTTTTCTTTATAACAAAATAATTAGTTGTTTGAACTGAAACAAACGTAAAGAAAGGATTGTTATTTAAAATTCGTAACTGCTTGTTAATTTTTAAAATCACAAAGGCGATGTTGAAGTTATTCGAGGGACATTTTCGACATCTTCATTTACATTACGACCGCTACCGTTTAACATTTTTATGTTTAAAAGTTAATTTAGTATTATATAAGATGGCGTAACAAATTTTTTCCGCCACTTCGTTCCACTTACATTTATTTTAATACAAAATGGACGACAAGGATGAAACGAAAAATATGTACTTATAAAAACTAATTAAGCAACGCCTCGCATAAAACTTGTTGAATAATGTTTTACTATAATAAATATTTTGACAACCTGGTACTAGTTTCTTGTGGAATAAATCAACCAAAAACGGGTAAATTGTTCTAAGAAATCGTACAAAATTTTTTAAGTCAAAGGTTATGATTAACTGCCATTTTAGACTTTCTGACCATGGGAAAACAAGGACCACTTCAAAATATAAATAAATTACGAAAGAATCTCTCATTGTTTCTAAATTTATTGTCAAGTTGAATTGTAATCATTAATTTTATTACAATTTTTTTTGAATAAAAAGAGTTGCATAAACTTTTAATTTATTGTTACAATACAATTCGCACGTTCTTATTTTAATAATTTTATCAGCAAATTTATACGATTATAATATTTCAAACTGGTGAAATGTTTTTTATTAATTTATTGTGCATATTCGCACGTTCATTTAAATTATCTTGAGATTATTGCAAAACAAACTCGTAAAGTAATTCACAAAAAAATTGTATATTAACTATAAATTTCGTGTGAACTATTAATTTGTTCACGAACAAGGTCTGCCTATGCTAATTTCTCATTATCTTGCTAATTTTAATTAGAAAAATCGTATTTTTTATACAATTTGGGAATTTCGTAATCATTGAATGATTAGAAAAATAAAATTGTTAAAAACAATTCGCAAATAGCGTCATCGAATTTTTTTCATTTTACTTCATAATCATTTTCAATTGATTTGATAAACAATGTTATTTATATGATAATAACACGTAATTCTACTAAAATCTTTATTTTGAAATAACCCCCCTCGTTTCAATATTATGCATCAGTATCAAGGGTAATCGAAGGGTAACCAAAGGGGATTAGATATCCAAACAAAATACGATAATGTTATTTTTGCCGAGGGACGTAAAATAGAAGAAAAATGGAACAAATTCAAAAACTGGTTGATGCAGTGGAAAAAAGTAAGAAACAAAACTATAGCAGAGCCATAACAATAATTAAAGAGAAAGGTCCTGGAGGTTATGAATATATCAAAAATCGAAGGAAAACTAAATTGAAGAAAATTGGTAAAACGATTTTGAAGAAGTTTCCACTAATCGAATTTCACTTCAATTCTTTTGTGGTGGTCATGGACTTATTAACAACCCCTTACTTCAGATAATCCCAAAGGGAAAGGTCCGAAGGCGTGGAATGTCAAGATCTTCGCGATTAGTTCGACATGACCTGGATCTTAGTCGTGCGATGATAAAGGCCAATGTTTCGCGGGCTGCGTGGCCGTGGGCGCCCATACAGTAATTTACGAGGGGGGGGGGGCAATTTGGGGAAGATTGAACAATTAGTTTTATTTAAATTAAAACTTTCGTTACTTAATAAATTGTTACTGCTCAGAGTCCGAGTCAGGGGGGGGGGGGGGGTCTTGCCCCTCCCTATGGGGTGGCACTGCCTTGTTGAAATGGAATGTCATTTTATCGTTGAGCATTCACCTTTAATGCACTCGTTGTCTCATTCTCGATGAAAAATAGTTCAATTCTCGTTGGAGACGCATTTGTTTCTCATGAACCCCTCGTGGATTTTCTAAGCCCAAGTGACTAAAGTTTTGTCCACTAAGGATTCCATCGAATTAAAAGTGGACCTAATCGCAGATTTTGTCCATAAAACCGAACTTTCATCGATGTGCATGGGATGATTTTGACTTAATTAAAGTGGCTGTTAAATTGTAAAATTCATGTACACCATAATGAATTGAGATCGACGAACTCGCGAGCCACCGATATATTTTTTTTTCCTGAAGGAGCTCTACAGTTGATGACTTTTGAACACCTTCGGACACACTTTAAGAATTGTGACAACTACACATTCACCATTTTGGTAATAATGTTTAACAGTAAGAACGTATTGTTGTATCTTCTAGCGATTGACTACCTTCAACACTGTCGTAATAAGGACGGAAACACAATCACCGAAGAAGATGGAATAATGGACAAAAGACCACAACATTTACAGAAATTGGCCGACGGTAGCATGAAAGAAGCGAAATAAGTAAAAGGAGTTGTAGAATGTTCAATACAACAAGATGAAGACAATAGAATAAATAAGATTGGGAAAAGCAACAAGGATACATAATCTAACAAATGAAATAAGCTAATAGATAGAGATGGAAATAGTAAAAGTTTTATACAGGAACAACACATATATCGGGTGGTAAAAAAGGCTGGAAAAATTCATAATTTTCAAAATAATTATTTTTGGAAAAATCTCTCGCACTGGTCGATTTTTATATTTTTTGTTGGCCACGTTGGGAAACTCAAGAAAACGGTCACGCGCCATTTTGTAAAAAAAACTTAAATGGAAAATGGAAAAAGAAAGCTCTTAATCAATGGGAATTCAAATCCCAAATTTGAAAACGGAACGCATTAGCCGACTTATCATATGTCTAGTTACTTTGTTACAGAAATAAAAGTTGCTTTCTTGAAATTCGAAAGGTCCAAAAGGCTGGAAAAAATTCATAATTTCCAAAATAATTATTTTTGGAAAAATCTCTCGCACAGGTCGATTTTAATTTTTTGTTGGGCACGTTGTGCAACTCAAGAAGACGGTCACGCGCCATTTTGTAAAAAAAAATTTTAATGGAAAATGGAAAAAGAAAGCTCTTAACAATGGGAATTCAAATTCCAAATTTGAAAACAATCGATTAAGAGATAACAAAATGGCGACCTTTTCAATGCGTCACTTTTTTCCTTTCTGGAACGCATTCGCTGACTTACACGTCTGATTACTTTGCTACAGAAATAAAAGTTACTTTCTCGAAATTCGAAAGGTCCAAAAGGCTGGAAAAAAATTCATAATTTCCAAAATAATTATTTTTGGAAAAATCTCTCGCACAGGTCGATTTTAATTTTTTGTTGGGCACGTTGGAGAACTCAAGAAGACGGTCACGCGCCATTTTGTAAAAAAAATTTTTAATGGAAAATGGAAAAAGAAAGCTCTTAACAATGGGAATTCAAATTCCAAATTGTAAAAGAATCGATTAAGGTATGGCGACCTTTTCAATGCCTCACTTTTTTCTTTTTGTAACGCATTAGCTGACTTATCATAAGTCTAATTACTTTGTTACAGAAATAAAATTTGCCTTCTTGAAATTCGAAAGTGTTTTCTTTTTGAAAAAAGGAAAAAAGTGCCGCATTGAAAAGGTCGCAATTTTGTTATACCTTAATTGGAAATTATGAATTTTGTTTCAGACTTTTGGACCACCCGGTATAGTAAAAAACCAACAACTCTACATAATTTGAAACAAGGATGAAGCTAAAGCCAGAATTACTCAATAGTAACAATGGACACATATTATAAGAAAATTTCAACTTTGTTCGGCCGTAAGTGACGCCATTTTGGTGATAACCATCATTAGTAGGTACTTTTGAAGGTTGTTTTGTGTAGGATTCTGTCCCCATATAATAGCACAAAACATCTTCTTTTGTTGATCATTCGTAAAAAGAAAAAATGTTGGCAAGAATTACGAAATGAAGAATAATGAAAAAGGTCGAAGAGGCATAATAAATAAGAGGTATAACGTGGGTTCAGGGGAGGAAAAAGTATACAGGATCTAATGTTTGCCATAAGTGATAAGACACACTAGCGAAAAGTTTACAGCCAGAAAAAAAGAAATAATTTTATGTTCCATAAACCCATGCAAAACTCTAGAAAAAGGGTAAGAGATGGAAATAGTTAAAAGTTTTATACAGGAACAACACATATACCGGGTGATTCAAAAGTCTGGAAAAAAATTCATAATTTCCAAAATAATTATTTTTGGAAAAATCTCTCGCACAGGTCGATTTTTATATTTTGTTGGGCAATATTTTAGAATACAAAATTTTTACCAACAACTTAAGATGGCGGCCACGCGCCATTTTGTAAAAAAAATTTAAATGGAAAAGGGGGTCATGTGGCACATCATTGCAAAGCTCTTAACAATGGGAATTTAAATCACAAATTTTAAAAGAAAACAAAATCCTGGAAAGCATTAGCTGACTTATCATACGTCTGAATACTCTGTTACAGAAATACAATTTTCTTTCTTGAAATTCGAAAGTGTTTTTTTTTTTAAGAAAGGAAAAAAAGTCACACATTGAAAAGGTCGCGATTTTGTTATACGCCATTGCCGTGGTAGTTCCAGACTTTTGGACTATCTGGTATAGTAAAAAGTAACAACTCTACATAATTTGAAGCAAGGATGATGCTAAAGCCAGGATTACTCAATAGTAACAATGGACACATATTATAAGACAGTTTCAACTTTGTACGTCCGTAAGTGACGCCATTTTGGTGATAACCATATCATCATTTGTACTTTTGAAGGTTGTTTTGTGTAGGATTCTGTCCCCATATAATACCACAAAACATCTTCTTTTGTTGGTCATTTTTAAGACACAAATCCAGCACTGATCACACTTGTAACTTCTGCTCCCTTTGGATCATCAGCAATTAGAGCTGTCTTGATAATACTCTTAATATTTGAATAAAAACGGACCATCATCGTAGTCTACTTTTTTGAAGATTTGTTTTTTTGTTCATCTTTTCAAAAAAATTCTCTATACAGGAAAAAGTTTTGGTTTTGGTATTGTCAGGCTTTTTGATCTGGAGTTTTAGGGGGGACTAAACATTTCTTGAACGGTGTCGCAAGTTTAAACTGGGCGGCCCTTCAATTTTTCCTTATAATAAAGCATTTTCCTTTCTAATAGAGAGTGTGTTAACGGATCTGGGGTAGGGGACCTGGGATCTAGGATGTTTCGCCGCGACCTCTTCGCCATCGCCGTGGTAGTTCCTCAAGTAGAATATTTGCCAAATTTCCCAGCGCTTCCTTACGCACTTGTACTTATTTCAAAAATATCTTTGGCGCTCCTACTTTTTCGATTACGAAGTGCATCTCGAACAGCAACAGGCGATGTGGCTTTAAATTCAAACTGACTCGCATTGGTTTGAATTTAGCGACATGAGTACCGTTCCTGTAGCAAACAATCTCCTTAGAGAATCGTGCCTGTGGCGAAATGGCCGCGAAAAATTCACCTTTCTTGGAAGCTATTTCGTCGCCTACATTTTACTCAATAAATTGAGACTCCACTGGAATGTTTGCACGTTCAACACTAATTGCTGCCACAAATGTCAACTCCATCCAACTTTTGACGACTTATACTTCCAGAACGGTTCTCATTTTTTTCAAAAAACTGTTGCAAAGTCTCTATTCTGAATCCTACCTTGCAGTGCTTCTGATATTACATCGCCATCAACAGTTGCATTAAAATTTTTCATGAATTTTGCTGGTTGGTATGCATTGGTCTATTTATCAAATAAAAAAGTTTTTTGAACATTTTGAAACATATTTTCCGTCTGCCAAGAATGTACCCATGATTGTAATTTCTCTTGAACTTGGGGACTTTTTAATTTTTTGAACATAAACAGATTGCTGCTTCGTCCCCATTTAATGATGCAATTTTGATGGTTCAGTATATCTTCATAATTTTCTCGACATTTCCCCAAACCATCCTCCAATTCAATTCTGAGTGATAGCACGAGCCTTACATATTTTTCTTTAATCTTTGGGTCGTCTCAAAACCATTGATGATCGCCCAGGTGTTCAATTTGAAATTTTTTTGTTTCCTAAACGCTCCCCTCAACAGGATACGATATTTTAAATTCTCTCAAAAAGATAACTGAATTACTTTCTTGAGGTCTAATCTGTTTCGAATTATAGCGATACCTGTCAAAATTGTTTCGAACCACGGCAAATAAATATTATAGTGGTCTGCACCATAGTGCCCTTATAGAAGGACGGTAGACATTTTTGGATTTAGTGCTTAAAATTTTCTTTGTGATAATTCTTTTGGCGAATCAGGCTCTCCGTTGTAAACGAAAAGTATTATCTAATATTCAAAAAAATACTGAGAGTAACTGTTCCGAAGTTCCGAAAAGCCCAAGTATCACAAAACAAAGACACGGCAGATAAGCTCAACTTTTGGATTAGAATTACGGCAACGTAAGAATATTTAAGTTCTTAGCCTAGGCCTAGGCATTCAGGACTGCGGCATTAACGAGAATCTTCTGTACAAGAGTAGCTAATAGAAAAATGGCAGCAATCGTGACAGAATGGGATAAGTCCAGAAGTAACTGTACCTAATGTTTAATAAAATTAAAAGGTCTGTTGTGAAATGAGCATTCCTTAAAGGTACTGATAAAGTCGAAACTGAAATTAGTCTAGACACCGACCTTTTTGGTCGTTTGGAATTTCTTCGGTAAAACTTAGGCGATTTTTAGTTTCGTTCAAGTCCACGTGAACAGGTTTTTAGAATTCTAATAATAATACTGTAATGAGAATGGACAAGGGAATATTGCATTTGCACCACGGTCGGGGTTGGTTTTGCACGAACAGTAGTAAGGGTAAAGTGACGGAACAGTAATACCGGCAATAGGGGAGATGAGTGAAGAAAGGGGAAGAACAAAATATAGCTTAGGTTCTCTGGACGACCTCGCGAAAAGGAAAAGGGAAAGTGCCGCGAAGGGTGAGGCAGAAGGGGATAAGGAGGGAATGGAGGCTATATTGAAGCCTAGTAAGGTGATGAAGAGGCAGCCGGAAGGAAACAGAGAGGAGGAGAGTGGGGGAAGAGAAATGGAGGTGCTGATGAAGAGTCTGAAAAGCATCGCGGAAGATATGAAGGTAATAAGGAAGGAGATGGAGAACCTGAGGGAGGAAGTGAAGGAAAATAACGATGAAATAAAACAACTAAACGAGGAGATGCGGGGTATGAAAGAAGAGCGGGATAGGAAGGAAAGGGAATGGGAAGAGGAAAGGAAAGGAATGAGAGAGGAGATACGCTCAATGAAGGGGACGGATGGAAATGCAGGAGAGGAACAGGAGGAAGGGCAACATAGTAGTGAGGGGAAGATCCAGAAAGGGACTTAGAGAAATTCATTAAGGAGAAAGTGGGAGTAAATGTAGAAGTGAAGGAGGCTTGGCTAGTGGGGAAGAGGGGATGGTAGTAGGGGAGCTAGGTTCCTGGAGGGAAAAGAGGGAGGTACTGGAGAATAAGGGGAAACTGAGAAACACTACAGTGTACAGAGACGATGATCTAACTATAGAAGTCCACGCGAAGAGGTTTTTAGAATTCCAATAATAACAATACTGTAATGAGAGTGGACAAAGGCGCCGCCAGAAAGTTTTTCCAGGGGGGCAAGTACTATTGGGGGTTCGTGGCTCTGGCGTTTTTTTTTCAAGATTTCGTACAAAATTTATTTTTATTTTTAATAAGTTTAGCCTTTTATCTTTTTCCCAGTCCTGGTCCTGGTCCTTCTTTGGCGGCACTCTTGAGAGTGGACCAGGAGCCATTTATACAAAATTAGCCAAAAAGCTGAACGGCCACCAATTTATTTTTAAATGTCTTTGGAAAAAGCCCGATAACAGTTTTTGGAACATTAACATATTGGGGGGGATAACTTTATTAAGAAATTAAATTAGAATTTGTACGGAAGTTATTACTACATTAACCTTCTCTTTATCACACCCGTAAACACCCCTTATAGGTATATAGAGAAGTTGGTAGTGGTTCCATACATTTTACGCGTAAACTTTTATGACATTTAGGTACGTTGCATGAGCGAAATGCTTAATTATAGGAGAACATGCAGTACTTTCAAAAAGCAAACAGCAGCAACGGTTTTAATAGATTTTTTTCAAAATACTAAACATTCCATAGAGTATATTCAATTTAACAGTGTGCGATACTGCGCTCGCTTGATTTATTTTATTGCTTTTAGTAGCGTTAATGTTTATTTCGGTAAATTACAAGAAAGGGGTTTGCATATATTCATTCCTTACACTGAATTTACGCCATTTGATCGAATTATTTTTCAACTCGCTTTTACCACTTAAATGCCTTTAAGTATTCGAGAGATGAAGATCGCGATAGTGGCGTGTAGATAGTTTTTGGAGATACGTAAAGCAGCATATGTGTTCAAAGCTACTAGTTGGTTTTCAGTTCGAATAAAGAATGGTCTTGTAGTTATTTTTGCTTCTACATATACGGGAATAAAATTCCCTGTAGTCGTCTATCAATTCGACACATTGATCGTTAAGGGTATCTTTTACTTTCTGGTTAGGAATTCGTTTCGACTTTTTTTTCTTCTTTTTTTGAATATTGTACGACCCTTTCACGTTCGAAAAAAATATTAATTTTCTTTTTATCTCGCATTTTCTCTTTCGTCATTTAAAAGTGAACCGCACCCTTTCGATACTAATAATAATAATTGAACCAAAAAAAAAAAACCACCCTTATTGCTAAATGTATTAGAATTTACGTTCCTCCGTAGAGTAATTCTATCGCTAATGTGTCTCCTCAAACATTACTGTTAAAACAAAGAGAAGGGGTTGAGAATGCCCGCATCTTCATATTTTAAATCGATATAATTTTTAAAACACATTAACTACGTCTATCTCCTATACGTTGTACCATTTTCCTTCTTCTCGACGAAGACGGATGGATTCATAACAATGTGAAAATTTCCAATACCAATTTCTTGTATAGGTGCACATGTGCTAAAGACCCTAAAAAAGGGCTAAGCGTCAATGATTCTAGGGAATTATTTTAGGGGGAACAATAAGGGCGGTAGTATTGGTAAGAGCAGATAAAGGGTTGCAATCTAAATGCCTTGCAAAAAAGGGTTGGATTTACTGATGATGTCCCTTCTGCCACATTTTAAGCTCAACTTTAAAACCACATTCTCGTCCTCAAATTTATATAATAAAATAATCGATAACTTATTATATTAATAAAGCCGAGGAGAGACGGCGGATCCTTATACACGGTGCGACCGAGGCGACGGACGTGTTGAAAATTTCGAAATCAATAACAAACATATAAATCTTATAATTCGATAGCGATCTGCGCCAAGTTCACGCCAATGCTTTTTATCGGCAGAAAGTAAAGGGGTAGAAAGTTATATTTCTTGCCTAAGAAATTAACGTAGTCGTAGATCTTGCTGCTACAAAAACATTTAAACACTGAATCAAGACGTATAGACTGGAATATTGTGAGATACGCCCCATTTGAAAATCTTTCTCCGATTACTGAAATTTATTATAGTGATCGTTATAACATACACTGTTAAACTTTTCAAATAAGACCCGATTTCTTTATTGTTTTACATTACTTTAACTTAATGTAATGATTATATTACCGCGGTCTTATATGGTTTTCATTACAGTCATTTCAGTCTCAAACATACTAAATACTCCATAATATTGAGGCTACATCTCTGTGAACCCAATGAGGTTTTCCAATATGTGTAATAGAATGCCCTTCTTGGAAATATCAAGATGAGGTAATTGAAAGAGGCAGTTTTGAGGAAAAGGACCCTTACAGTCCTTGAGTTTATTTGGTAACTGCCACACATCTTTGAGGTGATGAATAATACATACGGGGTAGCCCATTAGTGCGAGGAAGTTCAATATCGTGCGAGTTAAAAAATTGTTTCAAATAAAAGTTGTACAACACGAACCATTGCATATTAATTTGTAAAATATTTATAAACATACAGGGTGCTTCGAATGGAACACCAGTAAAAACTACTAGTTTTAGAAGATACCTAGTACAGGCATGAATTGGAGAGATTGAAAAGCTTTATCGACCTACATAATCATGTACAGGGGGGTTCCATTTAAAATAACAAAGTTTTTCCTATGTCATCAAAATTTACAAAACTTTACGAATTATTGCAAACACCCTGTATCTCAACTGGACCCGAATCACTACCGCCCAATTACAAATGCTCCAAGTCTATCTAAAGCTTTTGAATATGCCATGCTTGATAATTAAATGCATGTTGCTGGGGTCTTTTGCGATCTCAGCAAGGCATTTGATTGCGTTGACCATACTCTATTACTAAAAAAGTTAAATTGTTGGGGGAATTAGAGGTGTTACTGTATCATGGCTTTGTTCATACTAATCCGATAGGTCTCAGTATGTTGACTATTAATAGGGATTCTAGTCGTACAACTCATGAATTCTTCCCACAAACCTGGGGGCTCCTCATGGTTCAATACCGGGACCAATACTCTTCATTTTATTTATAATATTGACGTTCAAGAGAAAGTGATATTCTTACGGAATTAAATCCATGGTTTAACATGAATAAAGTTCACATGAACCCCTTGCACCATCTATAAGAAAACGGAAGATGTGCTTGACGACAACCCCTTTAATTATGGCTCTGAGACTGTCTCAATTACCCCTACGGTTAAATTCCTCGGCTTCTACATAGATGATAATCTTAACTGGAGAAAACCGTGGTGAGAATTTTCAATACCATCTGTTTCCAGGTTGGGTTACTCAGGAAACTTATTGGCACCACCCATTGTGTGACATTTTACTATGCCCAAGTGCATTCGAGACTTCTTTATGATATATCCTTCTGAGAGGGGGGGGGGGGAGGATCCAGCGCGTATGGGGAAGTTCTGACATGTCAGAAGAAAATTGTTAGATGTATGGTGGGGGTAGGAAACTCGGTCTCATGTCGCCAATACTTTCAAAGGCTTCAGATTATGCCCTTACCAGCACACATGTCAGCAGCAAAGTTTTCATAAACGTAATACCGATCTCCATAACATTTTAACTCCTTTCAACCGCCTAAAAATATCCCAAATGTGTCGTATTTATATGGGGATTAAGCTTTTCAATAAACTTGCACAACACTTAAAGAGTGTGTATCCTATCAGTAGGTTTAAAGTGCGTATAACAAATACAGTATCTACTGGATGAGGTGGTGTACAGTGGTGAGCAAGTCTTAGATATGTGTAACAGATTATAATTTTATTGGTATGTTACTGTAAGTTCATTGTGTCAGATTGGATTACCTATTGATAATAAATAAATAAATAAAAAATAAAAAAATAACAAATGAATAAATAAATAAATAAATATAATTAAATCGACAAATATTTATATATTCACTAAGAAACGGTACCTTCACTAACTTGTGTAGGTACCAAAATTTGAGTCAAAAACTCAGACCATGTTTTTTCATTAAAATCCTGAAAAAGATTCATTACTTGGGAACGCTGTATTTAAACATAGAGCATTTTAAGAGACCAATCAGAATATGATATCAAATATAGGGCGTTTAATTAAAAAAAAACAGATCGGCACGAAGCCACGATTATTTGAAGCACCCTGTATAAATATTTTACAAATATCTAATGGTTCGTATCCTACAATTTTTATTTTTGAAACATATTGAACGAAACTTCCTCGCATTAATGGACTACCCTGTATATGTACTTGAAATTTTCGACATACAGCGCTATGGACATTTTTGTACAACTAGAAATTCATTTCCACCCTTTTGCTAGAGGTTCATAATTTAGTCGTAATTAGCAACACCACATTTAGATTAATTTATATAATATTTATGGAATCCATAGGTACATTACATAAAATTATGTGTAAATAAATAAATATACAGGGTGTCCCACTGCTCCGTAATCGGTCGGTAACTCAATGTGAGTTGAAGATACAGAAAGAAATTTCAAATGAAGGTTGCTTTGATTTGAATTGTGCATATTTTAAAAATATCTTTATATTATCTACAGCATGTTCCATTTTTACCTGGCAGGAAAATTGATATTTTTAACTTTTATGAACGGTAAGTAACGTATTTTTCGAAAATTAAGATAGCAAATAAATACAATATACTTGAGATTTAAGTTCCCCAAAGATTTATTAAGGCCTGGTAACCTTGGCGGCCAAGGAATAAGGCCTCCTGTACAGAGAAGTGCAGTGGTGTTTGGTTTTAATTATTTAGAAATTTAGATAGTCATCCGACTTGAGTTTTTTTCGTTTGCGTTAATACCAACTATTTAAACTGTATTTTGTAATAATAATTAAACTAAAATTACTTTTAAAAAATTTTTCTTACGTGAAATTTTAAAAATCGCCAATATTAACAAAAGTACAAAAAATAATACCAGGAAATAATACATCGTTGAATGAGGTTTTTTGTCGAGAATCTGATGGTAAATAAAACTGAGTGTTCCATTTAAAATATTTGCATAAATTCTATTTAAACGTCACAAATTTTGAATCCTCATCTTAAACACTCGGTATAACATTTAAGCTGGCAACGTCTCATCAAACATTTTTTACTCGTTGATTCGTTCCTGGATTATCCCCAATTTCGCTTCCTTCTCCTATCGACATTTCTTACAAGATCCTTGTCTGATTGATTTTTTGTTCTTCAGCTATGGAGCTGCTCTATATCGCTACCTCTATTTTTCTTGGTTTTTACATTATTCATTATCACCTTTCGGTTTACTTATTTATCTTCTAATTTGTTCAAACATTTTCCCATTTAGAAACTTTTTATTTGCCCTTTTTGACCCCGTTTCAGCTTAAGCTTTTCGAATAGGTAACCAGCATGAGTGCAAAGAGGGCGTGATTACGAACACGACCTATGAGTGGAAGAAGAAATAGAGCACGTAGTTAGGGATCCCTCGATGATGTTGTAAAGAGGAAAAGAGATAGTGGAGAGATGGAGAAGCCACAGGGGGAAATAGAGGAGCAGGATAGGGTCTTTAGGAGTGGCAATGTGACCAAAAGATCCTCAATCAAGGGAGGAAAAGGAAAGAGTGACAACATAGAGGTGGAAGACGAAGAAATGGATAAGGTGCTAGAAAAACTGGATAGTATGACGAAAGAAATAGTGCGCAAGAAGAGATTAGAAAGATTGCCAGAAAAGAAAGGGATACAGGTACAAGGGTGGGGGTGGGTTATAGAAAAATGTTGATAGGAGAGACGATTGGAATGAAGAGATAAGAAGGGCGAGAGCCGTGCAAGCGGAGGGTAGAGGTAAAGGGAACAAAAACTAGGGGGTAAGGGGAGAAATGGGAATGTGCGGGGGAAATAAAGAGAGAAAGGAAAGATGTAAAAGAAGGAAGATCATGTTCTGGAATGTGGCTTGGTATAAAAAATAAAGGAGAAGATCTCGGGAGCTATCTGAAGAAATTTTAGGGTGGATAGAGGATGTTGTAGAGAGAAGAAAAGGGATGACAAAGATAGTAGGAGAAAGGAAAGAGTATTGGGGAAGGGAGGTCACAGACAGTTTACACATATGTTAAGGGAATGGGGGTGGGTTTTTTTGCTTGTAAAGGATATTCTGTGTTAAGGTATGTTAATTATTGTATATAGTGTTTGCTTTAGAGGGTTTCTTTTGTAAAAAAATTTGATAAATTTATTGATTGATTGATTGACAAGGTGAGGAGTTGCATCATCCTTTTAGACAACCTCAGCGTTGATTTCTCTAATTTTTTGCGATATTCGACGTCGGAGTTGTTTTTGATTTTGTGCTTCTCATCCGTTAGTGAACACTTTCCGGGTCAATATTGCCCAAAAGTCTTCAATTGGGCGTGTCTGAGGTATGTTGGGAGGGGACAAAAACTGAAGCTTCAATTTAGAAAAACATCTCTCAATATATCGCTCTGCATTTAAGGCATCGCCACGAACAACACCACACTGTGAAATGAATCTCAGAAATGGCACACCATACCAAAATTTTGTCCTCAAACTTCTTTTTGCTCTTTAATCTCACATCGTCAGGAACATTTGTGTAGTCGTCCGTGTAGAAACCATCATCACAAAGTTGGCCAAAGTGAAATATTTTTCTCGTCCATCACGATCAACTTGTTGATAAAATGCACTCGCCTCAACGCGCGACAACGTCTCGGAATTCTTTCTAACTCAGCCTCTGTGTATTTTTGAGCTTTTCTCCTTTTCCGGAAGACAACATTGTCTCTTGATAGGGTCCTAAACACCGTAGTCTTTCCAATATGAAATCTCCTGGCCAGTTTTCGCTGCGAGATTCCAATTCTGCGTGTAGCTGCTTAAATGAGTCTCCCCTTTTTTAATTGGTTCAAAACCCGCGCGGCCGACCGTTTTTTGGCAAGTTTATACATGGTAACCCTTCTTCACAGTCTTTGATTGTACTATAAGATCAATTTTATAAGACATTTTGGTAAGTGCAAACCAAAAACTTTTGCATTTCCTATTTAGATGACATGACTGGTAACATTTAATTTCCATGACCACTTCATTATAGTAATTAAGGTATCTAGGGGGTTATGAACTAAATAACGCCTGTGGTGCCTTCTTTGCTTTATATCATATTTGCAAGAAGTTGATTAAGATCATTAAAACAGATGATAACAATAAAATCAGTATAGACTCACATAATTTTACATTTGAGGGCGTTATAAGCGGACGTTATAAAAAATAACACCCGTTGCTATCTAAAAACCGATTGTCATTTTATGTAAAGAGGCGTTATTTAGTCATTAATGTTTCTTATTTCACAGTTGTTATGGTGAAATAATAAGGTAGTATGACATAAATTGCATTTTGTCACTCAATCAAATCAGGTGACTTTTTTCCCAAAAACTTTAGGCCCATACGTTATCATTTAAACTTCTTTTAAATTGAATTCCTTTGCGATTTTTGATGTTGAGGGTGGACCGAAACTGTTAACTATCTTAATATAAAAATAGGCTCGAGTTCATTACTTTTGATTGATTTGCAAAGGCCGCTTAGGTACTTCCCGAAGACATTATTCTTTAGCTTTACAGTTTTATAATTTACAAATCGCTCGTTTTTTTTACGTAACGGCTTTAAAGAACCTGAACCATATACGATAAATGAAAGCATTGTAAATATCTAATGAATTAATTAAGTTTAATTAGCTTAAATGACTAGAAGAGAAATCGGTTCTAGATTAGAGTAACACGATCCATGATTGGCCCGCATCACTCTTTACACGTCAATTACGAAGTGATAGGAAACTAACAAAAATGTAACGTATTAAACCGAAAACGTTGTTCTAGAGTTTTTGGCATTAATTTGATTACGATGTCAAAAATGTTCAAATTCGGTGTATAATGAAATTAGTGTCGTTACCGTTATGAAATTTGTATGGGAACCGTGGCGATGAGGGTTTTCTATCTTAACTTAGGTAAGGCAGCAGTTTAACGTGTACATATACATACGGGAGAATTGCCACGGGGGTTTGTCCAGAAATTAGTAATCATAATTGGTGTATGTTGTATGTCCGGCAGGTAAACGTCGTTTAAAAGACCAAACAGGAGGCATGCAACCAAAATACACCATTTTGAGTGACTTTTAGTTACCCTAAAGGAATTATACAATGTAGCAGCCGCAATACGCCACTCTCTAAAGCAAAACTTAATTTAACTAACCCTGCCATTAGCCCAATCGAGTATTCCGCATTGTGGCTCATAGACCTTCTCCGAGTGTTTACTTGGCGGCTTGTTTGAACAATTAAATTATTTATGCTTTGGTCAACCAGTACCTATACGGAACATAATAGAAAACAAACTTAATTACATACATTTCCAGTTAAGAACAAGCGGACTGTGTGTGAATGATGTTGAATTAGCAATTGTGAAACATTCAATTTATGAATTATTACAACGAGGCTTTACTCGTTTGCTTGCTTACGGCTCCCTCTATACACCCACCGCCAACATTTTGTTCATTTTCAATTAAATTTGCAAACTACCTGTACCCTTACGACGGCGATTCCACAACCTTCTCCTTTACTTTCAAAAAATCAGAATTTCCAAAGCGGCAGGATAATAAATTTCCCACTAACTGGTATCGACGAATACATTTTGGAATTAAAAAAAACTTTTACATTAAGGACACTTTTTTTTTAATATCGCAAATCGAAAATTAATTTCAACAAACATTTAATAGAAGTTAATTGAAATTTTTGATAATATAATGATTGTGATTCAAACAAACGACTAATAACAAAATAATTTAGAATGACATTGTGTCACGTAGTAATTATTATTTAACTTTAATACTTTAAGTAAAAGCAATTTTATATCAAGGTTGACCTACGGACAAAATACTTGGATATGTTGGAAATTACAGTTTTTTTGCTCGCAGTCAATTTAATTTACATTATCTTAAGGCAATTGTAAAATCAACTCGTTTATATTGTTCGAATTGCTTAATACTTGAGATGTTTCTAAAAACGAGGGCCGTTCTGTTCACCTAGGAAAGGAAAAAGGTAGCCTCTCCCACAACCCAGAGGATGAGACTAATTAGCACATACCTAAAAAATTCTGGCAAGTTGTCACGAGACTTCCCTCGTATTAACACTTTTTTCAAAAAATAAATATAGCACAAATATATTATTATAATATCATATACAATATATAATATTGCTGAAGTCAGAAAAAATACCTACTCTTAAACTACATAAAAAAACTGCAATTTAATCTTATAAAAAAAATGAGTGCCGCCATTTTAGCTTATACCGGAAGTGACGTCATCAAAGGTAATATTAGCATTTTCGCCTTTGACCCGAATGCAATCCATTGGCGAAACCGCATTTCGATAACTTTTATAGTTTCTGAGTGTAGAGCGTTTTTTTAAAAATATGGTTACACTTTTTTCAAAAAATAAGTATAGCAATTGCTGATTTCAGAAAAAAATACTCTTTTAAACTACCTAAAAAAACTGCAACTTTATCTTATAAAAAAATGAGTGCCGCCATTTTAGTTTATACCGGAAGTGACGTCATCAAAGATAATATCAGTCCTTAGCTCGAATGCAATCGGTTGGCGAAAACCGCATTTCGATAACTTTAATAGTTTCTGAATTTAGGGCGTTGCAAGGAATGTGTACGGACAGACGACAGACGGAATTTTTTTTTCATTTTTTGAATCTACGTATTCACAAACGCAAAAATATGTAAAAATTTGCATAGGTCAGTTTTTTTTGAACACTAATACAATACTTCAATTTTACTTGGTACTTGTGAAGTAAAAAGATAGGTAAGGAGGAAAGTTGGTACTGCGAAGCCAAAGATGACCACGCAGGACATACAATCCTTGAATGTAGTAGATGAGCAGAGGAGAGAACCATAACAAAAACACAAACAAGAAACAAAATAACAGACGAGAACATAATCAATACGATGATGTAGTGTAGAGTAAGGACAACTGGGGAAGCATCGATACTATGATAAGGAACATACTAAGCACAAAAGAGAGAGACGTAAAAGCTAGAGAGGGTAAGGAAAGGAAGAAATAACTAAGGAAGAAGGAGACTCGATAACAAATGGAGAAATACTAGAAAACATCAGGGATGGCCGAGCACGGGATATGGTAGGAGAATTAGTAACAAGAGATAAAAATATCCAGGGTCAGGAAAGGAGAGAGAGGATAGCAGAGGGAAGATATAATGAGAGATATATGGAGATAATGATGGAAGGCAAGTGAGTGATATGGGGTTAAAGGAGAAAAGAATGGCGGCAAGTTGTGGGGAAGGGAGGGAAAATATATGGCATATGTTGAGGGAGTGTGAGGAACTAAAGGAAGAGGAGAGAGAAAGAAAGGTGATTTTGGGAGGGAAGGGGTGGAGTGGATGAAGGGAGCGCTGGAGAGTAGGGAAAGGGTAGAGAGAAGGGGACAAGTGTAGAAAGTGTTTTTTTTGGAAATGTACCTAGTTTTGTTTTTGTTTTTTTATAAGAATCGTTTGT
Source organism: Pyrocoelia pectoralis (assembly GCA_036250285.1). Lineage (NCBI taxonomy): Eukaryota > Metazoa > Arthropoda > Insecta > Coleoptera > Lampyridae > Pyrocoelia > Pyrocoelia pectoralis. The sequence continues at coordinate 26,356,732 of CM070083.1, forward strand.
TATGTAATTAAGACAAATAAATATATCTATCTACAAGGAATATACATATTATATGGATGGCCTTGTAGACTTCACATGATGACAAGCATTATATGAAGGAAAACCCCCTAAAACGCGCCATATAGAGCAATCGACTATTGTGAGAATCAAATCAAGACCAGGCAGTCTGTGAAACCTAGTCAAGAAGGCACTTCACTAGAATTTTAAAAAGAGGCTAAAGTTCTACACATCACTCTTTGTTCACATTTTACCAATGTAAGCATTAAAACGTCTGGGAATGCACTGCATAACCATAACTCTGTAAATTCCAAATTTTGCCGGCCAAAAAACCTCTGACCACTGCTGTTTTAGCAAGAATTCGAATACGAAGTGAAACTTCCAAAATTTGAAAAAAATTTGGGACATATGCGCATACCTACATACCTACGCATACAGGGTGTCCCAGTGGAAATTAAAAAATAGATGCTAATAACATATTATTGCAGTTAACGAGGAAAAGCATCTTGTAAAAATATTTGTGTGTAGGTATACAAGGTGGTTCATTTTCACTGCAACAAACATTTTTGAAGTCTTTGTTAAATGTTCAGTAACATGACCCCGACTAACGGTTCCTGTGTTATTGGCATTTATATGGAAAAGAAGTTCAAAAGGTCCGAATTCTAATTTTAACCAATTTCAAAACTTAATAATATCGAAATTTTGATTTTAACGTCCTCCCGACCGCGAACGGATGATCAGATCAAAAAATTTACCAGAGATTTGAAATCAACAAAGATAACACCACTTTCAGCTTTCTAAACCCTGTAACATCGTACAACGCACAGACACACCGACAGACGCACATACATCCAGATGAATTAATTAACCAACTTTTTGAAGTTAGTTACAAATTAGTCAATTATGTAGGCTCCTGTTCCGCCATCTTGGAAGATATTTGGAATTTGCTTTTCCATTCTATATTGAGGTTCCAGACTCTTTTCTCGACAGATACAGAGTGGTCCATTTTACCCAATGTCATTTTTCTTAAATGACTTTGAGGGCATATAAAATAAATTAAGACAGTCATAATTCAAAAAAATAAAAACTATAAATTGCAATAGGTACAACTGTGAAGTTATAAGTTTTGTGACGTAATACTACAGATCAGGAACGCTTAATAATATTATTTATGCTCGTAGAATAGCATAACTAGAAATTTTTAAATGGAATAAAAGAACACAATGAATTATAAAATTCATATTAAATATTCAAACGTGTTTCTATTGGCGGCGGAATATGAGTGGCGTAACTACAAAATTTGGGCCCCACGCAAGATCTTTGAAAGCCCCCCCCCCCCTCTTTCATTTATATTTTTCTCTACAATCATTTATTTCAAATTAAATATAATGTCCCCAAAGTTTCTGCATAGGAAAAATATTTTTTATAAATAATTAGTAATAAACCACAGAGAGATACTCATTGATTCGGGTATTAAAAAAATTAATCCAAATCTGAATTTGTGCACTTGGCTCTACCACAGACAAGGTTGTCTGTGCATCGACAAAGCGACAATAGCTGCCGCGCTCTTTGAGGCAAGAAGCTGGTGGCGGCTATCAAAAGATAATACTTTTTAGTTTTTATTTTCTTTTTGCGAAACTAGTGATAATGTAAAGTAGAATTTAAAATAAATGTGGTTTGCCTCCGGTTCAGTTATTTTGAATAATTAGATTAACATAGAAGGCCCTGGATCAGAAGACCCTTAGCGTCTAGGGCCCCCACACAACGCATGGGCTTGCATGAGGGGTAGCTACCCCACTGCGGATTATCCACGGAAGGAAGATAATGAATGCTTTGTGTTGAGTCAAATCAGAAAAGCGTTGAAGAAATAACGTCGGACAGTTTTAAGGGACTCCAGCCTAGGTTTTGGAGTGTTAGCTCAAGTCGTTAAACCACCATGGTATTAGTACAGATTTTCTATACGTTTACATAAAATTTGGATATCACTTTAATTAGTTATAATTGTATCTCGCCTAACCTTAAAATCTCGTCCTGCAGTTTTTAAAAGGGAAAGTACTCTTTTTGAACAAAATGTCATTACTGTTCAACAAACGCAGTGCCAAGTCGGCGAGTTCCTAACGGGCATAAACGGCGTACCTTTTGGACGAAGAGTTTCAGGTGGTTGATAGAGTACCACCGAAGTGGATCTATGCGGGGGTGTCCAACAGGAGTTTCAGGTTCCTGTTAAAAAAATTGTCTAGGGAAGCTTGCTCGTTAAATTATCATGGCATTCACACATATTTAGGTGAGAATGTATCTCGTCAAGATTTGTGCTAATCCCAAAAGACATCTTTAGAGGGGAAATAAAACTCATTTTGAAGGGACAACAATCATGTTACGAAAGGCTATGTTTTTGATCAATCTTGCTTTTAGTGGCCCTTATGCCCTTATATGTGGCTCAGATTAAAGCAAAAGTGCAAAAGTCCTAAAGTGTATGAACGAACAGAAACAGTAGATGAGTAATTGATGGAGATAAAAATAAAATTAGAAGAAATGTAAAGGTATGCAAAAGAGCAAAAGGGATATCTCAAAGTGTTTGGTAAAAGGCGAACGAAGGGAAAAGAAAATATGAACTGGAGTATATTATGAAAGAGGAGGATATACAAGGAAGGAGATGCAAAACAGAAGGGGAAGAGGATGGGGTGAAAACATAAGAGAGGACATTATAAGAAGAGACAAAGGCACACAGATGCAGGAAAGAAGGATATAATGACGGATGGAGTACCAGATTACTTAGGAGGAGGAAAAGGGAAGCAAAAAATGGAGGCGAGGGACAGATGCGGAAATTAAAACAAGTATTGGTGAGAGGACGAGAGGAGGAGATGCAGACTGTGTGGCAAGGATTGGGAGAACTTGGAACACATGTTCAGAGAATTTCAGGAATTAAGGGAAGGGGACGAAGAAGGAGAGCGATATTAAGAGAAGGAGGGGTGGGAGTAAAATGGATGAAAGAGGTAGGGAAAAGAAGAAGAATCATTTGTTAAAATTGTAAATATTGTAACAGAATAAAGAGACATTGACATAGAAACCTTTAAGAGCAGAATAAATGAACCGGGTCCTTTCTAAAAGGACATCCATATCAAGAAAAGGGGTTGTCCTAGAGTGGGAAGGGGTGTAACTTCGTAGAGTAAATGCTAAAGAAATTGTAATCCTAGCAGTTAATGTCAGGTTCTGGACACAAGCATCTTTTTGTTTCCTCAACGTACACGGTCCACTTTTTGGGTTACTTAAGCTGCAGTCAAAATTACGCAAAGGATCCAAAAATTTTGTGTGTTCAAAGTTCAAAAATTGACCAATTAACTTTCGTTACCTATTGATCAACTTAAGCGTTGATGGTACTCGCGACAAATCTTATTGTTGATAGTGAGAATTTTCAGATATGGTTCGGCCGCTGGATCTTTACCGATGTATATACATACAACGACGTGCGTATCTGTCATTCGACTACTTCATTACTAAAAACAAACAAGGACAAACTAACTGAGATTTGCAGTTTGTCTTTGTTTATACTATACACACTAAAACAATGGAGGGCAATTTCCAACCAATTTCAAAAAGTTGGTTCCTAAAAATTCGTCCGGATGTCTGTGTGTCTGTGCGTTGGTTGATGTTACAGGGTTTAGAAAGCTGGAAGTGGTGCCATCTTATAGGAAATTCATTACTGATTCCAAATCTCTTGTAAATTTTTTGATTGGACCACACGTTCGCCGCCGGAACGCCATTGAAGTCAAAATATACACCTCCAGAACGACACGTCCATTCACAAAAAGAAAAAACATCTTTCCTTTATTTTTTAAAACCTATTGAGTCCATCATACGTAAACATCACCCTCATCCCCCCTGTGGAATTGAGCGGGGGTGAGTTTTGAAAACTTAAATGGGAACACCTATTTTTTATTGCACTTTTGGATTCTCCATATAAAACAATTCTCAAATTGCTAATTTCACCGCCAACTGCAACCACTTTTTTGGGGGTGGAAAGAGGGAGAGAAACGACCTTTTTTTTCCTCCAACATTTTTTCGTGATTTACAAATTGTCCGTCAGCCTCTCCGCTCCCATCTCCCTTATGGGCGAAAATAAAAACAATGACTCATTTGCGCAGAATCCGGGGTACTTTTGTCTGAGGTGGGGGGGGGGTACTTATATACATATGTATTGAATTGATTAGAATTCTATGAGAATTCACGCCTTTTGATACTTGTTTTTTCTAAACTTTGCAAATCATGTCGTTGAATCAGTTTAATCTCTTCTCTCCTTGACACACTTAGAGGTAATTACGGGGTAATAAGATTTTCGCTGCGATTGGTAGACTTTCGAGTCTATCATCAAACGCTGCTCTGTACATTGCGGTGATCAGCCCTCTGTTTTGTTCAGGTAAAATCGTCTGAATGACACTTCATCCCATAATTGAACTGTATTTCAATCAGAAGTGGTAGGACTAATTTTTAGTGCAGCAGTGCTGGAAGGAAATGAGCCAATAGGTCCTAAGATGAGATTTAAGCGTTTTTGTGGTTCAGAATCCGGTTTTTCCGCTTGCAGCACTCACTAAAACCACCTCTTTGGTAACCATGTCCGGAACAAGGCTAAATGAAACTGGATGCTCGACTGTCGTTATACGAGAAAGGCCTTCACTACATGGTTCTCAATGAAGAACTTGCGTTTGCTTGCGCTCATATTATCTTCATCACATCTCTGTACTTCTCCTGGCTGCGAATAGAGCCGTGTAGAGTGGCTTGAGTCAGTCTAATGAGAGAAGTAGGAGAAAGGACATCTCACTACAGAATCCATTGAATGCAAGCATAGTTGAAATTCATTGCAGCCAACTTGGGGGATGCAAAGTTAAATCGACGGATCCTTATTGGTACAAGGTCTTGAGGAGAGTACCCTCGCAAATCTTTAAACTACCACGGACATTCGTACAAATTTTCCATGTATTTTATGCGAAATTGAAATTAAAATCATCCCTTTTCTCAAAAACGGGAGAAAATACTTTTCCTGAAGGAATCGTCAATCAAAATGTTAGTTTGGTATACGTTTTAGTATGTGAATCAGATTACAGTCAAAAGTGAAATATAGTATTGATTAAATAAGCAAACTGCTCCAAGTGGACACAATTGGAACAGGTTTCTATTTCAGTTACATCAAAGATATTCGGATACGGTGATTAGTCAAGGACTTATTGTAATTCAGTCTGTCAGGTCCTCTATGATATATGAATCGAATCATATATCAAAGAGTATTTGAAGGATCGGCCACCACGTTTCAAGCACACCATCCTTCTTCCTTATACGGATGTCGGATTAGAGTTCTTGCTCGCCCACGTGCGGTAATAGCGTGTAGTAATCGCGTTTGAGTTTTTTAACGGACAAAAGGACGTTACGTGTTTTGTTCGATTCGCGATTTTGAATAAGTACGAAGAGTGTGGGTGAGCGGATGTATTGTAGTATAGTGTGTATGACACTTTTTGTTGTTTCAGAACCGAACATAAATAAGTAATAGATAATAAATTGAGTTCGCAAAAGATGGACGCGAAAAGGTGTTAGTCGTGAAATCACAACGTTAAAACCGCTAGGACCACAAAAGGATTTTTTTTCAGAGGGGGGATTTTTTTTTCCACAACCCCTCGTTTATTCAACAGGTTGCTATTGATATCAGTTTATTGGAAAATAGGGGATTTTACAAGAGCTTTCCGTGTTTTACGCGTTTACTGTCGATTCATCCGCCCCCGCAGTTCGCGAGTTCGTTCCGATCTAATAAACGTGAGGGTTGTGTATACGTTTATTTGCCGTTTGACAGCTTTCGATGTTCGGGATGTTGTCAGTTGTCAGTCATTTGTTTCAAGATTAATCGAGTATTGTTTATGCTTATTGGTCGATTTCGATGCCCGATTGTTTTTTGTTCCGTTGCCGAATGAGTGGATCGAATGAATGAAAGGTTTTTTATTTCCCTTGCGATTGAAATACCAATTTTTTACGTATTGAATGTGCATTTATCATACCTATTAATATGATATGCCTTTTGTTTTCTACATTTCAGTTTTTTTATGAGGCGTATCGTTTTGTAAATTGCCAAAAACCTGCGTGATGTAAACTTTATCTTAAAATTGTTTAAATACGACAAATAGTTGTTTGAGATGGGCGTAAAATAAAGCAACGTATATTCCAAACAGGATAATCTACGAAGAGAAAGGCAATCACAATAATCGTCGGTTTAGATATTAATTTTTCGCATAGTTTCGCTCGCGGTGAATCCTTTGAACCCTTTGATTCTGTCGGATATTTAGGTCTCATACGGGAACAAGCCCCAGGTATAGGGAATAGTTGATGCATTCCAGCTTTTAAGGCAAAGAATCCTCTTGTGGTTCATTCAGAGGTAATCAAAATATTATACGTTAGGATGATATTTTCAGGATTAATCAATTGAATCGAGAAAGATATTGTTTCACGTGTAATTTTTACGGGGCCGTGCTCGATATAATTTTTCCATGGAGAATGTTTGCCATAAACAATTACGTGTGACGCCATGGACTTGTGAACACATCACGACATTTTTAATTATTGCTTGAATCTCTTTGTTACATAAGTCCCCCTCCCACCCATTTCTCCATTGCATGCAAGTATAAAGAACATTTAAACCGTTTATTGCTTAAGATGCTATTATTATATTGTATATTAAAAAGTCGCGCTATCTGTAAAATCGCAAAAAGTCGCCCAAGCGAAGCAAATGACTGCGGGATGCGTACCTACCAACATTTATGTCGTTAGATGGATTACAAGATAATGGTTGATCCTGTTGAGTGATTTTTACTTTGCTTATTGCACACTTTTAATTTACGTTATCGAATCAACAATATTTTTCAATCAGCGATGCCCAATAGATTGAGAGGTCGGGGAGGCCACCCTTCTAAAATTTTACATCTAGAGACGTCATGCGTTTGAATGTCATTTTATTTGAAAAGGCAAGAAATCGATATTCATAAACATATTTAAGCTTAAAAGGGTCAGTCTTTTCTCTAAGGATTTAAATTTGGGGTGGACAGCGTCAGTGAAACGTGTGGAAGGGGTGCACTGAATAGAAAAGGGTTACGTCGTGATTGATAACCTCGCCCGGTAAGTAACTGCAAAAGATTAAGAGAGGGGGGGAAAAAAAACAGAAGAAAAATGTCGATGACCTCGATAATCTAAATTCTCGCCCTTAAAATATAATAAGCCCGAAATTCTGATTCAAATACGGTCAAGTTAAGACAGCAACAGTCAGTGACAAATCTATCCTTTTCAACCCTTCCTGTACCCCTATCCTTTAACGTTCATCAGCCCTACCACAAACCACCCCCAAACTCCCGTTTCAATGTTGCTGTCACAATATGACTGGACGCGCCATGTGAATACAAATACAAATCTATAAATTTAAGGTCGCTTACAAAATTTTCTCTATCATCCCCCCCGCCGGTACCGTCGCGTAGCTCAACTTACCACCAGATCTATTAGATATTTAAATTCTCATTAATGTTTCTGCAATTGTTTGCTAATTTTCCTATTCAGTGATCTAATGGAAAACGTCACAAATTGTACGCAATTATTAAATAATTTAAATACTAGGACGTTAGAGATACCTACTGAAAAGTATAATAATTTTTTTGGGCATGTTCCACGTAATTTAGTCACGTCTCGTTTGGAATAATTAAAGTTGATTATAATTACGTGAGGACTTCTATGATGTCAAATATTAAGAAATATTTCGTGAGTTTCCTTTATGTAACGGTTTTCTGCAATGCAGGTTAAATGTGAAATTTTAAGCATTATTCTTTTCTTATAATACCAACATATTATACAAATTTTAAGAATAATGCCTAAATAATTGCTGAAAAAAAGTACCTACAATTTTTTTTTTCAACTAAAACAAACACAAAGAGGATTACAATATTGTAGTAACTAAACATGCGGAATTAGACAATTTGTTGGTAAAACAAAGAGATCGTTTTCATCATTGTATTTGTGAAGTTTCATCATAATTTATATTTGAAGATTGGGATTTCAAACTTGAAACAATTGAACGATTAAAACAACTTGAAATTGCACAAACGCTTTTTTTTTTAAATTTAAAATCGAATATTCCGACAGTCGTACTTAATAAAGGAAATTCCGCATTAAATTGTGGAAAAAAAATCGAACTATAGCAATTAAGTAGACATGCTATCGAAATGGTACCCACCTTAATATCTTATTAACATAAGACATTAACCAGTCGAATTTATTCGAAAAACGACCTAAAAGATATAAACTATACGCACTAATGATTTACTTTAAATTCCCCTCCCGTTAATTTATATTGTGCCTGACTGTTACCGATACAAGTCAACATATTCAAAACTCTCAAAACGCAAAGTTATAATTCATACTTTAATCGTAAATAACTTGGGTTGTGTTTTTTTTTCAGATTTGAACCCCCTCCCTCACAGTTTGTAGTACTACATTACCTAAATTTAGATTGAAATTTTAAACGTGCTTTTAATTAGAAATTTTCGTGACATGTTATCTCTAAAAATTGAAATGACCGAAAAATATGAAATTATTTAACATAAGTACATTATTATCGCACACCATACCACACTTATATCCGGGAGTACTTACATCATAAATATTTCCCGAAATTAATTAAGGGTAAATTATATACTCGTGCAAAACCATAATTACCTACATTTATTGTCCCTTCCAGGTTGTACAATGTACAACCATCACCTTCTTCTTCCTCGTAAGTAATTCTTTGGCTCGTTTTCTTCTTAAAACCTTTCGTTATAACTTTTCCGGCATCTTTCTCCTCCCTGTTGGTAATGCCGCTTGTGTCTTGTAGCCCATCAGTTCTCTCATATCCGCAAAGACTATTACATGGCACCCCCTTCAGGACTTCAAGATTGAATATGAAATCGTAGGCCAGTTATCCATGTTTCTGCTCCTAGTTTTTCAAATTTATCCCCATCGTACGAGTTCCTATTTTAAAATGCAATTGACTCGGGCGACACGTGATTATGTTAATTTACGCTTATAAGGTTAAAAGCTTTCCTTAGCTTTCTTCCACTTCTCAGTGGCGAGCACTTCGTTTTAGAAAAACGATGGGTTTGTTTAGACACGAGGCCCGTGAGCTCCAACGGTAGGTATTGCGTCTGGTCCTGACGATTTTTTTCTGGTTATGCTTTCTACGGCGCCCCTTAGTGCAATATCCTCTCTCCGCTGTCTCAAAACGGAAACAGCTCGTTAAACTTCTGTACAATGCACTGACCTCTCCCATGAGAAAGTTCCCCCTGAACAAGCACATACATCGCATGGTCTTGGTCGAATCACCATCCTGTAGAGGATGCTACACAGACGGCGCATCACATACTTTGTGAGTGTCCTGTACTTGTCGAATTAAGACGATCCATGTTGAGGGAATCCAGGCCGAACTACGATTAGAGACGCTTCTCCGTCCAGCATCCTCAGATTTATCTCACGTGTGGGATGACTTAATTTTTTTTTTTTTAATTTTTTATTTATTTATTTATCTTTGTAGTGACTACAGAGTAGCATCTACTCCAAACAAGCCACAATGCATTACATAATAATCAACTAAAAATAATAATCATGTAATATATTTTTTTTGTTTTTGTTTTGCGGGGCCTATATCAACTTATACATAATAATAAATAATAAAAAAAAAATGCGATTAGTAAAATAATAAAAAATAAAACAAAATATAACACTGCCTGCCTTAAAAGCAGGTATTAAGTAGGTACGTAATATAAATTTTAATTTTTAATTTTTAATTTTTTAATCTGTGCCAAGTTCGTATTGAATCAGCCTGTGAGACAACGAGTTGTATTGTGTTTGCATACGAATGACCGGGGAGTCCGCATGCCTCACCGTCCTAGCTACCGGAGGAAGGAATAGATCCCTACCCCTAATTCGAACAGAGGGCGCATATAAATTTAGTAGTTCCAGGATGTGAGGAGCCTCAACCAAATTATTTAAAATTTTATAAAGAAGCATCAGTGTACTGATGTCTCTTCTGGTACTAAGCCTTTCAAACTCAAAATCCAGTCTTAAAGTATTTGTCGGTGTGTCTCTAGGGCAGCACAATCTATTTTTTTTGTAGTAGAGGTACCTTAGTAAGTTGTTTTGAATTACCTAAATTTTTTTAGTTGCGTACTGACTTGACGGGGACCATATGATGGAGCCGTATTCAAGTTTTGATCGGACAAGACTGTTATATAATAAAATAATTGGGGCAATTTTTGTAAAGTGACGTGTATTTCTTTTCACAAATCCCAAAAGTTTATAAGCTTCGCTCACCATTGAGGACATGTGAAATTTAAAAGACAAGTCGCTTGTAAAATGAATCCCCAGGTCTTTTATTTGATTTATTTTTTCCAGTTGCACATTACCTACGCAATATAATGATTCTGGATAATTAATATTTTTGGTGGTAAATGATACAACTTTTGCATTTATCAACATTTAATTTCATATTATTTAAATCACACCATAAGACCACCTCCGCCAAGTCAGCCTGCAACCAGTTACTATCAACATTACTTGAAATTGAACGATACAACTTGACATCATCTGCAAACATCAAGACATTAGACTTACTAATTTTATTTGGAAGATCGTTTATAAACAAAAGGAACAAAATCGGTCCTAAAATAGATCCTTGAGGCACCCCACTAATGTTTGAAAAGATTTCGGATCGAGATCCGAAAACTTCAACAAAATTTTCTCTACCCTTAAGGTATGAACTCATTAGTCTTAAAGAAGAAAATGAAAAATAAAAAGTGGTGGGTTTCCAAAGAAGAATGTCATGGTCCACCCTATCAAAATCCTTAGCAAAATCAAGGTAGACCACGTCTACTCTGCCTTGGCTCTCCATAGCCGTAGAGACATCCTGCGTGAATTGAATAAGGTTGGTAATTGTTGACCTTTAGGCAAAAACCCGTGCTGGAAGGGAGATAACTCACTTTTACAATGGGCATATATTTGTTCGTGCAAAGCATATTCAAATATTTTTGCAAATATATTAATTAAAGAAACTGGTCGATAGTTGGTAATTTGAGAGCTATCTCCCTTTTTGAATATTGGTATCACTCTTGAGCTCTTCCAACTAGTTGGAAAAACTGAACTCAGAATAGATTTGTTAAAGACAATTTTTTAGGGTACCACCAAGCCCGCGGCGCACAATTTTATTATAAAGGCTGGCATTCCAGGTCCGTAGGATTTTTTTGGCTTAAGTTTTCCAAAGGCTGTTCGAATGTGCTGGTCTGTCAGGTGCCCGAAGTTGAACAGATCCAATGCGAAGCTCCCTGAATACGGCAAAATATTTAAATTATTATTACCTGTCATAACAGGTAGTGAGTGGCGTTACGGGGTCGGACGACTCTAATCAGGGAGGTACCACAAAGGGCTCGAATAAGTGGCCTATGTGCCCGTGGACTGAGTTTTTCCGGATTCGCTTGAGTTCCAGGAGCTCGTTCTCTGCTCGGGTTACGTTAGCGTTGGCCTTAAAAACGAATATGGTGCCATAATTGCAGTCATTGTTCCTTCCAGGTTTTACAACAATCACCTTATCCTTCCTCGTAGGTAATACTTTGGTTTGTTCTTCTTAAATTTCTTAAAAAATATTCGTTATAACCTTGCAGACAGTGCAACCTCCCCGTCATCCTTCTCCACCCTGTTAGTAATGCCGGTTGTGTTTTGTAGCCCACCAACTCTCTCTCATGGCTCTATCCTTTCTTTTATCTTGGTTATAGTTGTGGGCCGTACTCACCCTCTCATATCGGCAGAGTGAGGTAATCCTCAAAGACTATTAGATGCACCCCCTTCAGGACTTCGAGATTAAATATGAAATCGTAGGCCAGGTTCAATAACGTTAGCCCGTACAATATTTTGTAGGTGCGTCAGGGTGTCGCATTTTTCACGGGCTTCCATTATCGTCTCTAGGACTTACAATACCGGAATTCCGGCATTTCGAAAACAGGGATCTCGGACAAAATTGGTGCAATATTTAAAACCGGTATTGATACGTAAATACCGATATTTCGGTATTAATTTAATTTTATTTTAGTAGAAAATATTTTGGTTTAATTATATTTGTAACTAGTGCAAAATATTGTAAGTATACAGGGTGGGTAAATAGTATGTGGATGGAAGATGGTGGGTTTATTAAAGAACATTTCGAAAGTTTGTTGCTGGAATATGGTAAGGCTCCAAATCTAAAATATTTTCACTTAAATCGCAAAGTTTATACCGGGTGATTTATATCAAAGTTACATTTTCTTAATGAAACCCCCTGTTTAAGATATTCCTTGGTCAATTCTAGTGCGACTTTATGTGTCACACATAGTACTTAAAACGAATCGTTTAGCCGTGTGTGTCCAAAAAAATTGAATATCGCAGGAGTAGGCATTGGGGGGATTGACAGCTACCCCCCCTCTCTTTTTTTAAGCCACGCCCCTCCCCACCACTAAGCCCCGCCCCTTTGTCCCCATTGGTTATTGTAACTCCTCCCTCTCTTCCTATTGGTTCCGATAGCCACGCCCTCTGTTCCTATTGGTTCTGTTGGCCACGCCCCTCTGTTCCTATTGGTTGCCACGCCTCCCACCTCTTATTGGCTGTGCTCCTATTGGATGCTGCATGCCCCACCTCTCTTTCTCCTATTGGCTGACTCCCACCTCTCTTCTCCCTATTGTTTTCTTGTCAAGGTCACTTCTATGGGCGCTGCTAATCCAATTTCTATTGTTTTCCTGGTCGACGTTTCCTCTAACTCAATTTCTATTCTTGTCAAGGTCACTTCTATGTGCGCTATTAACTCAATTTCTATTGTTTTCTTGTCCAAGGTCGGCTAGCCTATTCCTCTGGCTCTATTGTTTTCCTGGTCGGTGTTTGCGGTTGGAATGGCGCTGGAGCATCAAGGCCGAATGCAAAGGGGGTTTGAGTCTGAAGTATCAAGGTTAAGGGGGGTTTAAGCCTGAAGTATCAAGGGCACATGTGAGGGTTTGAAACTCTACGCTTCTAGTAGTGATTTTGGAAACTAAATAGCGGTCTAGAGTACAAGACCCCAAACGGGGGCTTTGGAAACTAAATATCGGTCAAGGACCCTGGTGGGGGCTGATGATAATATAAAGCCTCGTTTAATGTACGAGTTCAATCGTTAACATGTGGGGGGCGGCACAGCAATCTAAACCAAATAATTTGAGATCGGCCGTGCAGCGTCTTAAGCAGGAGTTTGAGATGCTAGTCTTTTTTAAGATCTGCTTGTTAGTTGTTTAAATATATACCTACCTACACCCGTTCCTTTCTTTAAAGGATCAAAGGAAATTTAGTAAAATTATAATTAGGTACAAAGGTCGATGCAATCCATGTGTTATACGGGGCGGGACGAATTTCCACAGTCGATTCATAAAAAGTAAAAGGATTATACAGAAAGCTATTATACACAAAATGCATTTTTTACCCGAGTTATTTTGCTTCTTCCACTTTGTAAATTTGATAATCCTTTTTTTGTACTAAACCCCTCCTGATGTCGGTTTGAGTAAACGGAAACGCGTAATTCCCTTTTTGCTATAACACGCGTTAGTTGACGCACACTATAGAAATAAACTGTACTTAGGTAAAGAGGGGTATCAGCTGTAACTGATGCTTGTAAGTTGCCAGTAAAATTTTTGATTTGAAAAATAAATAGGTAGGCGAATCTCTGTGCGTGCGCATGTAAACAAATGTTTGAGAGGAAATGAGAAAGGGTTATCACGGATATGACGTATGGAGCGAGCGGCGTGAACTGTTTCAAGTTTGTAAATCGTTTAAATTGTGGGGGAATGTTTTTGTAATTCTTCTGACTCGCTAAGTAGTAGGTAACGGCCATTCGCGGTTTACAATGCCCTGTGGGAGCTTATGATCTCTGGAAGCGAATCCTTCAATTAATGATAATTTTCCACCGGAATTTTAGGAGAGCCAATAAAATGTTTGTCCTTAAAATTCTACTTCTAATTTCTGTAATATAAAAATCTAAAACACACATAAAGGATCATTTTCATCGAGATTTGGCAAGTAGAACTCAACACCTGGGCGCGCGCAGTTAAAACGAGAACACCGGAAACGGGCATCTTTTCAAGGTTTGTTGTGACGTCATCTCCGCTTTGGTAAACGTCGGTACTACGTGAGTCATAAAAAGCCAAACCGGAAACGTACCTCTTTTCAAGGTTTGTGACGTCATATCCGCTTTGACAAAATTAAACGTCGGTACTACGTGAGTGGTCATCAAAATGCAAGTATTGTTGCATCCGGGAGGGGTTTTGTAGGTTAGCTCTAAAAATAGAACACCCTTTTGCCCTCCTCACCCCCTTCAATATTGGAACGATTGAATAAGTAAAATAACGACCTTGTACACTTAAATTGTAATTAAATAAAGTTTCCTATTAACATTGACTTTATAATAGGAGAAATGCTAGTTTTAGTTAAAAGAAAAAACTGGAATTAGCGTTACTATTCATATTTGACTTTATATAGCTCAAATTCTCTTTAACATTCGTAAAAGGATCACATATTATGCGGATTCTCCTCTTTACTAATGTAACTTTAACGCATTTTTCATCTTACGGGGCAAGTTATTGCGTTAGAATGGTGTACGTCAGACAGGAGGGGGGAGCGATAAAAGCTTGAATTTTTAGAAATCGCACCTATAGAGATATCGAAAATTAATTTGAGAAAATGTATTATTTATACAATTAATTTGATCTCTAATACATTGAAATTCAAATCAAAAATGTAGCAGGCAATCCTTAAGTACCTACATCTGTTACACAACCCATTTTGATACCTACATGTTATCTGCATACTTTTTTTTCGCCAAATTATTGAACTATTAACAGGCGGTAGGATTTTGATGCTTTTAAAAATCGTCCTTACCGTAAATGATGTACCTACAAGCAATTTTTCGTCGAAAAAGTTGCGTTTTACATTAATACAATTTCATTTTTATAGGTTATTAATAAAACAAAGAGCAATAAAAAAAACGGCGTACGTTTATTCGAACTATAAATAAAGTAAAAATCAGAAAATGGACACGACTAAACAAATATACATACGATTTCGATGATCACTATATCCTCATGAGCCCCAAAAAGGCATTGAAGGGGTGATCGTCGACGGAACCGTCTAATATTTTGGTAAAAAGGGGGGCCTGCAGATTAAACATCCGCCCCCCCCCGTAACTTTAATGAAATTATTCTGAAATAATACAAAGTAAATATAGTGAAGAAATTTTTAAAAGCACTTACCAATTGCGTCACCGCAAGTACATTTTGGATAATCCTGATTTCTAGAACGGAAATTATGCAGTTTTAAACAAAAAATTTGAATATATTTACCATATCCCCTAAGATCTCCCAATGCATCGACGGCCACGTAATTGAATGGTATAGCTGTAAATTGAAATTATAGCATGTTTCATTTAAAAATAAGCACCTTACCGTCCATTTTCACTTTTATAAATGGTAAATGCAGAGGGATGAACGCTAATATTTATAGAAAAAGTTTTACGATATGTATATTATGCTTAAATAAAAGGTATAATTAAGGAACGCCACTTAAAGTCATCGATTTCGATTTATTATATACAAATAAAGAGTGCGAGAGATCATTTCCACAGAGGGATAATATTTAAAAATATTTATTTGTTCAATTAAAAGTTAAGTAAGATAACAGCGATGTCGCCGGATTTACGTTCTCATCTTCTTTATACCTAGTAATGAATGTGAGCGAATACGTAAATAAAATAGGCAAATTTTGTAATCACGAATATTTTGCGACTTCTGTTTCAATGGGCGGCGGGGAAATCATAATTGCGCTAATTAGTTAGACAAATAGATCTATTTAAAAGGTAGCAGGACGACTACTACTCACTTGTTTTGCATTAAATACATTCGTTCAAATATATCTTTTCCTTAAAGTTGTCTTTTATATAGGAATTTTTAAAATTTTATCACGTCTTGTTTGTTTACTAGGTATGTACACACTCAATTAAGGGTCTGGAGGAGAAGGCAATGACCTCACACGTGTTCATATTTCTCTCAAATTTTTCTATCGGAAGCATTATAGCCGCTTTCAGGAATAGGTTAAAAGTTAACCTCTATTGTAATTTCATTTAACACTCTCAAGACCTCTCTACCTAGATCGTTCTTAAAAAATTGAAAAGCTCTGTTTCTATTGAAACTAATAAGTACCTTCTTGTCAAATTAAATTACACACACGCTGCGGCATTCTAAATAGCGGTAGGTTGTTATAAAAAGTATTCTTCCAATTTCCTGATTGTTTTCAGTCACTATTTTAATACTTGAAGTATCTTACATCAGCTCAAATACGAGGGGGAGGGAAGCAGCAAACAGCTCTATACCAGGTATCGACGAACTCGTTTATTTAGTGTTGCAAATTCATAGCAAATAGTTTAATTTTTACATTAATTTTATCGAAAATATCTATTTACTGTTTGAGGCAGCGAACAGTTTCTCCAGTACACAGGATCAGTTTGTCACACAAAACCACAAATAACTAAAGGTTATTTATGCACAAAATTACACGAGCTTTATAGCAAGTGAGCATTCGAGCTTTCGGTAAATTCTGCTGCGACCACTTCTTGTTGACCTTCGTTCTGAACTTGGCTAGTTTTGGTTCTTAACTTGATCAAAGTAGATTTGGTTCTGAACTAATTAAGAGTTCAAAGTCCATATTTTTTTTAAAAGTCCTTGAAACCCCCCACTCCTGTTGAATCGCGGGTATAAAAGTACGCAAAATGTTTCATAATGTACAGTTTAATAGCGTCATTCATATTATCATAGTTAACATTGTTGTGTGCATAATAACCACCCTTTTGTTAGTTCTTAATAATAGAATTTGTTCTGTCTGGGGCGTGTATTGATAATCTGAGTAACACGCCTCCATTGAAGATGTCTCAGCAGTTTGAGATCGTAGCGGAGCGCGTAAGCCAACTCAAAAAGTTTCGTATGAGCAAGCGCAAGATAGTGTTTAAGATTAAAGATGTGCCTTCGTCCTCCAACGCTGTTGATTGGGTGCGGTCTGCAGTGTTGCAGATCGTCACCTATATAACAAATACTATAAACCCAGAGGACAAGGTGGGTCTGACGTTCTACAGCGAGAACTTCAAACAGAGGTTACCGGGATGGCTAAGTTTTCGCGCAGCGACGGAATTTACCTTTGAAAACGTGTGGGAGGTAATGGGATCGGTGTTTCAAAGCAACGCCGAGGGCTTGAGCACCGATACGTTTCGAATGGAGGTTACATCCGTTAGTCCTCCTTCTGGACAAGGAAGGCAGAGCGTTTACAATGGTTATGACGAAGAGTGCCGTCAGCGTAGAGGAATCGTCGCTATAAACAATACAGACAATATGTGTTTACCTCGCGCGTTAGTGGTAGCTAAAGCGAACGTGGATAAGGATCCTAATTATAAAATACTGCGGGATAGAAAGGGGATACAAAAAATTCACGCGCAACGGCTGCTTCAAGAAGCAAGCGTGGTGATTCCCCCAAACGGTTGCGGTATAGAAGAACTGCGTCAGTTCCAAAACCATCTAAGCGGATATAAAATAAGTGTTTATCAGCATAACACAAAAGGAAGACGGCTGACATTTGAGGGCCCCAACGCCGATAAAAAGATCAATCTTCTTTACCATGAGGGACATTTTAACGTAATTACCTCTTTAACAGCCGCCTTTGTATGCGATTATTACTGCGAAGCCTGCCACACGCCTTACAATAATAAAAACAAACATCGTTGCGGGGCGTGCTGCCCGTGCTGTAACGCTCAACCCCCATGCGAAAAAGTGCAAGCGGAGATTACGTGCGCGGACTGTGGAAGATCGTTTCGAGGTGCTGAATGTTTCGATCGACATAAGGAGGGTTCTGTGTGCGCCACCGTACGAAAATGTCAAAAGTGCTTCAAAACGTACGCGAACCGTAAGTCCCCTCATGTTTGCGGGGAAATTTATTGTAAGTGCTGTCAGGGCTATAAACTAGAAAACCATCTGTGCTACATTCGTCCTGCGGACGCTCGCAATCAGAAAGACGAAGCACTTTTCATATTCTACGATCTGGAAACGCGGCAGGAAAAGGAAGACCCTCATGATCCAGCTATTAAGGTGCATGAAGCACACCTGTGCGTATTTCGACAGTCGTGCCCTTTATGCAGGGATTCGGTATCTTTTATCTGTACTCGGTGCGGTGTTCGAGAACAGATATTAAGAGGACCTAAGTGCTTGGAGGGATTTACGGAGTACGTGCTAAATGTTCGTAAAAAGTTTAAAAAGGTGGTCGTGATTGCCCATAACGGACAAGCTTTTGACCACCAATTCGTGTTGAACTACGTACTAAATGAGACGCATCTGAAACCTGAACTTATAATGCGTGGTTCGAAAATTCTCATGATGGCCATAGGCAACGTAAAATTTATAGACAGTTTAAATTTTTTTCCTATGGCTCTAAGTGCGCTCCCTAAAGCCTTGGGATTAGGTGAAGAGTTAAAGAAGGGCTATTTTCCACACCTGTTCAATACAGAAGAAAACTCCTCGTACGTTGGACCTCTACCGGCCGTAAAATATTATTCGCTCGACTCCATGAAACCTGATGCGAGAGCACTGTTTCTGAAATGGTACGATGAGCATAAACAGGACGTCTTTGATATGCAGAGGGACCTCGTGGAATACTGTCGCTCCGATGTCGATATTCTTAAACGAGCTTGCATGCAATTCAGGGACATGTTTATTAACGAATGCGATGTCGATCCCTTTACGGAAAGTATCACTATTGCCTCTGCGTGCAATCTGATGTTTCGTCGCAAGTTCCTGCAGCCGGACACCATTGGCGTTATTCCGAAGGGCGGTTATCGAAGAGCCGATAACCAATCACTTGTAGCCATCCAGTGGCTTGTGTGGGAGGAAGATACACGAGGAATTAAAATTCAACATGCCGGTAGACAGAGAGAATTAAAGATAAATGGAATGAGAGTAGATGGTTATTGCGAAAGTAAGGTATTTGAATTCTACGGATGTTACTTTCATGGATGTACCAACTGCTTTTTAACGAACCGTAACGAGCGCCTTCACGACGACGAACCACTTGACACTATGGACCATCGTTACGAAAATACCACAGCTAAAGCGACAAGACTGCGCGCATTAGGTTACGAGGTTGTGGAAATGTGGGAGTGCTCATTTAAAAGAGAACTAAAATCCAATTTTGCAATGGAATACCTACGTGAACACCCCATGCTAAAAAGTGCTCCGCTAAACCCTCGCGACGCGTTCTACGGTGGTCGTACAGGATGCACAAAACTGAAATATACGGTTAAGGAGGGCGAAAAAATCAAGTATGTGGATGTTTGTTCGCTTTATCCTTATATTTGTAAGTACGGCCGTTTCCCCTTAAAACATCCGGAAGTGTTTGTAGGAAAGGAATGTAAAAACTATATTGATCGAAACGGAATCCCTCACGGTGTAATTAAGTGTTCCATTTTACCGCCTCAGAACATGTATCATCCCGTGTTGCCCGTGAAAAAACATAATAAACTAATGTTTCCTCTGTGCATGAAGTGCGTGGAAGACCTTGTCGAAAGTGAATGCTCTCACAACCCCGAGGAAAGAACTATTTGTGGTACCTGGTGCAGTGACGAAATTGTGAAAGCGTTGGACAAGGGTTATAAACTGATAGAAGTGCATGAGATGTGGGTGTACGATACTACACGTTACGACAAGACTATAAACAGCGGTGGTCTCTTTTCGGAATTTATAAATCATTTTGTGAGAATAAAACAGCAAGCATCCGATTGGCCCTCTTCTTGCTGTACTCGCGAGCAAAGAGATAAATATATCGAAGAGTTTTTCGAAAGCGAAGGAGTCCAACTCAAATATGAGGATATTATGAAAAACCCCGGATTACGTTCCCTTGCCAAACTGATGTTGAATTCCTTCTGGGGAAAATTTGGCCAGCGAGAAAACCAGTCGAAGACGTCGATACTGCGTGATCCTAAGGAGTTTTATGACCTCATGTGGTCACCCTCTATTGATGTCAATTATCTGCAAGAGGTAAACGACGAAATTGTCATTATGAACTGGCAATACAAGGAAGAAGCTGTAGAACCTCTGTTTACCGTGAACTGTGTAATCGCAGCCTATGTTACTACGCAAGCGCGCCTTCAACTATACTCCTACTTGGATTTGCTGGGTGATCGCGTACTCTATTACGACACAGACTCGGTCATTTACGTCTCTCGCGAAAATCAACCCGATTTACCGTTGGGAAACAACTTGGGCGATTTAACGGACGAAATTGAAGGAGAGTATGGACCGAGCGCTTTTATCACAGAGTTTGCGTCAGGCGGGCCTAAAACGTACGGATACCTGGTCCAGCTACCTTCGGGGAAAACGAAAACTGTGATTAAGGTGAAAGGGTTAACACTCAATCACCAAAATCTGGAGAAGGTTAACTTTGATTCCCTCGTTGACCTTATCGATCACACGGATCAAGAAATTCTGACACTGAACTCTGTTATTAGGCGCACCGAGGACCATCAGCTAATAACTAAGATGGAAGAGAAGAAATTTAGGGTCAATGTCAAGAAGCGACGGAGGGTGGATGATTACGACACCGTACCCTATGGTTATAAGAGAAGTTGATAATTACTCCCCCCAAATCATATAATTTAGCGTTATTTTTGGTAATACATAGTAATTTACGTACTTTACAAAATGTAAATTAGTTAAAGGGTTAAAGGGACAAATATTTGTATCGCTTATGAGACAATAAACTAAATGGCTTTGTATTTTATTTTTTAATGAGAGGATTCTTACCGGTGTTCGTTCCTAGAAAACAGAACCGATATCAGATCCGATGAACAGATAAAACAGATTCGGTGAACAGATAAAAGATCCAATGAACAGATAAAACAGATCCGATGAACAGATAAAACAGATCCGCTAATTTATATCAGTTCAAGACCTGTTTTTACCTGTTCGACACCTGTTATGGAGCTGTTTTTACTTGTTCGATACCTGGTATAGAGCTGTTTGCTGCTTCCCTCCCCCTCGTATTTGAGCTGATGTAAGATACTTCAAGTATTAAAATAGTGACTGAAAACAATCAGGAAATTGGAAGAATACTTTTTATAACAACCTACCGCTATTTAGAATGCCGCAGCGTGTGTGTAATTTAATTTGACAAGAAGGTACTTATTAGTTTCAATAGAAACAGAGCTTTTCAATTTTTTAAGAACGATCTAGGTAGAGAGGTCTTGAGAGTGTTAAATGAAATTACAATAGAGGTTAACTTTTAACCTATTCCTGAAAGCGGCTATAATGCTTCCGATAGAAAAATTTGAGAGAAATATGAACACGTGTGAGGTCATTGCCTTCTCCTCCAGACCCTTAATTGAGTGTGTACATACCTAGTAAACAAACAAGACGTGATAAAATTTTAAAAATTCCTATATAAAAGACAACTTTAAGGAAAAGATATATTTGAACGAATGTATTTAATGCAAAACAAGTGAGTAGTAGTCGTCCTGCTACCTTTTAAATAGATCTATTTGTCTAACTAATTAGCGCAATTATGATTTCCCCGCCGCCCATTGAAACAGAAGTCGCAAAATATTCGTGATTACAAAATTTGCCTATTTTATTTACGTATTCGCTCACATTCATTACTAGGTATAAAGAAGATGAGAACGTAAATCCGGCGACATCGCTGTTATCTTACTTAACTTTTAATTGAACAAATAAATATTTTTAAATATTATCCCTCTGTGGAAATGATCTCTCGCACTCTTTATTTGTATATAATAAATCGAAATCGATGACTTTAAGTGGCGTTCCTTAATTATACCTTTTATTTAAGCATAATATACATATCGTAAAACTTTTTCTATAAATATTAGCGTTCATCCCTCTGCATTTACCATTTATAAAAGTGAAAATGGACGGTAAGGTGCTTATTTTTAAATGAAACATGCTATAATTTCAATTTACAGCTATACCATTCAATTACGTGGCCGTCGATGCATTGGGAGATCTTAGGGGATATGGTAAATATATTCAAATTTTTTGTTTAAAACTGCATAATTTCCGTTCTAGAAATCAGGATTATCCAAAATGTACTTGCGGTGACGCAATTGGTAAGTGCTTTTAAAAATTTCTTCACTATATTTACTTTGTATTATTTCAGAATAATTTCATTAAAGTTACGGGGGGGGGGCGGATGTTTAATCTGCAGGCCCCCCTTTTTACCAAAATATTAGACGGTTCCGTCGACGATCACCCCTTCAATGCCTTTTTGGGGGCTCATGAGGATATAGTGATCATCGAAATCGTATGTATATTTGTTTAGTCGTGTCCATTTTCTGATTTTTACTTTATTTATAGTTCGAATAAACGTACGCCGTTTTTTTTATTGCTCTTTGTTTTATTAATAACCTATAAAAATGAAATTGTATTAATGTAAAACGCAACTTTTTCGACGAAAAATTGCTTGTAGGTACATCATTTACGGTAAGGACGATTTTTAAAAGCATCAAAATCCTACCGCCTGTTAATAGTTCAATAATTTGGCGAAAAAAAAGTATGCAGATAACATGTAGGTATCAAAATGGGTTGTGTAACAGATGTAGGTACTTAAGGATTGCCTGCTACATTTTTGATTTGAATTTCAATGTATTAGAGATCAAATTAATTGTATAAATAATACATTTTCTCAAATTAATTTTCGATATCTCTATAGGTGCGATTTCTAAAAATTCAAGCTTTTATCGCTCCCCCCTCCTGTCTGACGTACACCATTCTAACGCAATAACTTGCCCCGTAAGATGAAAAATGCGTTAAAGTTACATTAGTAAAGAGGAGAATCCGCATAATATGTGATCCTTTTACGAATGTTAAAGAGAATTTGAGCTATATAAAGTCAAATATGAATAGTAACGCTAATTCCAGTTTTTTCTTTTAACTAAAACTAGCATTTCTCCTATTATAAAGTCAATGTTAATAGGAAACTTTATTTAATTACAATTTAAGTGTACAAGGTCGTTATTTTACTTATTCAATCGTTCCAATATTGAAGGGGGTGAGGAGGGCAAAAGGGTGTTCTATTTTTAGAGCTAACCTACAAAACCCCTCCCGGATGCAACAATACTTGCATTTTGATGACCACTCACGTAGTACCGACGTTTAATTTTGTCAAAGCGGATATGACGTCACAAACCTTGAAAAGAGGTACGTTTCCGGTTTGGCTTTTTATGACTCACGTAGTACCGACGTTTACCAAAGCGGAGATGACGTCACAACAAACCTTGAAAAGATGCCCGTTTCCGGTGTTCTCGTTTTAACTGCGCGCGCCCAGGTGTTGAGTTCTACTTGCCAAATCTCGATGAAAATGATCCTTTATGTGTGTTTTAGATTTTTATATTACAGAAATTAGAAGTAGAATTTTAAGGACAAACATTTTATTGGCTCTCCTAAAATTCCGGTGGAAAATTATCATTAATTGAAGGATTCGCTTCCAGAGATCATAAGCTCCCACAGGGCATTGTAAACCGCGAATGGCCGTTACCTACTACTTAGCGAGTCAGAAGAATTACAAAAACATTCCCCCACAATTTAAACGATTTACAAACTTGAAACAGTTCACGCCGCTCGCTCCATACGTCATATCCGTGATAACCCTTTCTCATTTCCTCTCAAACATTTGTTTACATGCGCACGCACAGAGATTCGCCTACCTATTTATTTTTCAAATCAAAAATTTTACTGGCAACTTACAAGCATCAGTTACAGCTGATACCCCTCTTTACCTAAGTACAGTTTATTTCTATAGTGTGCGTCAACTAACGCGTGTTATAGCAAAAAGGGAATTACGCGTTTCCGTTTACTCAAACCGACATCAGGAGGGGTTTAGTACAAAAAAAGGATTATCAAATTTACAAAGTGGAAGAAGCAAAATAACTCGGGTAAAAAATGCATTTTGTGTATAATAGCTTTCTGTATAATCCTTTTACTTTTTATGAATCGACTGTGGAAATTCGTCCCGCCCCGTATAACACATGGATTGCATCGACCTTTGTACCTAATTATAATTTTACTAAATTTCCTTTGATCCTTTAAAGAAAGGAACGGGTGTAGGTAGGTATATATTTAAACAACTAACAAGCAGATCTTAAAAAAGACTAGCATCTCAAACTCCTGCTTAAGACGCTGCACGGCCGATCTCAAATTATTTGGTTTAGATTGCTGTGCCGCCCCCCACATGTTAACGATTGAACTCGTACATTAAACGAGGCTTTATATTATCATCAGCCCCCACCAGGGTCCTTGACCGATATTTAGTTTCCAAAGCCCCCGTTTGGGGTCTTGTACTCTAGACCGCTATTTAGTTTCCAAAATCACTACTAGAAGCGTAGAGTTTCAAACCCTCACATGTGCCCTTGATACTTCAGGCTTAAACCCCCCTTAACCTTGATACTTCAGACTCAAACCCCCTTTGCATTCGGCCTTGATGCTCCAGCGCCATTCCAACCGCAAACACCGACCAGGAAAACAATAGAGCCAGAGGAATAGGCTAGCCGACCTTGGACAAGAAAACAATAGAAATTGAGTTAATAGCGCACATAGAAGTGACCTTGACAAGAATAGAAATTGAGTTAGAGGAAACGTCGACCAGGAAAACAATAGAAATTGGATTAGCAGCGCCCATAGAAGTGACCTTGACAAGAAAACAATAGAAATTGGAGAAGAGAGGTGGGAGTCAGCCAATAGGAGAAAGAGAGGTGGGGCATGCAGCATCCAATAGGAGCACAGCCAATAAGAGGTGGGAGGCGTGGCAACCAATAGGAACAGAGGGGCGTGGCCAACAGAACCAATAGGAACAGAGGGCGTGGCTATCGGAACCAATAGGAAGAGAGGGAGGAGTTACAATAACCAATGGGGACAAAGGGGCGGGGCTTAGTGGTGGGGAGGGGCGTGGCTTAAAAAAAGAGAGGGGGGGTAGCTGTCAATCCCCCCAATGCCTACTCGCAGGGATCACAAAGCTTAGAGGGCCGTGACGATGCGATATTACTAAAACATTAAATGTACCAGCGTAAACAAGACGGTCAAATACGAAATCTTCTTGTGTTCGGACAAGTTACTACAATTTACAAAATTTCTATAAAAGGTAACTTGATTTTTCAAATAGCACTGCCAATTTTTTTTTTTTTTTAATTTTAATTTTTGAATTATGAATTTACAAAATAATTATAATTGCGAGTTTATTATTTCGAATTTCAATTTTGAATTTAATTTTAACTTTAAATAGCAGTATTATTTTGAGTTTCGAATTTTGAAATTTGAATTTCAAAATTTACAATTTCAATTGAATTTCCGACTGAATAATTCTAATATTTCAACTTTCAAAGTTCTGCTTTTGAACATTGAGTTTTCAAATTATAATTTAGGATTTATTAGCATTAATATTTTTTATCTCAAATTTCTCTTTTGAATACGAAATTTTTGAATTTTATGTGAATTTATTTAATTTATATTTTATACTTACATCTTTGAATAACTTGAATACGTTGAATTTCTAAGCAATGCGTTTTCTATTTTTATTTTATAGTTTCAGCAGTAAAAAAGTCAATACCGGTATCAATACTCCGGTATTGAACCTCTGAAAACTACTTCAGAGCAAGGGCGCCACCAAGGGGGGGGGCAATCGCTCCCCTGGGAAAAAAGGCAAAAGTTATTAAAAATAAAAATCATTTTTTTACGAAATCTGGAAAAAAGCCAGAGCCACGAACCCCCAATACTACTTGCCCCCCCCTGGGAAAATTTTCTGGCTGCGCCCTTGCTTCAGAGTGAAAAGAATTCTTTGAGAATTGACTTCAACGCATACACAAGTATGTAAAACTTACAGACGGATATTTTCAAAAGCAGTGAAACATTTTGTTCCAAAAATTTCATTTTCTTTCTTAGTTTTTGTTACTAACGTAAATGTGTCCAACTGTACTTGACTTGAAACAAAATGTATTGTCTATAATACGGTCCTGTAAGAGCTGTATGTGACTTGAGCAGCTACATATTTTGTTTTCTGATAATATACTTACGGTTTAAATTTTCAAAAATTTTTATAACTTAAATAATACGAAAAATTTCGTGTCTGTGTTCGCGCGGTATCTTTTGAACAATTACAGCTATCGATTTGAAATTTGTTACAAATATTCGATGCCAGTAAAGTTCGTTAATGAGCAAAATCCATCCAGTGGCGGGGCATTTTAAGCGGGGTTAAAAGATTAAAAAACTTCATTATTGCATCAAATTTATAAAAGTTTCAAAATAAAAAAAACCAGCTAATACTTTTTTATACAGTGTGGGGCACCACATACGGCACGGAATTTGGTGCCCAAATTATACCAATTTTTAAAAATCTTTTTATAGCTCACAATAAAAGTTACATTTTAAACATATTTATAAATTTACAGGGTGGTTAAAAAAATGTAGGATATCAAAGTTATATTTTTTTAAATGGAACACCCTATAATACCATCACATTTTCGAATTTTACGCAAAAAATAATATCTCTTTCTTAACAAATCCCTATACCTATCTCTTATGGTTTTCGAGATATCTCGGTTTTTCTGGAAATACACAAAAAAAAGAAAAACGACAAATTGGGTAGGCGTACAAAAAATTGCTTTGGATCAGTTGATCTGAAGCATTTTGGCAACTATTTGGAATATTTACTATTATGTAGACATTTTAAATATATTTATAAATATACAGGGTGGTTAAAAAAAGTGGGATATTAAAGTTATATTTTTTTAAATGGAACTATATATCATCACATTTTAGAATATTACGTAACAAAATAATGCCCCTTTCTTAACGATTTCCTATACCTATCTTTATGGTTTTCGAGATATGTCGGTTTTTCTCGAAATACAGTAGGTCACAAAAAGAAGAATAACAACAAAATGGGTACGCGTACAACAAATTTCTTTGGATCAGTTGATCTGAAGCCTTTTGGTAGAAATGTACAGGGTGTACCAAAACGTTCGAAATATCATTGACTTCTGCTAACTTAAATAACTTTCTTATTTTAAATAGAACACCCTGTATTTTTTTACCCTATCCGATACAGTAAAGGATTCTCTTTCAATTAGGGTTCCCTACAGTCAAGAAAAGTATTTTTCACGTAACCAATAGATAACATGTTTAAAGTCAGCTCTATGCTTCAGATTTAGAGACAAATATATTCCCAGGCAAGTACAAGCGCAGTGAACAATAACATGAAAAGGAAGAGACAAAAAGAGTAACATCAATAGTAGCTCAGATTCAGACGACATCGAACTTTCAATTCTTCTTCGCGAGTACGAATCATTAGATGACATAATTACATACGAAAGTTGTTCCCCAAAATCTATTGCGCATTGCTCTCCTGGTCAATTTGTAAGAAAAGCAAAAAATGTAAAATTTTCTACATTGAAGAGAAGGAGCGACATAATTTAAAATAATATGTCCAAAGATGAAACTAAGTTCCTATTTCTGTTATGGAATACCTATTTTTTGTTATTAAGAATATCTGTTTTATATTGTGAACATTTTGATTGTTTGTAAAAGTATCGAACACGAAATTTTTATGATTTTCAACGTTTTGGTTGCCAAAACCACCATTTTTGAAAAATGTTTGTCTGGGGGCACGTGGGTGCGTGCGTGACGGCTGTGGAGCCTAACTACTAGGGCGATATTTTGATGAAATTTAAAAATAAGGCTTGTAAAAAAATCGGCCCGAAGGGGCCCACACTAGGAGCGTTACTTTGGGCGCAAAAATTCAAATTTTAACAAAAACTGGCGACCAATATAGCAATTCTCCAGTTTTTACTTTTTTACGTTTTAACTTAATTAACATTTGAAAATTGGAAATTGTAGCCATAGAATGGCTGCTAGAACTTTTAGTTATAATTGATAAAAAACAAAAATTTAACGTGGTCAATTTATTAGTGCCCAAAAGTGGTCAAAACTTTGATTTTCTCAAAATCTGTTTCAAGCATTCTTTTATTTATTTATTATTAAAACTATTGGCAATAAATTTATGTCTTCATTTTCCATTGGGGAAGGGGAGTGAATTTTTGAAGTTGAAAATTTTAAAAATTCATGACTTTTTGCTAACAATCCTGAAGAAATAACATTTTACAGTCAAGTAGGGCACGCATGGCTCTTTTAATCGAGTATAATAAGTAGGTATACCTATTTACTTTCGGTTATTGTACTTTTCACACCGAGAATTCAGTATGACTAGCATAGACAATGCATTTTAAATGGGAGAAACCCGTGCAGCGTTGCCGTCACTAGCATATTAGGACAGGGTCAGCTCGCTCTTTAATCGTTGTAAATTATATTTGAACATTTGCAAGCAATATTAATAACTAAAGATAAAAAAAATCCTTTGATTTTTGAATAAATTGTACCTAATAAAAATAAAATGCATTGTTTATTAACAAGATTATTGGTCATAAATTACGTTAAAATAAAGTTAGATCCGAGCGGCGCAGTTTAGTTAATTCCTGACCGGCCCAGCTATGCTACATATGGCAACGGCGCGCTCGTTACGCCCGATACTGAATTCTCGGTGTGAAAAGTACAATAGTCGAAAATTAACAAAATATTAAAAATATTTATGACATACCCTGCATATTATTTCAGGAGAAAATCAGAATCGTTTTCTGCTTACCACAACACTACACAAACTATTTTATTTAATACGCTATTGTAGTATAATTTATCAAAGTGGCCTTGGTTAAACGGTTCTATTGACTCCTATAAAACAAACTAACGAAAAACGTTTCAAATTAATTTTGTTTGGCTACAAAAACATCGTAATCTGCAATAGTTTGCCCTATATAAAGGGTGTCCTATTAAAAGAAAAGAAGCTCATGAGTGAAATTAATATGAATAAGTAAATATTTTACCGGAAACTTTTAATTATTAATCACGGGTCATTTAAATTTATTTGTATAAAAGTGTTTAAGGATTTATAAATGTTTAAATTTACTGTAATTGTTTAAATGTTGGTTAGTGTTGCCAATGTTTGCAGCTTCACCACTTCATGGTGGTTATTTAGGTAAATTTCTGGAATATTTATAAATTTCTATGCAGTTTTGGTAAAAATTATATGAAACCCTCGATAAAGAGAAATTTAGAAATCCTTAATTATAATAAATTTACTATTTAATGTACAATATAAGAAAAATTCAAAAAAATACAGCACGAAATCTGTAACAACGATGGGTGCATAGCAGACTAAGACAAAAATGTTTAAATAAATAACATTTTCTAGTTCACGAAAATTTGTATTTGTTGTGTTTGGAATTATTATCAATTGATAGAGTTAAAAACATTTTTTTCCAATTGTAGCTCAACTGATCCACGAGCGTTAGGTATAGAAATTTTGAAAACCAACAATTTAGTAGTAGTATATTAATCGCACGAATCAAAGTTTAAAAATCGAGTGGCGTAGCCACGAGTTTTCTTAAGGAAGAAGTTCTTTATACTATTTTTTAGAATTTGCGCCTTTTCCAAACAATTTTAAATAAATAGATATTTGGAATTACATATAAAAATTTAGGGATTTTTAAGAGATTGTCACTACTACTTTGCAAATTATTTGTCAATTCAACAATTTTAAGGTTAATGAAAATTAAACGTTATCTACAGTATTTACTACGAATTAAATTAGTAATACCAACTTAGAAAAAATAAATTATACCAGTTCTATTTAAACACCAAAATTTCGATTAAAACACGCAAATGACACGAATTCTAAAAATAAATATTACATTTAAAATATTTGAAATTACAAAATTTAGGGATTTTTTACAGATTGGCACTACTACTTTTCAAATCATTTATCAATTCAAAAATTTTTTAATGAAAATTGAACGTTATCTACAGTATTTGCTACGAATTAAATCAGTAGTATCAACCAAGTAAAAATAAATTATACCAGTTTTTTAAAACATCCAAATTTTGAATAAAGCGCGCAAATGACAAGAATTCTAAAAATAAATATTACGTTTAAAATATTTGAAATTACATATTAAAATTTAGGGATTTTTTAGAGATTGGCACTACTACTTTTCAAATCATTCGTCAATTCAAAAATTTTAAGGTTAATGAAAATTGAACGTTATCTACAGTATTTGCTATGAATTAAATCAGTAATACCAACCTAGTAAAAATAAATTATACCAGTTCTTTTAAAACACCAAAATTTCTATTAAAGCACGCAAATGACACGAATTCTAAAAATAAATATTACGTTTAAAATATTTGAAATTACATATTAAAATTTAGGGATTTTTTAGAGATTGGCACTACTACTTTTCAAATCATTCGTCAATTCAAAAATTTTAAGGTTAATGAAAATTGAACGTTATCTACAGTATTTGGTACGAATTAAATCAGTAATACCAACCTAGTAAAAAAAATTATACCAGTCCTTTTAAAACACCCAAATTTCTATTAAAGTACGCAAATGACCCGAATTCTAAAAATAAATATTACGTTTAAAATGTTTGAAATTATGTACATATAAAAATTTAGGTATTTTTTAGGGATTGGCGCTACTACTTTTCAAACCATTCGTCTATTCAAAAATTTTAAGGTTAATGAAAATTGAACGTTCTCTACAGTATTTGGTACGAATTAAATCAGCAATACCAACCTAGTAAAAATAAATTATACCAGTTCTTTTAAAACACCGAAATTTCTATTAAAGCACGCAAATGACACGAATTCTAAAAATAAATATTACATTTAAAATATTTGAAATTACATATTAAAATTTAGGGATTTTTTACAGATTGGCACTAGTACTTTTCAAATCATTCGTCAATTCAAAAATTTTAAGGTTAATGAAAATTGAACGTTATCTACAGTATTTGCTATGAATTAAATCAGTAATACCAACCTAGTAAAAATAAATGATACCAGTTCTTTTACAACACCCATATTTATATTAAAGCACGCAACTGACACGAATTCTAAAAATAAATATTACGTTTAAAATATTTGAAATTACATATTAAAATTTAGGGATTTTTTAGAGATTGGCACTACAACTTTTCAAATCATTCGTCAATTCAAAAATTATAAGGTTAATGAAAATTGAACGTTATCTACAGTATTTGCTATGAATTAAATCAGTAATACCAACCTAGTAAAAATAAATTATACCAGTTCTTTTACAACACCCAAATTTCTATTAAAGCGCGCAAATGACACGAACTCTAAAAATAAATATTACGTTTAAAATATTTGAAATTACATATTAAAATTTAGGGATTTTTTAGAGATTGGCACTAGTACTTTTCAAATCATTCGTCAATTCAAAAATTTTAAGGTTAATGAAAATTGAACGTTATCTACAGTATTTGCTATGAATTAAATCAGTAATACCAACCTAGTAAAAATAAATGATACCAGTTCTTTTACAACACCCAAATTTCTATTAAAGCACGCAAATGACACGAATTCTAAAAATAAATATTACGTTTAAAATATTTGAAATTACATATTAAAATTTAGGGATTTTTTAGAGATTGGCACACCTACTTTTCAAATCATTCGTCAATTCAAAAATTTTAAGGTTAATGAAAATTGAACGTTATCTACAGTATTTTCTATGAATTAAATCAGTAATACCAACCTAGTAAAAATAAATGATACCAGCTCTTTTACAACACCCAAATTTCTATTAAAGCACGCAAATGACAAGAATTCTAAAAATAAATATTACGTTTAAAATATTTGAAATTACATATTAAAATTTAGGGATTTTTTAGAGATTTGTACTACTACTTTCCAAATCATTCGTCAATTCAAAAATTTTAAGGTTAATGAAAATTGAACGTTATCTACAGTATTTTCTATGAATTAAATCAGTAATACCAACCTAGTAAAAATAAATGATACCAGCTCTTTTACAACACCCAAATTTCTATTAAAGCACGCAAATGACAAGAATTCTAAAAATAAATATTACGTTTAAAATATTTGAAATTACATATTAAAATTTAGGGATTTTTTAGAGATTTGCACTACTACTTTCCAAATCATTCGTCAATTCAAAAATTTTAAGGTTAATGAAAATTGAACGTTATCTACAGTATTTGCTATGAATTAAATCAGTAATACCAACCTAGTAAAAATAAATGATACCAGCTCTTTTACAACACCCAAATTTCTATTAAAGCGCGCAAATGACACTAATTCTAAAAATAAATATTACGTTTAAAATATTTGAAATTACATATTAAAATTTAGGGATTTTTTAAAGATTGGCACTACTACTTTTCAAATCAATCGTCAATTCAATAATTTTAAGGTTAATGAAAATTGAACGTTATCTACAGTATTTTCTATGAATTAAATCAGTAATACCAACCTAGTAAAAATAAATGATACCAGCTCTTTTACAACACCCAAATTTCTATTAAAGCACGCAAATGACAAGAATTCTAAAAATAAATATTACGTTTAAAATATTTGAAATTACATATTAAAATTTAGGGATTTTTTAGGGATTGGCACTACTACTTTTCAAACAATTCTTCAATTCAAAAATTTTAAGGTTAATGAAAATTGAACGTTATCTACAGTATTTGGTACGAATTAAATCAGTAATACCAACCTAGTAAAAAAAATTATACCAGTCCTTTTAAAACACCCAAATTTCTATTAAAGTACGCAAATGACCCGAATTCTAAAAATAAATATTACGTTTAAAAAAATGGGAAAAGTAGAAAATGTATCCGAAAGCTGTAATAACGGCATAACATAAAAGTAATGATAAAATTCTTAAATGAAGGCTCTTATAAACGATTTTCGATGTTTAGTTATAAGTTTAAAAACTAACACTGGTAAAAGTAAAAATTTTTCTCAAAGAAAAATTTCATTCTAATTGACATTTTACTCATTCTAGCAAAAAGCTCGCGAAAACTATAGTAACGACGAAACATAAGAGAGGTTTATAAAAACTTTACGTTTCCTCTTTTTGACATTGTCAATTGATGGAGTATTTTTTCCAGTTTTAGGTCACAGAACCAAAAGTTATTTTGAAAATTTTGAAAATTGATACTATCGTGGTTGCATAAATAACTATTTTCTGTAAAAACTGTCATTCTTATTGTCGTTTCATTCGTTGAGGTAAAACGGTAACAGAATAAGAGTGAAACGAAGAAAAAAACAAAGCTTAAAATATTTAAATATCTAAAAGCCCTTGTAAACAATTCTCGATTTTTAGTCCACAAAACTTACTTCTTGTGGAAAAAATTTATTCAAATTCAATTATATTTAGTTCAAATGTAGAACGTTTGAAAATATTAAAAACGAGCAATTTGATTACGCCTATTTTAAAAAAATTAAAGAAAAGCGCACGAATATATCTATAACATTAATAAGTGTTTAAATAGAAGCTCTTGTAAACAATTTTTGATTTTTGGTAAAAATTTCAAAACCAAGACCAGAAATATAATCACATTTTAGCAAATTTTACTGAATTGTTTTCTACTTTTGTAAAAATGATTACCGTACAAAATTTTGGTTTCTAATCTCATAAAGAGAGCAGGTTAGAACCAAAGCAGTAACTGAATGAGCTGAAAAAGGAGAGAATAATATCGCTACAAAATCGCAAATGTTCGTACATGTGGTCCGCAACGTTTCAATTAGTTCATTTCGTTATCGTTTAAAAAGCATTTCAATCAACATTTTTATACGCACCCATAATATTTGGGTTTGTTACCAAAGCAGTTCAAAAAATACAGCGCAAATAACAACAATAAACGACTTACCTTGTGTCACTGTATATCTGCCGTCTGTAATTCAAAAAAAGGAACAAATTAGTAAATTTCAAAAAATTGACACCACTAACTTACCCGAGTGACGTTTTATTCAGTATTTTTCCCCATCGATCGGTCCAATTCCATCACTTTAGATAATTAAATAAAGTTTACGGTTAAATTAGTCACTGATTCACTAATTTTTTAAACGCGAAAACACGAACGCGCACCAAATTCAAAATTGATTTAATTTCACTACTCGCGCACTACAAAATGTCGTCAATAATGTAAAAATTCCAGTCCTGCGTTATCAAAATTATTAGTTGGAGTTGAAAACATCTGGTTACCTTCATAATTGTTTCACCTGATGGGTATGATTCAAACAGATGTGAAATTTATCGATTTTTTAACAAAATAACATTTATAAATCTCGAATATTTAATACGAAAATTATCTACGGTTGAATAAAATTAAAAGATCAACTCGAAATTCTTAGAAAACTCGAATTTTGCAAAACATTTTTGAAACGGAATTTCACCTTAATTCTTCCGTCTCCTTTGAGATTTGCAAAAATTACCACGGAATTATTCGTTCGAAGTGTAACCAAATAAAAACGGACACACGTGGTCCACAATTTTTACATTTTGGGTTTGTCCCAAACTTTAACAATCAGTTCAACAAATGGTGTGATATTAATGAAAAATGACTCACCTCCTACGTCACTGTGCCGTCTGCAATGCAAGAAAAGGTACAAATTAGCAAATTTCGCAAATTTTTTGTATCACTAACTTACCCTAGTGACGTCGTCATCATCATCATCCCCTTTTCTCCAGTTTGATCCAATCCATTCCACCCCATCACTGTAATTAAAGAACGTTCACTGTTAATTTATTAACTGATACAGAAATTTTTAAAAGCGAAAATTTCAAAATTGATTTAATTTTATTTTCCCTCACACTACAAACGACGTTAATGTACTGAATCGAACAACTTCTGATTAGTTATAGAGCGCCCCGCGCGTTATCTTTATTTATTAAACTGGTTACTTTCAAATTTTAACGAAAAGGTCAGGTGCAAATCACCCGATGGCTGTGAGTCAAACAGATAAAATTATTCATTTTCGCTTTTGTTTTCGAATTATGAACTGTTTTGTTTTTTTTTACAAATCTCTATATCGCCGGATTTCAAAAAATCAAAGTTTTTTGGAATCAACAGCTTAATATCTTTGTTCAAAACTTGTTCACACAAAATTTTCAGCAGCAAAATGGCGGTCATTTTAAATTTTGGAAATTGAATAGCACAAAATCTACTAAACAAATTTTGAAAAAATTTCGGCAATAAATTATTGCTTATGGCACGGCCTTAGTAGGTTTATACCAGACTAATGTTCACTTTAGTTAGACTGTATTTTAATTTTACTAATGATTACTTTAAAAATTGTACAAAATGGTCACCATGGCTTTGCACACATCTTCTACATCGTTTTAACATTTCTTCACGAACAACCTGTTGAAGAATTTCGGGCTTATCTCTTATTTCGCCAGCAGTTTCCACTTCGGTCTCATATACCAAGGACGTCATTCTTCCCCAGAAGAAGAAGTCAAGTGGATTCATGTCCGGCGACCGCGTAGCCAACTGCTAGGGTTTCCTCGTCCTATCCATGTATTGGGAAACCTTCTATTTAAGGTTGCCCTAACAACTCTTTATGAATGGGCTGGAACACCGTCGTGCTGAAACCATATCCTTTGCCTAGTTAGTAAGGGTACATCTTCTAAAAGATCCACCAGAGTTTGTGTAGAGTGGGTCGATTTGGCAGCGAATAAGGGCCAACGAGATGACATTCTATTATTTCTGCCCACACATTGATTGAAAATCGCTCCTGATGTCCTCGATTTAAAATCGTCCCAAATGTGACTGTTTCTTGAGTTAAAAATTCCATCACGGCCAAACGTTGCCTCATCGAAAAGGAGGATGTAATCCAAAAAGCTTTCTCTTAAATTCCTGCGATTTATGAATTATGAGCTACCGGGGTTGCAAATCAGTATCCTTCAGATGCTGCATCTTCTGAAGATGGTAAGGACGTTCTTCATGAACGACACTCACATGGCTTACTCCAAGAGTTCTAGCAACTCGACGTGTACTTGTTCGTGGATGTGCAGCAAAATCAGGGTTTCTCACTGGTCCCACAGGATTACCTTGCCGAATTGAACTTAACGATCCAATTTCAACCAATCTCAGACGAATCGTTCCTGATAAAGAATTACAGTTGCCCTAGAATTTCGCCTTGCCTCTCCGTACATTGTTAGCATATCAACCATCTCTAATTTTCCAAAAGGCTCCATTATATCAATAACTTTTCCATATGATGAAAATTACAGGAAAATGATTAAGATCAAATTTGTAGATAATTTCGTGGACAATCTATTGGAAAATTTTTTTCAAAAAATTGTTCCCAAAATTTAAAATGACCGTCATTTGCTGTTGTAAATTGCGTGTAAAAAAGATTTGAATAAACGTTGTAGATATTAAACTGTTGATTCCAAAAAACTTTGATTTTTCGAAATTCAAACTACAAATAATGGAGATATAGAGATTTGTAAAAAAAAACAAAAAAGTCCATAATTCAAAAACAAAACCCAAAATGAAAACTATTATTTTAAAAAAAGTGTTAGTTTTGACGAGAAACATCCTGTATAAGGAAAGTATTGTAATCGTACTCGAGATTTTGAACAATGACGACGTTTTGGGTACCGCTGAGTCCAAATCACCATGCGTGCGTGACGGCTGATGGGGCTTAAACTACTGGACCGATTTTCATGAAATTTAAAACTAAGGCCTATAAAAAAACTTCTTATAGTTTGTCCCATGAGAGCTCGAGTGTGACTCATACCTAAAAACTATCTGAACGATATAAATTAAAACGTTTGTCTTAGCCTATCTTCTATAGGGCATTTTAATCTTCTAACCTCAAATCTACCAAAATATAAATTTAGTGTACTCTTGTTTACCTAAACTATTCATATTAACGGTAAATTTGATCGCGTTCGTTCTCAAAATATTTGAGTACGTTGATTAGCATAATCTACGATTGACTTTTTAACGATTTATTGCTAAGCGACATTATAAAGCAAAATATAGGTTAACAATAACAATCAATTTGACAGCTAACAGCTGACACTACGATACATACTCAACATACGTTTACGTAATTTACAATGCCAATGTTAGAAGATATATTTTTTATATTCGCTCTCTTTTCCATTAGGTACTTTTTGTAAGTATGACAAAGACAACCTAATAATTTGCGTTAATTCACACACCAATAACTAATGAGTCATACTCGAGCTCTCGTGGGACAAACTTTATCAAAATCGGCCCAAAGGGACCCAAACTATAAGGGATCAACATAGAACAAAGTCCTCCCCGACTACCGGTGTGCTAGAAGTGGGGAGGGGTGTTAGAGGTCCCATTTTACAGTTTTTTTTACTTATATCTCGAAAACTGTGGATCCTAGCAAAAATTGTTTACATAAAAATGAAAGTTTATCATATTTACTGGTAAAATCACGTTTTTGCAAAGTTCTTAAAAACGCTGCAATTTTTGACCTACCATATATAAATTCACGTATCCTATATATTCTTAAAGGAAATTTAATATTCTAATTAAGGATTCTAGTGTAAAATGAACGAGTGAGGAGTTAGAAGAAGAAATTCGATGAAAAGCGAGAGTGGAAAAAGTTTTTTTGGAAATCTTCAACTTTGGTAGGTCAAAAACTTAAAAACAGTGCGTTTTTTCATTATTATGTATACAACCAAAGTTGTAGCAAATTTAAGAAGCTTTCATTTTGATGTAAATATTTTTTTTGTTAGGATCCACCTTTTTTGAGTTACTTAAAAAACTGCAAAAGGGGACCTTCACCCCCCTCTAGCACACTCTGTAGTCGAGTGGACTTTATTTTATATTGATCAGGGTACTTTTCCCTACGAATTTCCGAAGAAATTGGTAATATATGAATTAGTTTCACTAAAGACAGGGAAATGAACCCTTTATTGGTAAAATCACGTTTCTTGCGAAATTCTCAACAACGCTGTAACTTTTGACCTACCATATGTAAATTTACGTATCCTATATATTCTTAAAGGAAATTTAATGTTATAATTAAGGATTATAGTGTAAAATGAACGAGTGAGGAGTTAGAAGAAGAAATTCGATGAAAAGCAGGAGCGGAAAAGGTTTTTTTGGAAATCTTTAATTTTGGTAGATCAAAAACTCAAAAACAGTGCGTTTTTCATTATTATGTATAGAACCAAAGTTGTAGAAAATTTAAGAAGCTTTCATTTTCATGTAAAGAATTTTTTTGCTAGGATCCACCTTTTTTGAGTTAATTGAAAAACTGTAAAATGGGACCTTCACCCCCCTTCTAGCGCGCTCGGTAGTTGAGGGGACTTTTATGTTATATTAATCTGGGGACTTTTCCCTACGAATTTCCGAAGGAATTGGTAATTATATGAATTACTTCCACTAAAAAAATGGAAACGAACCCTAAAAACTCAAAAACGGTGCCTTTTTTCATAATTATGTGTAGAATCAAAGTTGTAGGAGATTTAATAAGAATGGAAAGAATTTTTTTTTTAGGATCCCCGGTTTTTTATTTAATTAAAAAACTATAAAATGGGACCTTCACCCCCCTCTAACACACTCGGTAGTCGAGGGGACTTTATTTTATATTGATCAAGGGACCTTCCCCTACGAATTTCCGACGGAATTGGTAATATATGAATTAGTTCCACTAAAAAAATGGAAATTACTTGTAAAATCACGTTTTTTGCAAAATTCTCAAAAACGCTGTAACTTTTGACCTGCCATATTATATAAATTCACGTACCCTATATGTTCTTAAAGAAAATTTAATGTTCTAATTAAGGATTCTAGTGTAAAATGAACGAGTGAGGAGTTAGAAGAAGAAATGCGATGAAAAGCGGAAGAGCGGAAAAGGTTTTTTTCCGAAATTTTCAACTTTGGTAGGTCAAAAAGTCAAAAATAGTGCGTTATTTCGTTATTATGTATAGAACCAAAGTTGTAGCAAATTTAAGAAGCTTTCATTTTCATGTAAAGAATTTTTTTTAAAATTGGCCAGAAAGTAGTACTTTCCGGATTATTTTTAGGCCAGAAAATGTCATTTTGTCGGACCGAGCCGGAAAGTTATTGTGATAGTCCGGTAAAAGTTTTACCGGACTCATTTTTACTTTACCGGACTCATTTTTACTTTCCGGCCTAGAATGGTCAATTGTTTTGCCCGTTTACGTCCGAAAAGTGCTTTTACTGGACTCGCAGGCTTGCAGGACTCGCCTTTGCCTACTTGTCCAGTAAAAGGTCACTTTCGGGACTTGTTACGTAAACTACTATTTTCACTAGGATCCACATTTTTTGAGTTAATTAAAAAACTGTAAAATGGGACCTTCACCCCCCTCTAGCACACTGGGTAGTCGATGGGACTTTATTTTATATTGATCAGGGGACCTTTCCCTACGAATTTCCGAAGGAATTGGTAATATATGAATTAGTTCCACTAAAAAAATGGAAATGAACCCTTTACTGGTAAAATCACGTTTTTTGCGAAATTTTTAAAAACGCCGTAACTTTTGACCTACCATATATAAATATATTTAATGTTCTAATTAAGGATTCTAGTGTAAAATGAACAAGTGAGGAGTTAGAAGAAGAAATTCGATGGAAAGCGAGAGCGGAAAAGGTTTTTTTTTGGAAATCTTCAACCCTATAGGATCAAAAACTCAAAAACGGTGCGTTTTTCATAATTATGTGTAGAATCTAAGTTGTAGGAAATTTAATAAGATATCATTTTTATGGAACATTTGACCTACCATATATATTAATGTTCTAATTAAGGATTCTAGTGTAAAATGAACGAGTGAGGAGTTAAAAGAAGAAATTCGATGTAAAGCGAAAGCGGAAAAGGTTTTTTTGGGAAATCTTCAACCCTATAGGATCAAAAACTCAAAAACGGTGCGTTTTTTCATGATTATGTGTAGAATCAAAGTTGTTGGAAATTTAATAAGATATGTATCATTTTTATGAAAAGAATTTTTTGCTAGGATCCACTGTTTTCGAGTTATAAGTAAAAAACTGTAAAATGGGACCTTAACCTCCCCTCGCCGACTTAGCACACCCGGTAGTTGGGGGGAACTTCATTATCAGGGGGTCTCCCTTACACATTTCCGAAGGAATTGCATTTCTTGCACAATTTAGGTTCAAAGACGTTTCGCACATTTACGGTAGGTACTTAAAGGGTGGTCCTCGTAACTGTAACCGCGATGTCTTAAAAAATACGCAAACTTTTGTTTATAATTGACAAAAACAATCAATGTTTTTGCTGAAATTTCTATTAAATGAACTGTTTGACAGAAATCTAATGTGCTGGTTACCATCCGAGTTTTACGTAACCCACAATTACCGTGTCTGCATCGTTTTAGAAACCCGCATAGAAATTGGCAGTTGTAGATCGATAATGGTTGTTGTATAAAATC
The DNA here is from genome assembly GCA_036250285.1 of Pyrocoelia pectoralis. Lineage (NCBI taxonomy): Eukaryota > Metazoa > Arthropoda > Insecta > Coleoptera > Lampyridae > Pyrocoelia > Pyrocoelia pectoralis. The sequence goes on from CM070083.1 coordinate 26,397,202, forward strand.
CATTGAGAGTGTGTTAAATACGAATATAACGGCCAAAAGCTTTAAACCATTTCATAAATGCATGTTCACGCACACATATATACATATCATCGTTCAATGCACATCGGAAAAAGGTATTACGTTCAATCTTTATAACGAACGAAGAAGAGTCCGTTTATAATGACATAGTAGGTACACCTTATCGTTTCCGCCGGAAACAGATCATTGTCTGATACAATTTTATATTCTTATTGGATCATAGTAACGACCTGCATTTTAATATACTTAACAATGGGATTCCAGTTAAAAAGCTCTTGTGTGCACTAAATATAGGGTCTTATAACCATAATCGATCACATTTGAATGTATCTCATTAATTAATTAATTAATTGAAATTGTCGTTAGTTGTGAATTGCCGGCAGAGCTTTAAAGCTCAAAAAATATCTCAGTGCAGAATTTTGTCAATTCCATTCGAAATCTTTGAATGCTGTTACAGGCCATATTTAATTCGCAATAATGTGCAATTACCGGAGTGGATGGTATGAAACTTTAGGATCGTCCCCCGTAACTTAATTTAATAATGATAAATCGATAAGACGATAATTTATTTTTCAAATAGCTCGACTGTCTATGTTATAAATAAAAGAATCAGTATACAGAACCACACCTCACATCAGGGCAAAAGTAAGAAAAATGAGCTGAATCCTGAATGAAAATGGTTACATGACTCGTTCCTATATTAATCACTTATCCATTGAAAGGCTGCGCATTAAAACCAAGGCGGCCGAGCTCATCAATTGTCTAACAATAGAGCAGCGACATAACATAGCACATGTGAGATTAAGTAATCTGTCAGAGCCCACTTCGTTCTTGTTTAATGCTTTTAAAAGTCGATGTTCTCGATGTAAACATTTAATTTCGAGAAACTGCGTGGAGCGTAACATTTTTTCTCGATATATGTCAAATGATTCACTAACGAACGACTAAAATTTCGAGTTATTGTGTATCCGGGGAAAAAACGTCTATGAGATATAAATGACACAAACGTCATCTAAAAATAAAAAGAAGTTTTTGTCCTCGTTTTCAAATAGTCTTTGAAACAAACGTGGGAACCAAAGTATTGTTGAAAGGTTTTTCTATTGTACCTACTCTAGTATCGGTTTGGTTTATTTCGACACTAACTTGGCGAAATTAGGTACCGGTTATAACAACATTCCACCATAACACGCAATATTTCGCTAATTGAAATGTCCGTGAAGACATATTTATAATTGAAACCGGAAATATATTTGAAATAAAGAAGGATACTACGTTATTATGTCTTTGTTTGGTGCAATATGTGTTACCAACATGCAAGCCAACGTGGTGTCTCTAAAGTAATCCTGTGACAGATACCGAAAATTTTACAGTTTTACTTTGTTTTAATGTATAAATTTAATGCCGTTAGTTTTCCAATTGTAAACAAATGACAAGAGTTATTTTCGTACGTTGAGAACCTTGTAACTACCTCCCATAGAATAGAGTTACGATTTCTACATTAAATTGGGAAATGACAATAATGACCAATAATAAATTTAATTGAAATACAAATTCCTCATGGATAAAAATAAAAAAGTGAACAGACCAACAATTACGCAAATAATTATGAAATAAAACAGAAATTATTCAGATAGGCCGTGTTTTAGCCGAATGCTTCACATTTATGAATAAACTAAGCAAATTTCGCATTAAAAGTTAAAAAATTTGACCCGTGTGAAGTTGGCCCCACATTATGAAAATTTGAAAAAAATGATTAGAGTTCTAGCTGTCCCCGGAGAGTTCTCAATCGCTTTTAGAAATAGTTCTGGCGTTTTAAGCAGTCAAAAATGCAATTGAAAAAAAAAGAGGGGCCAACTGCACAAACGGTCCACTTCAGCGAACTAGAACTCTTTCATTTTCGCTCGAATCCATTCAAGTCATAAGGAAAATCGATAGAACTTTTCGGGGGGGGGGGGGGGCACCAGAACTCTAAGGAAACTGACCGATTTTCGAAAAAAAAATTCCTTCAACTAGACAGAAAATTTCGATAAGTTTCCTTAGAGTTCTGGTGGTGGCCCCCCGAAAAGTTCTATCGATTTTCCTTATGATTTGAATCGATTTGAGTGGAAATGAAAGAGTTGTAGCTCACCAAAGTATCGTCGATGTCGAATTTTCCAAGTTGAATTAGGAGAAATTTTTTTTTCGAAAATTGATGTTTCCTTAGAGTTCTGGTGGGCACAAGAAAAGTTCTATCGACTTTCCTTATGACTTGAATCGATTCGAGTGGAAATGAAAGAGTTGTAGCTCACCAAAGTATCGTCGATGTCGAATTTTCCAAGTTGAATTAGGAGAAAATTATCTTTCGAAAATCGATCAGTTTCTTTGGCGTTCTGGTGGGCACAAGAAAAGTTCTATCGACTTTCCTTATGACTTGAATGGATTCGAGTGGAAATGAAAGAGTTGTAGCTCACCAAAGTATCGTCGATGTCGAATTTTCCAAGTTGAATTAGGAGAAAATTTTCTTTCGAAAATCGATCAGTTTCCTTGGAGTTCTGGTGGGCACAAGAAAAGTTCTATCGACTTTCCTTATGACTTGAATCGATTCGAGTGGAAATGAAAGAGTTGTAGCTCACCAAAGTATCGTCGATGTCGAATTTTCCAAGTTGAATTAGGAGAAAATTTTCTTTCGAAAATGTATCAGTTTCCTTGGAGTTCTGGTGGGCACAAGAAAAGTTCTATCGACTTTCCTTATGACTTGAATCGATTCGAGTGGAAATGAAAGAGTTGTAGCTCACAAAAGTATCGTCGATGTCGAATTTTCCAAGTTGAATTAGGAGAAAATTTTCTTTCGAAAATCTATCAGTTTCCTTGGAGTTCTGGTGGGCACAAGAAAAGTTCTATCGACTTTCCTTATGACTTGAATCGATTCGAGTGGAAATGAAAGAGTTGTAGCTCACCAAAGTATCGTCGATGTCGAATTTTCCAAGTTGAATTAGGAGAAAAAATTTTCTTTCGAAAATTTATCAGTTTCCTTAGAGTTCTGGTGCCCCCCCCCCCAAAGTACTATCGATTTTCCTTATGACTTGAATAGATTCGAGTGGAAATGAAAGAGTTGTAGCTCACCAAAGTATCGTCGATGTCGAATTTTCCAAGTTGAATTAGGAGAAAATTTTCTTTCGAATGTCGTATTTTCCAAGTTGAATTAGGAGACATTTTTTTCCGAAAATTGATCAGTTTCCTTAGAGTTCTGGTGCCCCCCCCCCCTCCAAAGTTCTATCGATTTTCCTTATGACTTGAATCGATTCGAGTGGAAATGAAAGAGTTGTAGCTCACCAAAGTATCGTCGATGCCGAATTGTGGCGGAACTTCAAAATTTGCCCCCCCCCCCCCCGCAAAATATTATTCGGCTCCCTGAATCTCATTTCCACAATTAAAAAAAAGTTTCTTTTTCAATATTCATTTATGCATTTTGTAAAATAAAAGAAAAGCTTATTTTTTTTTACATTTTTTAAAGAAGAGGATTTGGGTGGATATTTCAAAACAGAGCCCCATGTCTCACTTGTCTATGGCGCCTATGCTATGATACGGTTTATACGCGGCGCGTCGGCGGCGTGTCATACCGAAGGTTTCGCCTACGTGACCACTCGTGACAAACATAATCACGCATTGAGCGACATTGTCGCCACTGATCAGCGCAATAAAAGTCGATTTCGGAAAGGGGACAGTTGACACGAGCCTGCATACGTTCGGGTCTAATTAGTGAAATAGGCAAAACTGTTTTCAATCGCCACCCAAAATTTCTCAAAAACGGGCCCCCTTCGAGCGTCGGCCCCCCACCGCACTGCGAAGTCTGCGGCATTATAGTTCCGCCACTGATTAGATCATTGTATTGAACAGAAGAAGCAATTAGTATAATTATTGCAAGAAAATTACTCTAAGGGCTCTTAAATTTCAACATATTGTTAGTTTCCTTGGTAGGGGTCGCATCATGGAAATTATAAAGTCGAATAAAAGTTGTGACAAAGTGTGCACTGCCCATGTAGTATTTAATATTGGTGCAATATTGGCTTTTCATTGTAAATATTACTAAGCGATATTATTTCAATATTGGGGAAAATATTTATACAATATTGGCATTATTGTTTTGTGATGTGTCCCAAAATAGTAAGAAAGGGGGTGGAGGACCTTGGTCACCCCAGAGCCCTAACTGTTTCGAGGGTCTATTTCCTAGTGCCTCCGTTGGCTCCTTCCCCAGGAACCCCATTCACTTCATGTAGACTCGGAAGAGATCGGTGATGCTGAATATACTTTTTGCTTCAAGTAGGACTCGAACCATCGAACGCCTAGTTAACAGTAAGTCATGGCGAACGCAATTTAGAAGACTGTTTTGAGTTTAGAACGGAGTGATTAATAACTTCAACCCCTTAGTGGGGGCGGCATCTCCCATTATTTTTCCAAATGGTAACAGGTATGTTGTGATACATCTTTTGAAAGCGCATTAAATTTTCTTTAAAATGGTGCTTCGTTTTTTAAATTTGTGTTGCGAGAAATTTAATTTTATTTTATTGATTAGTACTATACGTGTTATCGTACGTAGTGTTGAAAATGTCCGCGGTTCAGTAAATCTTCTAAGGATTCATATTGGATGGCATAAATTTTCGATTTCAGATGTTTCCACAAAAAGGAGTCAAGGGGAGATAAATCGGGTGCGACAAGCACCTCTCCTCTCAATTCATCTACCAGAAAACGTTTCTTCTGCCGTACAGGTAATGCATAACAAGGAGGAGCCCCGTCTTGTTGAAATATCAACTTTTCTTCATGGTAACCTTGGTCGTTTTTGATAATTTCGATCAGTTGTCGGCATTCTCCAGTAACAGTAAGTAAGTATCTCCATTTTTTCCGGTCCAATTATGTCATCACCAAAAATACCATTTCAAACGTTTAATTTTTGAGGATGTTGTTGAGTATGAACCTCATGGTAGATCCTTGAATTCGTGTCGGACCAGCAACGACAATTATATCGACTGACAGTGCCCTTGAGAAAAAGTGAACATTTGTCTGAGAAGCAAACATTCAAAAGCTGGTTGGGATTATTTTTGATTCTTTCGGTCATTATTTCACAAAATTGTAAACGGTGGTCGTTATCATCTTCATTCAATTCTTGAAGAAGTTGAATTTTATATGGGTGCCATTTCTTATAACTATGCTGCTTTCTCCAAGTTCGGAGACCTTCTTAAGGAGTTGTTGAGTGGAAGTACTTCATTGAACTTTGCCGACGTTTCGACTGGTAAGGGTCCAGTCTTCTTCAAGGTTCTGAAGAATTAGTAGCTCAAACACTAACTCATTCGATCCGGTTACTGGTATGTGGATTAATTAAAACCATGATGTGATAGATACACATACCAGTAACCTTGAAAAAGACTGGACCCTTACCAGTCGAAACGTCGGCAAAGTCTATTAAGAAGATCTCCGAACTTGGAGAAAGCAGCATAGTTATCTATCTCGAGGAGTTCACCAACGTAGAATATCAGCCATTTATTATGTTTGAGAATTCTCTGTACAGTGGTCCGCGAAACACCCGTTACATCAGAAAGTTTTCAGGAATTTAATGTAGGGTTCATGGTAACTTGGCACAGAACAGCTACTCCTACTATCTCCCTTTGCCACTGAACCAGTTTGCCGGAATTTTGCTAAACAAAGTTGCCGTTACTCTTGCACATTGATTGTTTGTAAAATACAATTTCCACTCCCTCAATAGAAAAAACGATTTTTTATCGAATCGAAAGAGTAGAAAAGCACAGAAATAACGAACTATCCACATCCACTGAAGGAAGAAATGGAAGGTGGTATGAAACTAATGATGAACAAAAACTGAGTAGGAGGAGGAAGAGAACAATAGCAAGGTTCAGGCTGTGTGGGAAGGGATGAGAAAGTGTGAGACATATGCTGCCTGGAGTTGAGAGAAGAGGAAAGAGACTGGAAGAAAATTTTAGGAACAGGAGGGGAAGGAATAGATTGGATGGAGGAAGTGGGGAAAAAGAAGGTTAATGGGAAAGGGAGAAAAGGAGAGGGGGTTGAGTTGTAAACAGTACATTGTAAATAGGAGTGGAGAAAGGGTATAACTAAGTTGAGTATGTTATGGAGAATAAGAATCATTGTCAAAATTTAATTATAAAAGGCAATAAAGATTTATGTTAATATGGAGTAGCGAAGTAGCTTTAGGCTAAATTTCGGCAGGAGCCTTGACATATTATTTGGTTGTAACGTATTTAGTTGGTTCTTACATTTTTACAGTTCTACTATGAAATAATTCAAAACCGCAAATAAGACTTTTCTTTGTAAAATATTCCAAAAATTGGTGTGAGCTTTGCGGTGAAAGAACAACATGTTCACATGCGAAGGATGTTGGAAGGTCACGTAAGAAAATATGGGTCGTGTGCGATACCATTGAAACCATTGGAAAGCCTTCATGTGTCCATTTCAGCGAAAATTGTTTAGACAAAACCCAGGTCATCAATGATGAATTCAAATGAATTCTCATCCAACCTTGAGATTAAACAAATTTACATTTTGTGAAGACCTGTTAAGGAGCCACCATAAATGTGAACAGCTGAGCATTAAATATATTACATTCTATATGAATTCAATATGTGAACCTGTCCAATTTGTACCTGTATTGGAACCTTAACCTAATTTTAATTTAATCAATTATTAATTTATCGTCTGATGATGGCCATAAAGCCGAAACATGTAACGATACTTCTTTTTGCTACTATTAATTTCAAGAATTAAATATTTATGGGGAAGGTTGGGTGAGAATTTTTTATTTTTAATTCAAATTTCTATCATCGACGTAACACTCCATTTCGAATCAACTCATATTCAACACAACGATATGGACCCTATCACCAGATCAAGTCGAAATAAAAAAAAAGAGAAAAATTGTGACATGATTCCGGGTTTGAACTTCCGAAGTGACTTCAATTTTTGTCAAAAGAAGAAGACGATCATGCAAACCGTCATGAAAGCTTCCACAGTTGTTCATTATATTAGAAAATTATTTATTTTGGGTTAAACTGTGTAATTGTTTTTATTAATAAAAGAATCCAAACGTTTCGGACACAACCACCAATTACACAGTTTAACCCAAAATAAATCATTTTCTATTATAATGTTTTATTGTATAAATACTGCCCCCCCCCAGGGGGAATCGGTTGTCTAAATCACCACCCTGTATATGCACTGTAATTACCTTTTTTATGGCTAATATATTTTTAATTTTTAACTCGGTAACAGCTTGCCCCCAACTGTAACATAATGAGCGCCACTACAGGATGGTTATTATAATTTGTAAGAATTTCTCCATAATTTTGATAAAAAAGGTACAATATTTATGTAGTTTAAAAAAATCGGATATTGAAGTTTAGAAATTTATGAACAATTTGGAAATAATCTGGTACTGTTAGTTAAGATATATTTTTATAGGGATAATGAAGTTGAACAACCGTCAATAATTCCAATCGAAGAAGAAAATTGTTAAATATTTATACAGAAAAAAGTTCTTTTCATCTTAGCCGACTTGGACGACATACCTGTAAAAATATGCAGTCGCATTACGTAGCTAAGCAAAAATTCCCACCCTATACATTTATTCCTCTCTCTAAATACTTTGACATTAGAAATTACGATTTATTGGATTATTAATTTATTTTCGAATTTTTTAATTGGTGATTTGTTTCAATATAATTTGAAAGGAAATCCACTTTACTTATTAGTATAGACTTTAAATTAATTTTTGGTAAAGTTTGAATGCCTGAACAGATAGATTGATTACAGTTTGGGTCAGACAAAAAGAAACCGAAGTTGATTGCCAAAATTACCCTTTGTCGGCATCGTCTAATGAGTCCATGTACATATTATAACTTTGATAAAATTAAAGGAATTTGACCAATTTCGATGAATGTCGATTTGTTGTTTAATTAATAACATATTATCAAGGTTATACCTATTTATTTTTCATTTATCTAGGTATTTTTTCGATTCGTATTTATTTTGAAAATTTTTTTGTTAGCGCGGGGGGGGGGGGGGGTGAAAACTTGGTCAAAAGGAAATGTAATTCATCGCCAAGATTTGTTCTGAAACGCTAAACGTAATTTTTACTCCTTTCCCATGAAATACGAAGGTCATAGGTGAGTTTTGCGACCTTTAATGACCATAATTAATATGTGAAATGACTGACGACGACCGACAACCGTGACATGTCAAACAATTAGACCGGAAGTCTGTAGATCTAGCAGTTAGAATCAGTGCGTGTTCGTTCAACCGGTATGTTATGATTGTTAAGTTGTAATACCTGTATTGTTATTTCTTCATTAGTTGCAGGTGCATTAGCGGAAGACCCTTTCATTTAAAATACGAATTTGCACGAAATGTTCTTCAGAAGACTTTCTAAACTTTTTCCACTAATTAGCATTCAACAACCATTCGAAATTTTGGCGTCTCTACTTTCGATGTTTCCACGAACACATGAGATGTTCAACAACTTGTACATGCTGACAAGTTTTATAGAATAAAAAGGCTTCGTCGATCACTAGGGCAGTAAATTAACGAAATTTCGAAGATTAGCTTACTTCTATATTTTAACTTTAAAGAAAGACAGTTATGTACGAAAACATTAGAGCAAAATGCTTTGGTTATCCTATCAGTCACCATGTTGAGGTTTTTCTCTCTGAAGATGAGCGAATGTTTCTTTTTCTATTATTCTTCCTCACCATTGACAGCCTGTATACCTTTCTGAGCACCTCCACCCTTATTACTGGATTTAGAACCGTCAGGTTTATGCACCGGTTTTACCAACATAGTGTATATTCAGTGAGTCGTTTTTGGAGATAAGTCCATCCCCTAACGTTCATCTACAAGGCCATAGTAACTTTGTTGGTTATCAATTCTTGGCCCAACGTATCGCAGAGAATGAGCTATGTTTGTCTCTGATTAACCGACAAACCCTCCTCTCGCACTATTAATCTACCAGATTTAAAGCTCCCTGCATTGTTTCTTCAAATCTACCACGCACCACAACCACTATGTCATTGGTGCAGCCCATTGTGACATACCTTGCCAAGTCCATCCACAACCAAACACCGCTATAGAGGTGATAGAACTCCCCTCTACAGACATCATTGCACTACTCCGCCTGCTACAGAGTCGTTATTAAGCAATGCCACGACACGTTCCTGTGTTTCTGCATGGTATGTATCCATGTACTGTACACCCGGTAGAGATCGCCTTTTCAAACGTGTCCACTACCCTATCACTGGCAAGTTCAAAGGATTTACCTGGTTGATAAGCACATTGGAGGTATTTGCTAATGGGCACGTCCACAATCTTGTTCAGTAGTTTCAGGAGAAACGACGTTGGGCAAATGGCTCTCTTCCCCCTTAAAAGACGGTTGCACAGTTGCTGGTTCGCATTCGTTAGTTTTAGCGAGTTCTGAGAAGTGTGACTAAATCAAAAGGCCCAGAGTTTCCTTCGCGCCCGTCGGCTTTTTTCAAGAAACCGAATCTTTCCTCTGTTTTCCCCTGAAATGTCCTGAATTGTCATATAATTTCAGCCTTTCCTTTTCAGTGTATGTTAGTGTGTAGTATATAGAGAAGGGCGAAGGGGGAGGAGGTAACGGAGGAGGATTTGGACAACGTGTTGGGAAGACTAAAGAATGGGAAAGTGGGTGGGACAGACGATGGAACTGGGGAAAATTGGAAATATATAGGAGGTAAATAAACCAAGTAAGGGAGGGGGGGGGGTATACCTGACCTGTCGGATAAAGTCCGATGTATAAAGGGGGGAGATAAAGGGGAGACCCTAAAGGGAAATAAGAATCACAAATATGGGGTACAAAATCTATGCGATCATCCTGCAGGGACGCTTTGAGAAGGAAGTGGAGGAAAGGAGGACAATTGGTGAGTGGGAATCTGGCTTCAGAAGGTGAAGGAGTGCGATTGATAACGTGTATATAATTAGGCAGGTAATGAATAAGGTGTGTAGTATCAAGTTATAGGGGATGATGAGGAACGGGGGAATAAGTGAGAGGATAGTGGAAAGAACGGAAGAGTTATACAAAGAGACGAAGTATAAAGGAATAGTGGGGGAAAAGTGCGAGGAAAGTTTTGAAAGGGTTAAGACAAGCCCGTAGGGGCTTTTTTCGATATACATGGAAGACTTGGAAGAAAAATTGAAGGAAGCGCAATACGGGGGAGGGGTGATAGGGAGGGGGAAGGTGTGAACCCTGGCATACGCCGACGATATTTTTGTGCTAGCAAAAACGTGGAGAGAGATTAAAGGAGTGGTGAGCGTGGTGAAGAACTTCTTGGAAGGAAGAGAGCTCGAGATCAGTGTGGAAAAAGCAAAGATGATGGTGTTTCAGAAAGATAGGCGAAGAGGAAAGAGAGAACTGTGGAGGTCAAGTGGAGGAAGTGACTGAGAGTGTGGGAGAGATAAAGTACCAGGGTTACCATCTAAGGTATGGCAACAAAGAAGCGGCGCACGTGAAAGAACTGGCAAAAAAAGGGAGCAAAGTTCTAGGGCACATATGGGGGAGAGATTTTTCGGAAATCATATGGAAAGGAAGGAATGGGAACTTCCGGAAAGGGTGCAGGCGAGATACTGGAAATGGATATTAGGTCTCGTGAGAGAGACTCCGGGGTACATGGTGATGGAAGAGATAAATGGGGAAAAGCTGAGTTTGCAGACGGGTAAAATGGCGATGAAGTACGAGGAAGGTCTGGAGGGAGGAAGAGAAGGAGATCTAATACAGCACTGTTGGAGAGAAGTAAAGAAAGAAAGGATAAAGTACGGACGGGGGAGCAGAAAGAAATATTATGAAAGAGGAGGACTGAGTAGAGCGGGTGGGGAGACAACATAAGAGAAGATATAACAAAAAGTGATAGGGATGTTCAGATACAGAAAAGAAGGGGAAAAAATCAGAGAAGGGAGAGGTAGAAGGAAATTATGGGGGAGGATGTGCCAGGATACTTAAGGGGTGGGTTAGGGATAAAAAAGAAGAGGTTGATAGCGAGGTTCAGATGTGGAAACGAGAAGAGAGACAATAATTATTGGGAGGAAGACGAAAACCGAAGGTGTAGATTGTGCGGTGTGGGAAAATTTGACACACATCTTAGGGGAGTGTGATGAGTTGAGATAGGAGCGTAGCAGTTGGAATAAGGTATTAGGGGAGGGAGATGAAGGGTTAGGGTGGATGGAAGAAGTCGTAGAAAGAAGAAGATTTTTGTAAGGGTAGCAGGTGAAAGGGAGAGTTATTGGAGAATGGGAAAATTACGTTTATGCAAATGTACAGTCAGTGTAAGAAGTACTTGTAATAGTTATTTTTGTATCTAGTGCGCGAAATGCCACTTTGGTGATCGAGAACTGATTTATTTAACGAGGCGCAGCCGAATTAAAAAAATATTCGAGATCACCAAAAGTATTTCGCGCACGAGTTGCAAACAAAATTTTTTCTACAAACGCAAACGAAACGTGAAGAATTTGACAATTATTTTAACGTTAAAATACAAAACTCTCATCTAGTTTGCGTGCAGTGCATACTTCGCGCCTGGCGTCGTCATTTCGGGCACGCTGTCATGGTAACGTAGGTAAGTGAAAAAAAGGGTCACTTCGCGTATTGTTATCGATGCGCAAACCTTGTCATTTTTTGACGTTTGTAGAAAAAAAATATTTTTTAAGCAAATATATCGAGTTGATTGATTGATTGACAGTATATCTTTTACTAATCCCATTTTCTCTTTTTCTAATCCGATAAGCGTGCAGCTTGTTAAGGTGCACTCAAAACACCCGTTTCACTTATCTTTGCAACTCGTTTTTTCATCATTTCGCGTAAGTTTTTGGACACCCAAACCGCGTTTCGTCTGTGTGGGGAAGCTCTTCCACGTTTGAATTCCGCAGAGGATTTTATTATTGTTGTATTCCCCAAAGGATTCATGCATATGAGTAACTGCACGAATCCGGTTTTTGTGAATGCTCTTCAAATTTGATGCTTGGCAGTGTTGCATGGATATCTTTATAAGTTCGCAGAACAAAATCAAAAATATATTTCTTAAGGTATTCTGCATTGAGCTACGGACATAAAAAAGCACCCTCGTAAGAGTGGTAATGTAAGGCCGATTCTAATTCACTTCAAGGTCACGATATCTCCTGATGGTGACTTCGAAAACTAAATAGAGGTCATATTGGCTAAAGTAAGTTACAAGGACTTCCACAAAAGTTTGCTCTAAACGGATCTATTTACACTATTTACAGGAACAGACCGATTTATCCGTTTAGTGACCTACCTACATTATACTAGGATCATTAGGCCGGCATCTGGGTCCGATTCAGAGCAACCTGTTTAGTAGTTGACCTTAAAAAATGTTGGTCATCCTATAATAGGGACTCTTCCTCCAATCCACAGTTTCGGAAATCTGCCATTTAAACATTGACAAATTTCAATGGTATAATGAGGAGGAGCCTCGTCTTGTTGGAAATGTATTAAATTATCATTTCAATTCATGTGTCGATGGTATTCTCTAGCATGTTTTAAGTAGATATCACTAAATGAAATGTTTTACACTAATTCGGGATTATTTTGAATGTGTGGAAGGCTGAGTGCAATTGAGAAAAGTGACCTGGACAATTCTTTGATTTTATTTAGAATATGAGATTGTTCGCTTCAACATCAAGAATCACAGTTTTTTAATCTCAAATTGTGGATCATGCGATTTATGACACTTCAAGCAAGATTTGAAAGCTCGAGTTGTAGGTAGATAAAAGAAAATTTGAAATTTGACCTGGATTTAGTTACACAATGGACTATGCGATGTTACTATTTATAAGTTGATGAGCACAGAGATGTCTCTTCTTTGTATCAAAGTAACTTATGAAAAATGATTGAAATGTATGAAAGTGGTTTAATAAATAATGTTGATGAATAGAATAGCTTTACGTGGATACAATAAAGTAAAGGTAGATTGGTAAATTAATTAAGGAAGATATCCGGAGGGATTTCTGGACTATAAACCTGCTCACAGACGTTCAGGAACGTATGTTTATGATTGGTCAAAGTAAAGCTTTGACTTTGATTTCATGTAAGATACGATTGCTCATTGTTGAAGTTAAATGAAGCGGAATTTCTAGCAAATTCATCTCGAAATATTCGTATAATTCGTGCTTTAAAGAGATATTCAATTAGTATACGAAATTTTATTACGCGCGATCCCATGACCAGACAAGAATAAAACCGTCAAAACTGAAATACAATGTATTAAACATCTACAAATCTTAAAAGGAAGCCCCCTATGCTCCCTTTAGTGTGGCCGACTCAACAACTAATAAAATATGTTAGCCGTCAGTTAGTAATGTATGGATATTTTATGGTACATTAATTATTAATTTTATACGTATACAAATTAGTCATTCACTGCCGCCCTCCTCCAAAAAAAAAATGTTGGTCTCGATATGGATCCTTGCGATACCTCAATGTTATTGTCGAAGATTTTCTAATGTAAATACAAATCTTAAAGTTGTATAAACTTGATCTCACATAATTTACCTCAAGTGTGTCCAATTGGCAATCGACCTACACATGAATTGATCAATAGCCGGCCAGCTTTGATTTACGAGGTGTTTACGACACAAGTTTTTATCCTTAAAATTTATGCGAAGCATTCCAATCTATACATAACGCAACTGGAGATACAAGTATTCGAGCGCGGGACATATTGTGTATTGTTGTCCTTGAGATGTCCTTTACGATGCGGGCACCTGTCCTTGTTTCTTTAATTCTCAATAAATATCCCTATCTACCATGTCGTTGCCGGTATCCCCTATTTATCACCTTGCATTTGGATAGTTTTTTTTAATGCCTTTTCGATATGCTCTCTTCATGAATCAAAAAGATATCTTCTAACGATCCTTTTTCAGGCGTTCAGCGACCAAGATAGTTTATATCGCGAAGTTCGTTTTTAATTCCTCGTAGGCGTTCAGAACGAGTATACCACTTGTGCAACGTAAATTATCGATACTTAAAATATTCATTATTTATTTTCCTCTTGGTGTCTTCTTGACTTTTACAAATTAAGTTATAAACATTTATTTCCATAATGCGAGTTTTTCACTTTGAATTGATCCGTGACCGTTTTCTTTTAAAACTATAGATTTGCCAAATTTGCAATAGAAATTATCACACAGCCCCTATAGAAAATCTGCGAATATACAAAAGTTAAGTAACACTTCATTTTAAAGGTCGTTTTGGAGAAATCAAGCAAAAACATTAAAGAACTTATCAATTGCCCTTCTGGAATAACTCATTTATTTGGAATGTGGAAGAAGCCCAAGAAGAAAGGTACTCGTAGTAAGCAAATGACAAGTCCATTCTAGGTAACTCTCCTTTCAAATATGGCTAAGGTCATAGAAAAGTGTGTCAAAACTAGATTGGTTGATTTTTTGGGTAATTTTAAAATTATTTCGGAAAAGAAATTTTGATTTCGGAATGACAGCAATACAATAGATACAATTTGTTAACGTAACACGTGTTGACGACGGAAGCAAATGCGTTGGAGTTTTTTTAGATTTGGAAAAAGCTATTGACACGGTTGACCATGGCTTGTTGCTGGAAAAAATGAAAAGAGATGGGATAAGTGGAGTTGCAAACAAAGTTTTTGAGTCTTACTTGAATGGAAGAACTCAGGTGGTTAAAACTGGGGAAACCGACGGTCTTGCTATGGCTGTGGAAACGGGGGTGCCACAAGGATCAGTACTTGGACCTATTCTGTTTATAATATATACTAATAATTTATCAAACTTAAGTATTACTAACTGTAAACCTGCGGTGGGCCTTCCATATCACGTACTTGTGGCTACGGACTCAAGAATACAATGTATAAGTTTGTACAACTGAGACCTGTGCTGTCTGCTGAGTAGGTGGGAAATAGTGTTCCTGGCGCTGGTGAGGTCCGTTGTCGAGTGCGGGTTTGTGGGATGGGGCCACTGGCTAGAACCACTAAATGTGGTTTATAAAAGAAACATAAAAATTTGTCTAAAAAAATCACATGACTATTCAATAGCTCTTTTTTTACTGAACTCCGAATTTTAAGTAGATGTATTCAAAATATGTTTAAATTAAATTTGCTAAAGTTTTCCTGTGACTCACAGACACCTACGCATGGCCCTGTACAAGCTTCGTAGCCGAACCACTTGGATGAGAGGCATGTGGTACGTTGGAGTCTCAGACTTTATAATCGCCTGTCTGAGCAAGGCTCTTCGTCCCTTGGCTATAGCCGTTTTTGTCGTGTGGTGGACCCCCTGATTGCCAACATGCAACTTGTTCATAAAAATAATGCATAAAAATGATAATAAATAAAATAAAATATTATTATGATATTTTGATATTAAGGTAAGTATTATGATAGTATGATGCACTGTTTTTCATTATTAAATAGGCAGGATTTTAAATTTTTAAATTCTTTTATTGTTTTCTTTATTTTCTTTAATACCCTTAATTCTTTGTAACCCAATCACTTAGCTTTGTTTTATTTTCCAATTAAAAGAAAATACATAATAGTCTGTTATCTTAATATAGGCAAGGCACGGGCATTGCCTTTGTGGCCAGTTTTAGTTTATTTTTGGTATTTTGAACGTATGTTTAAAAGAAAGAGAGAAGGAAGATATCCGAGTTATATATTGTGGTGAGATGCTAAGTTTAGTGGTCGCCAGGGGCGTACGCAGGGTTTTAGTTAGGGGGGGGGTTAAAAACAACATAAAAAGTAGCATTTTTTTTAAATAATAATAATCTAAATAACAAAGTTATAAGACGTCTATATGAATGCGCAAGACGATTGATTATTTCTTCGGGATGAAAGCTGTAATCTCAAAATTAACATTATTATTCTTTTTCTTTGTGTTTAGAAACAGAGATTGAGTCTTTAATGAATATTTCAGGGGGGTTTTAACCCAAGAACACCCCCCCCCCCCCCGCCCCTTCGGTACGCGCCTGATGGTGGCGGCTTAATCGCCGTATTTCAGATGAAGCAACCCAAGGAGAAATTTTAGGCACTCCACCACAAGAACCGACCACCTCACCTTATATTGTCGCAGAATGTCCCACGAGAAGCACCAACCCACGTAGCACCGTTTATTGGCGTTAGATATGCGGAATATTTGCGCAATATAGAGAGATTGGGGTAATATTGTCGAACTGCCGTCAATATTGGGTGAATATATTTTTGTAATATTATAAAAATATTGGAAATACAATATTTAGTGAATATAAGAACGATATTTAGTAAATATTGCTATTTAATATATATTCAAATATTGTACACATAATAATGTACTTACCAATATTGCGTGTACAATATTACTAAATATTGAAAATCTATATTTAAGTAATATAACACACATATTTTTAATATTAAGTAAATATTGATATTCATTGTAAATTCAAATATTGTACATACAATAATGTACCAATATTGCGTGTACAATATTACTAAATATTGAAAATCGATATTTAAGCAATATAACATATGTACATATTTACAATATTTAGTAAATATTGTTATACAATATAAAGTCAATATTTATTTATCAGTAACATAACAATACTTACTGTGTTTTCAATATAACTAGATATTTAAAATGATATATTTAGGCTACATGGAAAAATATTCATAAATAATAACGTTATGATCTGGATTCTGGATTCTGGATTAAGATGGGAGGGTGGTCAGAAGTTCACTCCTCACCTATACGGGCCCTTTGTGCTGCGTTATGATACTTTCTGAAAATCCGCCGAATATTAAATTTCGCCGATTTAGAGATATCAAAATAATCAAAATATAATATGCACGCCCTCCTCAATATTTTATAGGGTTCAACTTTAAATTCCAAAATTATATAAGTTTCCGTAGCTCAGTTGTTTCATGGCTGACTTCTTAACCGGGTGATCGATGGTTCGAGTACTACTTGAAGCAGAAACCTTTTTCAGCATCACCCATCTCCTCCAATTCTACACAAAGTAAATGGAGTACCTGAGGGGGGAACCACCGGAGCACATGTAGCCCTGCAGGCGCTGCGCACTGGGAAATAGTCCTTCGGAAGAGTTACGGCTCTGGGGTGGCCCAGGTCACCCCCTTTCCTACTATTTTGGGACACATTACAAAACAATAATGAGCCAATATTGTATAAATATTTCTTGAATATTGAAATAAAATCGGTTAGTAATATTTAGCCAATATGTAAAATTGTGCCATGAAATGCCAATATTACACCGATATTAAATGCTACATGGGAAGCCTAAATAAATTCTACTTGTACAAAAAAAGCTTTTTGACAACGTTTTCAATACATTTTCGTGAACCAATCGCGAATTTTGTAAATTCAAACCAAAAATAATTTGCACAATATTTACTTTAGAGACGAGTGTACCTTTTTTTTTCGAAGGGATTGCCGATACTGGAGCGATGAAAATCCGCGACTTTCACAGTATCAAAAGTGAAAGTTTGGGATGGTATTCATGGTGATTTGAAGAAATGAACGACCCCTTAATAACAATTAATCTGGAAAATTAAATCAATGCTATTTGTGATTTTGTAAGAAGATCTTATTCACTTCCAGCAGGATGGAGCTCCACCACACTACTTCCGTCAAGTTCGACAGTAGCAGTATGGGAGCATGTTAGACGGTTTGTCTACAAAATACAGCTTGATGAGAAGAATAACAGCTACGTGTAGAGAAATCCAGATAGGAGTTCCCTAAATGTTTGAGATGAGTGCGAGTTACGGGTGTTTCTACCAATTTTTCTTACGTTTTTTTTCCAGAATGTTCACCGATATTTGCATGACTTCTCCAAATGATCCCGGAAAAATTAAGTATTGGTATTTTGGAAATGTCGCCCCCTTAAAAACAAACGCGTGTTTTTCAATATTTTTAGATTTTCTATAGAGGCTGAGATTTTCCGACACACTGTAGAGTGGCCGGCGTAAGTATGTGAAATGGAGATTTTCCGTAAAATTGAAGTAATATAACGTGCATATTTGATGGTAAGAAAACAGTAGGGGAACAGCTATACGAAATGTAATAATTTTTCATTGTTTGAAAAATTTAGAACAACCCGCTTAAGTTTCAATCTTTCAGACTAATCTATAGGAATGTATATGTCAGGGGTGCGATTATAGGAGAAAACTGGAAAAATGTGTTTATTTTATTTATAAGACTATTTCGTATAGGCTTAATGCCATTCTCTCTTTCATCCGTAGATATCATTACGACTATTGGTGATAACGTATAATGTGAATATATTGCAAGAGCTTCCTGTTCTTGCTTTTCCAGATGGGAACTAATGTTATACCTTTCCTCGATCTCAATGTTATATCTCATATTTCCTTTGTGTTGTTCTGTTAATGGTCATAAGATACCGTTTTTTTCTGCTCCAATGGTGATAAAAAATTATTGCATTTTATTTTTGCGACGGTATCTGTAGTTTTCGCGGATTATGTACCAACCAAGAGGTTGTGCTTAAAAATGAAGGTGATAAATTTTTATGGAGGTCGAAATGATGATGAAAGAATATTAGATGAATTTTTACGGGTTATAATCATGCGATTTGTTTCCATTAATCTTAAAGTACACTAAATGACTTTAGTTTCCTTTACGTCAAAAGGGAGTAAACACATATATCACTTTATCATACCCTATACCTCATACGGATTTAACATTTAAACCAGTTTTACTAAAACCCCTTCTTTAAAAGTGTAATCTAAGTAAAATAATGATTTTTTTTGAGATAAAAGTTACGGAAAAATTACAATTAACGACGAATCAGGGTTAGTTTCCATGAAAGCTCCAGTTTCTCTATTTTGTACTTCCAAACTGTATCATAATCTTTTTTCAGAGACAGTAAGTCAGGGTAGTACTTCAATGGATGACAGGTTCATTCTGTGACTCGGTGTGTCCGGCAGGGGGTAGTACAAAGGGTTTGATTGAGGCCTACGTACGCCTGGGCCTAGGTCCCATCCCCCAATCTAGGTCATGGCAATTGGTCTTTTGTTGTCCGATTCGTTGCCAGTTTTCAAACGGACCGATAGCAGTTTGTTTTCCAGGCACGATTGTACCGGTTTCGAAAATTGCTATTGTGTGGTGAGGTTAGTAACTGAAGATATATTCTTGCTGCGAGACCTTTTGTGCTTTTCTTTCTTCCTGTCACTCTATGACCGTAACGTCTCTAGTTTTCCTTTCGGTTGTTGCCTCTTTTCAATATAGTTCAATGCCTCGATGATTATTCTATTGTATAAACCCATGTAGTACCGTTTATTGGCGTTAGCTTGGTGGAATATTGGCCCAATATATTATCGAACTGCAGCTAATATTGGGTGAATATATTTTTGTATTACACAAATATTGGTAATACAATATTTATTGAATATATTTGCAATATTTGGTAAATAATGCTATTTAATGTAAATTCAAATATTGTACACACAATAATGTACCAATATTGTGTGTACAATATTACTAAATATTGAATATCGACATTTAAACAATATAACATAAATATTTAGAATATTTAGTAAATATGACTATACAATATAGTCAGTATTTATTTATCAATAACAATACTGTGTGTTCAATATTATTGGATATTTAAAATCCACCGAATGTTAGTTTTCGTCGATTTAGAGATATCAAAATAATAAAAATATAATATGCACGCCCTCCTCCATATATTAAAGTGTTCAACTTTAAATTCTAAAATTATATAAATTTCCGTAGCTGAGTGGCATAATGGCCGACCTTCTAACCGGGTGATCGATTGTTCGAGTTTTACTGGAAGCAAAAGCTTTCTCCAGCATCACCTATTTCCTCCGAGTCTGAACGAAGTGAATGTGATTTTCTGAGTAATTAGCCACCGGACCACATGGAGCCCTGTAGGCACTGGGAAATAGTCTTTCGGAGCAGTAAGGGCTCTGTAGTGGCAGCTTTTTACTATTTTGAGACACATTACAAAACAATAATGGACCAATATTGTGTAAATACCAATATTGAAAGAATATCGGTTAGTAATATTCAATTTATAGAAGAAACAAAGCCTAGACATCACAAAGAGTAACCAAACATACCCACCGGGTTTTCTGAAATTACTATTGACCAGGCTTTACGAGACAACATATACGTGACAAGGATGTCGCCAATTTAAAGCGACCACAACGACTCCTAGATTCTTTTCAATCTAATCAACCCTAGAAGATTGTACATACTGACCTGATCATTGAAAGGTAATAATCTCCTCCGCGCCATTTTACCAAAAGAGTTGGAAATCGTTCCCAGGTATACACCCGCGTACTTCCTGGTCGTGCTGAACATTCGATAGGTTCTAGCAGCCGCACGAGCTAACCATAACATCCTGTCCCTCCAAGAAAACTTGATAGGTCCTGAAGAGGCTCACGTCAGGCTCCAGCACCTGAAACAAATTGAAAAAATTACTCGAAATAATTTAGGCACCTCTGTAACAAACAAAGTAAATATGGTTTAGTAATACTGAAATTATATTCTATATACTCAGGGCAAAGAACAGAAATCCTTGTTGCAAGAGTTCCCATACCAGGCCGAACCAGAAAATAAACCAACTGATATATATCAGAGCATGGTACCAGTTCGAAACCTGAAGAGAAGAATGGCGAGTTGAATGCCCGAAATGTGGGGGGGGGGGCATGCTGCGTCAAGGAAAGAAATGTAGGAGTAGGTAGGTAGCAGTTATAAGTCAGATTAACCCTGCCTTCCTTTCTCACTCATCCCAATGTATACTATTCCAAACCTACTGGAAAAATAGAAGAGCTTTTGTTTTCGAATTATGGACCTTTTTGGAATGGAATGATCACCATTTTGCTGTTCTAAATTTTTTGTTAAGAAGTTTTCAACGAACGTTGTAGATATTAAACTGTTGATTCCAAAAAACTTTGATTTTTTGAAATTCGACTACTTACAAATAATGAAGATATAGAGATTTGTAAAAAAAACAATAAAGGTCCATAATTCAAAAACAAAAGCCAAAATCAAATCAAATCAAATCAAATAGGTTTATTGTATTTTTTTACATATAAATCAAACAAATACATGATTCTATTCCCCATCGTAAAACTACTCCCGCCTGTCCTCCCTACTTTCCACCTTTTCCCTCCTCTCTAGCACTTTCTTCATCCATCCCAACCCTTCCTCCTTCGCTCCTAGTACCTCCTTTCTTACTCTTCTCTTTTCTCTCATCTCCTCGCATTCCCTTAACATATGTGCCATGCTCTCCCTCCCCTCCCTACACATTCTGCAAACTCTCTCCTCCTCCTCCCGCCAGTACCTATCCTCTCTCTCCTCGTTCCTCGTTTCCACACCTAAACCTCGCTACAATTCTTTTTTCCTTCAGACCCATCTCCCCTGTCAGGTACTTGGCCTCGCCCTCTGCCATGATCTCTTCATATCCCTCATTATACCTCCCTCCGGCTATCTTCTCTCTCCTTTCCTGCCCTTGCACATCCTTATCCCTGATGGCCACCTCCTCTACCATCTCTCTTCCTTCCTCCCTCCTTCTTTCTACCTCCTCCCTCGCATACCCCACCCTCTTGTAATATAGTCTCCTGTCTTCTTGCCCACACTTTATCCGCTTCCCCCTCATCTCCTTCATACATTCATTCACCATTATTATTTCTGCCTTCTTCCTGACCTCCTCCTCGTACTTCACTGCCCTCCTTCCCGCCTGCACTCTCAATTTTTCCACTTTCGCCTCTTCCCCCACAATGTACCCCGGTGTCTCCCTGTCCAAACCCAGCGTCCATCTCCAATACTTCTCTTGCACCTTTTCAAAACTTTCCCACTCCTTCCACCCTCATATCTCCGCCCCGTATCCTATCACAAAAGCCAAATTAAAAAAAATACTTAAAAAAGTGTTAGTTTTGACGAATTCTACAACCTTTATTACGTTGTCCACTTTGAGTAGAAACACCCTGTATAAAAATAAAACAGAGTCATGTCTTATCTACCGATACACAGTTACAAAAGAGAAAAAAAAATAAAATTACGTTGATAACAACGTCGTGAAGGTTACCTATGCAAATGACCTGGTACCAAAGAGTATATAACACTCTGCGGACAAGACCTCAGAAAACAAATGCAGCCCTAATGGCATGCGGTAAAAGGGTCAACAAAAACTGATATAAGGTTAAACGGAACGAAAATATCAACAAAAGAAGATATAAAATAATGAAAGGTCATGTTGACGGAATGAAAACGTAAGAAAATCAAACGTTGAGCTTGAATGTGAGAAATGGAGGACTATGCCAAACATCGAGCTTGCAAACCTTGACAAAAAACGTTATTACACCACGTAAACCTCTCAGGACACAATACCACCCAGCTCATTATCTTCTTCTATACTTGATGGGAGAAGAAAAGAAAAGCAAAAAAATGTGTGGAAAAGTCCCTACAAAAGAAAACACAGCAACCCTGATGCTGAAATGGGAAGAAACATGGAAAGAAGTAACAAAAATGATATGCAGCAACACTGATGAAAAAAGAGCGAGACGGAAGAAACGTACAAGGATCGGCGTAGAGGAGTTCGTAACAGCTCCTGAGCGACCAGAACTCATAGGGATTCAAGCAGATGTGCCCATAAGGATTTCCGATTCCTTGTACTACACCGCATCACTCGCATTGCATCGAGCATCCGTCTACAATCGAACCAACCTCCTTTAACGTAGATGGCTTGGCCACTTACTCCTCCTCCCGGAAGGAAAACCTACTGTCGCTTGAAACCATCAGACAACAGTTTCCAAAATATTACAGAATTTTACAGAAAAACGAATGAATTAAATCTGTCCACCATAATTCTAAAATTCCCAATATACCTATGTACTAATAACATAATAATAAGTAATTCCACTCAAATCCCTTATTTTAAATATAATCCAACGCGTTTCGGCACTATGCGTCATTATCATGGGTTACAAATTGTGGCAGATTAATAAGGAAAATCTTTTGCATCCACAACCAATCAACATGAATAAATTATGCTGTCAGTAATATTTACTTCATGGTACTTCAGCTAAAAACCTAGGCACAAAAATGATGAATTTTGGTTATGATCAAGAATATTGGGCTTAAAGCATCTTTCATATCTATTAATTAATAATAATAAATAGATTTGATTGGATGTTGCTAATTTTTGTATTTTTGATGAGAACAAATACATCAAAGATTTGAGTTGAATTACTTACTATGATCATAATTACTCAACAATAACGTACTGAAAAAGCAATTCCCATTCAACAAGTCGGATAATAATCCATCAAACCCGGAGAAACATGGACTTGTGCTTGGAATTTTGAAATCACATCAAACCAGACAGAAAGGTCCTAAATCGATCGATCGAGGGTACAAACTTTCAATGGGTAAAATTTCATTTAATGCTTAGTTTGGAATATTAAAAAATGAAGGAGAACCTTTTTCCATTACGAGGTCAGAACCGGTCCAAAGGTAATAATTGTAACAAGTCTTAGTATGTACTAAATTTTTTATATTTTACGTGGTGGAAATAATATAATAAAATTGCCCTTGACCATTTATTTTCATTTTATACATTTTCCTTTGGAAAATTTGAACAACTCTATCCAGTAAAATTTGTTTTACATATTAAAAAAGTTACATAAAGAAGAATGTAATTTAGGTAGGTATAGATGGAAAAACAAGCTTATTCACTAATTAATGGAGAGAAATATTATGGGCAGCACTTTTCATGTAAGTTAACAAAAATCCTATGTACATACGTATATAAATTCTAAAGGAAAAGTTTCCCAATTATCCAGTGTAATTAATTACATTAATGTTGATATGAATGACAACTGCTGAAAATACCGACTCACTGCAGTTAGTGGTAGACATAGAAATAGAGAAGTCGATTTCAAAAGTTTTATTTAGTCATGAATGAACAGGAATGCTTTGAAAATTGAATTTAACCGTAAGTAAATATGTACGTACGTTTGTCGATTTAGTTTATTCACCTATAAATTAATTAAAGCTTTTTAGGACCGCTGCTGAAAGAGTTTTGCTCTGTCCAGCATTAACGCCAACAAAGACGGAAGTCGGAAGCCTTAGACTTCCGTTTTCTATGAACGAGCACGTTTTTGTCCTCTCTAAGTAGCAACTTTTCTTCCAAAAAAGATACCCATTTGTATCATCAATAACAAATCGAAGGCGTTCTTTTGTGTTAAAGCTCTCATCGTCGAAATGTCACTTTACGAAACGGGGTAGGAAAAACAACTTTCAGTTCCCCACAAGGGTGTCATTATTCTACCAATATGTTTCATAGACATCCTAAAATAACTTCTCATGTGGATTGGAGCAGTAATTAATAGAAATAATACATCGAGATCCCTGCTTTGTGTTGATATCTCTTCCAAACACGCATAGATACTCGCTGTTGCTATCAGGTAATTGCTTTTCCTGCTCATATGTCAACAATCGAATGTAGACTCATATCCACAATTAATATTGTTAGAATATCCGTATCTAACTTTGGCCTGATGAATTTCCAAGCTTTCGATACAAACGCGTACGTATATAAGCTCATCGTTTGATATTTAAACGGAATGTTTGCTTAAATAGCGTACTTATTAATTTTCTCCCCCCCCCCCCTCGCACTTTTTTTTACGTTTTCTTGGTGTCTTTGGTTTTAGCAAGAGCACTGTCGAAAATTGCGTGAAAGGGTTTTACATCAAAAGCCTTAATTAAGGGAATTGGTACTGGATTATTCGCGAACCAAGACATTTATACTGAATTAAGACAAGTTTACACTTTTACATTTGGCATAAAGGGTTTTGATTTGGAAAAGCAGATCAAACGGATTTCAATACGAAACTTTGTCCCAAAGATCTTGTGGTGGAAACTGTTAATTAGAAAAAGAATGCTAATAAAATATTATTGTAGTCAACAAAGAGGAGCATCTTGCAAGAATCTTGTGTTTTTTTTTAATGGAACATCCTATATAGCCCAGTCAAAATTAATTTCAGAAAAGAAAAAATTTCAGATAGGCTGTTCGTTGGTGGAGGGGCGTATTTTTGGATTATAACTCAAAAAAGATTTTCTACGTTTTTTAGTAGGTACTTCACATATTTCCAAAATAAATTTGTATATATGTCAAAATTTTCGAAATTTAATTATCTTTCACTTTTATAACAAGAAAAATTTCAGTTAGAGCTATAGATTTTGAAGTACAGTTTGTCCAGCGAATGTTTGCCGATGTATGAAATATACAACAATATACGTCCTCACAATTTAGGTTCTTATTACGCACCAAAAACAAAGATAGATGCTACAGTATTTGTTATATGCGTGTGTTGAAATCTCAGAAATACGTTGATACCAGTTTAGTTTGTGTGTAGAAGCATAAGTCAATTAGTTTGTCTGAGCTTACGCTGTATGAATACCATTTCTATTTTGACTTCAGTAGTGTTACCACACCACTTCCGCCGAATAAATTGACATTTGTCATTATCATTCTTTGACGTTTGATTTGTTTATATTTGTTCCTTGATTTTTTGTGTTAAATTTGTTGTTAACAAACTAATATATTTTGTGACAAGTCATGAAAGTAGTTGCTGATTTAATATTTTATCTTGATTCATACACTTTGGACGGCGGCCATATCTGCAAAGATTCGCTGGACAAACTGTATGTATCTATTAGTGATTTTATCATGAAAGAAGCTACGTTCGACAAACGATGATAAATGTTTAAAAAAAATTCATATCTCTGTCATTATTGATCGTATAAAAAAAATAAAAAAGGCAAATTCTTCGTTATTAAATTTTCTACAACTTTCATTTGGATTATTTTCCGATTCTACGCGTCCTTTTCGAGTTACCGACAAAAAATGCATGACGCACTCGAGACATTCTCATTTAAAAAAACAAGTAGGTATCAAAAGGCGCAAATTCTTATAGAATTCTAATTTTAACCAACATCAAATCTGTAACTAATTATGGCACATTTATATGTATATAACTACCCCCCCCCCCCCTCACCTCAGACACAAGCACGCCGGATTCTGCACCAATGAGTCATTGTTTTTCTTTCCGCCCTTAAGGGAGATGGGAGTGGAGAGGGTGACGGACAATTTGTAAATTACGAAAAAATGTTAGAGGAAAAAAAAGTAAAAAAAGATCGTTTTTCTGCGGACGTGCGATTTTCCCCCTTTCCAGCCCCAAAAAAGGGGTTGCAGTTGGGAGTGAAATTTGCAATTTGAGGATCGTTTTTTTACGAAGAATCCAAAAGTAATAAAAAATAGGTGTTCCCACTTAAGTTTTGAAAACTCACCCCCGCTCCACCCCACAGGGGGGGTGAGGGTGATGTTTACGTATCATGACTCAATAGGTTTCAAAGAATAAAGGAAACGTATTTTTTTCTTTTTGGAATTGGACGACACGGTCTCGAGATATTAAAGGGTGTATATTTTGAATTTAATGGCGTCCCGACGGCGAACCGGTGATACGATCAAAAAATTTACCAACGATTTGGAATCCGTGAAGAATTTCCTATACGATGACACCACTTGCAGTTTTCTAAACTCTGTAACATCAACCAACGCACAGACACACAGACATCCGGACGAATTTAGTAACCAACTTTTTGAAGTTGGTTGAAAAAATTACCCTTGCTTAAAAAAATCTAGTTGGAGTACAAGTGCCGGAACAAAATTTTTGTAAGGGCCTTTTTGGGTAAAATTATATTCTCTACAACTTTCCCTTCTTCACATTTTCTCCCAAAAATGATATTTTTTGAGCGATTGAAGGAAAACCTATTTTTTTGCACCTTCCTTGCATTGTAATTTTCGTAGCGAACACGATACGGGGGAGGGGGGGTCTTTTTGTACCTTCATTATAACCCAAAAATACACCCCTCCACCAACGGACAGTATGTCTGGAATTTTTTCATTTCTTAGAGAAAATATTGACTTATGTATAAACATATTTTTATATAGGGTGTCCAACTGTCCATTTAGTAGCCCGTTCTTCAAGTACGTCTTTATTATTAAATTTACTAAAAAATAAATATACGTGATGGCAATGGTTGGATGAAGCACATTTGCAAATTAGTAGGACACATACAGGGTGTCTCCAAAAAGTATGGCCCATAAAACGTATGTTTTTTAAATAGAATGACCCTTTTTTAAGCGCAAATGTAGGGGCCTTGGGTGGACTTTTTAGTCGTAGGTACATTATTTTTGTATTAACATGCGGCGTTGCCAAGGTATTAATTAATATATATTTTTTGCTAAATATCATACGACTTTATTTTTTTAAAGTCTTGTTTTTGTTTTTACGTGGTGGTGGACTTGGGGGTTGAATCAGAGTATTCAACCGCGACAAAATATTAAATTATTTCATACAGGGTGAGATTTTCTATTCCTTACGGCAGTAAGGGTAACCAAAAAAACCGATAAGTTAGCCCGATTGGCCTCAAAACAACTTACAGTATCAACCGTAAACAACTTAATAACTCAACACACTCAAGCCCAACACAAGGCTGGGTGGAACTTGAGTTCAGACAGCCGTCACGCGAGAGAGGCCTTCAGAGGACAATCTTGTAGCTTGGCGCGTTTTTGCACAGTGCTATCCAGAAAGAACCTGCGGCTACTTGTGGGCAAACTTTCTGGGCACTGTAAACTTACCAAGCACATGCACCACATCGGCATGGTCGAATCACCATCCTGTAGATGATGCTACACAGACGACGAGACAGCGCAACACACATACTGTACTCGTTGAATTAAGACTACCCATGTTGGGGGAATCCTGGCCGGGCATGGCTAAGATCAGAGCCGCTTCTCCGTCCAGCATCCTCAAGTTTATATCACGTGTGTGATGTTGCGGGGCTGAACGACTCCAATCAGGGAGGTAGCACAAAGTTCCCGAATAGGTGGCCAATGTGGGCGTAATCCTGAATCCAGACCACATCAACATCATCAAAGGAACTAAGACGAAGGAAAAACCGGAATTACAACACAAGGTATAGTGACCGTCACTCAAATCGGCCAGCCACAGTGGCTGGAATAGTGAAACATGGGGCGGGTGAACGAAAAGGAAGGTACGATTCCGGTCAGGTTATCACGAAGACATGGCGTTATCTCAGTTGTTTGGCTACAATTGCCACAAAATTCTGGTTATATGAATACCATTCTTGATTGAAAGAAAGGAACTCTTCCACTACGAAGAGAGAAATTATTGAGTTTCTAATTAATCTACGGTTTTTTTGACTTTCACCGCTTTCTTTTCCCGACTTTTACTTCCTGTGTAGGCGGATGTTGTTGCTGGGGTTGTTGTTATTGGTTTCCATGGGGGTTGTAGTCTTTGGGCGTCATCTCGAATATGTGTTTTTCTATTTCTATGGTTTCTCTTATTATTCCTTTTTCCTTGTATTGATTATCATTTTGGTGTTGTTGAAGTTTATCGTATGGGATGTACTGGAGACGTGTGGACACATTTTCCTCCACAGCTTTCATGGGTTCTTCTCGTCTTACGTTTATCCTTCTGTTCGTTTGGCTTTACTTTTCTTCTGTTCTTTAGTTTTGATTCTGCTTGGTTTTAAAGCATTGTGAATGTCCTTTTTTAAGAATCCATTCATGCCATTTCTTGTTTTTCGTTTTCTGGATCCGCGAGTCTCTGGGACCTGGTGACTAGCATCTTAACCACTGACTGTAATTGTGACGAGTGATGGTGTGACTGGGTATTGAGATGGCGGTTGGTGTAGGTGAGGTTTTCGGTATACTGTGTGTCCAGGTCGTACGTCCCCTCGTGATTTATTGTTTTTTGTTCACTTCCATAATATTTAATTTTGTTGTGGGCTGTGTTCAGTTGCTCCAAGAAGTATCCAAATGACATATGTGCCGTTGACATATCTCACCCACAATTTTGGTTTGTGACTAGAGGTTTCCAATATTGAGTTTTCCATATCCCGCATAAACGGATTGGCTATCACTGGATATCACTGGTGATCCCACTGGTGCTCTCTCTGTTTGTTTGTGTTCTTGGTCGTATATATGAAGTAGGCGTTCCTCAGGTAATTCTAAGTGAGTTCGATAATATCTTTGTATCTCCTTTTGATTATTTCTATCGACTCGTTGATTGTTATATTGGTCAATAGTGATACCACATCAAAACTAATTGGTAAGTATGTGATCCTTGTTGGACACTTTGATGAGACGGCCGGCGTTCCTCACATACCTTTCTGACTGTTCGGAGTACGGTTGCATTGCGAGATTTTTAATCGTTGGTACATGCAAGAAGACATTTAGCCGACGTTAAGGCAAGCGTCCCATCTATCCATAAAATTCCCTTGGTTACTGGAGTAGAAATACCTTGACCTCCTGTTGGACCTCAGCGTGCGATGTGAATCGTGGTCTCAACAGTCCGAAAACGTGGAAATCGCACGGTGCCATGTCAGGACTGGAGGGAAGATGCTCCAGAACATACCATCTCATTTTCAAGTTCTGTTTCTCTGTTGTTCTGTTCGCCATATGAGGCGTGGCGTTGTCGTGACGCATTAACGGTATTGCCCTTTGGAGTGAAATCAATAAGAAGAGGTCCTTTAACATCAAAAAAGAATATGAGCATGGCTTTATTCGCAGTGGTGACACCAACTCTCATCTTCGGTAACGATTGAGTTCAGGAAGCCATCTCCTTTCTCGTGATAAGGCACCAGATGTGCAAGAGAGAGAGACCCATTCGGTGGACTTGGTGATTTTCAGTAAGGCATTTGGGAATCCAAACCTCTTTGTCAGAAGCACAAATTCATCCACAGTAACCCGTCTATGGTTTTGAACTAAGCTGTCAATCAAATCAACTCAATGTTTTCCGGCACCTGTCCAGACCGGGGATCGTCCGTCAAGACCGCTCGTCCTTCACGAAATCGTCGTGCCCATTGACAACATGTGCTCGTGATATACATGTGTTTCCATACATGGCACGCATTCTATCCCAGATTTCCTGCGATTTCACGTTTTTAGCCTCCTTACCAGCATTTTGGAAGACTCTATCTCACGTCTTGCTTTAGGAACCGTATACAACCAAGTTCCTGTGAGCACGAACAACTCTCTTGATTACCTATCTAACATGTGTACGCATGCGCTGTTATGCTACAACGGTTCCCCACGCGCATATTCTTGCTGTCATTTGACTGACTCTCATATTACACATGGGGTAGTGCAACTTTAAAAAAATAAAGGTGGGGTGAGTTGCGGAAGATTTCTATATGAGTCATATTGGTTCCTCTCGAAATGTTTTCGAGAAATTTTAACTTGCCTGCTACAGTTTCGAAGATATGAGGTCTGGCAAGTTTTCAAATTGACACCTGGTTACCAAGTTAGTGAAAAACACAAAATGTCTCTATGACAAACCAGATTTTTTAAAATTATGTTTGTTTAAAGAAGAATCAACAGTTTCTGCTGCGGTCTTTAATTCAGTGTATGCGTGGTTTTTCTCTGTGCGAGTACAACTTTTTACCATTTCTTGATCCTCTCAAAGCTTCCCTCAAGCCGCCATTTTTGCTTTTCTTCCCACGTTCCTTCGTAACGTCATAATCTTCGGATGAATACTTTTTCCAATTGCTCGTTCTATTTTTATGATCATCCTTTCATTTCTACCAGATCGTTCTATTTCTTTTTCACCCCTCCAACTTTCCTCTAATGACTTTATTTTTACTTTAACAAAGCCTTATTTCCGAATTAAACTGTTTCTTCTCATTTCATAACTCTTACTAAGATCAGTTGTACCAATAACCGCCAGAGTACAGTAGTTTATTAGTTATTTTTGAAAATATCAAGAATTCAACATTGAACCGACAAAATTTACTGCATGAAATGGTACAATTGTCATCGAAACAGGCAAGCTGAGTTGAAATGGGGACAGAAATAGAAAGTGAACGAACATCGAAAGAGAAAACTAACGTAATCGATGTGCCTAATAGCTGGTCTTACTGACATAATAGTTATAAACATAAAAATTGAATGTGTAGGTACATAATTTTAATCGCCGCATATTAATTAATTGCCAGAATGTCAAGAATGAAGACACGACAAATAATTAATTAAATTCTTTCCTTTGATTTAAGTAGGTAATTAAATTTAAGAATGTATAAGGACAGAAGGGTATCTATAAAAAAATAACGATCAAATAAATATTACTAAAAATTCTTCAAATTTAAAATATCGATGTTGATACCAGCATATTGGATACAGAGGGATGGTTGTAAATAGCAATAACTGTCTCCTTCCCTTTGCTCTTTGGTAATAACAACCGTCTGAATCGTTCTAGTAACAATAAGAATTCAGAAACCGAACACACATATTATATATTTATGATTATTTTTTGAAATTTACCTATCTACCTGCTTATAGCAGTTCTCCTTTGTTTATGCCGTATTATATTTCCTACACTGTTTACTGAAACGTCGCCTTTTTAACGCTATGTACGCGGAACAAAAGTATATCGAACGCTAATTTTACACTAATTTGCAATAATTGCGATCAATTCCACGTTGCAATTTCCATTCGTTGCACCTGCTAAAACTCGCACTACCTTTTGTTACGTCTATATAATTTTACAGTGTACGTTATAATGATATGATAATGAACAAAGCAATGGATATTAATTCAAGAATTATAGCGTTTTATGGATATAATGTCCGTTTTTATAGTTCTTTATGTGATACAGATGATTGGTTACTATTACATGATTTTTCGCCCGAAAATGATCCTTATATTTCCAGACGCTAAAGCTTCAATACTAGAGAGTGAACAATAATTAAATCGGTTATTTGTGCTCGAATAATTTGCATTTTATAATATTCTGTATTTAGGTTACGCGGTTCGATCCTTTTTATTTTAACGTTTTATTTATGTCAATTGACAGTACAAAACAAAATTAAGCTACCTCCGTTTACGTACGTGGTGCCAAAAAACTTGACACTAATATGAAGTGTGTTAATGATTAGTAAATGTCACGCTTTAAATAATATTGAAGGTATACAGGGTATACCACGGAACCCGTTCATTAGAAGTTTCTGGGGTCCCTTACTACTTATGAATTTGAAACTTTCAGGTTAAGGATAACCCATAGCCTTCTTTTGTTCTAAAATATTGTCGATGTTGTACAACTTCCGGAAGGACCGGAAGTCGCCATTCATCTTCTTATTTTAAATGGAACCCCCTGTATATTATTGCATTTTTGGATTATACAATCGATTCTGCGTAACATTGTATTAGATTATCCTATACCTATCTTCAACGGTTTTTGAGATATTATGATTTTTTTGAAAAATTTGCGCTTTGCGGAGGGATGTTTAATAGCCCACCTTTTGCTCTTCTTTGAACGCAAAACATTCATACTTTACAAACACGAAGTAAAACCATAAGGGTTCACAAAATGCATTTGCAAACCTATCACAGATTATACAGGGCGTTCAAAATTAGTGGCAAAGTTAAAAAACTTCAAACACCAAAAAGTCATTTTTTTCAAATGGAACACCCCGTATATTTTTACATATTTGGAAGGATATTTAATTTACGCATCGATAAACTATAGGTATCCCTATACCTATCTTTAGAGGTTTTGTAGTTATTAACACTTTTTATCTAATATTGATTAAAACTGCACTTAAAACCTATGCACATTTGAAAGCAGGCTGTGAGTATGACAACAGGAAAAACAATTACTTTTACAAAACGAATTTAATGATCTTATTTATACAACAAACAAATAAAAATGACTTTAATGGATATAAAATAAATTCAAAATATCAGTAATGGGATATGCGTTAACTGCTTCCATTTTATAAAATTGTTTACTGTTTACCACCTGTTTGCTTTAATGAGCATGACATCCAGATAAACATTCGTTTGTCTAATCATACTAATAATAATAATAATAATAATACTTACCTACTTGATTTCGATCCGCGCGGTTAGTT
Source organism: Pyrocoelia pectoralis (assembly GCA_036250285.1). Lineage (NCBI taxonomy): Eukaryota > Metazoa > Arthropoda > Insecta > Coleoptera > Lampyridae > Pyrocoelia > Pyrocoelia pectoralis. Next base: position 26,430,247 of record CM070083.1, read on the forward strand.
AACCAGGCTTGGCCTAAGTATCGATAAAAACCGAAGTATAATAATAATAATACCTTTTATTGAGAGCAAACTATTAAATTACATAAGATTGTTCAAAATACGTTAAAACTGCACACTTGTTCTCAAAAGAAGGGAGTTCAGGTGTCTACAAAAAAATTAGAGACCTGTTCTTGCACTCAACGCTGTTAGACGTTCATTACCGTATTTTATTTTCGCATACTCACAGCCTACTTTCAAATGTGCATAGGTTTTGAGTGCAGTTTTAATCAATATTAGATAAAAAGTGTTAATAACTACAAAACCTCTAAAGATAGGTATAGGGATACCTATAGTTTATCGATGCGTAAATTAAATAGCCTTCCAAATATGTAAAAATATACGGGGTGTTCCATTTGAAAAAAATGTCTTTGTGGTGTTTGAAGTTTTTTAACTTTGCCACTAATTTTGAACGCCCTGTATAATCTGTGATAGGTTTGCAAATGCATTTTGTGAACCCTTATGGTTTTACTTCGTGTTTGTAAAGTATGAATGTTTTGCGTTCAAAGAAGAGCAAGAGGTGGGCTATTAAACATCCCTCCGCATAGCGCAAATTTTTCAAAAAAATCATAATATCTCAAAAACAGATGAAGATAGGTATAGGATAATCTAATACAGATTAACGGAGAATCGATTGTATAATCGAAAAATGCAATGATATACAGGGTGTTCCATTTAAAATAAGAAGATGAATGGCGATTTCCGGTCTTTCCGGAAGTTGTACAACATCGAAAATATTTTAGAACAAAAGAAGGCTATGGGTTATCCTTAACCAGAAAGTTTCAAATTCATAACTAATAAGGGACCCCAGAAACTTCTAATGAACGGGTTCCGTGGTATACCCTGTATAGGTGATCTAATAATGCAAATTTGACATTTTTTCTTCTGGATTCTGGATTTACAAGGGAAAAAGTTTCGATTTGTAATTATGGTTTGTATCAACATGGATTAGTTTAGGTGTTGCTACGCGTTGGAATAGGTTCTTTTTTGGGAACCGTGTGCACGACAATATAATATTGACTCCCATCCTCCATTGTGATGTGTCTGTTGGCTATGAACCAGATTTTTACCACAAACCAATTGTTTTGCAGCCCATCCGCTTTATCAGTGTCTTCTATTCAGAACACCCTTTAGGCTGTTCTAATACGATCCCGTCTGCATCCCAACTGGGCCACGTACGCGCCAAGCAACATTCATGATGGAGAAACCCATTGCTATGTGCTGGGGCTTGAACCTATTCAGTAAATATTGATGTACCGATCAAACAGGTGGATGCTGTGAACTTGCCGTGTACAGGGTGGTGGACTACAAGCAAGGGACTATACCTTGCATAGATGCTAAAACTAAGGAACATCATGACCTCACGGAATAACGACTCTGTAGAAGTCCGGGATGCACCAGGATGTTCGCAGGGGAGAGTTTTCTCATCATTACTGTGGTGTTGTTCGGTTGTTGACGAACTGCTGAGATGACATGATGATTGTGGTACGTGACAGAGTTGAAGAGACTATATCAGTTGTAATGCAGGGAGCTTTCTATCTAGTGGAAACATGGTTAGGAGAAGAGGAGTTCTGTTAATCCGACAAAAATCCTCTTCCCACGAAGAAAAGGGCCGACAATACTAGAGGACGTAACAATGTACGGCATCAAGCTGTGGACAATAGGAGAAGGTAAATACTTGAGCATAACGTTAAACCAAGACCTGACCTTTAAACCACACCTGGAGAAGACAGCGAACAAAGCTACACAAAGTCCTGGTGGGCTTGTATGAGAGCGATCGGGGGCTTCAAAACATGACCCATTCGACTGGTTACTGGTGTAGTGGGATAAGACTCGCACCTAGAAGAACATACAGATACTCATCAAAGTGGAGCGCAGGGCCTGTCTTGGAACTACAAGGGGAACGATAACGAGACCTACAGCAGCTATGGAGACTCTCTTAATCTCTAGTAGAGACGCTCAGAAGGGCATAGCGGTTGAAAGCCAATGACGAGGAGGGATCCTCAAGAACGAAATCTTCAGAGATAAAAACCTTAATAGGATCAGTGAGAGGATAACAAAAACAGTATGTCTTACTAAACTGTTTGGGACAACAGTTTCCGCCCGATACTGGCTTTGGAGTGTACAGACGTAGTGGATGACAACGGCTACTCAGGTATTCAAAGAAAACCTTGCTAAAAGGAAAATCTGTATAATTATACACAGCAAAGCACGGCTAGTCCTTTAATGTCCACAAATGATAACGCACCATGCACCTGGAAACGCGAGAATCGCAAGCAACTAAGTTACCCACAAGTTCTCGAGAGCTACAAGCGATAAACCACTTACAGAACCCGAACCTCCCTGTGGGAACACACACAGACAAATCTTACAAAGAGCACAACAGACATTTGTCAAAAATTCCAGGAGAGATATTCTTGGAAAACCCAAACGATTTAGTAGCGTCCATCTTAAAATTAAGCAGAAAGAACATAAAACTTAAGACAGAAATGGTCACAGGTCACTGCCGTTTGAATAAACACCTGCACAACACACGGGACTGGTCAATAACCCGTTATGTAGGGGTTGTGGTGAGAAAGATGAATCGTCCAGAAAAGATATTCTTTGAAAACCCAAACGATTTAGTAGCGTCCATCTTAAAATTAAGCAGAAAGAACATAAAACTTAAGATAGAAATGGTCACAGGTCACTGCCGTTTGAATAAACACTTGCACAACACACGGGACTGGTCAATAACCCGTTATGTAGGGGTTCTGGTGAGAAAGATGAATCGTTCAGGAAAGATATTCTTTGAAAACCCAAACGATTTAGTGGCGTCCATCTTAAAATTAAGCAGAAAGAACATAAAACTTAAGATAGAAATGGTCACAGGTCACTGCCGTTTGAATAAACACTTGCACAACACACGGGACTGGTCAATAACCCGTTATGTAGGGGTTGTGGTGAGAAAGATGAATCGTCCAGGAAAGATATTCTTTGAAAACCCAAACGATTTAGTAGCGTCCATCTTAAAATTGAGCAGAAAGAACATAAAACTTAAGACAGAAATGGTCACAGGTCACTGCCATTTGAATAAACACCTGCACAACACACGGGACTAGTCAATAACCCGTTATGTAGGGGTTGTGGTGAGAAAGATATGTCGCCCAGGAAAGATATTCTTTGAAAACCCAAACGATTTAGTGGCGTCCATCTTAAAATTAAGCAGAAAGAACATAAAACTTAAGATAGAAATGGTCACAAGTCACTGCCGTTTGAATAAACACTTGCACAACACACGGGACTGGTCAATAACCCGTTATGTAGGGGTTGTGGTGAGAAAGATGAATCGTCCAGGAAAGATATTCTTTGAAAACCCAAACGATTTAGTAGCGTCCATCTTAAAATTGAGCAGAAAGAACATAAAACTTAAGACAGAAATGGTCACAGGTCACTGCCATTTGAATAAACACCTGCACAACACACGGGACTAGTCAATAACCCGTTATGTAGGGGTTGTGGTGAGAAAGATATGTCGCCCAGGAAAGATATTCTTTGAAAACCCAAACGATTTAGTGGCGTCCATCTTAAAATTAAGCAGAAAGAACATAAAACTTAAGATAGAAATGGTCACAAGTCACTGCCGTTTGAATAAACACTTGCACAACACACGAGACTGGTCAATAACCCGTTATGTAGGGGTTCTGGTGAGAAAGATGAATCGTTCAGGAAAGATATTCTTTGAAAACCCAAACGATTTAGTGGCGTCCATCTTAAAATTAAGGAGAAAGAACATAAAACTTAAGATAGAAATGGTCACAAGTCACTGCCGTTTGAATAAACACTTGCACAACACACGGGACTGGTCAATAACCCGTTATGTAGGGGTTGTGGTGAGAAAGATGAATCGTCCAGGAAAGATATTCTTTGAAAACCCAAACGATTTAGTAGCGTCCATCTTAAAATTGAGCAGAAAGAACATAAAACTTAAGACAGAAATGGTCACAGGTCACTGCCATTTGAATAAACACCTGCACAACACACGGGACTAGTCAATAACCCGTTATGTAGGGGTTGTGGTGAGAAAGATATGTCGCCCAGGAAAGATATTCTTTGAAAACCCAAACGATTTAGTGGCGTCCATCTTAAAATTAAGCAGAAAGAACATAAAACTTAAGATAGAAATGGTCACAAGTCACTGCCGTTTGAATAAACACTTGCACAACACACGGGACTGGTCAATAACCCGTTATGTAGGGGTTCTGGTGAGAAAGATGAATCGTTCAGGAAAGATATTCTTTGAAAACCCAAACGATTTAGTGGCGTCCATCTTAAAATTAAGCAGAAAGAACATAAAACTTAAGATAGAAATGGTCACAAGTCACTGCCGTTTGAATAAACACTTGCACAACACACGGGACTGGTCAATAACCCGTTATGTAGGGGTTGTGGTGAGAAAGATGAATCGTCCAGGAAAGATATTCTTTGAAAACCCAAACGATTTAGTAGCGCCCATCTTAAAATTAAGCAGAAAGAACATAAAACTTAAGATAGAAATGGTCACAGGTCACTGCCGTTTGAATAAACACTTGTACAATACACGGGACTGGTCAATAACCCGTTATGTAGGGGTTGTGGTGAGAAAGATGAATCGTCCAGGAAAGATATTCTTTGAAAATCCAAACGATTTAGTAGCCTCCATCTTAAAATACACCTGCACAACACACGGGACTTGTCAATAACCCGTTATGTAGGGGTTATGGTGAGAAAGATGAATCGTCCAAGGAAAGATATTCTTTGAAAACCCAAACGATTTAGTAGCGTCCATCTTAAAATTAAGCAGAAAGAACATAAAACTTAAGACACAAATGGTCACAGGTCACTGCCGTTTGAATAAACACTTGAACAACACACGGCACTGGTCAATAACCCGTTATGTAGGGGTTGTGGTGAGAAAGATGAATCGTCCAGGAAAGATATTCTTTGAAAACCCAAACGATTTAGTAGCGTCCATCTTAAAATTAAGCAGAAAGAACATAAAACTTAAGACATAAATGGTTACAAGTCACTGCCGTTTGACTAAACACTTGCACAACACAACACAACACACGCCATAATGGTTTAATAGAGGTCGTATGATACTGGATTGTGCGGCACTTCGGGCAGCCTTTGCGACCAAACACTGAGATGTATAAGAAGTTGGCGTCAGTAGTAAGTAGTAGTAGAAGAGTAGTAAGAAGATGTCCCCAAGATGGGTTGTTAGCACAATTTCTATGAAACATAACCTCCTCTGTCGTTTCGCCGACAACGGAAATTATACGCTGGAGTATGCTGACAATTAGTTTATTCAGGTCACTCTGTGCAGCTGCCTTGTTATAAGTCGAGAATGGTGTACTATACACTTGGTAATTATGAGCAAGGAGTACCTGCAAAGAAATAATCTCTACAGTCCCTATGAACCCATCTTTGTCGGGCTTGTCTCCACTAAATCTCCAACCCTTAGAATCGATTCTTGGTCGTATCTAAGTGACTAAACAGAAGATACTGTTGATTAATAGAAACATTGAGGGAGCGGGGTGGGCCATTGTTATATTCCAAGCAATTAGACGTAACCTGGATGGTAGATCAGACTCACTAATTAGTCAATCTGTGATATGGAGGAACCACTGCATCTTTCTTCATACGGAAGTGCTATTCCAACGTAATATATCTACCTTCACGGGATGGATTTAAGGCAATGGAACTGATTCTCCATATTATCCAATTGCTGATCAAAACGTGTTAAGAAGCTTACGGAACTTTCTTATGTAAAACATTTTTAGCCACGTCAGGTGTGCCTTTCAGGCACTAAAACTGTTGGTAACCAGTAATATCCTCCAGGTGGTGTGGTCCAGATCCGACTCGTCCACTTGTCAGAATCCCCCCATACTTTCCCCATATTTAATTTTATTGATTTAGAAGTTTGATTCCGATTTTGACCCTGACTCTCTCACTCTAACCCTAACTACGATTCTGATCCTGATTTTGAGTGTGGATCAAACTCAAAATATAATGTCAATAAAAATCTACTTCGATTGATTGGCCCTGAATAGCCAAAGTCATCTTCTAACCCAGGGCAAACTCCAAATGTGGCGGCGAGCGAGAACAAGGCTAAGCAAAGTTGGGACAATTCAACTCTGACTCAACTTTCGAAGAAAAAGTGGCTGTACTGTTCCGCAATCTCAACTACCAAACATTTGCCCAAAGAATGGTAATATTGGACACCAAAAGGAGAGGTTGTACCTGAGCGTTAGCGAGAGTGCTGTTATCACTGACAAATTTGAGATTACCTGTGTAGTCTTATACACTCTGTTCTTAGATTAGCCAGAAGATAATGTAATCGACAATCTTTGTTCGAGTTTTCAAAGTCAGTGAAGTATATGGGTATTACATTTGCCAACAAAATAGGATCTTAGGCTGTCCTGCCATGGTTAGACTGACGTTTACTGCGGGTGTAATCGTCTGGAAGCGCATAAGCAGAACACTTTTTAACTATATACCAAGACTAGGGCGCCTTCCGAAAATGGGTGCAATACGGACAACCCCAAAGCTGGAATTGGGACTTTCCTAAATTTACTTCCACTGGATCTTCACTTTGCAAGGGTTGTTGAATAGCAAAGGTATTGAAGTACGACACTCTCATATTCGAGACGACGTGATCGAACGATTGTCGATAATGGGGAGAGAATGGGATGCCCTCGTTCCCCCATTTATAATAGGGAGGTTTTTTTTGAAGTGGCATATTTACGGATGGAAGGTACTGAACTGAACTTCTATATCACCCAACCACCAGACGACCTTCCAAATGTATTCCAGGAATCAAGCTTAGTGCAAATAAAGTTCGATCGAGCTTATATGGGTGAAAAGGCATGCTGGAAGGACGGGCAATGGGAAAACAACCCAATTAGGCTTAATTTAAATGTGTTCTGATACAGAACTCGCAGTTTTATTTACAGTACTGACTGTAAACAACTGTAGAACTCAAGATAGCCAGTTCCAGTTTAAGACCAGATGTAGATCGATGACTCGTGGGCATGTCTTTTGGGCATCTTGCTACAAAACCGTCGAGATCATGCACCATACTCTTCGTGAGTGTCTTGCACCGTCCAACCAAAAAAATCTATATTGTGCTGGGGCCATCACGTGGACTTCGTCCTCTTCCCAGTCCCCACTCATATTCCAGAGTCTCACTTTTTCATTTAACTCATCTCCGTGTCCAAGATAAGAATGCACAGCATGGGGATCTTGAAAACGGTAGAAGATACAGGGTGGCTTAAATTAGAAAAAAGTTGCGCTATTTAGAGTATGTTCACATGCTGGCCGCAAAAGTTCATTATTGTTTATCGTTTTCAAAATTCTCAAAAAAATGTGATTTTTTGGATTTTCGTTTCTTTTCATTTTTTTATTTATTTTAACTGATATTAAAAAACTACCGGCACTTTCTCATTGCCACTTTTTAAGCTCTACAAAATGGCGTGTTCAAATTTTTAATCCGACGTTTCGTATCCGAGAAACCATCATCAACTTTATTTTTTTATATGGCCTCAAACAAAGAGACACTCTGTATTCGGTAGCATTATTCATTACAAATTCAACGATGTATCACACATTATGGTTTTGAAGCCAAAAAATGGGAAAAACGTGAGTTATAAGGTTTTTTATTTTTTAAATTAGCAGGCATTGGAATAATCGCAATATTTATGTTTTATCTGTCACATTATTGTTGAAAACGTAATTTGGTGTTGTGTAAGTTGTTTTTACGGGAATTTGAAGTGTTTTAATTTTTGTTCTTGTTAAAGTTACTTATTCGTTAGTTTGTTGCTTCGTGCCTTTAATTTATTTACAAGTGTTACCATGGAAAGAGAACGTTTCACAAACGAAGAAAAATTTGATATGTTGACGTGTTACATCTTGTGCCGCAAAAATTGTGTAGCTGCTGAACATATGTACTCTGATAATTATCCTGAACGAAGACAACCTGAAAAATCCATTTTTAGACGTTTGGTATCTAATATAAAGGAATTTGGCTCATTTAAAAAACCTGTTGTATCTCGTAAAAAACAATCCAACAAAGAAAAGGCGACTACTGTTTTACAAATGGTTGTTGAAAATCCTGAAATATCAACAAGACTAATTGAACGTCGAACTGGAGTAGCTAGATCTACAGCCCATTTCGTTTTACAAAAGAATAAATTTCATCCCTATAAATTTAGAATTTGCCAGGGTCTTAGACCTGGTGACGAGAGAAGGCGAGCAAGTTTTTGTGAATGGTATACCAGAAAATGTGAAGAAGATCAAAATTTTCCTTTTAAAGTAATTTGGTCTGATGAGAGCATGATAACCAACAATGGCATTTTCAACCGGCGTAACAAACATTATTGGGCAACAGACAATCCTCATTTAATAAAAGAAGCAAGGCATCAACATCGATTTGGATTTAATCTGTGGGTAGGCATTTTGGGTGGCAGAATAATAGGACCTTTTATTTATCACAACAATTTAAATTCCGAACGATATCTCGACCTACTGCAGATTGATTTGGAGAATGCCTTGGATGAATTACCATTACTTATGGTTAACAACTGCTGGTTTCAGCAAGATGGTGCCCCAGCGCATAATTCAAGAAATGTGCGAGAATATTTGTCCCAGAGGTTTCCTGGAAAATGCATTGGAACTCACAGTGAAGTAGCCTGGCCAGCCCGATCACCTGACTTAACCCCATTGGATTTTTTCCTGTGGGGTTATTTAAAAAACCAAGTGTATGACGCCATTTTTGAAAATGAAGAACAGTTATTGGCATTGGTTTTAGCAGCAGTTAATACAATCACACCAGAAATGTTAGACCATGTTTTGAATTCTTCTGTAGACAGAGCATACTTGTGTCTAGAAAATAATGGCAACCTATTTGAGCAATTATTATAATTTTTTGACATTGTGTTTCTGTTATTGTACCAGCGCCTACTAATTTAAAAAATAAAAAACCTTATAACTCACGTTTTTCCCATTTTTTGGCTTCAAGACCATAATGTGTGATACATCGTTGAATTTGTAATGAATAATGCTACCGAATACAGAGTGTCTCTTTGTTTGAGGCCATATAAAAAAATAAAGTTGATGATGGTTTCTCGGATACGAAACGTCGGATTAAAAATTTGAACACGCCATTTTGTAGAGCTTAAAAAGTGGCAATGAGAAAGTGCCGGTAGTTTTTTAATATCAGTTAAAATAAATAAAAAAATGAAAAGAAACGAAAATCCAAAAAATCACATTTTTTTGAGAATTTTGAAAACGATAAACAATAATGAACTTTTGCGGCCAGCATGTGAACATACTCTAAATAGCGCAACTTTTTTCTAATTTAAGCCACCCTGTATCTTCTACCGTTTTCAAGATCCCCATGCTGTGCATTCTTATCTTGGACACGGTGTATAAAATTAAGGGATGAATGCAATAATACCAAATTTGATGAGTACAAGAATGATAATTAAGGGACCATTGATTTCTTAGTGTCATTCAACTCATTAGATTGGGTTTTGTGATGTGGCCCTTGTTGATTAAATCCTAAATTATGTGGTTATAAAATATAAAGAGCACCACGTTTCTCAATTACAATTTGGCAATAATTTTCGTACAAAAATTTAAAAATAATAATTAAGTAAGTCGAAGCCTATTATTAATGTTTAGGATCGTTGACCACGTAAAATATAATATATTAACTTAAAATGAATCACAAATTTATGTTACACCTGGCTTCCTTTTATATTTGATCCCTGTGACAGTCGCTTCCCAAAAATGTTTCAACATCTTTCGAAATGTCCAATTGAAGTTCGGGAGGGGGGGGGGGGTGTCGGTATATATTTCGATCGTAACAAAAGGATAAATAAAATTAATTTCGGTCATACGAAAAATTGACGTAAAAGGAGTTACGGGATCAAATGATATTTTCGTAGAATGAAACGGTGGGGGGGGGGGGGGGCGAACATAACCCTCTAAAACAGTAATAATTACACGTCAACGTGTTTCTGTAAGTGGGTTTGAGGGAGTGTTGAAGGGATTACAAAGGAAACGTTAGTCCGGCAAAGGGCAGGAAATTTGACAGCTTCGGTCAAAGGTTGGCCTCCTGTTTAGTGTAACCCGAAGGCGCGTTGGACTCAGTGATGTGCTCCTGAATTATCTAAGCTGCAGCTAATTTGTAGTTCACTTTGATTTTCGCTTTGATTATGGATTTGTCACGGTCTACTAGATCTTGTGTGCTCGTTTATTAACAAAACACAAACGGCATTAAAAAGCTTTACGAACACAAAATTTCGAAATGATTAGATAATTAATTAAAAGGAACTACGAAAGAGTTTTCCTAAATCTTTTATCGCCGAATCTACCCCTTTCCCTTGTCACGTTTAAAAGTAATATTTTAGAAGTGGAATAATTAAATAAGTTGATTAATGGGAAAGTCATAAGTTCCATCTGGAAAACCGGTATTGAATATAGCTGAAAATTTTTTCGCCATCCCGAAAAATTAATTAAACGGCGAATAACGTGACGATTGAAGACTTTCGAGTTTTGTTTTGTAATTTGTTTTTAGAAGTGAAAACCACGATGTTGTGATGTTTCAATGAATTCCATTAAAATTTTAATATTGTTGATTTGCTTCTTTTATTCTGTTGAGCTTTTGATACATTAATGAATTTTTATTCGACGAATTCAATGCGAAAAAAACAAAAATTACTGAAAAGAATTTTAACTTCGGCGCTTTCAGTTGCGCCAAAAAAAAAACTATTTAAATTTTTACCAATCGTTTCGAAAATTTATTATAGAGGTCCCTCTACTCTTTAATTTGACTTCCCAGTTCAATGAAGGTTTTCAACCCTATCCTATGTTATATAGCACTTCATTCATGATTTATGCCGATTTTTTTCAGAAACTTTCCTTAATAAAAAGTCCAACCCTTTGTTTAACTTCTAAATTACAGCCATAACTCAATTTGTATCCGATCGTATATTTTTTAATTATTCGTTTCAACACTTTTAAGTTCTTTAAAGGGGGTACATTTCTGATAATTTGATTTGTTACTCAAAGGGTTTGAGTGTATACACTGCTTAATTGGTTGGAAGTTATTCTTTTTTCGCTCTCGTCGTAAGACTTCTTCCTAGTTTTAATCCGGAAGTGCGAAAAATTAGAAAGTGCCGAATTTTAAAAATACATTAACATTTGTGACATCCCATTACAATAACGGCTTGTGAATTCTTTGTTTACCAAACAATAGATAAAGTGAAAATATATATCAACTAAAGTGCATCTTAACTACCCGTGACTGACTATTTTAACAGTTAACAGATCTTATAATTTCGACAATGTGAGAAACTCCGAAATTTTATAACAATCATAAAACTTACTTCCACTTATTTAATGACCTGTTAGATACACATTAATGTATGAATTATTCAATAGTTTTAATAATTACTAGACGTGTAGTTAACTCACCGTAACACACCGTAGGATATAGACTTTTAAAAAAAAATTTTCAAAGTTTGACCGACTGTATTTTGATCAGGGGTGGATTCCAATACCTAATAATAATTGTTTTGTATAGCAGGTGAGGTCAAGAAAATAAACCCATAAACATTTTTTATACGAATAAAAAGCTATGATGAAAAGTTTGAAAATATTAATATTAAAGTCACCAGTGATGCCAATTGTTCGTTTTGAATTGAAGCCACTATATTTTCATACATAACGAATTAGACCTAAAAACCTACACCAACAACTTGTCCGAACACACCTTACTTGATTATAACATATGAGACATAATTTGAGACATCCTATTGTTGTTCTTTCGATTGCTCATAATTTAAAATCAAACCAGTTGGTCGTGTCACACTAAAATACAAAAAATAATTTACAACATTGCTTTATTCAATGGTTGTTGTCTGATGCATTTTATACTTGAATAAAATCGAATTGTTAATAATAGGTTGTTGAATCCATTATCATGTAGGTGTGTATTTTATTGCTTTTATGGTTTCTGTTTGGTACACATAAGTAATTATATTTTTTCGGAAGGAGGCCAATGCCCAAATCTTTAAATCTAAACGTATAAATATCATAAGTTGCTTCTTCATTTAAATTACCTACAGATTAAACCATGAAACTTAATCGTCCGCGTCTATATGTCTAATTAAAGCGTAATTAATGATTTTTTTTTCTTATTTTTATACTCGAAAATTCATTTTGTACAATAAACCAAATAAGATTTTTATCTCGTAAACTAATGTTTCGATTAGTGATGAGCTTTTCGCATACTGAGATCGGTCGAAAATAATGTAAGTAAATGGGTTAAGTAATCATGTCTGAATTTAATTAATTAAGGTCAGGAAGTCTTTGATAAGTGAATAAATTGGTTAGGCGATAGCTAAATATCTCTCTACTATAGTGCTATTTTTTAATCTACAGGGTGTCCCAGGTTGAATGATCAGGACTTTGACACATTTTGTAGAAAAACACATTTTAAAGTGGGTTGCTCCTATAAGCATAGGTCCTAAAACTCTCTTATTCTGAGATACAGGGTGTTAAAATTTTCTAAAAAATAAAATTTTTATTTATTTATTTCCCAACTGTGAAAAATATTCAAACCAAAATTGGCATTACAAGATACGGACAGAGGGTCAAAACCATCATTTTTGTACACAGCCAAAATACATTTTTCGTGAAATAAATGACAAAAATCTTGTTTGCGACCGGACGGTAACAGAACCGAAAAAGTCAAGAAACATTTTTTGTTCAAAAGTGAATGCTCTATCGAAAAAGATATTGAGAATATTTAATTCAGAGCCGTACTTTTTTTATTTATCAAATTAGTAGAACAAATTACCCAATTACTCCGCTGGTTGATTTAAAAAATTGATATTATTCAATCTTATGACCCTCTGTCCATGTATCTTGTGTTCCAATTTTGGTTTGAATATTCTGCACAGTTCGGAAATAAATAAATAAAAACTTTATTTTTTTGAAAATTTTAACGCCCTGTATCTCACAAACAAAGAATTTTAGGACCTATGTTTATAGGAGCAACCCACCTTAAAAGGTGTTTTTCTACAAAAATGTCACAATCCTGATCACTAAACCTGGGACACCCTGTATAGAGGTCTCTAATATTCTTTGTTGCAGGAGACTCACAAAGGAGATGCGTCACCGTATTGACGATGCAGAACTGAGAAGATGGTGGGTCCGACGCTGTAAGTAGGTATATACAGGGTGTACTAATCTTACGACAAAGTTCGGTATATGGCTTATTTCAAGAGATATCAAAAAATGTTGTTAAGAAAAATAATAGATGTCTTTAAGGACCATATTTCTAAATTATTATTATTATTATTATTAGGATGATTTTTTAAATGAGAGCCGCTGCATATTATGCCAAATTGGGATTGTCCACATTTTTTTCAATCTTTTGATATAAGGTTTTGCTACGTTATACAGAGTCCTTCAAAAGTTATGGACACGTTTATGTTAAAATTGTAGCTAAATCAAAGCCCTCTAGCTTACTGTACGTTACAGAAAAAGATAATTTTTTGGCTAATCGAGTTTCGTAATATGATGTAATATCTCCTCATTCGATTACATTTAAATTATTTTCTCTTTGTGTACAGGGTGGATCGATACTCAGACCTTTCATTTTCTTTCTTCTTTTAAATGGAACACACTACATTTAATATTACGGTTAGTATTGTACTTTAGACGCCTTGTTTTATTTAGTATAAATAATTAGTTTCTCTTTTCCTCTTTTTGGACGTTGCCCAACCCTTTGATAAGGTGTGGATTGAAGGTCTAAAGAAAAATTTCCTTAAGACAAATGCTCCCAGCTACTTGTTTGCAATTACATTTTCATTTCTAGAAAAAAGAGCCTTTGCGGTCAAGATCAACTCTTATATATCTGAGACTAAACAAGTGCATGCTGAAGTCCCGCAAGGCAGCATAATAGGACCTCTGCTGTTCAACATCTACACATCCAACACACGCGGCAATAAAATATCTCGGAGTTTACTTGGACACACGCTTAACCTGGAGCAGAACAAAGTTTTACGGATAGCGGTGAACGCGCCGTGGTTTATCCGTAACAACCAGTTGCACTATGAACTAGGAGTATCACAAGTGAATGTGTTCATTCGTGAAACCACTAAAAAGTTTTTAGAAAACGCGAGAACGTGTAATGGTGTCCTTCACTACAACTTGTGCCAGTTGAACATACATGGTAGACTAAAACGAAGACTACCACAAGGTCTAGTAACCTCTGATTAAAATGCAATAACTGTTGCTATCCTCCTTTCCTAGATCATCAGATCATCAATTATTGTTCGCATATTAATTAATTATTAATTGCTTTTTTGTCATACTACCTTATTATTTCAACATAACAACTCTGACACAAGAAACATTAATGACTAAATAACGCCTCTACATGACAACCGGTTTTTAGATAGCAACGGGCGTTATTTTTTATAACGCCCTCTTATAACGCCCGCAAATGTAAAATTATGCCTCATCACTATAGATACGGTCAAGGATGTTAAATATGAGTCTATATTGATTTTATTGTTATCATCTGTTTTAATCATCTTAATCAACTTCTTGCAAGTATGACATAAAATAAAGAAGGCACCACGGACATAACGCCCTAGATACTTTAATTACTATTAAATTATTTAAACAGGACGTTACGAATAGTCTTGCCAGAACACTAATTATTATTGTATATTATATGTATGTATATGTCATGTATAACAATTTGATTTGTTGATCTAATAATAAAACAACATTTAAAAAAAAGAAGAAGAAAGAAAATGAAAGGTCAGAGTTTCAATCCACCCTGTACACAAAAGAGAAAATAATTGAAATTTAATCGATTAGACAAAAAATGGTTTCTTTCTGTAACGTACAGTAAGCTAGAGGGCGTTGATTTAGCTACGATTTTAACATAAACGTGTCCATAACTTTTAAAGGACTCCGTATAACGTAGCAAAACCTTATATCAAAAGATTCGAAAAAATGTGGGCAATCCGAATTTGGCATAATATGCAGGGGTTCTCATTTAAAAAATCATATGTTTGGTTTGCATCGGAGTTATGTAACACCCTGTATAGTTCAAGATAATTTCGAAATATGTTCCTTAAAGACATCTATTATCAGTCACGAGAAGGCATGTGTGGCTGGGCGCGTTGTAATGATGGAGAACCCAAGTAGAGGTGATCTCCGGGAGGACGCAGGTGACCCTTTTTCTTAGACGCTCGATGACTCCTTTGTAAAAAACTCGGTTTACCGTCTATCCCGCCGGCACAAACTTCTTGTGGACGATCCCTTTGGAGTCGAAGAAAACAACCAGCATTGTTTTGATCCGCGACTTGGTCATGCGCGCCTTTTTGGGGCGAGGAGAAGCACTTTGCCGTTTGGTTTCCGGGTCCTATTCAAAGACCCATGACTCGCTCCCAGTTATCACGGAATTCAGAAAATCAGGTTCGACTTGCACACGGTCCAAAAGTTCAGCGCAAATTGATCGGCCACGCTCCTTTTGGTCCTCTTGGGTACCAACTTTGCACAGACTTTTCGTATGTTCAAATGATCACTAATAATGGTGTGCACACTGGATTTTGAAAGTTTTAACTCTTGACATAATCAATCGCACGCCTAACCGACGGCGACCGACGGTCAGAGTTCAACAAGGTTCGCACTCGGTCCATATTTTTATCGACTGTCGCTGAACTCGGTCGTCCTGCTCGTGAATCGTCTTGGACGTCTTCTCGGCCGTCTTTAAACTTTTTAAATCACTCGTACACACTTGATTGCTTCGTCCCCGTAAGCTGTCCGAAGCATTTGTAAAGTTTCACGATCAGTTCTTCCAAGTTTAACGCAAAATTTGATGTTCACACGCTGTTCAACATTTCACTGCATCATGAGTCGTGACGCGTCACCCAAACAGAGTCTCACTGTACAAGCAATCCACACTCTTCGGCGGTTCGGAGGCAATTGAATAACTTTTCCCTGTTGCCTGAGATCCCCCACCACCAATCCCGACAAGAGCGGCCGCTCGCTTCCGCTTCGCTTGGGCGGTAAAAAAGAATTCCGGAAACTTCTTGGACGCAAGTGCGGCTTCTTCATGCGGCAGAAGTGATCGCACTGGGTTTTTTGCGTGGCGAGACGGAAAACAGTAACTGTTGTGTCCGCGTTTCGTAATATAGTGTTTATCGCACCCTGTAATTTCTCAACGATAGTTCTCATTTTCTGCGCTAAGGAAAAAATGGCCAATAGGCACTTATTTACCTATGTATCTACGGACGCTGCTATATCGTTTACCGCAATGGCGAAAAGCGTGGAACCCTGCGGCACTCCGTTTTCTAATATTCTTCTGGTTGACAGCTCGCTCTCGATTCGCACTCTGAGCCTCCTGTCGTCTAAGAAGGAGGCTTCAGCACATTACCAGTCAGTCCCCAATCGTGGAGCTTCCGGACAATTGCGTAGCGCCATACCGTGTCGTACGCCTTTTCGAGATCAATGGATGTTCTCGCTTACTGAACGCTTCTAAGATTTTCCTCTCAAAATAAACGTGCTGGTCCAACGTTTCCTGAAACCTGCTTGGTATTCCACCAGACGATGCCACATTATTCGGCTACTGACCATTTTTTGCAAAAGTTAGCCTAATGAACAGGTCAGGCTTATAAACCTGTACCTGGAGGGTTCTGCAAGATTATTGCCTTCTTTCGGGATGGTGACGACCACAGCTTCATTCCAAGAATTAATGATTTTTTTTAAATTTTTATACTCGAAAATTCATTTTGTACAATAAGGCAAATAAGATTTTTTTTATTAGTGTCGTGTTTTAGTCATGACAGCGAAAGGTATACTGATTTCACATTACGAATTCAACCATTTCACATTGTTAGTTCTTATTTCCATTTTATTACCATTGATTTCAAAGTGAACCAATAAAAAAAATAGCGTAAAGTATTCGTGGATAAACAGGTCTTTAAAACACTTGCTCTATTTCAAGCACTCCGGCTACGCCGTCGTGCTTGAAAACTCACGCGTGTTTTAAAGACCTGTTTATCCACTATCCTCAAGATAAACGTACTGGTCCAACATCGACCGTCGTTTTCTGAAACTTGCTTGCTATTCCGCAAGACGATGCCACATTATTCGGTTACTTACTGATCATTTTTTCCAAAAGTTTGACTAATGAACAGATCAGGCTTATAAGTCTGTAGCTGTAGGGTTCTGCAGGATCTTTGCCTTCTTTCGGGATCGTGGCGACCACAGCTTCTTTCCAAGAATTAATGATTTTTTTTTATACCTACTCGAAAATTCATTTTGTACAATAAAGCAAATAAGATTTTTTTTTATTGGTGCCCGCCATGACAACGAAAGGTATCACATTACGAATTCAACCATTTCACATTGTTAGTCCTTATTTCCATTTTAATACCATTATTTATGATTTCAAAGTGAACCAATAAAAAAAATAGCGTAAAGTAGTCGTGGATAAACAGGTCTTTAAAACACTTGCTCTATTTCAAGCACTCCGGCTACGCCGTCGTGCTTGAAAACTCGCGCGTGTTTTAAAGACCTGTTTATCCACTTATACTTTAATATACTATATCTCGTAAAGTAATGTTTCGATTAGTGATGAGCTTTTCGCATACGGAGATCGGTCGAAAATAATGTAAGCAAATGGGTTAAGTATGTAATCATGTCTGAATTTAATTAAATTTGTATTAAGCGGGAATTTAATATTTAATAAAAGGTCAGGAAGTCTTTGATAAGTGAATAAATTGGTTAGCCGATAGGTGTACCTAGAACACGACTCATATTACTAAATATAATAATGTCTGTCCATTTGTCCAAAGTCTGGGAGAATAGAAAATGACATCTTCATGCAAATTAGATAGTACACATTTCCCTGCCTTGCTCCTCATTTCTTAACGTCAGAATATGTAAGCTTCATATTTAGAATTAAACTGAACTTTACAAATTGTTAATCCTGTCATCGTGTATTATGAGAATATGTTATGAAGATCCCTTCTGCGCGTACCTGGCAAACCGTGCGTATCGTCCTTGTATTTTGTAATGGGTTTGTGTGTGTGTAACACACGCGCTTTTGGGCTAGGACACCGCAAAATATCAAAATTAAACTGGTGAAGTGAAACAAATTTATTATAATTGTTAGAACATTAAATTAATTTGAACATTAATGCCAAAATCAAGATATTTTATTAGCGAGGAAACTATGACTCAAGTCGCCATTAAAAGTGCTTTCGGTGAAATACGTTTGCGATTTAATTTGATATTGAATCATATTTTACTCATTCTTAAATTAGAATGGATCTATTTTTGATTTTACAATTTAATTGCCAACACTTTTAAAACAACCATCAGCTTGATGATTGAAAAATGAACGTAATGCACTCATTTGTACGTAAATCCTACGGACCACGACCTTATGGAATATCGCCAAGTGATGCTAAATATCCTTACAACGAATCACTCAGTTACAACTAAATCGATTTATTAACGTTTCCGAGATTGCCAAAATTTTAAATGCTTTTGCTTACCGTCGTAAATTTTATGAAGCTGCATTTAGCAGAACTGTGGAAAGTGAGTAATGCCTTTTTGCATTGCTACGATGAAATAAACATAAAACTCTGACGATATAATTATAACTAGTTTTCGGCTTATACCGCGTCGTTATGTTTTTTCCACAGTCTGTGTTGAAAGACTTGCCTTATGCCTTTTCTCTTGTGAGTCAAAACAAATCTTAGCTCCCGATGGTGGTGAGCTGTTAAGTCTAGGTTTGCCAGGGCTGACTGCTGAATGTGAAACGAAATGTTCTGACGTTTTGCAAGACTGAAAAGCACACACGCTAATTCTCATCATCAGTTCAAAAAGCTACCGTGTTAAGAGCAACGAAATGGCTATCGAAAAAGGTGCACTTTGAAAGCCATTCAACGAGCTGAATAACCGTGGGGGACAGAAGAAGAAACCGTTGAACGCCCCAAGGACATAGCATTCCTCCCTTATAGTCATGGGCTAACGGCAAAAATGAGCAAAGCATAACATCGACAGTGAACACCCTTGGGCAAGGATTCCGATCGGTAAAAGACATCACACCATTGACGTATCGGCGGAAGGCGAGCCTAGGCTTGCGTTTGAGGACATGAGAGTACTGGAACGAGTTCCGAACTACGGGGAGCGGTGGAGATCGAGAAGCATCGACTAAACATGAACAGGGAGGATGGGTTCAGAAAATGGACGCCAGTGATTCATAGGATGAAGAATTGGGAGAAAGCGAAATATGAAATTTCAAGGATTGAGCCGGTCAGCAAGAGTAGCACCATATCAATTTCGGAACCTAACCAAAGCCTATCACTCTGAAGATGCAAGCTGCAATGTATTGGGAAACGTCAGAACCTTTGGTTCAGTGAGGCCTAGCAAACCTAGACTTAACAGCGCACCACCATCGGAAGCTAAGAGGATGGATAATCATCCCAAAAATCCTTGTTTTGGCCCACAAGGAAAAGGCAAGGCAAGCCTTTCAAAGCAGACTGTGGAACAAACATAACGACGCGGTATAAGCCAAACACTGGTTATCTTGACAGTTCGAGGAACCGCGAAAGCCTCAAATTATTTATGGTATAATTATAATCAATGATGTCCATTTAGACATGATTTAGTCGAACTAAATCAAATGACAATATTATCGTTGTATTTCGTGTCGAACAAAAAGGTACAACACGTTCCTTGCCACGTAGGACCAATGTGACCAGCACTTTTTAAGTGCAAACGAATAGGGGAATGAATAAAAATAAGTCTAAAATGTTCTGTAAATGATCAATTTTCAAAATGGCGGGCATTCAAAGATTTTAAAGTAAAATGCCATGAAAACTACTTAATTTAAGAATTGATAATTTTGAAGAAATAATGCGGCCAAACTGAGGCGAAATCATCAAAATGTTACTGAATATTTTAGACTTATTTTCATATGTAGAATCCGGTTATGCATAGCACGCTACAATTTTTTGAAACACCCTGTAGATACTTATCAGTAGAACCGAGATCACCTCTACAACAATTATTCAAGTACTTGGCAAGGCAACTGCACACACACATACCGACAAATCACAGAAAACGATGACCAACTGAACCCAAGGGTCTGTTAGTTAGTTTCGATGTAGTGTCCTGTTCACGCTCCTGCCAAGAAAACATTGGAAAAATTTAAACCAATTTAACGGAACACTGCCTGAAGAACATCTATTTCATCTATGATAACCAACGCTACAAGCAAAGGGGGCACCTCGGAAAAATAGTTATTGGTCCGAGGGGGGCACCTATGGGATCATGCGTGACTCTTCATACAAGAATTGGAGAACAGGGCACCGTACAAACCGAAACTACGTAAACAACACGTTCGTGATTTCGTAACATGGAGCACACCAACTAGTCACATTTCTGATGAATCACCTGAATTCCATGCATCATAAAATTAATTTCACTATGGAAATGGAAAAAGACAATAAGCTGCTCTTTCTGGACGAGAAAGAGGATAGCACATTAGGCCAATCGTAAAAGCGACCTGAATGCCAAATCTCACCATCATTCAGCGCAAATACAACCAGTAACCAAAACGATTGGCACATAAAGAAAACGTACGCAGAGAAACGACGAACATAAAAACAGCACTGCCTAAAACGGCTTCCCAATAGTGAGCTAAGGAGAGCAGAGAGACCATCCGGGCCTAAGAAGCGAAGAAAGAACAATATATTATCCAAAACCTGTCTGCCATATTTGAAAGGTACCTACAACGGATAAAATCAGCAGAATCTTTAACTTTGAAAGAAGATATGACACATGCTACAGGGTACCATGCAAAGATTGCACACAAACGTACAGAGGGCAAACCAACAGGTAAATCAATGTAAGAAAGGAGGAACATCGTAACGCCGTACAGCACAACCACCCAACATCCTCACGTAAGAGACAACATCAAACCATCGAAATACAAAAACGTCCATTAAACATGAACACTTGTAACAGTCAAATTCGGCAGTAGAACATTTTGTTGAATAAATTTTTAGAACTACAGATTTATTTAAGATTGAGAACTGCAGGTTTTATTTAAGATAGCAGCAAACGATGGTGATTGGGAGATTTTCGAGTTGATGTAAGATCCGGGTGTTCGAGTTCGAGTTCAAATGATACTCAAAAGTTACCGAACACCTGAAAATCTTTCCTGAAAATGAAAGTAGCAACGACCAAGGTTAGAAAGCGAAGCAAGAAAGAGACCGCCCCAAGAGAAAGGTAAAAAAGTAAAAATTGCAGTTCAACAATCGTCAATCCAGAGAAAAGTATAAAAAACGCTGGAGAACAGCGAAGATTTCAGTTCAGAAGCAGAGCGAAGCTGGAAAATGACAAGTGAGATTTTGTAAAATCGTCGCCATTTCAATGGCGAAGAAAACTCGCAAGAATATCAACCATTCTATCTATCTATTTGTAGCAAGATGAGCAATTAGATCCGAAAGATCGTCGCCAAGGTGGGAAAACATAGGGATTTATGGTGTACAACCACCAGGATTTACAAGGATTGGCAACGAACATTTGAGAATTTACAGGGGTGTAACAGTTCTGCCGCGGTATAAATTTTTCCTGGGCATTAAACATGTTGTAATGATCTAACCCACTTCCCCTAAAATCTAAGCGTTTTCCAAATTTCACCACCCTAAAATGGTTCTTCGGTTGTAGGTGATCTCACACTGAACAAAAAACAAGCATTAGAAAAATTGACTTGCAATGATAATGTTTGAATTTGGTGATATTATAATATTATCCTTCCTTATGTTCGATGAGGGATCGCATTGGGGTAAGGTGAGGCTAGAGTACAAAGGGCAAACCTCTCTTATTTGTTTTTTATTTATTACTTTATATAGGGGTGGTCTCTATTGGTTCCTGCACTACGACCTTTTGGTCTATTGTCCTCCTTGTTATTGTCTACCCTTCGAAAATATCTGTATCTTTAACAAAGTCCAGGATTTTAGGGGGGCGAATCTTCATTACTTTCTTTTACGTAATCTTTTCGTTTACAAGTAGGCATTCCCTTGGCTTAGTGTATTGCCTCACATTGGCAAAGGACGTGGTATAGGATTTCTTCCTCCTCACCACAACCTCTGAATAACGGGCTATCGGTCAGGCACATGTTGTACAGGTGATCGTTCAAACGATAGTGGCCTGTGACCATCTCTGTCGCAAGTTTTATCTTCATCCTACTTAACTTTAAGATGGACGATGCTAAGTCCCCGTTCCAGAAAGATTTTGGAATTTTTGACCAATGTGCCCTTTTGTGAGTATTCCCTGAATCTCCTTTTTGGCTGTGTTATATGTAATCCCACAGGCCGGTTCGGGTCCTATGAGTGGTTTCACATTTGCAAGCCTCGAAAGCTCGTCAGCGACTTGGTTACCTGCAATTCCAGCGTGACCAGGTACCCACTATAGTGTGACTGTGTTACACTTGCCTAGTGGGTTTAACATTTGTATGCGTTCAAAGGCCAACCATACATGAATCTACTGTTACAATTGCTGCTTTGCTTCTCTATTAATAGCTCAGCGTACACCTCGGCTTGGTACACCTTCGCTTTTTATCCTAGGCTTATAGAGATTTTGCAGCCCATCCATTGCTCCCGTACACTCCAAAGCCAGCGCCCTTACCTCTTCAGTAGTAGCTAAGGTCTAATCATGCCGTCCAGAAAATTGGATGGGTTGGTTCCCCTAAAGATCTCCAATCGAATTGTCGTTTATCTAAAAGAGAGGATTCATTACCATTACCTTTTTCTCTCCATATTCGCAAGGTCTAAGTGCATAGTTGTTTTTGACTTTATCTGCTGCAGTCTGTATTTCTATTTTTGGTTCATTTTCTTTATCCAGGTATTTTTCATTTTGTATCAATTTTCACTCGTAGTAGTTCATTCTTTAGGTTGTATTATTTGTTTCATATTGTTTCTTCTAATATGTCTAATTTCTTTGATGCTATTGAGGATAGAGTATTATCCATATCCATACATAGTGCCAGTATCAATCCTTTTCTTCTTTCTCTTTGTCTTTAACGTCTTTCTTCTACTCTTTCGATACTCAGTTCATTCTTCAACCAAATAATCTAGATTTTCCGAGAGTTGTCCTCCATCCATATTTAATTTATTTTCTTCTCCCTTTGATTCATTCTTTAAGTTGTATTATTTGTTTCATATTGTTTCTTCAAATATGTCTAATTTTTTCCATGTTACTGAAAATATAGTATTATCCACATCCACACATAGTGCCAGTTTCTTCTTTCCCTTTGTCTTTAATTTCTATCTTCTATTCTTTCGATACTCATTTCTTTTTTCAACCAAATAATCTAGATTTTCCGAGAATTGTTCCCCATCCATATTTAACTTATTTTTTCCCCCTTTGGTGCTGTATGCCATTCATTCTTTAGGTTGTATTATTTGTTTCATATTGTTTTTTCTAATATGTCTAATTTTTTTCATGTTATTGAGGATAGAGTATTATCCATATCCATACACAGTGCCATTATCCATCATTTTCTTCTTTCCCTTTGTCTTTAACTTCTTTCTTCTATTCTTTCGATACTCAGTTCATTCTTCAACCAAATAATCTAGATTTTCCGAGAGTTGTTCTCCATCCATATTTAATTTATTTTCTTCTCCCTTTGATTCATTCTTTAGGTTGTATTATTTGTTTCATATTGTTTCTTCAAATATGTCTAATTTTTTCCATGTTACTGAAAATATAGTATTATCCACATCCACACATAGTGCCAGTTTCTTCTTTCCCTTTGTCTTTAATTTCTATCTTATATTCTTTCGATACTCATTTCTTTCTTCAACCAAATAATCTAGATTTTCCGAGAATTGTTCCCCATCCATATTTAACTTATTTTTTCCCCCTTTGGTGCTGTATGTCATTCATTCTTTAGGTTGTATTATTTGTTTCATATTGTTTTTTCTAATATGTCTAATTTTTTTCATGTTATTGAGGATAGAGTATTATCCATATCCATACATAGTGCCATTATCCATCATTTTCTTCTTTCCCTTTGTCTTTAACTTCTTTCTTGTACTCTTTCGATACGCAGTTCATTTTTCAACCAAATAATCTAGATTTTCCGAGAGTTGTTCTCCATCCATATTTAATTTATTTTCTTCTCCCTTTGATTCATTCTTTAGGTTGTATTATTTGTTTCATATTGTTTCTTCAAATATGTCTAATTTTTTCCATGTTACTGAAAATATAGTATTATCCACATCCACACATAGTGCCAGTTCATTCTTTCCCTTTGTCTTTAATTTCTATCTTCTATTCTTTCGATACTCATTTCTTTCTTCAACCAAATAATCTAGATTTTCCGAGAATTGTTCCCCATCCATATTTAACTTATTTTTTCCCCCTTTGGTGCTGTATGTCATTCATTCTTTAGGTTGTATTATTTGTTTCATATTGTTTTTTCTAATATGTCTAATTTTTTTCATGTTATTGAGGATAGAGTATTATCCATATCCATACATAGTGCCATTATCCATCATTTTCTTGTTTCCCTTTGTCTTTAACTTCTTTATTCTACTCTTTCGATACTCAGTTCATTCTTCAACCAAATAATCTAGATTTTCCGAGAATTGTTCTCCATCCATATTTAATTTATTTTCTTCTCCCTTTGATTCATTCTTTAGGTTGTATTATTTGTTTCATATTGTTTCTTCAAATATATCTAATTTTTTCCATGTTACTGAAAATATAGTATTATCCACATCCACACATAGTGCTAGTTTCTTCTTTCCCTTTGTCTTTAATTTCTATCTTCTATTCTTTCGATACTCATTTCTTTCTTTAACCAAATAATCTAGATTTTCCGAGAATTGTTCCCCATCCATATTTAACTTATTTTTTCCCCCTTTGGTGCTGTATGTCATTCATTCTTTAGGTTGTATTATTTGTTTCATATTGTTTTTTCTAATATGTCTAATTTTTTTCATGTTATTGAGGATAGAGTATTATCCATATCCATACATAGTGCCATTATCCATCATTTTCTTCTTTCCCTTTGTCTTTCACTTCTTTCTTCTACTCTTTCGATACTCAGTTCATTCTTCAACCAAATAATCTAGATTTTCCGAGAGTTGTTCTCCATCCATATTTAATTTATTTTCTTCTCCCTTTGATTCATTCTTTAGGTTGTATTATTTGTTTCGTATTGTTTCTTCAAATATGTCTAATTTTTTCCATGTTATTGAGAATATATTATTATCCACATCCATACATACTCCCAGTTTCTTCTTTTCCTTTGTCTTTAACTTCTTTCTTCTACTCTTTCGATGCTCATTTCTTTCTTCAACCAAATAATCTAGATTTTACAAGAGTTGTTCTCCATCCATAATTAATTTATTTTCTTCTCTCTTTGATGCTATATTTCTATATAGTGAACCGGTTTTAACGGCCAAATTCTTTGAGTCTTCCACTACTACTTTTTGTTATTGGTTACATAGGGTGACCGATTAACGATTATAATGATAAGTGGCACAGGTACATTCGTACATCTCGTATTGGAATTTATCTAGTATAAATTGGTCCATAATAGATTTTAAATTTCTTCCTAGATCCATCCATTGGACATCCTTGGATTGTTGTAATGGCTACAATTAGTTTACGTTCTCTGCAGAATTTTGCAAGTGGCTTCCGATATCGTTGTTAGGTTTTCCAACTTTGCTATTTAGATCTCCAATTATAACTCATTCTCTCTGTGTGGGTATGTTTTCCACGATGTCAATTAGTCTCCGATAAAATTCCTCCCTTATGTCTCTTGGAGCAAATTGCAATTGTTGTTCATTGTATGTGTTATGTTTATAACGATTCTGATTATTATTTCATCGTATGTCTCGTAAGCAGTGCCATTTCGTCTTCACTAAGATCCACTCTTTGCTTATTGGTGGTTCGCCACTCCGCTCCAATGTATGTAATCTTTTTGGTCTCACTGAAAATCCATCTCGGCAATGACTTCTTAGCCATTTGCTTTGTTTTACCTCATTCTCTTCTATTCTATTGTGTTCTTCTTGTAAAGTTGGTCTCCTAGCAGAATCAATGGAAATGGACGGTACGACATTCTGAGGTAAAATTCAACTTCACTTTGGAATCTTTCGACTGGCAGTTCTTTCCGTGGGTTCCTCCATTATCCGGACGTGGGATCAGCAACGACATCTTCTGAGCTACTCAATACGCTCGTCTACTGTCGCAGGTGAAATTTTAGATATGAAAATAGTGTTCATGATTCTTGTATACAATGAAGAATTAGTGGAATCAGCTCACTAGCTTTTGTTAAATGATGGTGCACTCATCGAAAATTTAACGATTTTTAAATGAAAGGTTGCCTTTTATGTAAGAAAAATACTTTAATCTGTTTAAAACATGGCAAGAACGTCAGAATAATACTTATATAGTTATATTGTTTTAGTGCAGTTAAGCTGATGAATAATAATAAATGTAACATCCTTTTTCCAGTTTTCAGAATTTGTTTGAAATGCCGACGATGCAATGGAAACTGAATTTATTATAACCTTGAATGAAGGTATTATAATATACTAAAAATGTAGCCGTATACCTTTGATGACTATATGTATAATACGAAATTAAAATTTAAATTATTTAAATAATACGGTGTAAAAGATCGATCACGCTATTATAAGTAAAAACATTCTTCGATTATTACTTATAACCGAACGAATTGATAATTTACAGGTTAAGTTCGCTTCTGCACGACATTGATCAACCTTATTCCTTTGTAATATAAGATTAAATTTAAGATTATCGATGTAGGTGGTATAATGACGTCTGAAAATTGATTTCACAATACAACCCGGTGAAATTTTTCTCATAGTTTGAACTGAAAAGTATAATTTATACAAACATCCTACAGACATAAAAATTATTGTTCATAAAGAGTGTTTTAATTGCAGAAGCGCGAGAATAGATTATCAGATGGAGAGCAAAGCGAATGCGCATTTAATTTCAAATTAATTATAACTCTCGTTGTAAATTGCATACATTTTTCGACATCGTCTTAATTATTTAGACATTATAATTGAATTTATTACTCGCTTGGACGATGATTACTCCTCACATTGTATTGGTCCACATTCAAAACCTTAAGGTACTCCTTTTCGTCGTTAAATTGTATTGTGGCAGCTTGAACCGTTCAAAAATCGTATGTATTTTACGACCAAGTTTATTGATCACATAAAGCACGCATTTATATTGCCATAATCGTGAAGGAGAGAATAATATATTTATTGATTTTCGTCCCGATAAAAATCTGCATAAAATTTAAATGAAAATATATCACCTTCAGTTATGACTTTTAATTTTCGATAGGAAAGGTTTGATTAAAAAACTAAAAGCGCGATCATCTGCGTCCATAAAAGCAGAAAAAGACAAATTCCATTTTCATAAGGTTGTTATAATAACATATTCAGGTAGCATTCTCCTGGTCGACCAAGACCGGCCCATACATCACATATATAATTGCGGACCGAGATGCGATCTTTCCTCATAAATTTGTAAAATAAATACGGCCATCTCAAGTTTACGTGCAGCTATGAGATGGAATGAACCGATTTGATTTTGTTTATCGTGTGTTGACGATGTTATGTTCATGTTTATTACATTATGGTTTATTTAGACTTCAACTTTGTGAAATGCTAGAAGCTATTATTCAAATCAAACAGGTGATTCTATTATATGTGTTGAAATGACAGAATCCGTTTAAGTTTTAGTGAGTCACGTAAAAATTTTGATTATGTCGCGGTCGTATTTAGGTACCTCCATATTCGTCCTTATTAGTCGCCCGCCAAATCTTTCTTCTTTTAGAAAATTTCTCATTGTCACAATTTGATGGGGGAAAAGGCGAATTAAACAATTTGTTATTTTACATTCGGTTGGTTTAGCCTTTTTTCCACATATCTTCTAGCCCATTGCTTGTTTTACTATATCTTCTTCTTTCTTCTTTCAGTTGTCAATGTCCATTCTTCTTCAATCCGCTTTCAGCTCACCTCTCTTTTGGCCTTCCCTTTCTTCTGTTTCGGCCCATGGTCTTATTCATGATTAGTTTTGGAATTCTTCTAGTGTCCATCCTCCAACATTCTGGTCCTCCACACTTTTTTCCCACTTCACTTCCGCATGTTACTATTGCCTTTATTATGATTTTATAAATTCGTACTCGAGAGAACACTTTGCTCCCCAAAACATTTTACAATGTATTTTTTCTCATACTTTCGGATTTCTGCTAAAGACAGTGACCAGGTAGATGAAACGTTCCACCTCTTTGATCAGTATTATTAGTTTCTGTTACACGATGTACCCGTCGTCCGTCCAAGCCATGTATTTTGTTTTCGCTACTGAAGCTTCCACCAATCGCCACATTAAGCGCTTCTTTTCTTCTCGCTACAATTGCCACGTCATCTGTCTAAGGTTAACATTGACGTTTCTAGCTGTCTTAGCATATTCACCTTGTTTTCTCTACACCTGAGCGCCTTTTTTTAACGCAGCACGTATTTTCGGAGCTCTCCGTCTGGATTTCCCTTAGAAGTGCATGTACAGTATGCGCCAAAATATACCGTGCTGGAAACCTATGTTAGATACTATTATTGTAATGCAGGCACAGTTTCGAGTGGATCTCGACAGCTGAAAATTTTTTCCTTTAACATAGACTAAGAGCTAGCGCCGATTTGGTCAGGTCATTTCCAGATGAAGAATTGTTTTTTTTTTTCACAAATTTCACAAAATCTAGAAAACAAAGCGCGATACGAAAAAAAGTTATTGATCACTTTTTGTAGAGAATTCGATTCACTACAAAAAAGGTATCTTCATATTTACTCGAATATTGCATATTTTTCGAGATATAGGCTACGCATGTATATGAAGCGCTTTCATGCGAGGAGAGTAGGTTATTGAGGTCTGGCAGTGGGTCCGTGCACACTAAAACGTCTGGAATTGTCATTTCCCACCATAGTACGTGACCACGAATTAAATAAGACGAAAATCGACCATCTGGATGTTGGGTAAAGTAGGCCATCTTCCATTTTACTTCAAACGCCGACCAGTCCCACATCCGGCCGGTCCAAGGTGCCCGAATTACCTTCGAGTAGTGTATCGAATGTGAGAAAAAAACAATTCTTCATCTGGAAATGACTTGACCAAATCGGTCGCTAGCTCTTCGACTAATACGTAAGCGTCAGATGGTGTCAGATCGGGGGTAAGTCCTACGGGAAATGATTCGTCCTGGAAAGGTGTCTTGCAGCATAGCCACAGACTATCGAACGCTGTTGCAGGTCGCCCCGTCTTGTTGGAATCACCGTCCATTCATCTGAATGTTCTTGGAGCGACAAGACCTTCTTAGATCTTGAATAAACGGCCTGGCCACCATGTTCCTATAACGTTCCAGGGTAACAGTAAGAGGTACACCATCATCATCCTCAATGAAATACGGACTTAGCACACTATGTAGCGATTTCTGGACGATAATATCTGGGCTCTCGAAACCAAGAAAGCGAATTGTTTGGCGATTGATAAAAGTGAATGTAACTTTCGTCGGAGAACCACAAGAAATCTGGATTCGCGTACACCATGGCTAAAAATCGTGCATAATATTCAATCCTGGCTTCGTTAATCGTTGTCCAACCTGTATTCGGTTCGGAAATCCATCTAAGTCTTTAAACAATCATCGATTGATGTTCAATTTCAGGGATGTTCGTCGAAGATTTCGCTTTGGTGACTGCAACACCTGATTGAGGGCAGGTCCATGATTTTCATTTCCGTACGGGCGAAAATAATATTCCACTATGAACACTTTTCCCTCCATCGCGAGACCCACTGTCACTTCCAACCAACGCAACGTTCGTTACACACCTAATGGTGATACAACAACACGCAGACGCACAGACATGCGCACGTGGGCTGCGCAAAATCCAGTAGTGTATATTTTGGCGCATACCGTATTTAGTCTGTTACCTTCTCTGAAACCACACCCAAAAATTTTTTTTATGACGGTTGCTAAAATTTTAATGCTGTATTTAGTAATTGTCACATTCTGATCAATCAGCTTTTTTATACGAAGGGCAAATTAGTGGATCCGTCGCCCACTTTCTCGGCATTTGTTTTGTATCCAGATCTTTTTTACCAGAAGATGCCTCTGTGTTCAGTACTTGAACATTTCGGCTGCCATCGTCGGATCTAGGGCTTGGTTATTCTTCAAATTATTTATGATGTTAGAGGCTCTTCGTTTGGTTCGTGCTGGTACGCTGCCAGATCAATCCAACCCTCCTCATCAATGTTTAGCAAATATTTTAAATAATCTTTTCATCTTTCTGTTACTTATTCCTTATCTATCACCATTTTTTTTTTCATTGCTCTTACAGTACAGTGTCTCTGGCTCGCCGTTTTTGTCTCTCACCTCACAGATTTATTATTTAGTATTCATCGTTTTTATTTGATTCTTCCACTTTCATAAAAACTTTCTCTGGTTGTTTCCCGTTATCCTTTCTTATAACTTTTTTCCTGTGATGTTCTTCTCAGCAATTTCATTCGGTAATGATTTTTCTTTTTTAGATCTTCTTGGCATTATCCATCAAACCTTGTTTTGTCTTTTTCCATATTTTCTTGTCTATATTGCCCCGCACAGGTTTTCATTTGGTTCGTTATGTCTTCCTACTTGCCCCCCATGGCGTACTTTCGTCGGACTTTTCCTTAACATTCCCATGTACTTGCATTTTGCAGTTTTGTTCGTGTATTTTTTCTTCACAAATGATCTTTGTGAACTAGTTTCGTTAGTAAAATGTCCAAATCCATTACATCGGTTGCCTAATAAGCGAATTTCGTGCATTATCGGCTCCTACATGGTATCTGACCAAGGTACGTGAAAATTATTTATCTTTGGTGATCACTTGGATTGTGATCAAAACTTGTCGAAAAGCGATATTTATGCACCAATAATTCCGTGGGGAAAATGTCCAAACGAATTACATTGAATTTTACACATTTTTGGCGATCACATGGATTGTGATGAAAAAAAAATGTCAAAAGTCGCTATTGCTGCACGATTTTCATGAAAACAATATCCGAACACAATGCATCGATACCAAATAAGCGAATTTCATCCATTTTAGGCTACCATATTGTTTTTGACCCAGTATTGCCTACTAAGCGAGTGTCCTAACTTAGTACCTTTGTTGTTCAACAGCCTTTTCGTTTTCTATTGTGAAAAGTTGCCATTATTTACTCTTTCCAGTGGACGAAGGTCTACAAGAGTTCGCATTGCGCCCGTGCACACAAGGCACGTTGGTCGTCTTTGCAACTTCATTTTTTTGGCATTTATTTTTCGATATAGTTCCCTTTTAAAGCGATGCACTTGGTCCAAAAATGTTCACTATAATAATAATGAATCAAACTGCTCAAAATAATCATTTGTTGCTGCAATCGCTTCCTCATTAGATGAAAATGCCTTTCCACCAAGCTATTTGTTTAAGTTTGGAAGCTGAGAAAAAAGTGCCGATGGACTACAAGATGTATGACGAAGCATAATTTTTTCATGGCAACGTTCAATAAATAATCCGTGGCATTATCGTAATGAAGCAAAACTGTTGTCTATTTTCCGTTAATTTTTCCATCAGCCGATCCAATAACGATCCAACGTTCATCCCAAAACATGGTAGAATTCATAACCTTTTTAGCTGATGGAACCAATTTTGCTTCCTTCGATGCACTGCAACCGGCTTCTACACATTGTTTGGTTCCCATGTATGTTGCGGGTGTGTATCTACGTTTCGTCAACGGTTTTAGACCTTCAGCGGAATTATGCTTAAGAATGGTTAAACGGTACTCAGAAGTTGTTAACGCGCATTCGTTTCTGATCCACAGTTACCAGACGTGGTACCCATCTTGCTGACAGCTTTCTAATACCCAAGTGTTCACGGCCAACACGATTATTAGATTTGCCTATGATCATTTCGTTAGTGGGGTAGCCTCTTTGGGGCATCCGGACTTTGATTCATTTTCGGTCGTTAAGACCACGTTTATATTCTTCACGAATGATGGCGCAGATTTGCCTTAATCCAAGCCTCGTTTCGCTTTTTTTCGGCCTTCCTTTTTTGTCTATATTCACAAAACAACGTAACACTTACTTTAAACGTGTTAAAAAGGCAAAGGACGCAACTTATTTGGCTCAAACTTTGACAACTGTCATTTTTTCGTGAAAGACACTCACGCGACTCACGCGTAGATTATGGCGCCATCTCTGTGTTAGTTACCTCACTAAACAGACGGTTCTCGTATGTTGCGTTATGTGAGTAATCCGCACATTTTTGCTGTAATGATGAAGGTTTTTATTTTCGGGGACAAGAGTCTGCAAACACGTAAAGGTCTTTTGTATAGTTGACCCACATCAGGGAAAGGTGTTTCGGCTGTATGTATTCACTATATAAGACATAGTAAAAGTTCGTATACATATATACATATACTATATGTGTGTTAATATATCTCCATAACTTTTGGGAACAATAAGGACAAATTTTAAGTGAAAGTCATGATAGAAAAAAATGTTTGGACTGTGTAGCATAAGTGCCTAAAGAAAAATTATTACTGCGGTGATAAAATATAGTGGAAAAAGTCCGTTGAGATTCGTAGTAAAAACTGGAAATAAAGGCAAGGAAAGTTAATAAATCTAATAAGGCAAGTCTGGTAGTGTTAGACAATGACGTATGGGCCAATAAGCCCGCTATGTTCGAGTGGGCCATGACCGATCGTCAGCTGTTTCCCGCAGCGAAACTCGCCTCTTAAGTCGAAAAGTAAAAATTTTGACGAATTTTTCGATAAATGACCGCAATATAAGTAATTATTTGTCCATTATTCGATATTAATGATCTTCCTTCAGGAAGCAGGTGAGAAAATTACTTTATCACTGTGTGTGGATGTTCACCTTTACCGCAGCTGTTTTTAGTATTTTCATTAATTTATTAAAATTTACGAAACCTACATATTTGAAAACGATCCAAATTTTTTCGACAGTTAATGTGATATATCGGTTCTTGTTGTGTTTAACAAACACCGAGCGTTCCATAAATTGTACCTACCGTAAAAATTCATAAATAAAAATAATTTTTATCGACTTCTTAGAAGTGTGACACATTTTTCGGTTGTTTCTGTAAATCAGTATCATGGCCTACTACAGGTGTGCTGATCAAAGATAAAAATGCTACTACGAACGTTTGAACAAGCGTCGTTTCCACCTTAACTATTTTTAAAACTTTACTACTCGTGAGCGGAAAACGGTAAACGTCTCAATAATGCGGACTAAAATTAATGTGAAGTAGAACGATACGGTTGTTAAGCGCGAACATGAAAATTGGCACTACGGATTATACTTAGCAATAAAATAACCGTGGTGGATTTACAACGAGCCCGTTTTTCTCTCGACAATATTTTGTGGTTTTCTTCGGTGTTAAGGAACGTGTATTGATAACAAATGGCTTCTTTAAGCAGATCTGAGTATCAGACACGGTAAAACCTTAATGATACCTGAAGCTTTTTCGGTACCTAACGAAAATTACACCACAAAACAAAACTTGAAAAGCGTGGCCATTAGAAGCCGATACAGTTTTAGATACGATTGTTTTATCGGAGGCAAGAAAGTAATAATCATTAGCGAACAAGCATCAAGCTTGTAAGACTGGCAGATGGAAGATTTTATGTTCTGGATTTTATGTGAATACACGTACTTTCAGCTCTGCGATTTTTATCACTCGGTAAATCGAAACCTCAATACACAAACATCGGTAAATTTTGTTTGATTTTCGGCAGGATTGGAAAGGAACCAAACTGGGAACAAAATTAATCTATCCTTTTTATAATTCATTAATTAATTATTAATGGTATAAGCGTTCACCACCAGCTGTTACTTGGAGATCAAAAGCAACATTTAGAGCAAATTCGTTTGGATGTACAGGACGAGGTACATTATCCTGGGAATTGATAGTCATAGCTTTGCTAGAGAAAAATGACCACTAGAAATTGATGGAAATTCCTAAGGGTCACGTACAGGGAGGCCATTTTCTAGATAATACCTCCATATAAGTTGCCAAAAAATTCCACCAAGGTCTTCTTTTTGGTTTATCACTTTTTACTGGGGGGGGGTTAGCGATTAAAGCCACTATATGCTTTTTGGTTTAAGAAAAGAAACTTTGATGTTTAACACGACACAATAGTCATATTTCATGGAAGTAGTCCAGTCAACGTAACAAGGAAAAGGAATCGTGCGTGCAAAAGGTCCAAATTTATAGCTTCGAAAAATCTGTACAACTGCCGTAGTAGCTCAAATACAGCCAACTTTTTGCAATTGTCAGTTAAAGTTATGCCCAATAAGAGAGTAGTCGTTGATCCACTTACAATTTTTCAACGCGTTTGCATACCAAACAGTCGAACAAGGATTTAGAAGAGCATTTCAGATATGAATTGGCCTCGTTTCCAATGTCCTTGTTTAATGAACAGGGTACGAGATCCTCACTGCACCCCCCCCCCCCCACAAGGCGCGCACCAATAGACGCAAATACATAATATGTAGTTTTGGATGCACAAGGTGGTCTGACTGATAAAAAGTTCAGTAGCAACAATCGTCTCCGGTTACATGTTATATAAATAACCACTTCGGTGGCAACATTTTGATCATTTTTGACGGTTACCCTAAAGATGCCACTGACAGAAACAGGAAAATAGCGGAGCGACTCGACCTACGAAATTACATTTGAGGAATACACCATCGTTTTCCTCAAGATAAAGTTATGGTCAAGGAAAACAACAAGAGGCTCTTTTGCATGACACCTTTGGCTGTTGAACAAGAAAACGGCGATCGCGAAAGATCATAAGTTCTTCATGCAATCGAGTTGTCATTGTAGAAGAAAATGTGGATCTGCTCGTTCTACTAAACCGTTTAGGCGCCGTTGTGACAACCGCATGCAGAAGAGTAACAAATATCAAGCTGGTCGCTGTCACTACTCTAAGACCTCATGCAACTACCGGCACTTTCATCTAGCACCAGGTATGGTACTATTGACCGGATGTGACATGACCTCGGCAACATTTGGTAAATTTGATAATGCACTAAGCACAAATACTCCACTGTATGATAGAGCTAAGGTCTTCTTGCAGCCAGACTTCACCGAAGAACGCCTCAAGTGCTTCTTGGTTCTGCACGGGTGTGACATCCAAATTAAAACCTTGAATTAGCCCCGCTACAAGACGTTCGCCTCTTTGGCAGCCAACGCCAAAATCAATTTATCTTGATTTGTGCATCAAGTGCAGAAGTGAATGGTGGCAGACAACTATTGCACAGAGTAGGAGTGGAAACTACACGTTCAAGCGCTCTTCAACTGTTCCTCCGCAAAATCCCCTGCAAGTGTAAGAATAGTTGCAGCGGCAGCTGCAGGTGCCGTAAAACTGGACTGAAGTGCTTCACCCTTTGTCCCCTGGGCTCAAATGAAGCTTAGTTTATACATATACATACTTATACATAAGCCAAAACAACAACAACAAAATTACACAAAAAATTCTGACCCTTGACCATAAAACTAAAAGTTTTTCTTTGTTTTATTCTCCTCTTTCCCGCTCCATATCCATCACTATTCTTCATCTTTCCTCCACCTCCTTCATCCACCCCAACCCTTCCCCACCCTCATTTAAGATCTCCCTCCAACTTCTTCCCTCCGTCCGCAGTTCCTCGCACTGATCTACCATATGCCCAATACTTTCCCTACCTAGCCCACATAGCCTACATAACCGTCTATCATCGTCCCACCAGTAATTATTTTCCTCTCTCCTCATTTCCGCATCTGTATCTTGCGATCAATCTTTTCCTCCTCATACTCATACCACTTTCCAGATACCTTGGTGTCCTTGATACACCCTCCGTCATTATTATCCTGTATTTCTCATTCTTCCATCCTTTACTTTTCCTTGCCTTTCCTGGACCATCACCTCTCTACCCCTCTCTACTATCTCCTCCCTCACTGTATCACCAAACCCTCCCTCTCTTCTCCTCCGCACCTCCTTCGTCTCATATCCGCCCCGTTCGTAATAGTAGCCCCTCTCATCCTGACCATACTTTAGCTTGTTCTTCTTCACCTCTTCCCAGCAACATTGTAAGTGTTCTCGTGGAATTAGTACCTTTGATGCTATTTCACAAAAACGGGAATTTTTCACTATTTCTCATTCTGAATGGTCTTGAATCACCTTGTATCACTCTTAAAGTGTTAGAAACAGTTGGAAAAGGTACAGCGTAAATATTGGAAGTGGATGTTAAGGGTGGGTAGAGAAACCCCGGGGTATGTGCTAGAGGAAGAGCTAAAACTGAATAGGATAAGAATCGAAACAGAAAGAAGAGCAATGGCCTATGAAGAAAAGATGGAAAGTAGAGAGGAAGTGGGAATTCTGAGATGGTGTTGGAACGAGGTAAAAAACAGGAGAATACGACACGGACAGGATGAAAGAAGACGTTACTACGAAAGAGGGCTGGTGGAGATGAGGAGAGAAGAGGGATAAAGGATTGTAGAGGATATGGTAAGGAGAGCTGAGGATGTGCAAGCGCAAGAAAGAAGGTCGACAATAAAGGAGGGGCGATATAATGGAAAATTTAGCGAACTAGAGACGATAGAAATCCCAAAGTATTTGAGGGATAACGGGGGAATAGAAAGTAAGAGGACGATAGCACGCTTGATGGTGGGGAATGTGGAAAGAGAAAATAAATACTGGCTGGAAGATGAAGCGAAGCGGTGCAGACTGTGCGAGGAGGGAAGGGAGAACATAGAGCATATGTTGGAAGAATGCGGAGAGCTGTGACAGCAAAAGGGAAGGATTGGAGAGGGGATGGATGGACGAGGTATTGGGGATGAGAAGAAGAAAGAGCATAGGGGGGGGGGGTACGGCGCGGTAGAAATAAGTGTATGGATGTAAATGTATAAATTCTTGATGTGTAGCGGTAGGGAAGATTTTGTCATTGTAATTGTAATATAATACAATAAAACTGATTAATTGATTGATAATACAAGTACATTCAATTCCCAATCAACTAATTTAAATTCAATATTATCCGCCATCAAAATTGAAAGGGAAACTGTCACAACGAAAAGGTAAGAAATTCACTCACACTGTTAAATTCAAGGTGACTTTGGGAGAGAGCTCCAAACTTGAAAAAGGGGAAGGCAGCAACCTACTCCTAGGTTTGCACTGGATTATCGAGAAGTCCGTTCTAAAACTAACCAGTCCAAAGGGAAACTCAGTGAAAATTATCACATGAAATACATCAATCATAATCCCCACACCTAACCATTCAAACTGTGTAATGGGCGACGGGAGGAATTACATTACTATTTTTAGTACTTAATACCTATAAGCTACTCGGTAACAGGAAAAAAAAACTCAATACTATTAGGCTTCGCTGGTAAGTGGCGGGTCCCAACTTGACTCCCAACAGCTACATAGCGCCTGGGATCTTACATCAAAAGAGAAAAAATTCTCAATTCTTCAATTGAAACAAGAAAAACAGGAATAAGGTTGTCTTATTTAAAAAAATCTTTCTTCTGCTGAAGTTATGGCACGTGCTTTCAAAGAATGCAGATCCTTTATAGTCTTGCACCGTTGTCAGTCCGTCGGTCTGCGTGATAAACTTTTTAAAAAAAAAGACCGATCGTTTCGACATTTTTTATTCCTTCTAGATCAACAAGGAACCTGTAGTTCCTTATAAATCTAGAAGGAACGCTGACAGGAATAAAAGGTTCAGGGCTCAAGTGGATAGGAAGCGGCAGAAAAAGATCACGTATGGACTTGCTGGATCATAGCTTACGCTCGTTAGATGTATTCAGTAATCCTCACCTGTGACCCAGGACAATATTATGGAACAAAATATATCCAAAATCGTTGTTTATACAACAATTTTGTGGGGAGAACGTCCTTGCACAATAAGTGAATTTGATACATTACAATCCCCCCCCCCCCCCCCCCCCCCCCCCCGATTATCAAACAGATGAAGAGACAATAGATGAGAATAATTTTTTGTTTTTATTTCTATGTAAAGGAGGTTAGGGAAAATTTGTAAGAAACATTTTTTTTAACAAATAAAATGATTACGTATGTGTGTATGTATTTGAGGATCACTTAGTGTTCAGTGAGCTGTGGAGACGTACCAGACGAGATTCAATTAGCAATAGAAGACTCTGATTGGGAAGAAGAAGATGATATTCTCTTATAATACCTATAGGTAACATGTACAAGCTCAAACCTGTTTCGACTCAGAACAATATTACCATGAGTACACATCCCTTTGCAGCTCTTCGTTTGGAAACAGTTCGCAAGGAACTGCAGAGACTAAAGCGGGCCACAGACTTCGTGATTTTTCATCGGTTGTCGGTCATCGTGCCGACCGTTCGTGCCAAAAACCGTAGTGTGTGGGGTAAAACTGTCACGATGAACCGTCACGACGAATTTCTGGCGGAGCTTGATTTTCGTCGGTTCGGTATGTCGGTCATCGTGCTAAACCGAAGTGTGTGGGCATTTCGTTCCATCCTGTCGGTTTTAAGATCAGTAACGTCCGTTCGTTGCGAGTAATAATTAATATAATTATACCAATCTACTGATTAAAATCTCGGCTCATTTAATAAATTTATATGTGAAAAACTTCTTCTTTTCAACAGCCACTCTTTGCACCAAACCGATCCTCTTTTTTTGTGTTTTCATTTTATTGCCAACTGCAAGTGCCCCCGCCACTGCTAATAATTGTATCCTGTTCATTGTAATTTCTGGAATCGGACTGCTACTTCGCACGTAGTCTGTGGGCTCATCAGGCGGCACGAACGGTTGGCACGATGACCGACAACCGATGAAAAATCACGAAGTCTGTGGCCCGCTTAAGTGTTATTGACATGTTTGTTAAATCATTCAGCGAAAAAATTTATCAGAGGGAAACAGATGCGCTTTCGGTATAAAGCTTGGCTTGGAATTTATTAACGTTATTGAAAATCCTACAGATCATAGAGTCTTCTTTGATAACTATTTTACAAGTCATGAACTTTTGGGTAATGGTAGACATAAAATGATGCCCTCTTGAATCTATCAACACCATCGGTTATTTTGATTACTGTTACGATCAGAAAAATTCCCTGCTGCTTGTTCGGTGGAATGATAACAGTGCCAGTAGCAACGGATTATGACTCGATGTCGACAATGAGACAATCGCAGTAGATGAAAAATGAACCTAAGGTTCCATTTTCTACTGAACGTAATTGCTCCAAAATTGCAAGAATTTTTTGTGAATAGCGTTACAAATTGTATATTAAAGTATAAGTGGATAAACAGGTCTTTAAAACACGCGCGAGTTTTCAAGCACGACGGCGTAGCCGGAGTGCTTGAAATAGAGCAAGTGTTTTAAAGACCTGTTTATCCACGAATACTTTACGCCATTTTTTTATTGGTTCACTGGTATTAAAATGAAAATAAGAACTAATAATGTGAAATGGTTACTTTTTCAAATATCTTGTTTTTTTTCTGTAAGTAGCAAGTATTTGAATACCTACACTTTTTTTTTTAATTTTTAAATTTGTTTTAGAATTTTTTAAAGTGTAGCTAACGAACTCCAATAAGTACATTAACTCCCCCGCCGAGGGTAGGTTTGAATGATTTAGGACAGAAAACTGAGAAGGGTTCAGCTACCAAATTGCAACAAGGTCCTGTAGAAAAAGAGAATTTAGGGAAAAATGGGTAGTACTGTAATGCTTTTCACTCGAAGAAATCACTTTTTTCTACTCCCATACTTTAATCGACTTATTAAGTGTCATTAGATTGTATCGAAATGATATTCATTTCGATACAGATTTTCATTATAAAACGAGTCAATTAGCCAAAATAGCTGTCAAGCATTTTACTTGATTGCCATAGTTACAGGAGTTTTTGATATTTGTCAAAAATTTTGTTCGTTCTTTTATAATAATTTTTGTTTAATTAACACAGGTCGTAGAAAAAATAGTGTATGCAACTCTCATGTAATGGCTATTAATACACTCGCACAAGATTTATGACACTCGCCAAGGCTCGTGTCATAACTTACCTCGTGCTCGTGTATTAATAGCTATCATTACATGCTCGTTGCATAATATACTATTTAAGGTCGTTTCGTATAAAGCAGAACTAATTAGTTGGCGATGGCCTAATTTAGAAGCAGATGAAACACTTATTTCACGCTTAATTCAATCATCTTCAGCATAAATTTAAAAATACTGTCGCGAATCTTTGCTGCTACACGGCATTATGCAAATTACGATGCAACTTACGATTTTCTCTTAGATCGGTTAATTTTTTCGAATTTTCACGTTCGTGAGATGCTTTTCGGTGTGTTTGTACGAGCGGAAGTGATGCATAAATCAAAGATGAGGAGGAAGTAGTATATAAAGCTAATTTAGTGGAGTAACGTAAACCTACATCAATTAAACATATATATATATTGAAGAGTCATTCATATTAAAATACTAAATTGCAGTATTTGTATTAATATTTTATTAATAAAAGTCAAACTAGACAAAAATCAAAAATCATTCTTATTCTAACGTAAACATGGAAACTCTCATCCAAAACATAAAATAATCTGTGCAAATACTATAATAACTTGATCCGCCACAATACTCCACCCTTAATAGAAACTAACCCAAAAAAAAATTTTTGGTAAAATGAACTCTCCGACCTGAACGAGTAGTGGTGGCAGCAGAGTGATTTTTACAATCTTTTAAAATTCCCTTTGTTTTTACTACTTTGTCATTGTTTACTACATCATTATCAATTTCTTTAGCGTCTTTGAGAAGAAAGGCTGGTTTAAGCCTATCAATTGATACAGCCTTATTTTTTCCTTTAAAATTTAGCACAAAAAATTTTTCTGTCCGAGAAATAACTCTAAATGGACCTTCGTAAGGATTCTGTAAAGAATTATGATTGGCATCATTTCTTATAAAAACATGTGTACTGCGAGCTAGCTCTTTATTAACAAAAATTTTGGGAGAACCATGTTTTTTATCCGGAACAGGTTTTAAAATTGACATTTGCCGACGTAATTTCTCGACAAAAGAAGAAGGATCTATTGTGACAGATGACTCTACAAAAAAATCAGCTGGTAATCTAATTGTCTCTCCATAGACCATATCTGACACTGTAGCAAAATTATCCTCTCTTAATACCGAACGAAGTCCTAATAATACAATTGGAATGGCATCAATCCAAGAA
Source organism: Pyrocoelia pectoralis (assembly GCA_036250285.1). NCBI lineage: Eukaryota > Metazoa > Arthropoda > Insecta > Coleoptera > Lampyridae > Pyrocoelia > Pyrocoelia pectoralis. The sequence goes on from CM070083.1 coordinate 26,471,680, forward strand.
CCATCTTGCTGACATCTAATTGCTGCTTTTAAAGACCGGTGCCACCTTTCTAAAATGCCGTTAGCCTGCGGATGGAATGCAGTTGTTCGAATTCGAGTAATTCCTAACATCTTATTTAATTCTCTCATCAAACCAGATTCAAACTGAGTACCTTGATCGGTTGTAATAGTTAAAGGTACACCAAATCTAGAAACCCAACCGTTAACAAATGCTGATGCGACAGTTTCTGCAGTGATATCAGGTAGCGGAATTGCCTCTGGCCAACGTGTAAATCTATCAATGCAAGTTAAACAGTATCTGAATCCATTTGCGGGTTGTAAAGGACCGACTAAATCAAGATGTATGTGTGAAAATCGTTGCTGTGGTATTGGAAATGAATTAATTGAACTTTTCGTATGAATACCAACTTTAGCTTTCTGACAAAAAATACATGTACGAGCCCATTCACCACAATCCTTGCGAAGCGAAGGCCAAATAAATCGAGATCTAACTAAATTAATGGTTGATTTGATTCCTGGATGTGATAAACTATGAAGTCCTTCAAAAATTTGTTTGCGAAACTTGAGTGTAATGAAAGGCCTATATGAACCAGTGCTAACATCACAAAAAACTGGTTTAGGATAATTCTGAAAGATGATTGGTTTCAAGGACAAGGTAGCACTATCCAGTAATTGTCTTAATTCTGCATCATTCTCTTGGTCCTCTGCCAGCGCAAGGAAATCAATCGATGATGAAACTTGTATGTTACAAAGACGAGACAATGCGTCAGCTACGTGATTTTTGAATCCACTTACATGTCGAATATCTGTAGTAAACTGTGCTAAAAAATCTAAATGACGCAATTGACGCGGGGAAGCCTTTTCAGATTTCTGATGAAATGCAAAAGTTAAAGGCTTATGATCTGTAAAGAGAGTGAAATTGCGTCCCTCCAAAAGATATCGAAAATGCTTAACAGCCAAATAAGAAGCCAATAATTCTCTATCATAAGTGCTGTAACGTTTTTCAGCAGAATTGAGTTTTCTAGAAAAGAAACCCAGTGGTTTCCATTCACCACCTTGTAATTGATGTACAACACCTCCTACAGCAAAATCAGATGCATCAACATTTAAGGCTAGAGGGTCAGTAGGTGAAGACGAAGGATGTGCCAATAAAGGAACTTCGGCCAATTTGTATTTAACTTGATTAAAAGCTTCTATAGCCTTATTATCCCAAGTAATTACACTTTTGTCGCGCTTATGTGAATTTTTTAGAAAATTTAAAAGTATTAACTGAGATTCAACCGCGTTAGGCATAAATCTTCTATAGAAATTGACCATACCCAAGAAGCGCTTTAAATCACTTACTGTATTGGGTAGTGAGCAATCCAAAATTGCCGAAACTTTTTCAGGAATTGGCTTAATTCCACCACTAGAGATTAAGCAACCTAAAAAACGTATTTCACTCTTACCCAGTTGAGTTTTTTCTTTATTAATAACTAAACCATAACTCGCCAATCTTTGAAAAAGTAATTTTAAATGACCTAAGTGCTCTTCTTCATTGAACGACGCAACTAATATGTCATCAATATATGTGGAACAAAATTCAAGATCCCTAGTGACTTCACTGATAAATCGTTGAAACGATTGAGCTGCATTGCAAAGTCCAAACGTCATCACTGGAAACTCAAATAACCCAAAAGGAGTGATTATGGCTGTCTTAGGTATGTCTTTTTTTTCAACTGGAATCTGATTATAAGCTCGCACAAGGTCTATTGATGAGAATATATTTTTTTTATATAAGAAGTTAGAAAAATCATGGATGTGTGGAACTGGATATTTATCTGGAAGAGTTACAGCATTGAGTTTACGATAATCACCGCAAGGTCTCCAACTACCATCACGCTTTTGAACCATGTGTAACGGACTAGCCCAACTACTACTAGAAGGTCTACATATTCCCTTTTTGAGCATTACTTCAAATTCTTTTTTAGCGATCGCTAATTTATCCGGTGGAAGTCTACGGGCCTTGGAATAAACCGGTTGTCCTCGAGTTACTATTCGATGAGTTACAGAATGTTTTGGCAAGATATTTATATCTAAAGGCCTAGTAATAGCACTAAATTCTTGCAATAACTGTGTGAAAACATTAATGGTAGGTGAAATTATTTTAATGCTAGCAAACTGATCAGAAATGGACTTTCCTTGTACAAAATTTAGAGAATTGACATCTAACAAACGCTGATGTTTTAAATCAACAAGAAGATTGAAATGAGCAAGAAAATCAGCACCAAGTATCGGCTTTGAAACATCAGCAACAATAAAATCCCAAGTAAATTTTCTTTTCAAGTTTAAGTCTAAATTAAGGGTTTTCTTACCGAATGTACAAATTGGCGAGCCATTTGCAGCAACTAATTGTGAGTTGTTATTAGAAGGTAATATGTGCACAGATTTAAACTTAGGAACTACAGATACGTCTGCTCCAGTATCAATTAAAAAACGTAAACCAGTTATTTTATCCAAAACTACCAGGCGATTAAAATTTTGACATCCATCAACTGCCGCCTCCAATGATGGATTATTTAGTTTTCCTGTGACTTGTAACTGCATGGTTGTTGACAACGATGTGCTGCAGCTCCAAAATTGGTGTGATACCAACAGATCCTCTTGTTATCTCTGCTTTTAGAACGGGCAAAATTTCTTCCCTTTATAAATTTTTGAAATTGAGTTCTACCTCTTGGATGACGCAACTCTTCAACAGCAATTGTCAATTCTGTGATTTGTGATTTTAATTCGATTAACTGATTTTTATCATCTGAAAAATCTTTTACTTCGGGGGAAATTGAGTTAATAATTGACGCTGATGATGCAACTTCACAAATCCTATCTGCCATCACACTCAACCGACTTAGATCATCTGCACTAGCGGATAAGATCATTTGTGCTTGCTGTGGTAGCCGTTGTAACCACAAAGTTTTCAAAAAATCATCGGTTACTCTATTTGTAGCCAAAGTTTTCATTTCTCTGAGTAACTGAGATGGCTTACGATCTCCCAACTGCATTTCGTTCAAAAGTTTTTTTAATTTTGTTTCTTCTGATTCCATAAACTGTTCTTCTAATCTTGTCTTCAAGGTAAGATACATATTGAAAGCTGGAGGATTCAATATAATATCACTTATGTAATGCAAAACATCACTTTCAATTGCAGCAACTACTGTATGAAATTTGGTAGCATCTTGGGTAATGCCCGAAATTGTGAATTGTGATTCTATTTGGCTGAACCACAAGCTAGGGTTAGGCTTCCAAAACGGCGGAAGCTTGATTGCTAATCTGGAAATTTCTTTCTTCCCTTCATTATCCACTGTTTCATTCACTGTCGGGGTCACCAATGAAGAGTCATTCATATTAAAATACTAAATTGCAGTATTTGTATTAATATTTTATTAATAAAAGTCAAACTAGACAAAAATCAAAAATCATTCTTATTCTAACGTAAACATGGAAACTCTCATCCAAAACATAAAATAATCTGTGCAAATACTATAATAACTTGATCCGCCACAATATAATAATATTATCAAGAATTCGTGCGATAAAAAAGGCAAACATAAAGTGTAAATAAAGAGAGCAGCATCCACCTGTGAATTGTGCCTAAAAGCTTAATCTCAAAGCATCTAATACTAACGTGTAATTCTAAAGCAATAACTTTACGAACAAACATCTAAACTAAAACCGCCTCAGACAAATTCCAGTTCAAAGCAGCATCACAGTAAGGACTTTATATGCACAACTAATATCATTGTAAACTACAGGTGTAAAATCAAGAAATCCATGATTCAAAGCCACCTACCTTTGTCGGAATCAAATGCCAATATTGGTGTAGGACTGGGGCGTGGTATTTCTTGTCGGCACCGACAGATCAAAGGCGGCGAAGTTTATCATTGATAGCCATAACCTACAAGGAATAACTTGCTTTGATTATTGATCAAACACATGTTAACCACAACTTTATTGAACTACTGTAATTAAGGTTCGATAAAACCGGTCAATTGCGTTATTAAATGTCAATTTAAGGAACGCCGCCGCCGCCGACGTGATGTAATGATCCTTTCAAATCAACAAATTGGTATTATTTTCTTTTACTTTTATTAATCAATAAAAGAGTTCGGTTAATTAGCATAAACGGCTGTTAAACCCCCCGCAAAAAAAACAACAACAAATTAAGGTGATTTAGTTTTCTTGTCATAATTAAACGAATGTGGAAGGTTTCTTTTCAAGGTCCATGGATTGAAAAATCTTTGCGTCTATTTGCATAAAATTCATCAATATACAGCCAAGTAGGTACCAAGAAAAACCAGCTGCGGCAGGAGTTGCCTGTAACGATTTATAGAAACGGAAAGAATGATTGATGGTACAGTTGCAAAGATTATAGCATAATATGAACCTGATGAACACGAAAAAGCACAAATAAAAGATAAGTTTTGGGAGAAACAGAATGACGTGACAGAGAGTAGCAAAAGAATCGAAGATCATAGTGATAGAGTTGGAGCGAGGAGAGGGTGGAGGAAGGGATGAAGGAAATGTTAAGGAAAATGGATTAGGTGATGGTGAAAGGAAGATACAAGGTCGGAAGACACAAAAGGAAAGGACAAAACATGGCGGAGACAAAAACTGCCGAGAGGCAAAGAGGGAGATGAGGAGATGCTTCAGGAAATGGAGAAGGGGCACAATGGAGTTAGGAGAATACAAGGAGTTGAAGAGGAAGTACGAAACGAATGTGAGAAGGGGAGGAAAGAGTATAAAGAGAAGCTGGAAACGCAAATAAAGGAACTAAGGAATGAAGGAAAGCTATGGAAGTTCCTAAACAAAGAGGAGAAGGAGAGAAGAAGAAGAACATGTGAGAAAATATACGCGATGATTCTGCAGGGACGACTAGAGAAGGACATGGAGGAAAAGAACATAATTGGTGATGGCAAGCATGCTTTACAAGGGATCGACAATGTATATATAATCAGAAACAGTAGAAATAGTGAACAAAGAAGTATAGAAGAAGAGGGGAAATGTCTATGCGCTCTTTCTGGATATTAAAAAGGCTTTGATAGGATGTGCAGAAAAAAGTTATGGGGGATAATGAGGAAAGGGGAGATAATTGAGGGGATAGTGGAAAGAACGGAAGAGCTGTACAGAGAGACGAAGTATAAAGGAGCTGTGGGGGAAAAGTGCGGGGAAAGTTTTGTGACGGAACAAGGATTAAAACAAGGGCGCCCCCTTAGTCCGAGCCTCTTTTCGATTTATATGGAAGATCTGGAGGAAAAATTAAAAAATGCGCAATACGGGGGAGTGGTGATAGGTATAGCAAAGGTGTGAGCCTTGGCATACGCCGACGATATTGTTGTGATAGCGAAGACAGAGAGGGAGATGAAAGGGATGATGAGGGTGGTGAAGGATTTCTTGGAAGGAAGAGAGTTAGAGATCAGTGTTGAGAAAACAAAAATATTGGTGTTTCAGAAGGTAGGGGAAGAAGACAGAGAGAAGAGTGGAGGTGGGGGAGGTAAAGTACTTGGGCTACCATCTAAGGTACGACAACAAAGAAGCAGAGCACGCAAAAGAGCTAGTAAAGAAGGGGAGTAAAGTGCTAGGACAGATATGGGGAATGGGGGAGAGATTTTTTGGAAACGATATCGAAAGGAAGAGATGGCTCTTCGACAAGTGGGGAAGAGCGTAATGATGTACGAGCGAATGAGAAGTATTGGAGAGAGCGTAGGCGAGATATTGGAGATGGACATTAGGCTTAGAGAGAGAGAGAGACGCCGGGATACATGGTGATGGAAGAGACAAATGGGGAAAAGCTGAGGATACAGACAGGAAAAATGGCGATGAGGTACGAGGAATATCTATAGAGAGGAAGGGGAGGAGAGCTGATGCAGCAATGTTGGAGAGAACTTAAGAAAGGAAGGATAAAGCACTGACAGGCGAGCAGAAGGAAACATTATGAGATATGCGTTGGCTGAGGTACAAAGGAGCAGGGAGATTGGGTGGGGGAGACAACACAAGCGAAGATATAATAAGAAGGGATGGGGAAGTACAGATGCAGGAAAGAAGGTAAAAGATTAGAGAAGGAAGATATAACAAGAGATACAAAGAAATTGTGGGGGAGGGCGTGCCGAGATATTTGACGGGTGGGCTAAGCATAAAAAAGAAAAGACTGATAACAAGGTTTAGGGGTGGAAATGAGGATAGAGACAATAGATATTGTGATAGTGTTGGAAATAAAGACCTAAATAGGAATACACAGTGAAATTAAGAAGGACGAAGATGAAATGACTGTTCTACCATATAAAACAGTCGATCGTAGATTATATATTGGTCGTTGGACATAGCCAAACGGAAATGATGGGAGTGAGAGATGGGAGGAGATTTTTAAGAAATGCAACGTAGCAAGGAGATCTCCAAGTAGGGGTGGTGAGGGAGAAAAGGCGGGAAAATCGAGCATAGAAGACATAAGTGATGAAGACAATATAGGAATGAGGTGGAGAGTTTAAGAAGAGACGTAAAGGAGAACATTGAGGAAGAATTTAGGGAGCAGCAAGGACTGGAGGGAGGAAGGAAGAATATTAGGAGCGATATAGGCAAGTTGAAAAGAGTAATGGAAAAGAAGGAAAGAAATAGGAAAAGGAGAGAAGGAATTAGCCAGATATATATCTAAGTGGAAAAACGAGGCTACAACTGGAGATAAAAAAAGGAAAAGGTAATCAATAGTGAATAGGTAGTGAATTTATAGTGGCGGAGCTGGGGAAATGAGAGGATAAAAGGGAGTTAATGAGGAATAGGTGGAGGTTAAAGACTGCGACGGTGTATACAGAACGCAGGAAGAAAGACAGTTGCAGGAGGAGATAAGAAGGATTGCGACGGTATAAAGAGAGAAAGGAAAGAGGACTGAAGTTGGGATACAAGGTCACAAGAGAAGTTAGAAGAGGAAACGAAACGTCAATAAATAGATGACATCCTGATAAAGAGATCCTTCTGCAAAGAGGTTGGAGTCACAAGGAGTGCAGAAATAAACAGCGACCACTACTTAGTAGTTGAAAAATTTGATATATTCCCAATAAAAGCCAGAAAAACAAAACCAGTGGGTAAACTTTGATCTAGAACAAATATGAAGTTGATTCAAAGGAATTATCCAAAAGCAACGTGAGGAAGGGTAACTCAAAAAGGAAGGAAACAAAGGAGATGGCGAAATAAAGAAAATAAAATCCAGGAAGGCTAAAGTAACAACCTATCAAGGTAGAGAAAATGCAATAGGAAGCAAAAATAACTTGGGAAGAACTCGTACAGAAAATGGAAAAGGGCAGTCGACGGAACCAAAAACTCTCCTACAGAGCTTCCACAGAGAAAAAAGGCAAACCAATACAAGACAAGACAGACGAGAAAGAGGTCACGCAACGATGGCCAAGAAGAGCACATAAATACAAATCAAACCGAAAGTGAAAACGGCTTGGCACAGTAGATGTTTCGGAAACAATCAAGGGAATAAAAAGAGGGAATGACAAAATAACTTCCCGTGATGAAAAGCCGCCTGGAAGCGAAGGTGCCAAACGACTGAAACGTTGAAATAATCATCACTTTGCTACTTCATAAACGGATGTGCGAGAACTACTAAATTGAGTGTAGAAATAGGTCAATAGGGAATAGAACAAGTGGACAAACTTTAAGTACTTGGGAAGTCCTCATCGGTCGGGAAGGGAACATGAAAAGTAAAATAAACGAGAAGATAAGCAACGCTTCGAAGCTATACCGAAGGATACTCTTTGGCTGGGTAACACATTCCTTAGAACGAAGGAAATACGCAGAAGAACCAAGATGACAATCTGCAAGAGTTGATCTTCATCAAATCCAATGAATCCCTGCAATTTGCTAGGGACTTCTTCACTTATCCTAAAGCTTAAAAGAAGTGGAGGTCGTATAACATTTGAATCATGATAAATGGTATTGAGCTCTTCTTCAAAGCTGCTTGGTTCTCTCCACAAAACTGTTTTTATCCAGCTTTTTTTTGTTTATCGACGGAATATCTTCCGCACTTACCTCTTCTTTGAAGGTTTCGACTACTGAAAATCTTTCCTCTTGTTCGCGTTATCCTTTTGTCTATCACATTTATACCTGACTGACTAATTCGCTGACTGAAGACAGAGGAGCACCGTACTGTATTCCAATGTGTGAAGGTGAGAAGATCCCAAAACGTAAAACTGACTATTGGAACTTACATTTACAGGTGATCCAGTTTTCGTTAACTTTCTTTGTACTTCATCTCATCGTCGAACTTAATCCCCATTTTGAGGGAGGCTCTTATAATGTTCTCGGGTGTACTGCCTTTTTCCCAAAGAACCCGTGTTTTAAGGTTCAATGCCTCTTCCTTCACCTCGTAACACGTGCACATTGGTGTTACCTTACAACTTGTTGAGAGTTGGAAGATTTATGTCTTCATTTTAGCATAATTTTGCATTCCTTAGTCGGATGGTACCCTCAGTAGGGCCTTTACCGTTTCATATGGAATTCCGCGTTATTATTTTGGACATACCTTTCTCTGGAGTATTTTTCGCCACCAAGTATATGGGTGGTAAGTTTGTAAAGGTCTTATGGGCAGCTGTGACCATCGTTTGTAACAGGTTAATTAATATTGTAGCGTGTTTAGTTTTACCGGGCCTTATTGCGCTTCCAGTTCTTTTCCACAACATTAAGGCCTTAGGGCGATGGGTTTGATCAACGCTCTGTAAATCCAGGAGTCGTCTTTGGCTCCACTTTTTCCAGAGCATTTTCCTACAGGTCCATAAGTCTCTTATGTTGTTTTCTCCAAATGGGTTCCGAGTATCAAGGTCTTGTCTGAAATTACGCCTAGGTACTTGGGGATTGGGATGGGTCGCTTCTTACAATACAATACAATACAATACGTCTTTATTAGTATTAATAAATTACAATTGTGACGAATTACAATTGTGATGATGTTTAGGCAATATATCAGGCGAAGTTTAGCCTAAGGCTATTCTTACACTTAACCTAATACAGCAGAGTCTAAGATGTTAGTGTTTATTTCCTAAATAGAAATATATATAAAAAAATAATGAAATGAAGAGAACCTACCTAAATGTATGCAAGTTTTATAATTATTATTAGAGTTATACTACACTCAGGTGTATGAGCTGAAGAACATGGCTTTCATTTTCCTGCGGAATGTATGAAGTGACATATCTTTAAAGTGAGGTTGAATTAAGTTATAATTGGTTACAGCCATATAAGTGAAAGACCTTCTGAAAAGTGCGGTTGAGTGTTGCGGCAGTGTTAGTAGATGTAACTGGCGAGTTTGACGAACATGAATATTATGCCGGAAAACTAGTTTGTTTCTGAGATAGGTAGGATTAGAGGTTAAGATTAGCTGGTGGACAAAAACAAGATAATGCAACTGTACAGCAGTGCTAAGCTTCAACCATTTTAGTTCTGTGATCTTAGAGGAGACATGATCAAATTTCCTTAGACCATAAATGAATCTAACACAGTTATTCTGTACACGCTGAACTCTATTTTTGCCACTGATGTCCAAACAGGGATAGTAGACTAGATCACAGTAATAAAGAGTCGAGAGTACCAGGGTTTCACAAAGTTTTTTCCGCATTTTGAAGTTTAGTATGTATCGGTTGCTATACAGAGTTTTTAGACTTACATAAGTCTTTTGAAGCAAGCAATTTATGTGTTGGTGAAAACGTAGATTTTCGTCAAAAATGACCCCTAAGTTCTTGCCCTGAGCTGAGAAAGGTACCACCTGATGATCAAAGTTGATAACGATATATCTCTTCAAAAACTCACGATGAACCTGTGAGCAGAAAATCATTGCAACCGTTTTCTTTTTGTTTATACTGAGATTATGTTTGGCCGAGTAATCTAAGATACAATCAAGATCTTGATTAATATCGTCGTTAGATTGCCGGCACTCAAGAGGGTTAAAGCAGTACATCAACATGATGTCGTCAGCATAGGCAGATATTTGAGATTTTCGAATTACCTTCGACATGTCTGATGTATACATAATAAATAACAAAGGACCTAGGATAGAGCCTTGGGGAACCCCAGATAAGATTGTACGAGCAGTTGACATGTTATTTTTAATGCAAACTTTTTGATTGCGATTAGTCAGATAGGAATCAAAGAAGGACACAGCAAGCTCATCAAAACCATAGTACTCGAGTTTGGCAGATAGCAAAGCTTCTTCCATGGGACCCTTTTCATTGTAAATAGTAGGAGAGAGGAGATTTATGTTCTATGCGTGTTCTGTTGTTTTTTATCTCTCTCTCCCCATAGAGCTGATGAAAACTGTTAAGAAGTTTATCCCAAATATATTTTGGGCTAATTGGCTTGAAATTTTTCGCCCACTTATATGGATCACCTCCTGGCTTTGCTATAAATACCACCATTACTCCTTCACCAGCTAGCTGCACAAATTCGAACGGTCTGAAACAGTGCTTGTAGCTTTGAGGACGGTAGTTCGAAATTTTTGAAATTTCTTCAGCGCCTTTTTTTTGAATTTATAATAATTGTATATGCTGGATCGATTTTGAATCCGAATTCACGTCCACCACAGCTCTCCTTGAGATTTATTTCTCTTGCCGAATTTTGGAACGTTTTGGATTCATATAAAACGGGGAAAACAAGACGGTTTGTATTTGCATATCGGATATTCCAAAAGAAACAATACGGAAAGGCAGTGGCAAAGGAATTCTTACTTCTTAGATAGATGATTAAGTGTGAAGTGATGAGCAGTAATTCAGTAATTTAAGCCGAATACGGTATGTTATGTATCGTAATATTATTTATTGTTAACTTTTTTTGTTGCATTAGTGGGTGTCCGGATTTGATACATTCGTTTAGAAGTTGTCGCGTGACGTTTGGGGTAAATTATTGTCTGTGATCGGATAAAGGTTTGATTTGTGTCTTCACCTTAGAGGAGTAGTCGAGGTTTAGTATTTCGATTTTTTTTTTCTGCGTTGACGATATAAATTCTTCACTGCATTTTTCCGTTTTTAATCAAATACCGATCGATCATAGCCCAAGTGTAGTGCGAAACAAAATTTCTTATAGATAAAATCGGCTCGAGCTCGATTAACTTCATGAATCAAATAGCGTAGCTGTCAAGTTTTTGTGGGTTGTTCTTCGACGTTGTTACGCTATAAGTTACTACAGTATCATCAAATAGAAGAGTGTCCATTACATCTAAATCATGACGGGACTTATCGAATCATTGATTGATTATCAACCATTATAGTGATGAGTTTCGCCTACACATCCGTGTTGTACAAACTTTATCGATTTATTAGAATAATGCGTACGGGTGGTCCAATTTTTATGATTCTCTACAGATGAGAAAAAAAAACGTACAAATTATACTCGGGTCTATGTTATAAAATGTATGTTTAGAAAAACAAACCATCGCTCACAGTGTAATTTTGAAGTGACACAAAATGTCGTACAAAACCGACACTTTCGTAATTTTTTGACGTCAGAACCTTAGTACACATTTAAATAATCGTGGATCGAGTTAAATCCAAGCAATTGACATTTTGGCCAGATCTACCGGGATAAAACACAATCGCGCAATACATCACAACATTACACATTTATTTTACATGGATGACCCTATGGCCGGGCTTGAATCCTGTATTGTACATCTGCTATCAACAGGAAATTACGGACACAACCCCAATCTTTATGAAAGGGGATAACTGAACATGAAAAAAAAACTATTCCAAGGGAAAAAATATGCAAGGATGGTAGAACAACGTTTGATCTCGACAGTAGCCCAAGGTAGATTTAGGAGAGCAACAGAAGTGTTAAGCTTAGTTTAAAACAGACTGGAACTCGCACCCCGAGAAAACGACGGCAACCATACTGAATTGGAGCAGAAGTGCGAGAATGATGAATTTCGAGTTGGAAGGACACGTAATTAAAACCACCAAAGAAAATTGAAAGAAAAACTCTAAACCTCCCCTTTAGAACTGGTTCTAAACCTCCCCTTTAGAACTGGTTCTAAAGGGGAGGTTTAGAGTGTTTCTTTCAATTTTACCACTGAACCCATTTTCGAGAGCTACTTCAAAAAATGCCACCAAAGAAGTCAAACACGAATAAACAGCAACCGAAAAGGTTAAGAGGTTAACGAAAACACTTACATGCAAACTACCAAACAAGACAGGACCAACGGAGGACAAAAGATGAGTCCTCCAAACAGCTATGCAATCAATAGTTCTGTATGTCGACTCAATATGGCGCATCAAGAGGTGTCTGAATGAAATTATGAAAACGCAGAGAATCTTGACACTACGGGTAGGGACGGCGTACAGGACTGTGCCGAACGGGGCACTATGGGTAATCACGAAAACCATACCGCTGGACCTAATAATACACGAAAGAACCGCAATACATAGGGAAAAAAAGCAAAAGACACAGACATCAAAGAACTGAAAAAGAGGGAAAGCGAAAAGACTATAAACAAATTGCAGGAGAGGTGGGATAACACATCTAAAGGGAGATTGGCACACACGCTCATCCAAAACATCAGACCATGGTGCAACAGGCAGAATGGGCAAGCCCTGACAGGGGATGGATGTTTTGGTAAATACCTCCATGGATTCAAAAAAGAAGAAAACCCTAAGTGCTGTACTGTGGGGAGGCCGAGGACGACGCCACGCACACAGTATTTGAGTGCAGACAGTGGGCCGACAAAAGGGAAATGCTAGAAACAACGCTGTAAAGGCAACTAAGTCCGGGAAATATGGTAGAAAAACCTATAGATGAAAAGGACAAACACTGGGCAGACAGAAATTCATCAGAGAAATAATGACCTAAAAGGAAAAAGAAAGCAAGACAAGAGAACAAGAGAGAAAGAAATAGGAAGAAAACTCCAAAACAGTGGAACCACCATAGCAGGTAGTGCCAAATCATTAACGAAAGGGGTGAGGGGGAAATGAGTTTAGTTGGTAAGCGCCCACCATTCAGATGACGGGCGAATCCAACACGCTTTCAGAATGGAACTATCAGGAGGCGTCTTCAGAAGATTCCCTAAACCCCTGCATAAAAAAGTGTTAAGTTTAGTGCAAATAACCCCCCAGACGAAAAATGGGAGGGAATACGAAGCAGCACATTCGGAGAAATCCTATACGCAATTAGTGGATTCAATAATCCAAGAAATCCAGCTGGGAAAATGAATCCCGATAGATTAACAGGACAAATGTATGGAACAAAAAGTGTAATACGTGGATACAAGGACCACGCAAGGACAGAGAAATTATTATTAGGGGTGGTTCCGCGACACTGAGACCTTTTGGTCTATCGTGCTCACCGCTAGGGAATACCTTTAACAAAGTTCAGAATTTTAGTAGGGCGAATCATGGTTATGCCCTGTTGTGTGATCTTGACATTTCCAAGTAGGTATTCCCTTGCCTTTGTGTATGCCTCACATTGGCAAATGACGTGGTATGGCGTTTCTTCTTCCTGCAATACGGACTGTCGACCAGTCCAATGTTGTGCAGGTGTTTGTTAAGACGACAGTGGCCTGTGTGTCTGTCGTCCTTCTTAATTTTACGGTGTACGCTGATAAATCCCGGTTTGGGTTTTTCAGAAAGAACTTGGAATGGTTCTGTGTTAAAATGTTCTTTCTGCAATGCTCTTTTTTGAGTATTGCAAATCTCCTTTTTGGCTGTGTTATATGGAATCCCACAGGCCGGTTCGGCTTGCAACTCTCGCAACGAGGTTGCCTGCGACTCCTACGTGCCCAGGTACCCACACGAGTGTGACTGTGTTGCACTTGCCTACTGCGTTTAGCATTTGTAGGATTAGCCCTGAATTAATACAAATGAATCTATACTGCTGCAACCGCTGCTTTTCTGTCTGTAACTGGAAAGACTTTCTCCAAACTTACTTTCCGCACCTTCGCTGTTAAGATCAATGGTGTAATCTCTCAAACCAAAGCCATAAGATCGGGAGTCTCCCAGGGGTGTATTTTAGGGCAACTTCTATTTAATATATACACCTCAAACATACCGGCGACATTAGCCACATATACCGACGCAAAATACCAACATACCGAACAATTCACCTTAAGAATATTTGCTCCCTCCATTACTATAGACGGACATGTTATACCATGGACAGCAAAAGATTTAGCAGTCCTAGGGGTGTTTCCCAACATAAGACTGAGCTGGAGTTATCACATCAATCAGAAGCTAGCCCAATGTCATGACAGACTCAGACAACTCTACCCTGTCATAAACCGCACAACCCCCCTTAAACCTGAGTGCACCATCCTCCTTTACAAATCCCTTCTACGACTCTTAGCCATTTATGCATCTCCAATCTGGAGCACAATATCTAAGACGAATATCCTAAAACTGAGAGATTGGGAAAAAATCTAACGATGTGGGGGATGGAGTGAGAAATTCCTGGGTACGTGGTGATGGCGGTGGTGAAGGAAGAGAAGCTGAAAATACAGTCGGCGGAGCTAGCGATGAGATACGAGGAAGGTCTAGAGAGGGGGAGAGGAGGATTCCTGTTGCAATACTGTTGGAAAGAAGTGAAAGGGGAGCGGAGTGGGAAAATCGGGAACAAAAGTTGGAGGAGTGTGATGAGTTGAAGGAAGAACGAAGGAGCTTTAGGGGAATTACGAATGGAGCGAAAACTCGACTCACACACATACACCGAAAGGTAAAATGAGTTTCTCGGTTAAATGAGCAAAAACATCATTGTTGTCCCACGTAGTACGTTTAGGAAACATGGAGGAACTTTTGAAAGAGGGTTTTGAGACTTTGGAATCACTAAGTAATTTTTCTCACCTTTTAAAAAAAATATAACCCGATTAAATTAGACACTCTGTATATTATGTATCTCTCAGTCTTAATTAATCCCCTAATACTTAATAACCTCAATAAAGTTCGTGTTTCTAAAAAGGAAATACGGGTGTTGGCAATAAAGAATCAATTACGATATTCGATAATCTGTAATTAAAATAATTGGTATTGATGGGAGTTGAATTAGTAACGACTCACATTCACGTGATGGCAAAAGAAATGCGCTTATACAAAATACACGTTGTGTAAGCGAGATTTCAAAAGCAAATTGGTTCAATGGCCTAAGGATACGATTTCTGTTCGAAATAATTTATACGGACAATCGGCAATATAATTAATAAAACCCTAATCTTAATTATACTTTTATGTTTATATTTATTTTCAATTCCTTTGATTGTGACCGACACTAACAAAAATTTTTATTAAAACACGAATACGTGGATCACGTTGTGGGGGTAAACGATTCATGTTGACAGTACTTTTTTTCTGGTACTATAATTAGATCAGGATTTAACTTTCTTTGATAGAAAAGGATAAGTACCATCCTCATCTTTGTAGTCGTCACTCAATACAGCAGCCCATAAATAAATAAACCTGACCTGACCAACACACAAAAAAGTTGGGTCCATAAATTCACCTTCGTATTTCCACATTTAAGGATTTTTCAGACCTGTGATTAATCATTATGAACATTTCAAAAAATGTTTGTATAAAAACGATCAAAATCAAAAAATTTAAATTAGAACGCTGTTTAAAATATTTTCTAATTTATTTGTTATTTTTCTTTTACAGCGCGGTGGTAAATAAAAGACAAGCGCGGAAAACATTACTGAGAGATAGATGGCAACAACGTTTTGAAGAATTTACCAATCGCAACATGGAAGGAGATGCAAAATGTAAAATCATTACTACCTGAATTAATCGTAATAGAAAGTATTATATTGGGGAAGGCACAAAGAAAAGATGATAGAATATATTGGAAGGAATGAGAAAGAAAATTTTACATAAACTAATGAATGGTCACCCATATGGAGTATAAGACATATGCAATGATACTACAGGAGCGATTGAAAGAGAAAGAAATAATAGGAGAATGGCAAGCAGGGTTCAGAAGGGGGGAGGAGGGCTATTGACAACATATATGTGATAAAAGCGGATAGGGAGCTGGAAAAGAAGAGAAGAAAGGCTATATGCGTTATTTTTAGACATAAAAACAGCCTTCGACAATGCTAACAAAAGGGAATTAAGCGAAACGCTGAGAAGGAAAGGAATAAAGGGGGGGCTTAATAGAAAGAATGGAGGAATTACATACGGAGATGGGGTGCAGTGGAAAAATTGAAGCGAAGTTAAGCGAGGCGTTCGAGACAACCAAAGGATTGAGGCAAGGATGTCCGCTCATCCCAAGTTTATTCTCGGTGTATATAGGGAAGTTGGAAGAAAAGTCAAACAGAACAGGGGAGTTGTGATAGGGCGTTGAAGGTATGGAATTTCGCGTATGCTGATGATGTGGTGGTGATTGTGAGAAGAGAACCGGAAATGAATGAAATGTTAGAGACAATGTAAAAAGGACAAAAATGGTACTTCAAAACGGAAGTGGGGAGGGGTAGAAGAAAGAAAAAGTAAAGATGGTGCACATGTTAAAGAGTTAGGAAAAAGAGAGAACAAAATATTCGGGCAGGTATGGGACTTGGGAGAAAGAATATTTGGGAAGGACCTAATAAGGGGGTGGCATTTTGATAAGTTAGAAAAAGTGTAGTGATGTTCGGGGTGGGAATATGGGGTGTGGAAGGAACGGGAAGGTTTGGAAAGGATACAAAAAGATATTGGAAATGGAGTCTGGAGAGGGAGACCCCGGTATATACATAGTACAAGAGGAGGTAAAATTGGGGAAGATATGGACACAGGAAGAGAAGTTGGCTATGAGGTACGAGGAAGGAAAGGATACTTCAAAGTTGTTGGAAATAAAATATGGACAGGAGGATAAAAGAGGGTATTATGAAAGAGGATGAGATACAAAAGCGAAGGGACAGGGGAAATGGGTCAAAAAACTAAAAGGGGGGAGGGTGAAGTGCGAAGGACAAAGGGTGAGGGGAGAGTAAGTGGGGAAAAAAGACAGGCAAAGGTGTTATTTTGAAACGTAGCGGGTATAAAGAATAAGGGGAATGACTTTTGGAGTTATGTGGGGGGGTTTGTGATGGTGGGGTTAGTGGAGACGTGGTTGGAGGAAAAGGACTGGGAAACGTGGAAGGAAGTATTGCCGAGGGAATATGATTGGAAAGCGCAGTTTGCGGTGAGAGAGGAGAAAAAAGGTAGAGCAAAAGGGGGAATAATTACAGGAGTGAGAAAAGAGTGGAGATGTGAAGATGAAGGAGGAGAAAGGCAGGTGCTGGGAGTAGTGAAAAGATAGGGAGGCGAAGCAGGTAGAGAAGTATAGTATGATAACGGTGTACGGGAAAGAGATGGGGGGGGGGGGGGGCAAAGGCAGCAAATAGAAGAACTGATTGGTGACAGGGACGAAGGAAGGGTGATAGTGGGAGGGGATTTTAATGCGAGAATAGGAGAGGAAAGGGGAATGATGGTAAATGGAGAAGTGAGTGGGAGATATTCGATGGACAAGAAGGTAAATGGGCAGGGGAGGAAGTTACTGGACTTATGTGAGGAGAGGGGATGGACAATTCTGAATGGAAATATGGAAGAGGGAGGGAGAGGGGAGTACACGTATATAAGTGAGAGGGGAGAATCAGTGATAGATTACGTGTTGGTAAATGAGGAGAGTGTAGGAGCTATGGAAAAACTCAAGGTTGGGGATGAGGAGGAATCGGATCATCAACCATTAGAGTTAATTTTGAGAGAGGGGTTGCGTGAGGGGGAAGAAGCAGAGGAGGTGCAAGAGAAATGGGGAGAGAAGAAGGTATGGACAGCGGAAAGTATTGAAAAGTATAGGACGGAGTTGGAGGAAGTGAAATGGGAGGAGAAGGAAGTGGGGGTGGAATTGAAAGAGTTCGTGGAAAAAATGGAGGAGATTGTGGAAAAGAAGAGACATAAGAGGAAACGTGCAATATGGGGGAAAGGAGAGTGGTGGAATAGGAAGTGCAAGAGGGCAAGAAGGGAAGTAGGAAGGGGAAGAAGGAAATGGAGGAGAGGGGAATTAGATATTGGGGAGTATAATAGGTTGAAGATGGAATATAAGGGGGAGTGTAAAAGGAGAAAGGTGGAGTTCAGAAAGGAAGTGGAGGAGGAAATAAAGGGGTTGAGGAATGAAAAAGAGATATGGAGTTTTATAAACAAGAGAAGAGGTAAATATGAGAAAAGGGAGGTGAGGTTGGATGAAGAGGAATGGAGAAAGCACTGTATGGAGGTGATGGGGGGTGTGAGGGAGAAATCGGAAGCAGAAAGGGAGAGAAGAGGAAGTGTAGGGGACTTTGAGGTGGAGGAGGTGGAAGAAGCGCTGAGGAAGGTCAAGTTGAGAAAGGCACAAGGAACAGATGGAATACAAGGGGAGCAGTGGAGGTACACGGGGGTAAAAACGAGAGAACGGATAAGAGGGATGCTGAGTAAAGCATGGAGGGGGGAAGGATTCCCGGAGGAGTAGATGGATGCAAGGGTAGTTCCAGTATACCAGGGAGGGGAAAGGAACAAAGTGGGAAATTATAGGGGAGTGAGCATTACCAACACGGGGTATAAGATTTATGCCGAGATATTAAGAGGGAGACTTAAGAAGGAAATAGAGGAAAAGGGGTTAGCGAAGGACTGGCAGGCGGGTTTCAGGAAGGGAAGGCAGACGGTGGATAATATATATGTGATGAAGCAAGTGGTAAATGGGGTGCCATCAAAGCAGCATTCGACAATGTGAATAGGAAGAAGCTGTGGGAGGTACTAAAGAAAGGCGAGATAAGTGAGGGCTTGGTGAGAGCGATGGAAGAGGTGTACGAGGAAACAAGGTGCGTGATGAGAGTGAGGGAGGATAAAGGAGAAAGATTTTGGACGGAGAAAGGGTTGAGACAGGGATATCCGTTGAGTCCGAGCCTATTTTCTCTATATATTGGAGATTTGAAGGAGGTGTTGCGGGGACATCAAAGGGGTGGAGTGGTGATAGGAAGGATAAAGGTGTAGGTGCGGACCATGTGGTAGTGATGGCAGAGAGGAAGAGATGAGGGGGTTAATTGGGGTAATGAAGAGATATTTGGAGGGGAAGAATTTAGAAGCAAATGTGAAAAAGACTAAAATGATGGTTTTTCAGAAGAAACGGGGGAGGGGTATAAAGCAAAAGTGGTGGTGGGGTGAGGAAGAATTAGAGAGTGTACAGGAGTGGAAATACCTAGGGTATGTAGTGCGGTATGACAATAAAGATGGAGCACATGTAAGGTAATTGGCGAAGAAGGGTAATGGAATAGTGGGGAAAGTGTGGGGTTTGGAGGAAAGAGTGTTTGGGAAGGATATGGAGAAGAGAAGATGGTTGTTTGACAAGTTGGTGAAGAGTGTGATAGGGTATGGGGCGGAGATATGGGGGTGGAAGGAATGGGAAGAAATAGAAAGAATTCAGGAGAAGTACTGGAGGTGGACATTAGGGTTGGACAGGGAGACACCAGGGTATATCGTAGGGGAAGAGGTAAAATTAGAGAAAATAAGGATAAGGGCAGGAGAGAGGGCGGTGAAATATGAGATGATCAGAAAGCGGGAAGATATTGTTGGAATAAAGGGGTGCATGAGAGAGGTGGCAAAAAAACGGATAAGGTATGGGCAGGAAGAGAGAAGACGGTTGTATGAGAGAGTGGGTTATGCGAGGGAAGAGATAGAAGGGAGAAGAGAAGGGGGATGAGTTGGTAAGAAGGGATAAAGATGTGGAAGCACAGGAGAGCGAGAATATGTACTGGAAGATATAATGGCGGATATCAGGAAATTATGGAAGAAGGGAAGACCGAGTATCTGATGGGAGAAATGGAGTTGAAGGAGAAGAGGATGGTGGCGAGATTTAGATGTGGCAATGAAGAGAACGAGAATAGATACTGGTGGGAGGATGAGAGAAGGCTGTGTAGAATGTGCGGTAACGGACGAGAGAGTGTGTGGCATTTAATGAGGGAATGTGAAGAGCTGAGAGAAGAGGGGAGAGGAATAAAGGTGATCTTAGGTGGGAACGGACTGGGAATGGAGTGGATGAAGGGGGTGATGGAGCGAAGGGATAAGTTGATGCCAAAGAGCCAGGAATAGTAGCTAATAAGAATGCTTTTGTTTCGATTTTTATTATAACAAAATAAAGGGCTATCTATTTATCTACAAAAGCAAAGGGTAAGAGAATGAAGTGAAAGCATAAAAGAAGAGACAAAGACGCACAGATGCAAGAAGGAAGGAGTAAGATTAGGGAGCGGAAATATAACGGAAAGTCCGGGGGTACCAGATTACTTAAGAGGAGGATTTAATATAAGGAAAAAAACTGGTGGCGAGGTACTGATGCGAAAATGAGGAAAATTAAAAGAAGCACTGGAGGGGGGACGAGAGGAGGAAATGTAAACTATATGGCAAGGATTGGGAGAACACGAAGCACATGCTCAGGGAATGTGAGGAATTGAGAGAAGAGGAAGGAAGTAGGAGAGAGATATTACGGAAGGGAGGGGAAGGAGTAAAATGAGTAGAAAGGGTAGTGGAGAGAAGAAGAATAATTTTTAAATTAGAAAGTGTTTAGAATAAGAATCTTTTATTACACTTAGGATTCATAGGTTGATATTAAAGTCACCCAAGCATAGAAAGAAGTTCTCAATACCGTTTGAGAACTCAGCCAATCCTTTTATTTAACAGCATTTAGATCCATAATTGAATTATAGTTATATGGTTCATGGGTTACACCGCAACTGAACACGCTCGTTAAATAAATGGCAATAATCGTTTCAATAGGTAAAGGTCGGTGGAAGAGTAAACCCATAGGGCAGGTGCCTACGTTTCAGAAATAATCCTTTAGATTAATAAAAAGGAGTAAATCGACAATACGATGATAAATGATGTAAAATTGTATTATCTCGGAAACGGGATAGAATAATAAGAAATTACGTTTGTATGTATACCGTGTGGGGCCTTCCAAGGTGGTCAGGTGTAATAATAATGCTATTAGGAATCGAGATTATAGTGTAGAACCCAACAATTCCCCGCTACTGCATATTTTCATAAAACTCCACAGATATAAAATACCGAGGCAGCATTAATCTTTGTATTTATTTGAAATAAGGAAAACTGTGGAAATTGAAGCATAAAAATAAATAAAGTTAGAAAAACATTTTGCAAAAATCAATTCAGTATGAAAATTTATTCAGAGAATAAATTCGGCGGGATGGGCTAAAAAATTATGAATTTCGCCGGTTGTATAAATTTTTACATGAACTTCTCATTACGGTGAAGTTGAAAGTAATTGTTTCTAATACACAAAGTTGCGAGCTAAAGAAAGCTGTAATCACAGACCATACTGTAAAAGCAAGTTTTAACTAAAGATAATATAAGTTTGGTAAACACATCATGAATATGTAATGGAAAGAGCTTGATCCTGAGGCTAAAGCGACATTCATTAATTATCCTGTTAATTTTTGCGTGGAGTATTCGACAAAATAAAATCATAAAAAAATGACTGAGATGAAAACGTTGATACGAACGTAAACGTATAATCACCCGATTTTATTGGGCAATTATTAGTCGATAATGATTTTTACGACTCAGTCGCCATTTTATACCTACCATTTGTAAGGTAGTAAAAATTGGCGCCAGTTAAACTTAATTACAAATTTAACGATAGGTAACCTTTTGGTTTTTTTTTTGGTGGGTACATTTCTCGCTTAACTCCCCACAGAAATCAAACGTTATAGTGCGATATGGAATAAAGATAATTACTTAAGAAAATCAAACCTTCATAATCGCAAATTTGTTATTCACTGCATGACTGAACTTTCGAAGTATTAAAGCATAACAAAACTTTATAACGAACTTGATTCAACTGAATGTATAAAAGACACGATATCTCCTTTCTTTACTAATTTTAGCGAAAACGCGTGGTTAGAAAAGGGTGGAAGGTGTGTGTAACGTCTAACCGCCATTAAAACTTGTAAACGTGTAAATTTTAGACAAGAGATCAGAAACAAACTTCCTATAAGTAATTACAATCAATCAAGATTACTTAATCTGGTATAAACGACATATCCACGGGCTTATTGTGGAAAATTGCAATACTGAAAATAGAAAATGATCCATAAGAA
Organism: Pyrocoelia pectoralis; assembly: GCA_036250285.1. NCBI lineage: Eukaryota > Metazoa > Arthropoda > Insecta > Coleoptera > Lampyridae > Pyrocoelia > Pyrocoelia pectoralis. The sequence continues at coordinate 26,493,769 of CM070083.1, forward strand.
TCGATTAAATGTAAGAAGAAAATCATCCATTTTGCTTTTGAAAAAGGGTTGTTTAATACTATTAATAACGGTAACAGGGAAAATTAACGGACATTGGTGAGCGTGGATGACGGTGGCGTCTTTACATATCATTAGTTATCCTCAGAAAGCTACTGCCCGACACTTCCAATCCTTTCTCTTTGCACCCTTTACCGCTAGAATACTACCCCCTCAGACCTCCCAAATAATTAATTAATCATATCCATAATACATCATATATAGGTTTATGTACGTATCGCATTTCCCTTCCTAATATTCATTTTCGCTTGAAGTATACACACAAGTTAACTATATACAGGGTGGTATAGGGATTTACTATTTCAGAGTAAAAATGTTTAGGGTTGTTCGCAGAGAATAATTTTCTGCGTCCATTAACGATAGATATTAGCTTTCAATTTGTTCCATTCCGAGTTCAGCCCAGTTGAAATAAATGTCGCCAAAACCGTCAGGAGGTCAGGACATAAAAAAACAAATATTTTCAGTTTTTCGCTGAAAACTCTTCAACGGCACCACCTAGGAAAATGTTTACTCTTTTATAAATGACAGAGCATGAAATTCTGCGTCGCGCGAGTATCCAAACTTTAAAATTACACTCAGTGGTATAGTATGAGTGCATTGAAGGTCAAAAAACTTTTGAAAATGAGAAATTGTGATTTTTGACACGTCTACAACTTGAAAATGTATGCTCTAAATAAAAAACGTGAACAAAATTCTAATTCCCCATTCAGCGAGTACCTACGTTAAATTTAAAATGTGTTCCTGTCGAATTTTGAAATTTCCAAAGCCGTCCACACTGACCAGTATGAAAATTTTCCTACTGCTACCTGATCAATCATAATTTCTTATCCTTGTATTAGAGGCTTTCCAACAGGATCAGTCACCACGGCACCCTTTTGACACTTGGAAGATATGCCGTTGAATATCTCAGCTGGAGTTGGAGGATTTGTCACACTTCGGGGCGAGAGGCAATGCTTCATTGATCTCTAGCGCCACTGTATCCATATCGTTTCCCAGCCACATTTGGGCATGGTGGTCCGTCTTCAGCGAATGTTATCAAGCGCCATCCTGAGGAGTGGAACAGGTTAATGTTAGATTTGGCAAAGTTCTCGTAACGGACCACATGTATAGCAATTGGGGAATGCTTCTCTCCATAGATGACGACTAGGAATTGGTATTCTAGATTCCATTTCTTTAGATGATGAATCAGGTTTTCTCGAGCAGTCTTAACAATAAATTCTGCGCCCTCTCCCTTTTCATAGATCTTAGAAATAAGCCCTTACGGCTAATAAGCTTCTTTTTCAGAGACGATTGTTGTTGCTTGTTTGGCGTAATACTATTTAACGTATTACTGCAATTGTTTCTTTTGACTGACAAACTGCCAATTACGTCTGCGGCATTAATCAGTAATGTCATCTTCATTGTTCAACGGAGTAAACAACTGATAGAGGATAGATTTCTTCGTTTTCCGCATGAAATCACTGAAAATGGATGAAACTAAAACCTCCTGAAAAGTGTAAGAATATGAAACAAGGATATGTGTTATTCTTAATAGTATTAAAAAAGGCCATCAAGGAAGCTAAAAAACGAATGAAATCACTGAAAATGGATGAAACTAAAACCTGCTGAAAAGTGTAAAAATTTGAAACAAGGATATGTGTTATTCTTAATAGTATTAAAAAAGGCCATCAAGGAAGCAGCTAAGAAACGAATGAAATCACTGAAAATGGATGAAACTAAAACCTCCTGAAAAGTGTAAGAATTTGAAACAAGGATATGTGTTATTCTTAATAGTATTAAAAAAGGCCATCAAGGAAGCTAAGAAACGAATGAAATCACTGAAAATGGATGAAACTAAAACCTGCTGAAAAGTGTAAGAATTTGAAACAAGGATGTGTGTTATTCTTAATAGTATTAAAAAAGGCCACCAAGGAAGCTAAGAAACGAATGAAATCACTGAAAATTGATGAAACTAAAACCTCCTGAAAAGTGTAAGAATTTGAAACAAGGATATGTGTTATTATATTATTAATAGTATTAAAAAAGGCCATCAAGGAAGCTAAGAAACGAATGAAATCACTGAAAATGGATGAAACTAAAACCTCTTGAAAAGTGTAAAAATTTGAAACAAGGATATGTGTTATTCTTAATAGTATTAAAAAAGGCCATCAAGGAAGCTGAAAAACGAATGAAATCACTGAAAATGGATGAAACTAAAACCTGCTGAAAAGTGAAGAAATTTGAAACAAGGATATGTGTTATTCTTAATAGTATTAAAAAAGGCCATCAAGGAAGCTAAGAAACGAATGAAATCACTGAAAATGGATGAAACCAAAACCTGCTGAAAAGTGTAAGAATTTGAAACAAGGATGTGTGTTATTCTTAATAGTATTAAAAAAGGCCATCAAGGAAGCTAAGAAACGAATGAAATCACTGAAAATGGATGAAACTAAAACCTCCTGAAAAGTGTAAGAATTTGAAACAAGGATATGTGTTATTATATTATTAATAGTATTAAAAAAGGCCATCAAGGAAGCTAAGAAACGAATGAAATCACTGAAAATGGATGAAACTAAAACCTCTTGAAAAGTGTAAAAATTTGAAACAAGGATATGTGTTATTCTTAATAGTATTAAAAAAGGCCATCAAGGAAGCTGAAAAACGAATGAAATCACTGAAAATGGATGAAACTAAAACCTGCTGAAAAGTGAAGAAATTTGAAACAAGGATATGTGTTATTCTTAATAGTATTAAAAAAGGCCATCAAGGAAGCTAAGAAACGAATGAAATCACTGAAAATGGATGAAACCAAAACCTGCTGAAAAGTGTAAGAATTTGAAACAAGGATGTGTGTTATTCTTAATAGTATTAAAAAAGGCCATCAAGGAAGCTAAGAAACGAATGAAATCACTGAAAATGGATGAAACTAAAACCTCCTGAAAAGTGTAAGAATTTGAAACAAGGATATGTGTTATTATATTATTAATAGTATTAAAAAAGGCCATCAAGGAAGCTAAGAAACGAATGAAATCACTGAAAATGGATGAAACTAAAACCTCCTGAAAAGTGTAAAAATTTGAAACAAGGATATGTGTTATTCTTAATAGTATTAAAAAAGGCCATCAAGGAAGCTGAAAAACGAATGAAATCACTGAAAATGGATGAAACTAAAACCTCCTGAAAAGTGTAAAAATTTGAAACAAGGATATGTGTTATTCTTAATAGTATTAAAAAAGGCCATCAAGGAAGCTGAAAAACGAATGAAATCACTGAAAATGGATGAAACTAAAACCTGCTGAAAAGTGAAGAAATTTGAAACAAGGATATGTGTTATTCTTAATAGTATTAAAAAAGGTCATCAAGGAAGCTAAGAAACGAATGAAATCACTGAAAATGGATGAAACTAAAACCTGCTGAAAAGTGTAAGAATTTGAAACAAGGATGTGTGTTATTCTTAATAGTATTAAAAAAGGCCATCAAGGAAGCTAAGAAACGAATGAAATCACTGAAAATGGATGAAACTAAAACCTCCTGAAAAGTGTAAGAATTTGAAACAAGGATATGTGTTATTATATTATTAATAGTATTAAAAAAGGCCATCAAGGAAGCTAAGAAACGAATGAAATCACTGAAAATGGATGAAACTAAAACCTCCTGAAAAGTGTAAAAATTTGAAACAAGGATATGTGTTATTCTTAATAGTATTAAAAAAGGCCATCAAGGAAGCTGAAAAACGAATGAAATCTCTGAAAATGGATGAAACTAAAACCTGCTGAAAAGTGAAGAAATTTGAAACAAGGATATGTGTTATTCTTAATAGTATTAAAAAAGGCCATCAAGGAAGCTAAGAAACGAATGAAATCACTGAAATGGATGAAACTAAAACCTGCTGAAAAGTGTAAGAATTTGAAACAAGGATGTGTGTTATTCTTAATAGTATTAAAAAAGGCCATCAAGGAAGCTAAGAAACGAATGAAATCACTGAAAATGGATGAAACTAAAACCTCCTGAAAAGTGTAAGAATTTGAAACAAGGATATGTGTTATTATATTATTAATAGTATTAAAAAAGGCCATCAAGGAAGCTAAGAAACGAATGAAATCACTGAAAATGGATGAAACTAAAACGTCCTGAAAAGTGTAAGAATTTGAAACAAGGATATGTGTTATTCTTAATAGTATTAGGAAAGGCTATCAAGGAAGCTAAGAAACGAATGAAACCACTGGAAATGGATGAAACTAAAACCTGCTGAAAAGTGTAAAAATTTGAAACAAGGATATGTGTTATTCTTAATAGTATTAAAAAAGGCCATCAAGGAAGCTAAGAAACGAATGAAATCACTGAAAATGGATGAAACTAAAACCTCCTGAAAAGTGTAAGAATTTGAAACAAGGATATGTGTTATTCTTAATAGTATTAGAAAAGGCTATCAAGGAAGCTAAGAAACGAATGAAATCACTGAAAATGGATGAAACTAAAACGTCCTGAAAAGTGTAAGAATTTGAAACAAGGATATGTGTTATTCTTAATAGTATTAGGAAAGGCTATCAAGGAAGCTAAGAAACGAATGAAACCACTGGAAATGGATGAAACTAAAACCTGCTAAAAAGTGTAAAAATTTGAAACAAGGATATGTGTTATTCTTAATAGTATTAAAAAAGGCCATCAAGGAAGCTAAGAAACGAATGAAATCACTGAAAATGGATGACACTAAAACCTCCTGAAAAGTGAAAGAATTTGAAACAAGGATATGTGTTATTGTTAATAGTGGAGAATATAATCCCGGACCCTTTTTTCAATCCCGAGATTTCGGGATTAAAAATTGGTAATCCCGGCATCCCGGGATTGCACATGAAACAAAATCTCGTATATCACATTGATAAAAGTAATTTTATTATGAACAAATTATACCTAGTGCTTTATACTACTTACGGTAACTTTTATAGTATCAAAATAACGTTTTTACATCTTAAGATTCTTAAACTAAAACACTAATTTAAAAATAATTTAAACATTTCAAATTTGTTAAAATTAACAATAACACAATGTACGTGTAGCTTTTTCATTTCTTTTGAAAATGCGAACGCATGAAGCTGAGGGCATCAAGCGTATTGTCATTTAACCTGGACCGCAACTTTGATAGGCTAAATATATCCCGAATCGGGATATATTTAGCCTATCGAGATTCCCGATCTCAGGTTAATACAACAGACTTATTATACAACCGCTGATTAAACGCGCGGACAACTAGAATTATTTTGAAAAAAGAGAAAAGAAAAATCCCGGGATTGGAGCTCTCAATCCCGGGATTCGCCGGGATCAAAAAACCTCCGGGATCCCGGGATTATATACCCTACTTAATAGTATTAGAAAAGGCTATCAAGGAAGCTAAGAAACGAATGAAACCACTGGAAATGGATGAAACTAAAACCCGCTGAAAAGTGTAAAAATTTGAAACAAAGATATGTGTTATTCTTAAGTAATAGTATTAAAAAAGACCATCATGGAAGCTAAGAAACGAATGAAATCACTGAAAATGGATGAAACTAAAACTTCCTGAAAAGTGTAAGAATTTGAAACAATGTTAAACAGTGTTATTCTTAATAGTATTAAAAAAAGGCCATCAAGGAAACTAAAAAACCACTGAAAATGGATGAAACTAAAACAATGATAATTTCAGAAGAAATTAAGGAAAGACAGTTAAGGTGGTATTAATAATTAGCTAACGAACAGAGGAGGGTGTCAGGGAAGAAATTGAAAGGAAGCCCGAGAAAAACATGGATAAACAAGCATAGAATGGGAATGAAATAAAAATCAGACCCAAGATGAAAACCATGGAATGAAATGCTCAACTTTACTCAGTGTTTTAATTAAATCTCAACATAGTGTTTTGAATCGGTATTAACCCTTGATTATTTGTGTAGTTTATTTATGGTTCTATATATGATTTGTCAAGCTTTACACATATTTCATTTTATCTCGTATTTTAAATTAAACTTCGATGTTAAATAGCATAGTCATTACATTTTTTTTTAATTTCCGGCCCACGAAGGAGGGTTGGGGGCATTTAGCCCTATAGACTTACAAGCACCCATGTCCGTAGGTATTTTTAGCATCAACCGGTCGGGATTCGAACCCGAGACCGCCAGGTGTAGTTTATTGGTATATCCACTACACCATGTACGGTCACAATCATTACATTAAACAGCAGCATATTTTAGTACTAACAGTCACTTGCACATTTGTTGCTTTTCACTATAAAATGTCATTTAATTTATTATAATTTTAATAATCATATTTCCACCATTTTCGCTAAAAGTTGCAGAACTTGTTCTCAATTAATGTTTTTTGAACGTAACTCAACACCAAATAACGAGAAACGAATAGAACAACTAAAATTATACACAAGCAGACATACTGGTCTGTTAAGAGTTGAAAGTGGTACCTGTTCATTAATTATTTTTATAGTTCTTATTTTTACATTATTAAATATTAAGGATGAAAAAATGATAAATAGTAAATATTTATTTTCTTAGAACTTATAATTACGTATAACATTGTCGTCATTATAGCATTTTTGAGTATCGTACCAAAAGTTAGGCGCATGGAATTTAATTTTCTGACAAAAATTATTGATAAAAAATGCACCTAAAAAGAAAATTTTTAAAATTTTTCCAGCTAATACTGGTGCTTATGAAAATTCCTTCAAATTCGTTTTTTTTTTTAATTATATGGAAGACGGGTGCAAATATTCTCGCTTTCCGTTACCATGTTTTAATATAATACCTACCTAAGTATATAAAATAATAGTAATGAAAATATATATTTACGTCAATAATTATTTCGTGTCTCATTTTATATTTCTAATTAACAATGTAGTGGAATTACTTCCACCGTTAATTGATTAAGTTCATATATATGTGTGGTTGGAACCACGCTGCAATACACGGGGTATTAAAATTGGACGGAAAAGTGTTTATTAGACTGTGAATTATTATTTTAGTACAAAGCCATACGTTCACAGTCTGTAATAAATCGTACATTTGAAATTGTAATGTGCAATTCGTTATAAACGCATCTAGTAAGAATTGAAATTGGGAATTTTCCTCGGTCGTGAAGTGAAAATTCTCACTTAATACAATTCTACATTAAGGTTTCTTTAGAACATGCTAATACTTTTAAGTAACGCACCAATGCATACCTATACCTGCATTTCTTCAATTACTTAGTATATGACTAATAAAATTACGATTATTTTTGGGCATATAATGGACGTAGATAATTAGAAAATTATATTGAGGAAGCGTAAAAATGTTAACGTTAATTAAAATTTTACATTTGCAATTCGATGAAACCGCGTGTTATCTGGATAGAAATTTTCGGTTTAATGGAAAAAATCATTGCACACTAAAAGTATTTTTATTGACCACACAATAATTAACTTGTTTTTAATACAGTTATGCCTCATAAATGTTTAACTTTCTGTTTCATTTAATATTTTTAAACTTTTCCTTGCATTCCAGATTTCCCCAAATAACGGACCAACTACTTCACTTCAAAAAGAAGATTTTCAAGTATTGATTAAGTACTTTATGCAACCGGGATGGACGAAAAAAGGCGACACTTTGCTATGTAACCAGAAAGATAGTAAAAGAATTGCAAAGAATAGACTCATTAGAACCAAAGCGGGATGATAATCAAGAAGAAATACAAATGAGTAGGTCTTTGCTATAAGATGGATAGATATACAAAATATTACAATGAAAGGCGAAACAATTGATATACAGAGAGCTTTGACTCAATCAATAGAGAAACAATATAGAGCTTATTGTGGCGCAGAAATAAATCCAGGAATTAGGGCCAAACGAGAAATATTGTAAAAATAATATGAGGGAATTTGAGACACAAAAAGGTCCTAAGGCCACGTTTCTTCACAGAGCTAAAGAATGAAATGAAAACCGAAACAAAAGGTTACAAAACTCGTAACCAGGAATAACGGGGAAGTTAATGTACGCAAACCACCTGATTTTTTGTGCAGCAAGCAAGAAGAAATCAGAAGAAAATAAACAAAGCTGGAAAAGAGAATTGATCGAGTATGGAACCAAAATACATGTGAAGAAATAGGAGAAATTGAAGAAAAGTGTATGAGATACAATTTGACATTGATGAAATGAAGAATAGATAAAATTAAGTATCTGGAGACAAAAATTAGTAAAACACGGCAAAGAAGATACATAACAAATAGGAAGAGAATGTAGGCGAAAAAGTAAAAGTGTGTAAAACCGACCTTATTTTATGGACCTGAGAATTGGATGTTAATGGACATACTGATGAGTGAAATGAAGATCTTGGGAATCTTATGAAAGGATAGGAGAAGGAATGGAAACATCAGAGAAGAATTAGAGATGGATGTGTTTAAAAATATTATAGAAAGGAAGCAACTACACCGATGCGGCACGAAACAAGAGCGGTATATAGGCAATATGGTAAGCCAAGGACAAAAGTAAAAGATCTAAAGATGCGGGATGATCACACAGCACCATCAATGTAGAGTACAATCCCGATTGGAAAAGGACAAAGGTCAGACAGATTTTGTAATCAAGCAATTCACACTCATCTTAAAACATCAAGGCGAGGTCTGGACTTACTTTACCTAATTTTGAAATATCTGTATGGGACGGGAAACCCCTGCGGGCTTTGAGGTTAGAATGACAAAGAAACCAATCTAAAGTACGGAACCTTATGGCTTTCAGTCTCTTTATTTTTGTTCCCTTCTAATATTTCTTTTAATTAGGTGATCACCACTTGCTAATATTAAAAATGGCACACGACAAGTTCAAAATCAATTCAAAAGGAACAATTAGGCAAGAAACTGAAAAAAAAAGGTAAGTGAAGGGAGAAGGCTAAAGACGAATACAGACTACTCACACGTCACGTCAGACACCGTGGGACCACGTCAGACATGAATGAAACCGTGTGACGTATAGCACATGAAACAAAAACTTCGTGTGCATTGCATTTCCCGACAGTTTGTCTTGAACCTCCACCATAAATGTTTTTGACATGCTGGAAGAAGAAGAAGAAGAAGAAGAAGAAGAAGAAATGGCTGCTCTATGTATATTCATCCATTTACTCGTCTAGAGAATGGGTGCATCCTATCAATATGAAGCGAGACGATTTACAAATTAGTAAAGTTTTCTTGCTCTTTCTCTTGCCAAGTGCAGGACAAGGTTGAGTCCGTTGAGCAGTCCAAGTTGTGTTCAATTGCTGAGGAGATGGTGTTGAGGAGTATTTGCTAGAATGGTGATGATGGATTTATATTCAGAGCTTTGTGGTAACGCGGGGTCTCTGAAAATGAGCTCCCACTTGCTGCCCCCCCCCCCCACCCCTCAAACAAAGTGGCTCACTTCCATCTTCACTCTGATTTGCTCATCGGGGCGCAATTTTTCACATTTTTCGCCATGCATAGTTCACGTTTTTGCTTGATGCAGCAGGTGCATCTGGAACAAGTACTTGGGAGTGCAAACGTTGATTGTTTTTCAATATTGTTTAGTTAACTTCAAATCATCATAAGTTGGTTTTTTCAAATGGAACACCCTGTATGTTTCGTCGTAGTCTGATGCAAAATTTCATTCTCTTTCGAACGGTGCCGTGGTTCCCTATATCTATCTCTTCTAGTTTTCGACATATCTACTGTTTTTTGTGTAGTCAACTAAGGTCATTCAATTTCTTGCGAAAATGGCTTAGCAGGACTTCAAAACAAACCACCAGTTATTAGTTGTCAGTCTAACACCACTAGTGACAGTTAAATTGAATACTATTTATTTAAAAAATTGAAAACAACAAACGCAAGAAATTGAATCACCTTAGTTAACCGCACAAAAAAACAGTAGATATCTCAAAAACTAGAACTAGAACTAGAAGGGAACCATGGTACAGTTCGAAAGAGAATGAAATTTTGCATCAGACTACGATGAAACATACAGGGTGTTCCATTTGAAAAAACCAACTTATGATGATTTGAAGTTAACTAAACTCGGCATTAAATTTCCATCACCCTGTATGCAATTAAGCCACATTGAAAGTACGGATGGGAAGCTTAGGGGTCCAGCTATCTCTCGTATCAATATGGTTCCTTCATATTTCTTGCTGTAGAATTCACACGGTTTTAAGCTAGATACTGTTTATTTTAATTCTTATTAAAAAAATTAAATATCTCGGAAACGGTTAATTTTAGGAATAAGAAAACTTGATGAAAGTCCACCTAAAATTTTACGTAGAATCCAAAATCGGAATAATATATAGGGTGTTACATTTAAAATAACAAAGTTGGTGTCATTTCCGGAAAAGCCGGAAGTGTTACGTAGACGCCATTATTTTATTTGAGGAGGCCACGCCCGAAAACCCCATCACCCAAATTTTCAAAATTCAAATCGTAATAGTTTCTGAAATATTCTAATGGGTGGTCACCGTGAGACACGCTGTATATTAAACATTGATGATTTATTGCACTATATTTGCGAATGCAAACAAAAATCTTAGAAAAAATAAATTCCTTGCGAACACTTAATAGAATTTTGGCAGGTTCTTTAGGGGTACTCTAGCATGTCTATCCTAAGTTTTCCACCTTGAGGATTCGGTGGTAACTTGGGAGGAGGGTAAAAACCTCAACATTTTCGGACTTCTTTCAGTTTATCGCTTATATATCGTAAATTAAGCATATTGTGTGTACTATAGTGCAATACAAAATTGTAGAACATTAAAGAACCGAATTTTAGACCCAACTTGAACTTTATTTACAAAAAAATATTTGCGTAGTCAACCTTAGAACGAATGGGGGCAGGCCAAACCCGCCTCGTCGTCATCATTGTTGTCTTCCTCATGCACCTTTGATGTAGTCAGTGGGATCCTCACTCTCGTCATCGGTGTCAGGCTGAGGGGAGTTTTCGCATGCTGTGCCCACGAAGTGCTTGCATACTGCAGAGCAAAACAGTCGCAGTGGCAAAACCCAGTCGTGACTGATCATTTTTTCCGTAAAGCCGGGCGATGTCAGATGGTACTATGTCATTTTGAGGACCGATTCTATGTCAATCATTTTGACAGTCTTCAGGTCGACATTTTGTGGACGGTGAAACTCTTTATCTTCAATGGCGCTCGCTTTGCAAACTGCACGGGATGATGATGTGATATCAAGCGAAGAACATCTTGCTTACATTATTCGTGCTAGTGCATGGAACGTTGCATCTCCTTTCAGTGTATTTATGTTGAAGTTCGCGTTGTCAAATACGGACAGGCTGAATGAATTGACTGAGACAACAACTACGGCTCCTTTTGCTTGCCTTCAAGCCTAGAAGCCTCGTCATAGCTTGCTGAAAATTCCAAGGCAGCAAGGAGGTTCAGAAGAAGCTTGGATCCAAATTGTTTGTAACAATATGTTGCAACCCCAATCATAATGGATGACAAGAATGATTTTGGTCGAACGGCCACCATTATGGCATGTGCCAGCGCAAGACAATTTTTCTTCCATGGCTCCAATGAACCCTGTTGGTTCGTCAAAATCAGCATGAAAATTAACAATCGGAGGGTCGGAAGCAGTGTTGAAAATTTTATGGCTCTTGAAACATACAACACTCCCTCTGTCGACTGACTGAAAAATGATAATGCCATCTCCATACCTCTTCTCCAGGCGGAGGTTTTTATATGAGGACTGGAATGCCCAGAAAGCTCGTCTATCCACTATCCAAGAGAAAACTGGCATTCCCTCCGGTTTTCCTCGAGAAACTTGTACACAATTTCCATTGCTTGGTCAATGTTGGGAGTAGGTTGTCCAATCTTTTGAAGACGACCAGGTAATTTGTAATAAATGTTGAATGCATTTTTGGTGGTAGTCTGCGCTTACTGCAACTAAATCGGTGTTCATACCCTCTAATATAATAAAATATAATCAATATTATTCTTTTCTTATTATCATTGGGCTATTTTTTACATTTCGAGTAACTTTGTCTAACGTTGTTCGGCTGTCTCTCGGTTAATATTGGGTCTAATCATTCTTTTCACCCATCAAATTTTAGCAAATTTAATATCCTACAACTTTGTATTAAACTATGGTACACACAATATGCTTAGTTTCCGAGATATAAGCGATAAACTGAAAAAAATCCGAAAATGTTGAGGTTTTTACCCTCCCCCTAAGTTAACACAGAGTCCTCGAGTCGGACAACTTTAGGATAGACATGCTAGAGTACCCCCAGATAACCTGTAAAAGTTTAATTAACTTCGGAATACTTTCCAGGTAAAAAGTAGCTCCGTTAAGCTGGCACAACCCCTATAGCACAATCAGTTGAAACGTACCAGATAATTTAGTACTCATTTATTACTAATTAATTACCCAAAAGCCAAATTTATTACTGTTGATTTAAAAAAAAAAGTGGTTGTGCCAGCTTAACCGTTAAGCTAGCACAACCCAAAAAAAACTATTAAAATACCTAGCACCACACTAATAATTGATTACTAATTGATTACTAATTGATTACTAAATAATTACTCACTATTTACCAAGGAATTTAAGCTCTCAAGCACCGCGCAGTCCAAAATTAGACCCGCACAGTAATGTGGGGTCACCCACCTCCGCCAAATCGTTATTCGTTATTTTAAACAATTTTCCAATGATGTGTGAACGTACCGTAAGACAACTAGGTGTTTGTAATTTGTAAATAAATGAAGGTGCAGCCGGATATCGGATATTGTTTTTTATGCTATGAATGAATTATACCAGCCCTACCAGATAAAAGGCAGCTTGCGATGCACCAATCAAAATACATCGACATTAATTGAAAATCAATCGTAACATAATGTTTGAACATGGGTTAGAAATTGATTACTCCAGTACAATCAGTTCAAATTAACTTTTACATGGATTAATCGATATATCAATGCTTTAAAATAAGTTAGGAATTTATTACTCCAGCACAATCAGTTCAAATTAATTTTTACCTGTATTAATCGATATATCAATGCTTTGGAATAAGTTAGGAATTTATTACTCCAGCACAATCGGTTCAAATTAATTTTTACATAGCTTAATCAATATATCAATGCTATCAAGTAAGTTAGGAATTGATTACTCCAGCAGAATCAGTTCAAATTAATTTTTTCATGGATTAATCGATATATCAATGCTATCAAGTAAGTTAGGAATTTATTACTCCAGCACAATCAGTTCAAATTAATTTTTACTTGTATTAATCGATATATCAATGCTTTAAGATAAGTTAGGAATTTATTACTCCAGCACAATCAGTTCAAATTAATTTTTATTTGTATTAATCGATGTATGAATGCTTTAATATAAGTTAGGAATTGATTACTCCAGCACAATCAGTTGAAACTAATTTTTTCATGGATTAATCGATATGTCAATCTTTTAACGTAAGTTAGGAATTGATTACTCCAGCACAATCGATTAATCTATGTAAAAATTAATTTGAACTGATTGTGCTGGAGTAATCAATTCCTAACTTAGTTTAAAGTATTCATACATCGATTAATCCATGTAAAAATTAATTTGAACTGATTGTGCTGGAGTAATCAATTTCTAACCTATGTTTAAACATTATGTTACGATTGATTTTCAATTAATGTCGATGTATTTTGATTGGTGCATCGCAAGCTGCCTTTTATCTGGTAGGGCTGGTATAATTCACTCATAGCATAAAAAACAATATCCGATATCCGGCTGCACCTTCATTAATTTACAAATTACAAACACCTTGTTGTCTTGCGGTACGTTCACATATCATTGGAAAATTGTTTAAAATAACGAATAACGATTTGGTGGAGGTGGATGACCCCACATTACAGTGCGGGTCTAATTTTCGACTGCGTGGGGCTTGAGAGCTTAAATATGGTTAAGTCCTTGGTAAATAGTGAGTAATTAATTAGTAATCAATTATTAGTGTGGTGCTAGCTATTTTACTAGTTTCTTTTTTGGGTTGTGCTAGCTTAACGGTTAAGCTGGCACAACCATTTTTTTTTTAAATCAACAGTAATAAATTTGGCTTTTGGGTAATTAATTAGTAATAAATGAGTACTAAATTATCTGGTACGTTTCAACTGATTGTGCTATAGGGGTTGTGCCAGCTTAACAGAGCTGTAAAAAGTGGCTATCGACTGGGCGAAGTTCAGTGAAAATTTCATTAAGTTTAAACTGCCGTACCGCCTCTAGACACATGCCTAGTGGGCCTAATAGGGAAGTTTGGATTTGCTCAAGCCTTGAGTGATAAGTGTTAAATTAATCGTACAAAGGAAAAACAGAGGGATGAAAACACAAAACTTTCGATGTGATCCTTGTAGGCGTCAGGAATTTTAGTTTGTTTACGAGTAGATCATTAGGAGCAAAACCGACAGTCGATATAATAAGAAACAGAAATACAGCATCCTCAATCATTTATCATATTTTTTTTTAAGTATGAAAGTCACGCAGTAGCGTCATTCTGTCAGTCATAGGTAGCCATATAACAAATGAATTCTCACCAGTGCCGACTGTGAACGATAATGGTGGTCATGCTACTGTTGCATACCATCTTCTTGATAACCATCGACAGTAATGACGATTTTTTTTTTATATTGTATATTTAAATCGTAAGCGTTTTTAGTCCAGGTGTCTCTGCCTAGTAACAAGACAGACAATTTATTTTATTTTCGTGAGATACTAAAGAATATTGTGGTCAGAGGTGAAATGAGGCCGGATGTGATGCTAGTATTCGTAGTAGACATTGATACTAATTATATTTTGGTAGGTAACTATCATCACATAATATTAAATTTGCCCGGTTGTATATTATAATAACTTAGCCGTATAATAGTTTTAATTATATAATTATGCAAAAATGGTTAATTTACGTTGAGGTATAAATAATAACGGGTTAATTATATCGTTTATAAGACTGATGCTTAGAACAGTAGAAAACCAAAAAAAAAATGCACCTAGACGCGCGCCTTAAGAAAATTGTTCAACGTAAAACTTTAAAAGAAAAATTTGCATACATTTTTCATTCAAACAAGCATCAAATTAAGACGCTTTAATGCACTTGAAAATTTTCTATATTCATCTTAGTAAATAGAGAGCTAATTTACTCTACTCATACTTAGGTTATTTATCAAAATTTTCCAAATTGGAATTAGTGCTAGAAAGGCATCAGTTCGTTACGGATTTGGGAAAATTCTAGCCCATTTCCAGTTAGAGACTGTTTAATCCAAACGGGGGTTTAACCACGTCAATGTCAGCCTAGGATCTGTAGGTATCAATTTTATGTCTCACTAACGGGGTTTCCACTTTCCATGTCACTAAATAATGAAGTAAAATTGGAAAAATGTTTGTTTGTGCGGTTAAAGTTTTACCTGCGATAAACACAGTCGAAATTCGAATATGTTACGAGAGGAAACGTCTCCGTGAAAAGTTTCACATCGAATCTACAATTGTTGTAAAAGTTGCTTAAAGCACCTGTTGCCAAGCAATAAATTTGAAACGCTTCAATACTAAACAGTTTAGTAGTTTTCCATTAATTCAAAACTAAAGCTTTTCCTTTTATAACATTGTTGTATAAAGCGAGAGGTAGGTAGAGATTTTCAGGAAAATTCTCAAACTTCCCTAAATTTTAGTACTTTGAACAAAACCACAAACAATACAACATCGGAAGGAAGTTCTCTAATTTCTTTACCGTTTACTTGAGATCTTGGGAATGAAACAGGCAGTGTATATAAAATTAAATTAAAAATCAGAACGGAGAAGTTGTATCCAATTATTGCTGTATCAATGCGAGTGACATTTAAGTAATTGTCGTAGTGACATTTGTCGGAGAGATTTAGACTAACGAGATGCCTTGTCTTGAACAGACGCAAAACTTTTCGATTTTAGATTGCCGCGATTTAATCTAAAACGTATTTTTCTCGAATTGAATGATATTTGACCGTCATCTACAAACTGGAATGGAAAAAGGAGGAGATTTCCTTAAGAAAGATAAAAGGGAAATTATTTAAGTGTATGGTAAGATGGATATTGATGAAACGCCAAAGCTACCGTTTTACACTCGTCGGCAATTGTATAAATTACAAGGCACGCCAAATTGCTTTTATACCTCGACCAATTTATAAACTAAGATATCGACCTTCCAATAATCATAGATTTTTTATTGTATTATTCTTCAGAAAAAGGAAAATATGTATACGAAATTGACGGTTACGGAATTGTGCTGCGAGGTAATTAAATATTCACTTTTACTACTTATGGAATGCGGTATAACACTCGCTTGAAGTGGTTTTGTGAATGAATTCGTGTTATTTTCTTTGTAACTTAAGTAACCAGATAATTAAGAGCTGGTAACAAAATTTGCGTGCAGGTTACAATGACGAAGCGCCTTCCTATTCATGACAATATCATTTTTCAACATTTTTATTGTCATACTTCCATTCTGAACACAGAGATGAACAACTCTTACTTCGATCGGAAGTGATCATCCCAACTTTGTTTCAACCACCAGCAGTCCACCCCTAAAACTTCTCAACTCATCCTGTCCATAATTGAGCTGCGAAATCAGCTCCCATCAAAATTTCTATCTCTGGACAGTCCGATCCAAGATTTGAAATCCAAATCTTCAATTCCCTGAGCCATACACGTCGAATGTTTCGGTCCAAAGCTTGAAATTTAATAATAAAATGTCCATTGTCACTTGCAACGGTCACTTCGTACTTCCTATGACTCTTCATCTCGGACTGAATTCCTCCAAATAAGAAATGGACTCGACAACACCGGAAATCCCAACTCCTCCGCTGACATATTCAAAATGTAGGATTTTTGAGATCCCGTGTCTATTATTGCTCTCGCTTTTCTTTGACATCCATCTCTTTTCATTGTTAACACTAATGTCTGAAGAAGAACATCACCGGTACATGACTGATTAGCGAAAGTAACACTTGAATGGTCGCCTATTCCTTCCATCTGTGGCTTTGTCATCTGTCGTTTCAACTTTGTGAGCTGAAAGGTTATACTGTGTAGAGGTGTTTTATGGATGAGGTTTTATGATACTCTTTGGATTTATTTTGACTTGAGAGAGACGCAACATTATTTAATTATTTAATTAATGAAAAAAATGGAGCATTTTGCGGAGAAGAAGAGATACAGGAAGAATAGATAGACGTGAAAGGGGTGGTGGAACTGGAGGTGTGAGAGAGCAAGGAAAAAAGTAACAAGGGGGAGGAAGAAATGGAGGAAAGGGGAAATAGATATAGGGGTATATAAAGAGTTAAGGGGGAAATATAAGGAAGAGTGCAGAAGGAAGAAGGCGGAGTATAAGCAGGAGATAGAGGAGGAGATAAGGGGGTTAAAAAGTGAAAAAGATATGTGGAAATTTATAAACAAGAGAAGAGGTACAGGCAAAAGAAGAGTGACGGAGTTGGGTGGGGAGGAATGGAGGAAGCAGTGCATGGAGGTGGTGGGAGGGGTGACGGAGAAACCGGGAGTGGAGAAAGAGGGAGGGGCGAGAAAGAGAGAGGGATGGGAGATGACAAGGGAGGAGGTAGAGGAATCACTGGGAAAAATAAAGTTAGGGAAGGCACAAGGGCCAGATGGAATACAAGGGGAGCAGTGGAAGTATACGGGGGGGGAGAAGATAAGAGGGATACTAGGGGGTGTGTGGCGAGGGGGAGGGATCCCAGACGAATGGAAAGAAGCTAAGATAGTGCCAATATATAAAGGGGGGGGGGGATAGGAAAGAGGCGAAGAGCTATAGAGGAATAAGCATTATGAGTGCAGGGTACAAGATATATGCGGAGGTGCTGCGAGCAAGATTGGAGAGGGAAGTGATCGATAAAAAGTTGGTACAGGACTGGCAAGCGGGATTCAGGGAAGGAAGGAGGGCGGTGGATAATATTTATGTGCTGAAGAAGTTGGTAAATAAGGCGTTGGAGAGAAGAGGGGGGAAGATGTATGGGCTGTTTATGGATATAAAAGCAGCCTTTGATAATGTAAACAGGGAGAAAATGTGGGGAATGCTGAGGAGATATGAGATAGGAGAAGAGCTGGTGATGGCGATAGAGGAATTGTACGAGGAAACAAGGTGTGTGACCGGAGAGAGGGGAGAGGAAGGAAGAAGGTTCTGGACGACAAAAGGCCTGAGGCAGGGATGCCCGTTGAGCCCGAGTTTAATCGCGCTATACATAGGGGATCTGGAGGAGGAGTTGCGGAGACACCAAAGAGGAGGGGTAGTGATAGGGAGGGTGAAAGTGTGGGCGCTCGTGTACGCGGATGATGTAGTGGTGGTAGCAGACAGTGAGAACGAAATGAGGGGGGCAATGGGAGTGATGAAGGGGTACTTGGGGAAAAAGACTTAGGGGTAAACGGGGCCAAGACGAAGATAATGGTATTCCAGAAGAGAAAAGGGAGGGGAGGGAAGTCAAAGTGGTGGTGGGGGGAGGAGGAGCTAGAAAGTGTAAAGGAGTTGAAGTATTTGGGATATGTAGTCAGATATGATAATAAGGACGAGGGACACATAAGGGAATCGGCCAAGAGAGGAAATAGGGTAGTGGGGAGTGTGTGGGGGATAGGGGAAAGAGTGTTCGGGAAGGACATGGAAAAGAGGAGATGGTTATTTGATAAGTTGGTGAGGAGCGTGATGGGATACGGGGAGGAGATATGGGGGTGGAAGGAGTGGGAGAGTTTGGAAAAGGTGCAAGAGAAGTATTAGAGATGGACGCTGGGTTTGAACAGGGAGACACCGGAGTACATTGTGGGGGAAGAGGCGAAAGTGGAAAAATTGGGAGTGCAGGCGGGAAGGAGGGCAGTGAAGTACGAGGAGGAGGTCAGGAAGAAGGCAGAAATAAAAATGGTGAATGAATGTATGAAGGAGATGAGGGGGAAGCGGATAAAGTATGGGCAAGAGGACAGGAGACTATCGGGTGTTTCAGACCACCCGTACCGCCCAAATATCTCGCGAAATACAAAACGCATTGAAAAAAGAAAAAATACGTCTAAAAAATTTTTTAAGGCTCTATTGTTTGATAGTAATAGGATGTCCCCACTCCCACCCTTGGGGGGTGGAAAGGGTGGTAACTTCGTAATCTTAAATAACACCCCCCAGTTTATTATGCAGATTTGAATTCTGCGTTAACAAATAGGAGCTTTTTGTTTGAAGCTTTTTTTGAAATTCGTAACAGATGGCGCTATGATCGCCGAAAGAAGTTTTCTTATTACCTATGCTAATTTGATGTCAGTTTTGTTAAGTGACAATCAAAAATGTTAATGCTTTGTAAAAGGGAAGAGGGGGAGCTTTATTAACCCCCCCACACCGCCACTTCACCCCTACGGCCCATAACTTAGGATGGGAAAACACAACCATTTTAGATTTAAACAACTGTTCAATACCACGATTGAAGAAGTTAAATTTTGTAAATTTTTTTGTCTTTGATGGAAAATAGAAAAAAAAATTTGAAATACATTCATTTCACGAGTAAAAAACACATTGACATTCGAGATACGTTTAAATCTGAAATTAGGGGTGAAGTGGCGGTGTGGGGTATGGGGGGGGGTTAATAAAGCTCCCCCTCTTCCCTTTTACAAAGCATTAACATTTTTGATTGTCATTTAACAAAACTGACATCAAATTAGCATAGGTAATCGGAAAACTTCTTTCGGCGATCATAGCGCCATCTGACACGAATTTCAAAAAATGTTTCAAACAAAAAGTTCCTATTTGTTAACGCAGAATTCAAATCTGCATAATAAACTGGGGGATGTTATTTAAGATTACGAAGTTACCCCCCTTTCCACCCCCCGAGGGTGGGAGTAGGGACATCCTATTACTATCAAACAATAGAGCCTTAAAAAATTTTTTAGATGTATTTTTTCTTTTTTTAATGCGTTTTGTATTTCGCGAGATATTTGGGCGGTACGGGTGGTCTGAAACACCCTGTATTACGAGAGGGTGGGGTATGCGAGGGAGGAGGTAGATAGAAGGGGGGAGGAAGGAAGAGAGATGGTAGAGGAGGTGGCCATGAGAGATAAAGATGTGCAAGGGCAGGAAAGGAGAGAGAAGATAGCCGGAGGGAGGTATAATGAGGGATATGGAGAGATCATGGCAGAGGGCAAGGCCAAAGTACCTGACAGGGGAGATGGGTCTGAAGGAGAAAAGAATTGTAGCGAGGTTTAGGTGTAGAAACGAGGAGAGAGAGAATAGGTATTGGCGGGAGGAGGAGGAGAGAGTTTACAGAATGTGTAGGGCGTGGAGGGAGAGCATGGCTCATATGCTAAGGGAATGCGAGGAGATGAGAGAAAGGAAAGAAAGGAGATACTAGTAGCGAAGGGGGAAGGGTTGGGATGGATAAAAGAAGTATTAGAAAGGAGGGAAAAGGTGGAAAGTAGGGGGAAGGACAGGCGGGAGTAGCTTTACGATGGGGAATAGAATCATGTATTTATTTGATTTATATGTAAAAAAATACAATAAACCTATTTTGATTTGATTTGATTTGAGAGACGCAACATGATACACAAAAGCAGCGACCCTCGCGAAAAATCACACGCTTTTCCTTCCTTCGCCTCAATGCCTTGTGTCTGTTTCATTAGTCAATTGGAACGGCCAGCGGTTGTTTCGGTGATGTTTATTTTTGGTTTTCGCTCCGATTTTTTGTCCAGTGACTAACCATGCCGACTTCTTCTGTGTTGAATGTGTGTTTTATATGCCACAACAGTTTGAGTGAAGGTGAAGTGATAGTAGTGCTGATAGAAAAATTCTGGCAAACGAACATTTGTTAAAAACTTTAACTAAAGTGTCTGTTCACTATGCATGTAAAAAGAACTACAGTAACCCTAAACTGATTACTGCAGATCTTCGTCGTTGATGTGGAGATGTGGGTTTACAGCAAGAAACTGTACAAACTAGATCTAATTCAGAACAATTCAACTTTAAAAGTCATTGTGTGTTGTGTGCAGAGGAAATAACGCATGCGTTCCTGGAAGCTCAGAAGAAAATGAAAGTACCAGAACGAAATGTTGTGCACAAGGTAGAGCTATAGATTCTGTGAGGGATTCCTTTTTAAAGAGAACTGAAAAACGAGGGGACGAATGAGCACAAAGAAGGACCAGGATTTGCCCGCAAAGAATGCTAGTTACCACGTCTTTTGTCAAAGGAAACTATATTTCGGCTACCTTCCCAGACAAGAGGGGATATCGCCCAGCCCCGCAAAAAACGTTGAGTTCCTACCTGGAAGAGAAATTTTAGAAGTGCCAGTTTTCTAGGGAAGGATTACTGAATCATGAGGGAGACTTTCACTCTGACATTCGAACTGCCAAGATTCGACTGTTCGGTGAAGATGCGTTGTTGAATTCCTCCATACTTAGTTTTGTATTTGATTGTAATAAAAATGAAGAATAAGTCACTAAACCTTCCCCATCGTTATTCTATTAAAGTTAAAATTGACTAACAAATTATTGCGAGGGAATCAAGATTTAAATTCACGACATGTTTCGACTCAAAACAGTCATCATCAGGCTAAAAAGAGATTATATAAGTATAAAAGTTATGTAATTTTGTGAGCTGGAAGGTCCGGGCATACAATGGCGTAAGGTTTATGTCCTCATACAACACAATTTATACGGTGACTAATTTTCAAACAAGAAAAACAGCACCTCTTAGTAAAATTTTTCATTTATCCGGCAATACCATTTTTCGGCAGTTGGGGTTGGCACTTCCTCTACGGCTTGTTTCTTTCCTTTTGGGTGTGTCGTTCCAACTCCAAATCCTTCACGGGCTAGACAAATTGTCTCCTCGCTCTCCACTTGCGATTTCAAAAATCTCAATAACTGAGTGAGTCAATTTGCTTGTCTGTCCAAGTCAACTTGCCCCACATTACAACCTCCGATCCGATGATGATGATGATGTCAACAAATCTTCCGAAAGACAGGATTCCACTAATGGGTACAGCATGGCAGTGTAATTCTTGGACGTGACTCCAATGGACTCAATTAACTTTCTAATTTATCGAACATACATGAGATATTCACGTTTCCGTTGGCTGATCACTAGTTTCAGTAATTCACGGACGTATACCTCAATCAGCAAATCTTCACGTGCAAACCGAGACTTGAGAGCTTCAATTACTTTTGGATAATTTTCCGCAGTCTGGGGGTAACTCTCCACCAGCTCTCTTGCTCTTATACCAGCAAT
The DNA here is from genome assembly GCA_036250285.1 of Pyrocoelia pectoralis. NCBI lineage: Eukaryota > Metazoa > Arthropoda > Insecta > Coleoptera > Lampyridae > Pyrocoelia > Pyrocoelia pectoralis. The sequence goes on from CM070083.1 coordinate 26,516,019, forward strand.
CACTGATTGACACAAATACTAAAATTTGTCGCTGGAATGGAGATCTTCATCTTCATGGATTTTCTGGAATTGACCCCACCGACCCAACCAGTCTTTCAACTCAATCTTTGGAAGTTTGTATTCATGATGAGCTGACTTTGAAGATCTATGACTCATAAGTTCACTGGCACTACCGTTAGGAGACACAGGACGAAACGGAACTTGCCCTTGAGATTTCAATATTTTCAAAATTTTACTTCATGTCTTACTCAGTCTCTTCAAATATGTATCTGCTGCTGTCCGTTCATCTTCAAAATCTTCATTAGCACCATCCGTCTCCATCATCAAATCATAAACTTTGAAATTGAAATCAGTAAATTTTTCCAGATGGCCATCTAAACTTATCATCAAATATTCCAATTCCTCCTCTTCGATATCTTCCTTGGCCTTGACCAACTCCAACTCCACCGCATTGACGGTCTTCGTGACGAGAAATGAAGTAATTCGACCTTCATCTGCTTCAGAATGGACTCTCTCTTGGACTCTTTGGACATAGAAATTCGTTAAAACGAAGGTTTTTCTGTACGGATTGGACAAGTGAGTAAGCCTTCTATATTTTAGTAACTCAGGGTATTACAGTACAAAATAGTCGGTTTTTCCTTATTTTTCGCCATACCGTTACCAGTTTTACTAGAATAATCCATCCCTTGCTCTATCCTTTCAATGGGACTTTGATACAAAAGACACATAAAGATCGAAGATATTAACGGACAACCTATGTTAATTAAGTTTTATATGGTGGAATAAATTGATTGCGATATAAATATAAATTTGACGGTCGATATTTATCGAAAAATCGACCGATTGATCAAAGCTACCCACCTGAAGAAGAAAGTGATAAATACACGTTTATACCCTTTGCTAGAACAGATTCATAATCAACGGGGGGTAACCGAACAAGCCACATAAATTAAGGTTTGACGCATTCATAATTGCAACCGGTACGTTCACATTATCAGTAGTTTGTGATTTATATGTGCACCCCCACGACGCAAGCCACTGCGGGATATAAAACTGACGTTACGCCTCTGATTACCGTCGACAATACCATTGATTTTACGCGCGTAAGAAAGAGACGAAGTGAATTATTTTTATTGTTGTTTTGTAAATTATTAACAACCTATACAAGTATTATAAATGCATTTTCCATACCAACTAATTTATAAAATATATGGCATTTGTACCAATTATTTACAGATTTTATATTGATCTAACCTGGTTGGTGTTCTGATGTCTGTTAAGCTTGTCTTACAGTGTGATACAAAATAACAAATGTAGTACGTACCTAAATATTGCGATTTTAATACAATGAAAATGTACTCAAATATATTAATAAAACTTCACCTAAAAGTAATTATTATTATAAGACAATTATCACCAATTAAGGGTTGTTACTAGTTGATCAGGAGACCATCCTCCTTTGTTCACTTCCAAAAATAATATTAAAACAGTAATAAATCAACGCAGTTCCACTCAATAACGTTACGGATGAACAGAGTAAGAAATATAATGGTGAGGAAGATAAAGAAGAAAGTGAAATAGAAGAAAGGTAACTTACATTATATGAACATATATGGTAATAATACCAGATACGAGCATGGCGCACAAAACAGCGAAAAACGGAAGTCTAAGAAAAAAAACCACCAACTAACCGCCCAGGTGGAAGGGGAAAAATGACTGGAGAAGACCTTAAAGAAACAAAGTATCGAAAGAAATATCAAGAGATTGTGGACGGAAGGGAAAAAAAGACAAAAGAAAAAGAGAAACAGAAAAGGCAAAACAAGAACCAATGACAGAATTTGGTGAGATGAAAAACTATTGAGAAAAACAAAAATTGCTATAGGGTCTCATAGAAGAAACTAGAACAAAGGAAACGTATGAGTAAACATAAAACACGAACGGAAGCATAATCACCGACAACACATATACAGCAAGATGAACCAATGGGGCAATATGAAAAATGAGATTGAGAAATGATGGGATAAAATGGAAGAAAATAGTTAAATACACTAGTGAATAAGATAAAACAAGAAAAAACAGTACAGAAGGAATAAAATTCAGGAAAAAAAGAAGAAAGATAGAGGTGGGGAAACGAGGCAATTGGAAATGTGGGGGAGGTGGAATATCTGGAATGTAGGATGAGATATAACAATTAGAATGATACACAAATTAAAGGGTTAGGAAGAAGAGGGAATACAATATTAGGGCAGGTAGGGAACGAATATTTAGGAAGGATGTGGGTTTTTGATGAACCTGTGAGAAGTGTGGAGAATTACGGGATGGAAATATGGGGTTGGGAGGAATGGGAAGTTTTGTAAAGGATACAAGACATATAATAGAAATGGGTACTAGGCTTGGACAGGGGGACTACGGGTTATATATCACAAGAGGAGGCAGAGGAGGGAAGTTGGTGATGAGATATGAGGAAGGAATAGTGAAGGGGGAGAATACTTCAAAGTTGTTGGAAAGAGACGAAATACAGACTGTATAGCAAGCACTGGGAGAACATGGAACACATGCTCAGGGAATGTGTGGAGTTAATCGAAGAGGGAGGAAGTAGGAACGGGATTTTAAGGAAGGGAGGAGAAGGAGTAAAAAGGATGGAAGATGTAGGGGAAAGAAGAAGAAGGATTAATAGGAGAAGGGAGAGGAAGCTTTTGTAGATTAAAAGTGCTTAAAATAAGAATCATTTTTAAAAATTATAGGTGTTACGAGGTATGATCAATAAGTAATGAGACTTATTTTTTAGGCGCACGTGTGGTAACACTGCGAACTTGATCCCTCCTCCATCGATACATGTGCTCGCGATTTTCGTACGTTCGTTAGTTCTCCAGCTGTGTTGTGTTTTCGACAACGTGTCACGAATGTGGAACATCGTAATATTGAACAGCGGATAGGGGAATAAGGGGTACAAGATATATGCGGAGGTGCTGCGAGCAAGATTGGAGAGGGAGTGATCGATAAAAAGTTGGTACAGGACCGGCAGGCGGGATTCAGGGAAGGAAGGAGGGCGGTGGATAATATTTATGTGCTGAAGCAGTTGGTAAATAAGGCGATGGAGAGAAGAGGGGGGAAGATGTATGGGCTGTTTATGGATATAGAAGCAACCTTTGGTAATGTAAACAAGGAGAAAATGTGGGGAATGTTGAGGAGATATGAGATAGGAGAAGAGCTGGTGATGGAGATAGAGGAACTGTACGAGGAAACAAGGTGTGTGACCGGAGAGAGGGGAGAGGAAGGAAGAAGGATCTGGACGACAAAAGGCCTGAGGCAGGGATGCCCGTTGAGCCCGAGTTTATTCGCGCTATACATAGGGGATTTGGGAGAGGAGTTGCGGAGACACCAAAGAGGAGGGGTAGTGATAGGGAGGGTGAAAGTGTGGGCGCTCGCATACGCGGATGATGTAGTGGTGGTAGCAGACAGTGAGAAAGAAATGAGGGGGGCAATGGGTGTGATGAAGGGGTACTTGAGGAAAAAAGACTTAGGGGTAAACGGGGCCAAGACGAAGATAATGGTATTCCAGAAGAGAAGAGGGAGGGGAGGGAAGTCAAAGTGGTGGGGGGGGAGGAGATAGAAAGTGTAAAGGAATGGAAGTATTGGGGATATGTAGTCAGATATGATAATAAGGACGAGGGACAATAAGGGAACTGGCCAAGAGAGGAAATAGGGTAGTGGGGAGTGTGTGGGGGATAGAGGAAAGAGTGTTCGGGAAGGACATGGAAAAAAGGAGATGGTTATTTGATAGGTTGGTGAGGAGCGTGATGGGATACGGGGTGGAGATATGGGGGTGGAAGGAGTGGGAGAGTTTGGAAAATGTGCAAGAGAAGTATTGGAGATGGACGCTGGGTTTGGACAGGGAGACACCGGGGTACATTGTGGGGGAAGAGGCGAAAGTGGAAAAATTGAGAGTGCAGGCGGGAAGGAGGGCAGTGAAGTACGAGGAGGAGGTCAGGAAGAAAGCAGAAATAAAAATGGTGAATGAATGTATGAAGGAGATGAGGGGGAAGCGGATAAAGTATGGGCAAGAGGACAGAGGAGAATATATTACGAGAGGGTGGGGTATGCGAGGGAGGAGGTAGAAAGGAGGGAGGAAGGAAGAGAGATGGTGGAGGTGGCCATGAGGGATAAGGATGTGCAAGGGCAGGAAAGGAGCGAGAAGATAGCCGGAGGGAGGTATAATGAGGGATATGGAGAGATCATGGCAGAGGGCAAGGCCGAGTACCTGACAGGGGAGATGGGTTTGAAGGAAAAAAGAATTGTAGCGAGGTTTAGGTGTGGAAACGAGGAGAGAGAATAGATATTGGCGGGAGGAGGAGGAGAGAGTTTGCAGAATGTGTAGGGAGGGGAGGGTGAACATGGCACATATGTTAATGGAATGCGAGGAGATGAGAGAAGAGAGAAGGGTAAGAAAGGAGATACTAGGAGCGAAGGGGGAAGGGTTGGGATGGATGAAGGAAGTGCTAGAAAGGAGGGAAAAGGTGGAAAGTAGGGGGAAGAACAGGCCGGAGCAGTTTTACGATGGGGAATAGAATCATGTATTTATTTGATTATTATGTAAAAAAATACAATAAACCTATTTGATTTGATTTGAATATTGAACAGCTGTACGCGTTAAACTCGGCGATTCTGTTAGGGAAACGTACGGTAAATTGGTTAAAGTGTTTGGTGTTGAAGCCCTGAGTCGTGCTCAGGTGTTTCGATGGCATAAAGATTTTAAAATTGGTCGTGAGAGCGTCGGGGATGAAGCGCGTGGGGAGGCCGGTTGAAGCTCGAACTGATAACATTGTTCAGCGTGTGCGCACTCTCGTGCATCAAGATCGGCGGCTAACCATTCGAATGTTGGCTGATGAACTTAATTTGAAACGAGAAACCGCCAGAAAATTTTTGATTTGTCCATGAAAAAGCTGTGTGTAAAGATGGTACCGAATAACCTTTCGGCGAAGCAAAAACACGAGCGAATGTCCATTTCACAGGATTATCTGGAACAGGTTGAAGTTGATCCAACTCTTCTCGATCGTGCAATTACTGATGGTGAAAGTTGGTATTTTCAGTATGATCCCGAAACAGAACGGCAAAGTCAACAGTGGCTGTCTCCTGGTGCAGCCAGACCGAAGAAGGCGAGAATGAGCAAATCAAAAGTGAAAACGATGATGATTTGCTTCTTTGACAGCAAAGGAATCGTGCACACCTGGGCAGACCGTCAACCAACATTTCTACGTGAAAGTACTCGATCGGCTGCGAAACCAAGTCTTTGGAGTCCGTCCGGAGATTGCCAAAACGTGGATTCTTCATCATGACAATGCTCCATGCCATCATGCCTTCAGCGCCCTATTCGCCCGACTTCTTCTTATTCCCCCAAACAAAATTGGCCGTGAAAGGAACGCATTTTGAGTCGATAACCTGACATCCAGACCGCCGTGACGAGGGTACTCCAGGAGATTCCAGTGGAAGCCTTCCAGAAATGTTACGAAAGCTGGAAGAAACGTTGGAACCAGTGTGTAGTTGTGGGAGGGGAGTACTTTGAAGGGGATCACATCAATGTACCTTACTTTTTAAATACTTATACGTATTTTATGGACTTAGTCTCAGTACTTATTGGTCAGACCTCCAGGGGCGTCATTTGTGGGGGGGGGGGGGGGCAGGGTAGGGTAGGTGACCCCGCTGGAACTACTACTACCAAAAAGAAGTACGTTAAACTTATAAAACTGACAATTACGCCCCTTTTTCAAGATTTTTTTTCCTTTTTACTATAGTTGCCCCCCTTTGGAAAATACTGAAATGACGCCGCTGCAGACCTCGCATATTAAAATAAAGAAATACATTACAATACGTGACGATCAAACTTAAATAACAGAAAAAAGGCAAGAATGGTAGAAAAAATGAAGAAGGGAAGAGAGAAATCCTTCATTTTTGTTGATTAACCAACTTTCTCTAAAGGTAAAAGAATGCCATCTACTCGTGTTTGACGAAAACGTTCATAATATATGCAATACTTATACGTATTTTATTGACTTAGTTTCAGTACTTATTGGTCAGACCACCAAGAGCCGTCATTTAGGGGGGGAGGGGGGCAGGGTGGGGTAGTTGGCCCCCCTGGAATTACTACTACAAAAAAGAAGTACTTTAAACTTATAAAACTGACAATCACGCCCCTTTTTCAAGAATTTTTTCTCCTTTTTACTATAGTCGCCCCCCTTTGGAAAATATTGACGCCGCTGCAGACCTCGCATAACAAAATAAAGAAATACATTACAATACGTGTTGATCAAACTTAAATAACAGAAAAAAAGGCAAGAATGGTAGAAAAAATGAAGAAGGGAAGAGAGGAATCCTTCATTTTTGTTGATTAACCAACTTTGTAAAGGTAAAAGAGTGCCATCTACTGGTGTTTGACGAAAACGTTCATAATAGAGTCTTTATGTCTTATCTAACTGCATATATATCATAGGTTTTAAAAAAACTGGGCTACCGATAACGGCTGATTTGCGTATAAGTCAATTTATAATTATTGTTTTATTTTTCGGTGTAATTTATAATATGCACATACGTTAAACGACATTAAACTTGCATGTTTTGAACATATTATTAAGCTAAATGTAACAGCGTCGGCAATAAATTTGTATAATAATAAAGCTCGATTAAATTCTGATATAACCGACATTAATAACACACTTTATAAATATAAACTCTTTAAATTTACAACCCCACAAGCGAAGTCAGTTTTATACCTACGTAAGAACTGTTAATGGTACTTCATTTCTTATCGTGACTTGTTATAAATTAATAAATGCGACCCAAATATTTATTTATGTATTTATAAAAAATTTACATACATTTCATATTTTTATGCTTATTTCCTTTCAAACGGAATAAAAAATAGGTCGAGTAGGTACTTTTGGTTTTTGTTATACAACTTACGTACAAATATTTGTTAATAATAGATTTTAAATTACCTACACGTTATATTTTATAAGGTCATACGTTGTTGTAGCTACGTATTTATAGCAGCAAACTGATAAGGAAAATTTTATAGCACCCCCTTATACTCGTTGGTTATCATAATTTACCTGTTAAGAAATTTATTAATGGTATTATGTATAAAGTTAAGGGGGAGTATTAACGCCTTACATTTAGTCGTTCGGAGTATAATAAACTATTCTTAATAGAAATAGCGCTTATCACTCTTGTTAAATAACTTGATAGTCCTCCTAATCAAGTTTGTGTATTTTGGGTACGAAGAGACGGCATTTTTCTGAAAAACGTAGTCGACTATACACTATCGGTGTAAAAATGCAAGGCCCATTAACAATCATAATTTAATAAAATGATACAAATAGTGTTATTGTTTGTTGCTTCCTTTAATTTTATTTTCAGAATTGCGAGATACAACAAAATAATTCAAAATAAGGTTATTATCTCGGAAACTATTACATTTAGATATAGGACATACTGAAACATTAAAGCTAACTTAAAAAGCAGTTCATTCATGAAAAAATATACAGGGTGTTCTATTTAAAATAGTCGACTTTTGGCAGTTCTTCTGTGGTCGTTAGAAAAAATTCAGTACGTCCCATTTGCAACAAATTTCGTTCAAAATCAGAATACTGAGAAATAAAACGCTCTTTTGTTTACAATAATCTCAAATTTTGTTGCTCTGTTGCCAATGATTGAAGAGTTATGATTTTTTTACTAATTGTTGATTTCGGGGACAATTTAAAAAAAAAAACATTTATTTTCTCCTAAATGAGTTGACGTAGGCGAAAAGCTAAACAAACCTTGGTCTAGAATCGAATATGGATTTCAAAAATATAAAAATCTATGGGGTGTTCCATTTAAAATAATCGAGTACGATCCTGTACAGACGAAACCGAGAGCAGTGCGGGCCTGAAAATATGTTTAGGTTGTAAACAAGGAACATTTGAATAAGAAATGTCTCTTGACCTTTTGTCCTAAAATTAATATTAAAGGTACTATTGAAGAACGAAGGGCAAGTGGGCAACCCTGTATATTGGGAAAATTGTTGGTGTGAGATGCTTGGTTTATTAGTCTTAAATCTATAATTAAAAAAAAAAACGACATCTTGTGTAATTGAAAGTTCGATAGGTACCAATGCTATTATTTCAAACTGATCTGGAAAAAAGGATGGATGCTTCGGTCCGCACGGTGAAGTACAGTGCGGGGGGAAGCTGTTTTCCTACACTATTTAGTCACTAGTTAGTAATTTTTTCGGAAGGTGATGTTGCCGAGATAATTCCAATAATTGTGGTCCCAGTAGTCGATTCCTTTAGGCAGTGGTACTTGCCTATTTTGTAAACATTCCAAGCGGTGGTTGGATTTCGAAATTCGTCATCCAACATTGTGTGGTAGGTTCAGTACAATTACCGCTTTATCAGGAAGCATTGCCAATACGAACCTAAACCATTCATCATGGTGTCTATGGTAGTGGTTGCAAATTTAATTTGCGAATATAGAACTATTCGAATCACAGTCAGAGACCACGTAACCCAGTGTAAGTCACTTACAGTGAACAAGCAGCATATGAAAACCAGCCTGAACTGCAAATTTTTGGATAAGCGGCAAGACGAATGGCACCTGAGAAGGATAACGGATTCGGTAAGTGGTTGCAAAACGAAACAGTTGACGCGCAAAGAACTGGTCATGATTACGAGGCTGAGATTAGGACACACGAACATCATTTCGTCAAACTTTCTAAAAGGCGTTGCTGCCTCAGCGTGTGAAATATGTCAGGAATGGCTAACGGTCAGAAACATACTAGTGGAATGTCAACAACTCGAACAAACAAGGAGTAAGTATGACACAAAGGAGGTATGTTAAGGTACGATGCGCACGGCGCGAAGAAATTGAAGCGATTCCTGGAGGAGCTTGGTCTCCTTGGAAAGATATGATGCTCTGTCCTCTGGAATGGTGTGGACTGAAATAGAGGAGATACAGGTGACAAAAGCCATAGCTGCTGAGGCACACTAAAAAAATTCGTTTTAATTCTAATTCGAATAATTCTCGATTACACATTCGAATATTTGGAAAAAATTGCCACGACTAGTCTATGGTTCATCTGATCACGATAATTCGCAGATCCTTTTTGGCAATAAAACATTTCATGCAATGTGGCTTCGTTACCAATATGCAAAATAATAATTCTAAGGCTAGAACCCGAAGGTCTCTTTATTCCGCCGCCCCTAAATTCATTGACTTCTTGAATGGTTCCGCTACCCCTTTCAGGACTGACGACGCTTATAGTCGACATTAGTGATTTTGCCCCACAGGCGGACGTCGACTATACTCGACGGCAGTGGTTTTGCACTCCTTAAGCCCTCCATGTATATTTAAACATTAAATTTTTTATGACGTGCTGCACAGACGGATGGCGCGTTAATTCGACATACTAAACTGTTCCGTATAGACGGATGGCGCCTATAGTCGACACATTAAACATTTACCACAGACGGATAATCCTCAAATTGCCTCTTATATTACACATTTTTGACTATATCTTCGGTACTATAAGAGCTATTGACATAATTTTTTTTTAAATTACTCCCTTATTAATTTTCCTTCCAATAGCAGTGAAAAAAATATTTGGTACCATTTGAATTTTTTTAGAAAAGTCGACCCTTCAACAACTTGCGCCCTCTATTGGTAGGCGGAGATAAGAAATTGTTGTGGTTTTTTTTGGTAATATCAAGTATTCTCTTTATATCGAGACCAATCTTGACAAATTCAAGCAACCCGTTTCGAAGTTACACGATTTTTTCCAGTAACACGTAATTTACTTCCCCCTCCCTTTATTTTGAGAGCAATCGTAAAAATTCATTAAACAAAGTTTTACATATTGATCACTAGTTTACAACGAATATATTTTTTTAAATACTTTACTGAGGAAAATTGCCCAAAAAATGGTAATTTCAAATTCAAATCAGTGAAACGCCCTCTCGCGGCAATCGTAGGAAATTGAAAATAATTTCCAGCATTTTCTCTTGGGCACATTTATTATAAGATTTTTTATTTCACTGTTCTATCTCAAGTAGTTTCCGAGTTATGGCCGGTCTTCTTTCTTAGTTGTACACCCTGTATAGAATACAAATACCCTGCTCTTTTAGCCGCAATACTATTCTATTTCACAAGTATTGGTTTATGTTCTAATTCTCTGAACACAAAATTCATTTCCTTTATACCCATCGTTTCAACATAGATTGACAAACGTTAGGTTGATAGCCTTCTAACCGTTAATGCGGTTCACGCATGGTTGGGAACTTTGTTTTTTTCTATATACAGGGTGTACCAATCTTACGACAAAGTTCGATATATGGCTTATTTCAAAAGATATCAAAAAATATTGTTAATAAAAATAATAGGTGTCTTTAAGGACGATATTTCGAAATTATTTTGAACTACAGGGTGGACTAACAGTGCGGGGATGGAAGATTGTGGGTTTATTAACGAACACTTCTAAAGTTTGTTATTGGGATATGGTCGGGTACCCTTAAGGCTACAAACCTAAAATATTTTCACTTGAATCGCAATTCATATACAGGGTGACTTATATCAAAGTTGCATTTTTAAATGGAACGCCCTATATATTATTGTGTATTTGGATTTCTTGGTCAATTCTAGCGCGACTTTATGCATCACACGTAGTGCCTAAAACGAATCGTTTAATTGCAATTCGTCATTTTTACAAAAAGCAGATGTCTAAAAAAAATTGAATATCGCAGGGATCGCAAAACTTAGAAGGCCGTGACTATGCGATGTTACTAAGCATGAAATGTACTAGAGTAGGCCGGACGGTCAAATCCGAATTCTTCTTGTGTTCGGAGAAATACCAGTTTTTTTTCTATGGCATCGAATGTAAAATTTTATTGTTTGTCGCATCTATCTCCGGTAGATGTCTTGTAATTCCACATTTTCTGGTTAATTTGCTATATTTTTCAGTTTCTATTGGTATCTAGTTCATTAATAAACCCATGAACTTCCATCCCCGCACTGTTGGCCCACCCAGTATACAGAGTGTTACATAACTCCGTTACAAACCAAACATATGATTTTTTAAATGAGAGCCCCTGTATATATTATGCCCAATTCGGATTGCCCACATTTTTTCGAATGTTTTGATATACGTTATACAGAGTGCTTTAAAAGTTATGGACACGTTTACGTTAAGATCGTAGCTAAATTAACGCCCTCTAGCTTACTGTACGTTACAGACAAAAACAATTTTTTGCCTAATCGAGTTTCGTAATATGATGTAAGTAATATTACGTTATTTGATTAAATTTCAATTACCTCCTGTTTTGTGTACAGGGTGGATCGAAACTCAGACCTTCCATTTTCTTTCTTCTTTTAAATGGAACACCCTGTATTTAATAGCACAAATAGAATCTATGATTATGTAGCTTTAATTTTTGGTGTCTTTCTTTATTCAGTATAAATAATTAGTTTCTCTACTTTAAATCATATCAGTATTTTTATTATTTATGATTTTTTGGTAAATTCAACGCTTGCTTTAACATAATTAAAAGATTAATAACTATAGTTTACAATAAATATTACAAAATAACTCTGTGTGTGTAATAATAATAATGCTTAACAAAAATTAATGCTACATAATCAAAGATTCTATTTCGGGTATTAAATACAGGGTGTTCCATGTATTATTTTTCTTAACAACATTTTTTGATATCTCTTGAAATAAGCCATATACACCGAACTTTGTCGTAAGATTGGTACACCCTGTACTATAAATGACTAATGTACTACCCAAAAATGAAAAAAATTCACCAGGGGCCTTGCATTTTTACTCCGATAGTAGTCGAAATTAGCTCCTCGACTAATCGATTAGTTGACTAATTATTAAAGGGAATTCGTTAGTCGACCAGTTCATTAGATAATCGAGTCATTGACTAAAATTAATAATAATAAATTAGTCGACCGGATTACATTAATTAATTATACAATATCAATTAGTTATCATTGAAATCTGATATTATTAGTTAGGTTTCAGTTTTCTTAGTCGACTTAATGATTTTTTTTAAGTTATTCGAGTTTTTGGATTTTGACCTAGATTGGTCGACTATTAATCGAATAATTTGAATTTTTCTTAATATTTCCTAAATTATTATAAGATCCTTGTGATTATATAAATGAAGTATAGACGTCAAAAATGTGATCGCGTAAATAAATTTTTACGTCAGTTAAATTAATGTTCAGAAAACTTTAAATTAATATGTTTAACGTCGTTAAGTAAATATGTTTAAAACACACCCTGTAGATAAAAGTAACGTGTGCCGTAAATGGTATTTAATTTAGTAAGAAAATGTTGTCGATAAGAAAGATTAATTAACTTTCAACATTATAAAATTCAACAGTCCATAATGTTCATGCAGGCGATCATACACCAACTACCACCACCTGATATGCAAATCAAGTATAACAACTTATATGGATTTAAGTCCATATGCAAGCCGTTCTCACACACGCTCAATCAAACATTTGGTGAGACAAAAAAAAAACAGTATAAACCTGATCCAAACCGAATCCGAACCGTCGGAGACACCTGGGCTGATTTACATTTGTTTTAATACATTATCACGGACATGCACGTATCCTTGTTTGGTCCTCGACAAAGTGCGATTTGAAAAAGAGGGATGGCGGAGCGATTTAATGTAAAATCGAGATGTGAATAAAACTGGTCATAAGTTTGATTTGTGTGCATTGAATGGATAAATAGAATTAAACAAAAAATGAGGTTTTATGTTGTAATGATTTATATGTTAAAAATTGAAAAGTCCAATGTCACCTTTTAATATTTATATAAAAATAATCAGAAGCCATTTATCTTGTAAATGCTTTTAATAATCTTTCTTAATCTTATTCATCTGCTTCTTCTCCGATTTTCAACCGGAAAGTGAAGGGGTAAAAGACGGTTTTAAAAAGGTACCGAAATCAAACACTGAAAACCATTGACAAGGCAGATGTTAATTTTTTTTTTGTTTACAGTCTTTTATTTTCAACGCGTAACCAATAATTTTACAACCGATTTAATTTACACTAATTGTACTGTAAAGGTGAAAAGGGTAACTTCCCCCTCCCCCATACACATAGGCAAATGCAGATATATCAAAGCCTTACAAATGATCCAAATCAAGCTATTGATCCATTCCACATTTGGAAAAACGAAGAAGACATAAGAAAGTATCTGAAAACACCAAAAACCACAGTAAAAACAACAGTTGCCCACTGATGTCGAAACCCATTCGATTTTATTGTCATTTTCAGCGTAACTCAACGGTTCCAGTTCTTCCAGAGTCTCTAATGGCCTTATGAAAGTGTGGTCCCACTGAAAACGTGGGAGTCTTCCCGATCACTGGAATTGCTGACTGTTTCGGGTTACCAATAGGAGATGAGAGGAAAATACCTTAAAGAAAATATATAGAGAATAGTGGAAAAAGGAAAAAAAGGATAGAGCAAAGAAAAGAATCGAACCAGTAATTGTTCCGCATAGCGCAAATTATGTTAAACTAGAGGAATATGTCAATGAGCGGTTATTAACGGTTAAAATGAAATTGCTGCAAGAGAAAGTATGTTCAATATCAGTATTATTGGTGAAAATAAAGAGACAAGAAAAGAATAAAAAGGTAAATTCTACACTGAATTGCGCAAATTGAAGAAGACCAAGAAGAAAACAATAACAATGACAATAATTTAAGCGTATTAGTGTATGGAAGACAAACTAGTTATAACAAACACAAAAACATACACTTTAAAAGAGTATCTGAAAGACGAAAAATTAATTACTGATTACTTTATGGCGAGTAAAAATAAATGTAGAAGAAGAAGAAGAAGATACTAAAATGCAAAGAGCGGCAAAAATCGGTCAGTAACTCAGTAGTGATCACTTTTGATTGAAGAAAACAGATAAGAGAAGAAGAAGAGTAACGGAAAGATTCAGCCATAAACTAAGGATACAGTACTGGGAGATGACGAAGAAAAACCAAGTATAGAGGAGAAATAGACACCGCTTCGACAACAGCACAATGGGAGCAGATGTAAAATGTTGCACCAAAGCGAAAATAGCAAAGAAAATGGGGAGAACCTATGGCAGACAGGTGAAATATGAGGAAAAAATCTAGAACAGAAATAAATATCAAGCTACATTTAACAAGGAGGCAACAGAAAACCTTGGGGGTAAATTTGGAAAAATATTGGCTGGTTTCAATGCCGATTATAAAAGACAAGGAAGGAGAAAAAATAGAGTATTTTAAGGACCCAATAGGAAGAATTAAAGGAGCTAATAAGAATTATATTAAATTACGTAAAACACTAGGCAAGGACAATGAAGAAATAGTCAAACTTACAGCATAACCTTGACGGACTACAGGAAGAACACCGATAACTTATGGTACGAAAAGAATACGGGAAATAAGGTTAGATGGGAAGCAAGGAAAAGGGCGAGGAGGCTTCAAATATGTAGGACTAATTAAAGAAGAAGACAGTAAACAGGACAGGGAAGTAAATGAAAGATTGAGAGGGGCCAGAAGCATATTTAACATAATAAAAATAACATTTCTAGAAGAAAGAGAGGTGCCAAAAAAGAAGAAGTCGTAGTTAGTGGTGGCCAATGACAGAGAGACTAAAATCACGAATTAATGGTATGGAAATGGCGTTTTTGAGAAGAAGAAATTAAATATACAGACGAGAATCTTCAGATAGAACTAATTCATGAATATGGTTCGGGCACGTAAGTCGAATGTAGAATGGAAGACCAGCAAGTACAGATATTTGTAAAAGACTTTTGGCATTAAAGTCCCTATAATGTGTTATGGCACTAGTTCGCTATCTGTCAAAATTGGTTTAAACGCTTCGCAATTTCGACACTGGGTACGTTCCGGAAGACCAAAAACAATTGAGGACGCTGATCGTTATTGGATGAAGATGATGCGCAAACCCAAGATCATCTTATGGAGGCATTAAACATGACCTGCCAAGGTGTTTTCAAACGTTTACATGTCATGAGAAAAATTCAAAAGAAAGGACATTCCTAACATTAGTTGAAAATGGTCACAACGAATATAGCTTTGGCTCGAGAAGGTGAGAGAAGTGATGAGAAGGATACTGAGTAGAATTTGGAGAGGAGGTTTTCCAGAAAAATGGAGAGAAGCTGTGGGAAGAAATGAGGAGGCGAAATGTGGAGGAGGACTTGGTGGTGGCATTAGAAGAAGTGTATGACGAGACGAGGTGTAGAATTAAAGTGGGGGTGAAGATGGGAGAGCAGTTGTGGATAACAAAAGGGGTGAAGCAGGGATGTCATTTGAGTCCTAACCTGTTTTTCATTTACATAGGGGATCTGGAAAAAGCTATGAGAGGGCAGTAGAGAGGAGGCGTGTTCATAGAAAGATGTAAAGTGTGGGTACTGGCGTACGCGGACGATGTGGTGGTGGTGGCAAAAGATGAGGATGAGATGAGGGGAGAAATAGGAGTTTTGAAAAGCTATTTGGAAAAAAAGGATTTAAGGGCGAATGTGAAAAAGACGAAACTAATGGTATTTCAAAGAAGGGAAGGAAGAAGGTCAAGTGAAAAAGTGTATGACGAGACGAGGTGTAGAATTAAAGTGGGGGTGAAGATGGGAGAGCAGTTGTGGATAACAAAAGGGGTGAAGCAGGGATGTCCGTTGAGTCCTAGCTTGTTTTTCATTTACTAGGGGATGTGGAAGAAGCTATGAGAGGGCAGCGGAGAGGAGGGGTGGTCATAGAAAGATGTAAAGTGTGGGTGCTGGTGTACGCGGACGATGTGGCGGTGGTGACAAAAGATGAGGGGACCAATAGGAGTTTTGAAAAACGATTTGGAAAAAAAGGATTTAAGGGTGAATGTGAAAAAAACAAAACTAATGGTATTTCAAAGAAGGGAAGGAAGAAGGTCAAGTGAAAAAGTGTATGACGAGACGAGGTGTAGAATAAAAGGGGGGTGAAGATGAGAGAGCAGTTGTGGATAACAAAAGGAGTGAAGCAGGGATGTCCGTTGAGTCCTAGCTTGTTTTTCATTTACTAGGGGATCTGGAAGAAGCTATCGGAGGGCAGCGGAGAGGAGGGGTGGTCGTAGAAAGATGTAAAGTGTGGGTACTGGCGTACGCGGACGATGTGGTGGTGGTGGAAAAAGATGAGGGTCAGATGAGGGCAGCAATAGGAGTTTACTATTTGGAAAAAAAGGATTTGAGGGTGAATGTGAAAAAGACAACACTAATGGTATTTCAAAGAAGGGAAGGAAGAAGGTAAAATGAAAAAGTGTATGACGAGACGAGGTGTAGAATTAAAGTGGGGGTGAAGATGGGAGAGCAGTTGTGGATAACAAAAGGGGTGAAGCAAGCAGGGGTGTCCGTTGAGTCCTAGCCTGTTTTTCATTTACATAGGGGATCTGGAAGAAGGTATGAGAGGGCAGCATAGAGGAGGGTTGAAAACTATTTGGAAAAAAAGGATTTAAGGGTGAATGTAAAAAAGACAAAACTAATGGTATTTCAAAGAAGGGAAGGAAGAAGATCAAGTGAAAAACTGGTGGTGAAGGAAAGAGGAGATAGAGAGGGTGGATGAATGGAGATACCTAGGGTCTACGCTGAAATACAACAATGGGGCTATTCGAAAAATTAGTTAAAAGTGTGATGGCATATGGTGCAGAGATGTGGGGTTAGAAGGAATGGGAAGGATTAGAGAGAATATATGAGAAGTATTGGAAATGGACAATGGGCTTAGACAGAGAGACACCGGGATGTATAGTGGACAAAGGCCGGCAGAGAGGTATGAAGAAGGAATGGAACTAAGAGTAGATAACAAAATACTGCAGGAATGTTGGAGGGAAGTCAAGGAGAATAGCGCGAACTGGAGTCAAGAAGAAAGGAAAAAATACTACGAGAGAGGTGGTATCGCGAGAGAGGAGGTGGAAAGGGCGGAGCGTTGAGGTGGAGTTGGTAATGAGGGATAAAAACGTACAGGACCAGGAGAGGAGAACAAAAGTAAGGGAAGGGAAATATAATGAACAATATGCAATATGGGAATGAAAGAAAAAAAAATAGTAGCGACGTTTAGGTACGGAGGGAGGACGAAAGTAGAATGTGTAGACTGTGTGCGGAAGGGTGGGAGAGCTCGGAACACATGATGAGGGAATGTGGGAAGTTGAGAGAGGAGGAAGGAGGTAGAATGAGATATTAGGCGATGGAGGAGCAGGGGTGGTGTGGATGGAGAGAAGGAAGAAGTCAAAGTATATGTTATGTAGAATGGTATCCTTTGTTTTAAAGTTTTGTAAAAAACAAATATTATGTTAGTTAGTTACTAGAATACCTACCCCACAAATGTCAAAGCAAGCCTCTACGTCAAGAAAGAACGTAATGAGTGTTTAACGAAACAGAAGTTAATCCAAAGAGGTCATTTAAGCAATTATTGAAGAATGAAATTGATTAAAGCGAAAGAAATAATAAATGGCATAAAATGGACAATATAATTAGTGTAAAAAATGAACGAACCAATCAAACAACAATTTCAATACATTCACACGTTTTTAAAGAACATGCAATTGAGGATGTAAGAAATGAAAATAAGAAAAAAAACAAAAATACCCATCAGACATCGATCAAGGTATCCTCTAAGACATTAAGTTAGTTCTTTGTCAATTTCTACCTTTAATACCCCATAGGCATCATCAACGTATACGATTTTTGATTTTTGTAGGCGTCCCAACCTTATCAGCCTTTGTAATTATAATCACATTACGGATGGCAATAAGTTTTGATTTTCATCATGAAGACGAATTTATACACATTTATTCGTTGTAACATCCCTTCATTTTTCTATAATGTTTATACGTGATTATATTTTAATAACAGTGACCAATGCGGCATATTTTTTTTTCTATATAAATTATCGAGGTAGATTGATGCAAGTTAATTATAAAACTAACTTCCAAAAAGTTTCAATCATCAATTTGTTGTTGTATGTTGCCTTCGGCCTTTGTTTTTGTTAATGACACGAGCATCTGATTGATATTAGGGAGGAGCACAAATTTCTAGCAATATATTAATGTGTTGTGGACCCGCTCGAGACGTTAATGGCCGAGTTTTTTTTTTCTTGTAAAAAAATGGATTTGTATCGTTGATAAATATTAAAAAGCTATTAGCGCCAAATTCTGCAAGGCCATCTTCGGTTCTCATTTAATAACGACGCGGCCATCTTTAAGTGAAATTTATGTAGCGCGGCTATGCATTTTCCTGCTTCCTTTTTGTTCTCTCGTATTTGACAATAATGTGTCGTTAG
This sequence comes from Pyrocoelia pectoralis, assembly GCA_036250285.1. NCBI lineage: Eukaryota > Metazoa > Arthropoda > Insecta > Coleoptera > Lampyridae > Pyrocoelia > Pyrocoelia pectoralis. The sequence continues at coordinate 26,534,369 of CM070083.1, forward strand.
GTAACAATGCCCTAATCTCTACAGGATAAAATTACTAGCCCTCTTTGTGAGTACACAATGTGAGAAACAAATCATTTGAATGTCTAATGATTTCTTCGTAGACATGGGCGTAGGTTTTCTTTAATCGTGTTGCATGTGGGTTTCTAAACACCCTTTTTCGTATACGCATTAGTATTGTGGATATTTGCTTATTCATATATTGTAATTTGATATACGCAATAGTACTTTATTATTAAGAGAGGGCGAAGCGTTTAATCGAAATATTGATTTTGTATTTAATTACCTTAATAAATAAACCCTTAACTGTAATAATACAAACTAGAAAAAGCTCACTGAAAATATACTTCCACCTTAAAGACTTTTGACTCAATAAGTGGATTCCTACAAGTGCACTTTTACATTTTTTCTCCTAGTTGCACAGGACGTAAAGATGTTTTATACATAACAATGACAGACTGGAGATATTTAGATTTGTCCCACAGGACAAGTAAATGATGCCTCCCCCCTCCCCCATGATTTTATTTGAAACACACGTAAACAATGCTTATTTTAATGGAGAAGGCGAGAAGCACGTAATTGACAACGGGGAAAAGATTAATTGTTGTACTGAAAACAACACGATAATAAAAAAATACTTTCTTTGTGCATAAAGACATCAATAAATACACAAGAGGAGTTATAGACCGAGAGCCAGCAACGTATTTTGAGTTGTCATTTCAAAAGTCATGAAAAGTCACTCAGTGAATCTCTAATATCTGCTGAAAAATAAAAGTTACTTCTGCCAACCCACTCCGGTCGGGTTGTACTACCCTAAATTTTCAAAAGGGGTAAGAAATAAGGCTCAATGTAGTTATAGTATCAGTCATGAAATTTCAGGAGGTTATTCTCACTTATATTCTGGATTTATCAGCATGTTGACAGAACATTTCCCCCCTCACCTAATTGCTGACAGAACGCCCTAAACTCTAAGTATACGTATATAAAACTACATTTACAAAGAGGGTAACAAATAATGGTTCAATATGGTTAAAGTATCAGTCATGAAATTTCAGGAGGTTATTCTCACTTATATTCTGGATTTATCAGCATGTTGACAGAACATTTCCCCCCTCACCTAATTGCTGACAGAACGCCCTAAACTCTAAGTATACGTATATAAAACTACATTTACAAAGAGGGTAACAAATAACGGTTCAATATGGTTAAAGTATCAGTCATGAAATTTCAGGAGGTTATTCTCACTTATATTCTGGATTTATCAGCATGTTGACAGAACATTTCCCCCCTCACCTAATTGCTGACAGAACGCCCTAAACTCTAAGTATACGTATATAAAACTACATTTACAAAGAGGGTAACAAATAATGGTTCAATATGGTTAAAGTATCAGTCATGAAATTTCAGGAGGTTATTCTCACTTAAATTCTGGATTTATCAGCATGTTGACAGAACATTTCCCCCCTCACCTAATTGCTGACAGAACGCCCTAAAGTCTAAGTATAAGTATATAAAACTACATTTACAAAGAGGGTAACAAATAAAGGTTCAATATGGTTAAAGTATCAGTCATGAAATTTCAGGAGGTTATTCTCACTTAAATTCTGGATTTATGAGAATGTTAACAGAACATTCCCCCCCCCCCTCTTAATTGCTGACAGAACGCTGTAATCTCTAGGTATACGTATATAAAACTAAAAGTCCTGACTGACATATCAACACCCAGCCCATACCCCTGGATCTAGATGGCTGAAATTTGACACAGAGGTTGGTTTTATGATGTAGACAAGGGTGTTGAATTTCAAAAAATCCTGAAACACGTCTTTCAATTTCTAACCGAAAGGCCATATACCAATTTTTTATGGATTTAACTTAAAGAATGACGAAGTTCCATATAAACTTTCATCCCCTATTTTACCCCCTTAGGGGTTGAATTTCGAAAATTCCTGAATCACGCCTGTCTTAATTTCTAACCGAAAGGTCATATACCAATTTTTATGGATTTAACTTAAAATACAAACTTTCATCCCCTATTTTAACCCCTTAGGGGTTGAATTTTGAAATATCCGGCCTTATCCCTTGTCTACATCATAAAACCAACCTCTGTGTCAAATTTCAGCCATCTAGATCCAGGGGTATGGGCTGGGTGTTGATATGTCAGTCAGGACTTTTAGTTTTATATACGTATACCTAGAGATTACAGCGTTCTGTCAGCAATTAAGAGGGGGGGGGGGATGTTCTGTTAACATTCTCATAAATCCAGAATTTAAGTGAGAATAACCTCCTCAAATTTCATGACTGATACTTTAACCATATTGAACCTTTATTTGTTACCCTCTTTGTAAATGTAGTTTTATATACGTATACTTAGACTTTCGGGCGTTCTGTCAGCAATTAGGTGAGGGGGGAAATGTTCTGTCAACATGCTGATAAATCCAGAATATAAGTGAGAATAACCTCCTGAAATTTCATGACTGATACTATAACTACATTGAGCCTTATTTCTTACCCCTTTTGAAAATTTAGGGTAGTACAACCCGACCGGAGTGGGTTGGCAGAAGTAACTTTTATTTTTCAGCAGATATTAGAGATTCACTGAGTGACTTTTCATGACTTTTGAAATGACAACTCAAAATACGTTGCTGGCTCTCCGTCTATTAGGAGTAGAAACGAAAGGTCAGTAATAGGTTACGTCCTGATAAGCAGATCCTTCAGGAAAGAGGTTCGACCGTGAGAGCAAACTTTTTGGTGAGAGTTAAAAGAAGTGCAGAAACTATTTAGTACTTGCAATAATTGATATACATGCACCACAAGCGAAAAGAAGCAAGAAAAGCGAAACCAAAGAGTCGCTCCTGCGACATATAAACACGGTGAGAAGATAGAAGGGATTGTAGAACAAGGGTGGGTAAACTTGAATCTAGAACAAATATGGAGTCCAGTCAAAGGAATTATTCTTACTGCAGGAAAAGAAACATGCGGAAGTGCTGTAACCCAAAAAGGTAAGAAACAAACGAGACGGTGCGTGGAATCAAGAAATTCAAATCAAGAAAGGGAAATGGGGACAATCCTAGCAATAACGTATGGAAATGGTATTGGAAAGAAAAAGGAAAACTTGGGAAGAATTCGTGCAGAAAATGGAAGTGGACAGTCGAAGGAACTATCAGATCTTCTACGGAGCTTTAAAAACGCCAAAAAAAGGTAATAACATAAATAATGGGAGAAGACGGTACAGTGGAAAGAGGTCATGGATGGCGAAATTACTTCAGCCGATTTCCAAGCAAAGACAGCACAATAGAACAAAGCCAAGAAGAGCACATAAATACAAATCTAACCAAAAGTGAAAACGCTACAACAGCAGAAGCAATTAAGGGAATAAAAATAGGAAAGGCTGCCGAGATGGTAAGGTACCTAGGAACCCAAGTCGTAATTATGGAACGAACGAAGATCTTCAACATCACCTAGAAGATAGGGAAGGTGTCGATCCACTGGAACGTTAGAATAATCATCCCATTACACATGAAAGGCAATACACGGATATACGAGAATGACATTATTAAGTGTTGTGTCGAAAGTATACTAGAAAAAGCTACAACCGAGAAATAACTGGACAAAGCACAAAGCGGATTCAGAATCGTAAAAAGTGCCACATATTGACAATTAAGCAGTTGATTAAAAAAATAAGGAAAAAGAAAGGCAATGCGGGTATGGTATTCTTGGATCTAGAAAATGCGTTCCATATGGCAAACAAACAAAAAAAAGCCTCTACCATAACAATGTAAATAACGTAAAACATTTGCAACAAATAATGACTTTCGGCAAGGAGGAGGGAGTAATGAGCACTAGAACTTAAGAAAAGTTCATGGCAATGGGAAAAGAAGTAACGAAATTGAGGATAGGAATAGATCAACAGAGAATAAAACGATGAAGCACTTGGAGTCGATCGGGGAGGAAACGAGAACTCAACAACGTTTCGAGGCCTGGCTTGAGTAACACATTCCTTGGAAGGAGAGAAATAAGCAGAAGAACCAAGATTACAATCTGCAAGACCCACATTACTATGCGGTAGCGAGAGTTGGTCTTTATCAAATCCAATGAAAAGCAAAATTCAGGCAATTGATTCAGCGAAACTAGTCTTGGGGTTGTTTTACGGTAAGGGGTGGAGCTCGAAACCCGAAACTACACTGCTTTAAGAGCACCTAATTATGCGCCTCCGATGTTATTTTTAAGAGTTTGGGGTGGGGGGGGGGGGTGATGAGTGAACGTTCGCTCGACCCTCCCTTTCTTCCAGATCCCCTATGTAAATGGAAAACAGGCTAGGACTCAACGCACATCCCTCCTTCACCCCTTTTGTTGTCCAGAACTGCTCTCCCATCTTCACCCCCACTTTAGTTCTACACCTCGTCTCGTCATATCCTTCTTCCAATGCCGCCACCACCAAATCCTCCTCCACATTTCGCCTCTTCATTTCTTCTTACACCTTCTTCCAATTTACATTGTCGAACGCCGCTTTTATATCCAGGTACAGCGTATAAACCTTTCCTCCTTTCTTTTGCAACTCCTTATTCACCAACTGTCACAATGTATAAGTATATTATCAATCACTCCCCTTCCTTTTCTAAATCCTGCTTACCAATCCCCCAACAATTTATTTTCCTCTATTTCTCCCTCTAATCTCCTTCTCAGCACCTCTGCATAAATTTTAGATCCCGCGTTCGCCAAACTCACCACTCTATAACTTGTTACTTCTTTTCTATTCCCTCCCTTATAAATCGGGCATACTATCCCTTCCTTCCAATTTTCTGGAAAACCTTCTCCTCCCCAAATTCTACTAAGCATCCTTCTTATCACTTCTCTCACCTTCTCTCCTGTATATTTCCATTGTTCTCCTTAGATTTCATCCGTCCGCTCCCCTCCTTTTTATGCCTTCATTTTTCTCATCGCTTCCTCCACATATCTCTTCCTTTCTCCCTCTCTTCTTGTTCCCATTTATGCTTCCATTTTCCGGTTTTCCCACCTTCCTTCTAGAAGTTCCACACAATGCTTTTTCCATTCTTCTTCTGACACATACTCCCTCTTTCTTATTTCGTACTCTATTCGCTAGTTTCTATATTTCTCCCTCGTTTTTAAGTCTCTTTATTTCATCCTCCACTTCTTGCTTCCACTCCTCTTTTCTTCTCTCACAAACTTCTTTAAACTTCCTTTTCAGTCTCTTATATTGCTCTATCTCCATTTTCCTCAGTTTCCATCTTCTCCTCCCCCTTCGTACTTCTCTTTGTGCATTTTCGCACTCCACTTTCCACCATCCATTTCTCCTCCCCACTTCCCTCCTCCTTATCCTGGAGTTCTTCCTTTCCACTGCTTCCTACATTCTTTTCATTAACCTCTCCACTTCAATCTTAATATTTTCTTCCTTTCCTGCCTCCTTCTGCCTTTCGTATACTTCTTCCACCTTCCTCTTATACCTTTCCACGCTGGCCGGCTGGTGATCGGATTCTTCTTCCTCCCATATTCTAAGGTTGGGGGTGAACGGTCACTCACCCCCCCCCCTTCAAATGAAGATTTCTCGTAACGGGATAGAGCTCGAAATTTGATTCTTGCGGAGTTTGAAATCTCCTAAATAGCACCTAATTTTAGGCTATCATTTTTTTAATTTTAGCGGGATGGAGGGGGGGGTAGTAGCTGAAAGGAGGTCTTGTGCAGTGGATTTAAAAATCCACCCCGCTCTCTTAAAAGGCGGTGGTTAGAACCCAGCCCTTAGGTTTTATTGGTGATCAAATTCATATTTTTGTCAATGTCAATTGGAAATGTAATTCTTGTGCTGCCAAATTTTTGTTTTTGGTGAACCAAATCATGGAAATACCCAAAAGTTGTGGCAAAAAAATATTTAAAAGATGGACATTGTGCGAACGACCGATAACCGACATAATCCTATAAAATGATTTGCCTTTTCTTAGGAATTTCTTCTGATTTTGTATAAAACACAAAATCAAGTTCAGCACTTATGGGGGGGGGGGGTTAACGTTCACTCACCGCCCAGCCCCCTTCACATGAAGATTCCTGATAAGTTTGAAAGCTCCTAATTCTGGTCTACCATTTTTTAATTCCGGCTTGGAGGGGGGGGGGGGGGCGGCAGCTGAACGGAAGTCTTGCACTTCATCGTGTCACAATACGAAGTGAGGTGGTTCGGTTCTCCACTGAAAATGAAAATTTCTATTCATGCCGTTTGGTATTTCTTAGCAACGGAACCGGCTTCATTAAAACTAATTCCAAAATATATTATTCGAATAGCTCCCATTAAGCATTGCTACCGTTCTCTATGCACTTGTTGCACACTAGCCAGAAATGACAATAATTTCGGTTCTTTGTTGTAGTGCAAACACCATTTTTGAAAATAACGTAATAAACCCACAAGGTACGATTTATTTAACGTATTTCCTTTTTTATGTCCTGAAGTATACAAAAATCGTCCTTTTTCAATTGAAATTACCATCCAGAGGTATTGAAAGAGGACACTTGTGGTATAGGCGAAGAACGAAATTAATCCAGGTCCAGGTCCAGGTCCAGATGCAGGTCCAGGTCCAGGTTCAAGTCCAGGTTCAGGTCCAGGTCCAAGTACAGGTCCAGGTTCAGGTACAGGAGAGGGGATTGAGCTCCCTAATTCCATATTTTATGGTAGGGTGGAACTACCAGCTACCACACTTCTTTTGTTGCTCAAGTAGAATCTCAACATCCAAAACAATGGGAGAAATCGACACTAAAGGATTGACCTTCTGCATCACCCGACGACTGGGCACAGTTCCAACTACATAGTAGAAGTAACGCTTAGTGCAAGAAAAGTTGATATAGACAGCACACAGAACAAAATAATCGGAATCTACAGTAATAGTGCTATGCTAGTTCAAAATTACGTCTAGGTAACAGAGAAGCCGAAGGAAAGAAAAATGTAAACACAATAGAACTGCTGGAAATGATTTTCGTATATCATCAACGCTGCCGAAAAAATTTAAACGAAGCTGGAAATCTAAAGGTGTGTGCCTAAGACGTTTTCTTGGATTTTTGCCACAACTTTTGGGTATTTCCATGATTTGGTTCACCAAAAACAAAGATTTGACAGAACAAGAATTACACTTCCAATTGACATTGACAAAAATATGAATTTGATCGCCAATAAAACTTAAACTCTATTACCTAACCTAAGGGCTGGGTTCTAACTATTACCTCTTTTAAGAGAGTGGGGGTGAATTTTTAAATCCACTGTACGTAGAAAAATGCCAATTTCTATCTAGTGAGTCAAAAATTAGCACCAAGAGTTTTTTTTTAATTCTTGAAATTGTAATTGTATCAATTTGGGAGATTTGAGAAAATTTTTATGATGAAAGCACATTTTCATTTTATGTAAATTTATCTAAACAACCAAAAGAGGAAAAGGGGAACCAAGAAGAAACAAACTGCTAAACTTTACTAATAATCCATTTCATTTTGTATTCAACGAATCCGCTCGTTTTCTTCTAATAAAGATAATACTCTTCAAACGTGCTTCTATTCAAAAATCAGTGTCACTTCAACATGCTAAAATTCCAAAATGTCCTGCATACTAGCATTGTCGTGTTGTCAATATTTTTTATTACTTCTGTAATGTCATGGAGCATATTCTTCCAGTACCTAATTCGTGTCTACTGCATCAAACGCATGCGTAAATCCGCTCTCCTTTTTTCAAAATTTTCTCACATAACACAGCTTTGCATCTTTCAGTAATTTGCTTTTCTTTCTACATTTAGTGAAAATTTCCCCAATTTTTCATTTCGTCAATTCCTAACGATGTTCTATTCTTATCGTTTTGCAGGCTTCACTAAATTCCCTTTCTGTTCTTATTTCTGTTACTTATCCTCGTTTCCCATTCCTGAAATGTTTACTAGATGTCCCCAATTTTTTCCTCACTTTATTGCATTTCTTTGCACCCTCCTCATTTTTCAACATATTGGTATCAAACTTCTAAAATGAATGTCCCATTATTTTCTTTTCAATCAAACCCGTAAAGTCGGAATGAAAAATCCACAGGTAGGTATATTTTTTCCGAAAAAGGACAAATGTTTAAAAATACTCTTAATTACTAAAATACATAAACACATTGTGTTTGAATTGAAATGCTAAAAGTGTTACATTGAAGGGTAGCATTCAATCAAATTTAGGGAGTATTGGCTGCCAACCACGTACGCAACAGGTTGTATATTGTCAGTGAAAAATGGCTTTTCAATAGCTTGAAACGAATTGCTTTTAGGGGCAATTCGACTTTTATACAATTTTTGTTGTTATTCCACTTTAATGGAATCAACTCAGAATGTCGATGAATGTAAAGATCCAAATGAAAAATACTAACGCCATCATATAAACGGTTATTAATTCCATTTGATTACAAATTGTTAAAGCTGTTAATTTATTTTTCAATCGCGCGAAGGAAAGGGGGGGTATTTTACATGATCGTTTCAGTGGAATTAAGGGAAAAATTCGTGTTTTTCAAATTTGAAAATAATTTAGGTTAAAAAGTAATTATTAAAACAATGACGGACTCTCAATCACAAAAAAAACATTTCGAAGGTTATTTTGTAAAAAAAAATCTATTCTTGAAATGATCCCCTGTCATAAAAAGGTCCCACCTGTTGCCATCAATAGAATTTATGTGATCGGTTTTATGTTAACGTGTCCTTTGGAAGAATTTTGTTCGACCGAAAATCTATTGTCCTTTCGAGAAATTCCCACGCCGCGTTACCTAATCAAAAAAAAAAAAGTACGCGAGTTTTTCGCTCCTACATACGAAAAATTTGGAAAATTTTACAAAATATATTACGAACAACGTTTTGATTGATTGACCTTAAAAAGTTTAGGCGATTGTATAAGGTTATCAATAATATTTGACGTAAGTTATCATTATAATCATATTAAGCTTCGGCAGTCATTTCTCCGACTAATCTTTTCGAAATATTGATTATAGAGTATATACCATTATAACAAATTCTTGGTATGCCATTCTTTTGACAGTTGTTAATCGAGGCATTAACTTGAAGGATCTTGTTTATACGAACAACTTGCACTACATTAAAAAAAAATTACGCATAGGTACACAGTATCTTGACCTATGAACTATTTATTGGTTCGCGTTAATAAAATTGTGCAAATAATTATCCCCCTCACAACCCCTCCACTTAATTTTACATCCCCCAACATGAATTTGATGTATATTTTACCGAAATATAATCCTTTACATATTTATTTAATAAGATCAATATTATATTTAGGGAAAACATCAAAAGTTTCGTTTTTATTAAAGATGGTAAAAGCAAGGGTAATGATACAAGCTATCATTAGCCGTATTTTTAGTCCGCTTCGGTCCGTGTATGTCTGGTAATCAATCTAAAATCTCTTGAAAACTAATTTCAGGTCTCACTTTGAAGATTTGATGGCCTATATTAATTATTGAGTCGAACTTTTTTAAGATTATTAGGTTGCAACCCACTTTAAAAAAAAGTATAGCAGGACGAGTAATGTTAGTTTGAAAAATTGTTCTGTTATATAAAGTAGGAAAGATTGATTATTACGAGGAACGTTTCAAAATTGGGTGCACATTTGGTGAACTTCTATTGCTTCCCTCTGTAGTTAGTTGGTCGCATCTCTTCAGGCGGCTTTATTTACAGGGATGCAGTACAATGGCAATTTTAAAGGGGGGGGGGGGCAGATTTTAATATATCTAACGAAAAATTGGGAACAGTCTTTACAAAAACATAGTTTAAATAGTTTAAATAATAAAAGTTTATCAAATCGAACGCGTTTGAACTGCAAAACCATCATCATCAGCGAACAACTGTTGTGCTCTGATGATGACTGTTTCGCCATTGAAACGCGTTCGAGTCATATACTTATATAAGTGTACGTAATGTATTTTGATACTACTGGAACACTATTCTCTGACAGCCATTTGGTGATACATGGGAATGAAAACGTGAAAAAATATTAAATCTGAGCACAAAATTGTGTCCTTGCTGCTAAATCTTTATAGAATCAATGGCTGTGTATCAATGGTTATTAGTCAAATTAGGAAACATAAGAAGGATACCAGAAGTGTAACCTCGTTAGGGGAATGTTTCAATAGATCACATAAGACATATGTTAAATTACCGAATTATGCTTCAAACACAAGTGGCCTTCCTGGAATCTTTTCCAAATTAAATTTGCAAACTGCCACAACTTCATGAAGTTAGCTTCGGGGCTACTTCAGAGAGGCTGCAGATATGAGCGACAAGTCGGGAATATACAAACTCAACTGTAAAAGTCGTAACAAGGTGTATATTGGGCAAACTAACAGATCACCCAAAATTTGCTACAAATCACCTTAAACACAATCGTTTGGATAAATCTGCCGTTGTCAAAAATATGTTTGAAAATAATCTTAGTTAAAGAAGTAAACAATAAGAATGAAGTCGACTGTCATGATAGTTTAGAAATTCACAATAATAAACGCTTTTTAATAATGATTCAGGCTCATTGGAATTATCATAGCTGTCACTATAACATGTCACTTAAGCAGTATAAATAGCTTACTTTTCTAATCTGGTGGTAGTTACTTGTTGATGATAACAGTTTCGCTGTCGAAATGCGTTCGATTTGTTATATTTTTATTGTGGTTTTTGGTGTCTTTACCCACTGAACACAGTACATCCATGAAACGTTTCTAAATGTTGCGTAAGCGTTACAAATGAAACATTCCTAAAAAACATCTAAGACACATTACTGGTACATTCCTGTCGAAAGCGAATAAATGGTAATGTCTAATAAACGTTTCAATTGATATGTTACATAAAATACAAAACATATACATTACAACATGAACATTTCAGATACCTATCCAAAAATACACCTCTGTGATGTATTTTTTGGAATGTGATAACGTATAACATTTTAGAAACGTTAAAAATGTGATGTTTCGTTTGAAACAAAATAGTCATATTTCAAAGTTAATGTTACAGAATTATGTTTAGTACTGTTGTACCAGAAACCTTATCACTTGAAACATATCGTAAGAAAGTAAAAATACGCGTTTCAATGTGAATATTTTACATACCTATTTATCCAAAATTATAATTTAGTGTTTAATTGGAACGAGAAGCTTTCGTTTCGAAAAATAGATTTATTCATGCGCTAATAGATGTGTGATATTGCATGTCTAAATGGCTTATTTACCAAAGAGTCGGTAGCTCAGATAGTTTGCATGTCTGTTGACTGACTTCTAAAAGGGCGACCGATGTTCGAATCCTGCTTGAAGCAAAAATATTTTTCCAGCATCATCCTCAGACCCTAAACGAAGAGAATGGGACCGTTGGTGAAGGAGCCAGTCGGGGTACATGGAGCCCTCTGTAGGGTCTGCGCACTAGAGACAGCCCCTCGGAGCAGTTGGGACTCTCGATGTCGTAGTCTCTACCACATCCCAATTTTTTATACTTAGGTATGTTTGAAGTGAAACATATATGAGACATTTCAAATACTGACATATGAAACATTTATTATAAAGACACATTTCTCCTGCATATTACTCTCTGATATGTTCCAAGAAACATGTATAAAACGTTTCGATGTAGGTAATGTTTTTGTGTTGTAACATCTATGTGACGTGTATGATACGTTTCTGTTGCTGTTTCGGAGATATTTCATCTTTCAGAAATACGTTTATAAAACGTTTCAGAAACGTTTTTTTTTTGCATTGTGGGTAGTGTTGTGTAATTCAACAGCACAATGGAAGTTCGTTTCCACTCTCTATTGGTGGCCATAAATCAGACGAACCTTTCGATGCACCAATCATCGCATTGACTGACCGCAACATCGAGATAACGAACTGAAACCTTTCGATAATGCTCGAATAAGTACTGGTAGCACTCTGCAGTCCAGGATTCGCGCTTAGTGCTGTAAAAAGGTGTTTAATCTTCACCTCACACGATGATGCTTGTACAAACCCTAATCAGGAATGGAATGAAGATTGGCACACAAATAATAATAGCATAAAAGAAAAAAATGGTGCCAAAAAGTAACCCTGCGCTAGGTAAAACACTTAAAAAACTGCCATTTGTGGGCGACAAAAAGTAAAAATCATTTTTCTATTGCCTCCCAAGTATAATAAATAAGAATACATAACACGTACATAAAAAGAGTCTTATTGTGAAGACAAACTCTGCTAAGGCGGAAATCTCCAAGTACGAAGAAGAAACCAAAGAAAAACAAAACTGAACAAAATATAGAAATCCGAATCGAAATCGATTGTTGACAGGCTACTGCTCAGTACTCGCATAGGAGAATGATGATCGTCATAAACCGTAAGGATGTAGAAGAACGTGCAGTAAAATTGAGCAACCCAGATGATTTGGTCAGATGCGGAAGTATTTCAGTATGTCGACCTGGTCAAGAACGTTGAGTCTCACCCTAAGCGAATTACGTTGTGATAATGGCCAACAAGGCGAGCATCCATGCATCGACATTGCCGTGAGGAAATTTTTAAAATACTGAACTGTAGAATAATGTTGACCGTTAGTTCTCAAACTATAAATTTTGATTTGTACGAGCTTTTCGACCTTTATAAACCAAAACTATCAGAAATGAGATTAATCTGTATCTTTGACCTCTTGGGCAGGTTTAAAATGCGCGTTTTCATCTCTCACAAATAGTTTTGGTTTATAAAGGTCGAAAGCTCACTATTGGAAGTACTGCAGTACTATTGACACATAAAGGCTACTCAGGGTCCATTTTGAAAAAGTTGTAGAACGCTGAACCAAATTTTTAATTTAAGGTATAGCGAAAGTCTTCGATAAAATAAACAGAACTGATGTGTGGAAGATATTAAGGAAAAGATGGGTTGGCAAAGAGACACTGAGAACTAAATCAAGCACAAACGGCAAAGAACAAAAAGGTTTAATGTCGGTCAAGGGAAACTGGACATGGTGAAAATTATGTAGCTGCACTATGCTGATAAGGCAGTAACATTCGAAGAATCGAAAAAACTTAAAAACCCATCTTTAATAAGCAAGTTAACAAAATTAATGTGGTCAATAACAAAAACACTGGTAATAATACCTGGAGAACAATCTCAGCGACCAATGAGCTAAATTGAAGTGAAACCAAGGAATACGGTTGCCCTCAACCAGCGAGTTGCATAATGCGCCAAAAAAATAGCTTTCTGGGACGAAAGGAACTTACTACTGCAACAAAAGCAGAAAGGTTGTTAAGTGCACTTATGCAAGCGAAACGTGGACTTGAAGGTAAAAAAGCAAAACTGGCAGCGCGTAGATAAGGTTCCATGAGCAATTGAATATAGTACCGGCCACAGCATCTGTTAAACAGTGTTAACTCAGGTGGGTTGGGTGAGAAACGCGATCAACAAGGTACTCCGCAACATGGCGATAAGGATTATTACAAGTGCCTACAGAGCCGTCGCACCACATAACATCCTCGTGGTAGCTGGAATCCCCCCGGTACAGATCTTAGTCAGAGGGAGAGCCACTGTATGGGGTGGTAGCTGGAATGGGACCGAAGGACCTCCTGGACCCACACCCTAATTGGCGACATTAGCTCTTAGACCGGAAGGGCGCATGGAGAGATTGACTATACACTCGCTCAGTTCTTCACGGGCCACGGAGAGAATGGTCAATACCTGGTTAAGATTGGGAAAAGGGAAAGCGATGAGTGTTTGGATTGCGGCCTCCCAGACGACAAACCACACGCCATTCTCGAGTGTCCACAATGGCACGGAGAACGAGAGCAACTAAACAAGGTACTAGGAACCGTGGTACACCCTGGCAATATAGTAGATCTCATTCTCCAGTCCGAGGGGAACTGGAGAGCGTTCCAAGCGTTCCGCCACACGATAATAGACAAGAGAGAGAAATAAGGAAGAACCTAGAAAATAAGCAGATATAAGCTGCCAAAGAAGAAAGAAGCATGGTAGCCAGAAGAATACCATAGGTGAATCTTGGTTACCACTGGAGATATATACAAGGCGGGATTAGGGAGGGTGCAAGCAGGTGCAAGTCACACACTGGCCTCGCGAATGAAACAAGCGCGGGGGCGTGCATAAGGCATTCCCTAATTCCCAAGATAGGAATATTTCAAAAAAAAAAAGGTGGGTTGGGTGGTATCAATGAAAAATTTACAAAAAAATATGTGACGTGAAAGGGGCCAAAGGAAAATTCTGCGTGGAGGCACCTAAAGAAGAACAAGGGAAGAAGAAGTGCCAGCGGCAGTAGAAGAGAGGGGTAACAGATGGACGGATGTGAGACAAATCGCCCAAAACAGAAATCAGTGGAAAGATATATGAAGATTAGACATTTCCTACAGCAGCAGCATAGTTAACCATGCTCAACTGTTTTTGGGCAACTTTCTAAGGATTTGTCGCATCAACCCCCCCTGGCGAGGAGGAATCACATCCCTAAAATTTTCAGTGGTAAGTGGGATCGAGTGGTATATCATTTTAAAGGGCACAAAATTTGGTGGATTTTATTTAAGCTGCTAATGCAGAAACGGCTTTAGAAACCCGAACCCTACCGTTTTGGTATTAAAGAAATAAATACGTACGTTTTAGTTTTTGTTCGTCAAAACAATCACGAGGTGTACATTATTTAACTTTCTTACGGGTGAAATTCGCCCCTAAAATATGAGACGAATGCGATTCACGCGTGCCCAGGTACCCACACTAGTGTGACTGTGTTACACTTGGCCTAGTACGTTAAGCATTTGTGTGCATTCAAGAACTAACCCTGAATTTACCACACTGCTGCGATGATAACTAACTCATTAATCTACTGGTCGACTAATCGATTGGTCTATTACACGATTATCTAATGAACTAGTAGTCGGATAACTAACTGATTCATCGATTAGGAAAGTACAAGGAAATACAGGGTGGGGCACGGGTGGCTCCCACATTTCGATGATTGGCTGTGGGGGAATGTGCCATTCCACAGGGATGGGGTTGATCTTGTTTGTAAGGGTGGACGATCTAGTTTTCAGTAGTTACCATACCGTGGACTGGAGCGCAACGTGCTTTTGTTATCGAGAGCTTTATAAAAAATGGTAAATCGGTACTGTGACATGGTTGAGAATTTTGTTAGGCCTAAAATCGAAGAATTTGGTCAAGAGCATTATCCACACAGCTTCTGGTTCCAGCAGGATGGTGCTACAGCACACACTGCCCGTCGCACTATTCTTCAGGAGATGTTCCCTGGGAAGGTGATCTCCTTGCGCGAGGCGGTTGAGTGGCCCCCGCGCCCTTCAGATTTAAGCCCATGCGATTTTTATCTGTGGGGTTACCTCAAGGCCGAGGTTTTCAAAGTTCGTCCTAGAACCCTGGATGACCTGAAGACTGCAATTGAGAAAGAAATCGTGCAGATAACCCCCGCCACACTCGAGAAAGTCATGCGAAACTTCCAAGAAAGGCTTAATACATACATATGTGTATCGCCCACCAAGGGCATCATGTGAAGGATATTATTTTTAAAACATAGCTTAAAAAAGCTACATTATATAATATAACCTCTCCAGGAAATAAAACTCTTTTGGAATATATCATTTAGTTTTGTTTTGCCAGTCTTTTGAAATGTGGGAGCCACCCGTGCCCCACCCTGTATTATGAAAGAGGGGGATGTGCGAGGGCAGAGGTACAGAGGAGCAGGGAGAGTGGGCGGAGGAAAACAAAAGAGAAGATGTAATAAAAAGGGATAGGGATGTTCAGATACAGGAAAGAAGGGAAAAATCAGAGAAGGGAGGTACATGGAAATTATCGAGGAGGATGTGCCGGGATACTTGAGGGGCGGGTTGGGGATAAAAAAGAAGAGGTTGATAGCGAGGTTCAGATGTGGAAACGACAATAATTATCGAGAGGAAGACGAAGATTGTGCGGTGTGGTGTGGGAAAATTTTGCACACATGTGAGGGGAGTGTGATAAGGAGCGTAAGAGTTGGAAGAAGGTATTAGGGGAGGTTAGGTTGGATGGAAGAAGTCGTAGAAAGAAGAAGATTTTTAAGGGTAGCAGGTGAAAAGGAGGGTTATTGGAGAGGGGAAGGATAATGTGAAACTTAGGTTTATGCTAATGTAATGAATTTATAAAAAATATTTGTCAAGCAAATATATCACACTAAAGTACCTAAGTAATCGATTAGTCAACCAATAGACGATTATTCGATTACAGTGACTAATGACTACGGTTTTCAGAAAAATTCCAAGCACTAGCTGGGAAGTGCTCCATTTTGGCGGCAGTGAGGGAAATTTAGATTATGAATTTCATTCATTTCTATAATTTCTGTTATTTCATTTTCAAGCAGGTTTACGTACACTTCGCCCCTCAAATTTCTAAGAAGAGTCCCTACAATATTATTTCCTAATAAGCCACACCAGAATTTTTGGGGACAAACAAGTTGGGATCTGGCTCCCAGTCTGTCATCCCAGTTTAATGTACCGATAAAATAAAATGTGAGTGAATATTTTCTTTGAGAAAAGGAAGTTGGGATCTGAATTTCCTCGCAAATTTTCTATTGGGATCCTTCTCATTCAGGTTGTGTACTAATTAAACTTTGTACTGGGATTGTTTTCACGCCTAACACGTGTCTTCTTTTCTATTAATAGTACAACTGTAGGGTTTGTGCTTCTAAAATCGTTTTTGCAGTAAAATTCATCAAGCAAGACAATTTTGTGCCCCTTAAAATTATGCATCACTTGACCCCACTTCCCATCAAAAACTGTAGGTCTGTAATTCTCCCACGAAAGATGCTCCCCTCCCCCCCCACCCCCCTCTAAAAATTAACATGGTCCGAGCACTTTTTTAGATAAAATTGAGCACATTATTGGTTATTGAACAAGTTTTATTGAAAAAATTGGAAACAATGCGCACGATGCGTGAAGCTCGGCAAAGCTTGGAATGTACGCGGGCGGTCTTAAGGATCTAATTAGCGACCAATATATTTTAAATAAAAATAGAGATAAAAATTTAATTATGCAACAAATTTTCATTAGATACCAACTAAATAGTGAATTTTCCGTTAGCGCAACGGCCATAAAAATATTTAATCTATTCAGTTATTGTTTAAAGGCCACTGAATTCCCAGGTTATCGCCATTTAAAATCAAACGTACTGAGTAAAAATTAACGTTAAGGAAATTAATGTTGTTTATTATCATAGATACGGTTAGCAGTTAAGGCTTAAACTTTAAAATATCACAGTAGGCGCATCCGCTTAATTCAATTGTTAAAACTGATCTAAAGCGGTAGGTATGCGATTTTGTTTCAACTTCTTGATATGGATTGATGTTTCTTTTGTTTTATAATATGCAATAAGCGTAATTTGCACGTTGCGTTTATTACACGTACGTGAGACTTGTTGCGGTTGGGAAGGTGTTATCAATATTTATGTAATCGATTATTCAGATTTGTCGGCGTATTGTAAATGATGATAAAGCAAACGTTTATCTTCCGGAAAAACAATTTGTCTTAACTCGATGTAGTTGAACTGCGCACAACGCGTTGTCTACCAGCTTGAAGTAATGCATATTATATGTAAATTGATTTCGGTGTGTAATTATTTATTGTTAGTTTAGATGTAAAGCCACTGAACCGATTTTCGTATTATCTTTTCTTCCTTTGCCTCATTATGTATTCCGGAAATGTGGTCTGATATTTATCGGATGTTGAATAATCATTAACATTACATTGTGATACGTAACCTAAAAAAACTATATATAAAAATTATTATTTTATATCTTACGTTGCAATTGTTAACGATTTCCTTTAAATACCCTCGAACTTCCGTACAAACATTGGTTTAGTGTTACGTAAATATTTTGTGTCTCAATTCCAAATACTTTATCTAATACCAAAATTAAACAATAAAATGGTTTCGCTTCGAGGTAAGGTGCCATCTTCAGTCACACATGAAAAAACATCAATATACAGGTGCTTAAATACAATAATTGCACTTCTTACTTCTTTTATAACTGTTTCCTTCATAAATCCTTCGTATATCTACTGACAATGCCCTATCTATACTCTATACTTAGTGCATGTACAGGGTGAGCGAAACTCGATGTCTCCGCTCTATTATAAGAAAAGTAAAAACGATAGAAAAATAAAAAAAATATAAGCAAATTTGTAAAAAAAAAGTAACATTACAAATTCTTGCTTTATGCGGTGGAGCCCCGTCATGCTGAAAACACATGTTTGCTCGCAGCTGTAATGGCATATTTTCGAAAATTTGTCAAGTTTAATTATTGACAGAAGCGACTTTGTTATTTGTTTCCAAAGGCTATTTGTTTAAATCGTGACGATTGCGAATTTTTGATAAAACTTTCCTTTACAAATTGGCTTATAATTTTTTAACGGAAAAAGATAGCGAATTTTTTTATTTTTATTTCTATCGTTTTTACTTTTCTTATAATAGAGCTGAGACATCGAGTTTCGCACACCCTGTACTACGTAGTAACTTTTTCTGTTTTTCAGCTTCCAGAAGGTAGCGTCGCAAATAATAGGATTGTCGAGGTTGAAAAGACACTCAGTTAAGGTCAAAAGTAAGTAAATAATTTGGTCGGTATGATAATGGTGACCAATGGTTTGGTAAAAAAGGTCGTCATGTAACCCTTAGAACAGCTTATTGCCGATTCCAAATTTTTGGGTTAACATCGTATCGTCCGCAACTTGGGCTTCCTTTAACTATGGAACACTGTCAGCAATGAAAGATCTCATTGGAATCTTGAATGGCGTCGTTTTGCTTTTAGTGACGAATCTAGATTTTGTTTTAGACATGCACGACGGTCGTATGAGAGTCAGAGAAGACGTAGTAAACGATGGAATTTTGTTTGGGGTACGATGCTTATGGAAGCAGCTCTACGTTGGTGTTAGTTCGAAGTAATATAACAGCGCAACGGTATTTTGCGGAGTTGGTTAGAAGACATCTTCTATCATACTTACAAGAGAAGAGCTCGAAGATCCATTATTACAGCAAGATAATGCACGTCCTCATGTAACGAGGTTTTCTTTCAACTTCTGTGAACGGGCCTAGGTTCATTTTTTATCCCGGCCTCCAAAATTTCCAGATCTTTCTCCCGTTGAACATGTATGGGACCAAATGGGTAAAAGTTTGAGAAACTTGCAGCGTTCTCCTATGGCTTTGGAGGCTTTGAGACATGATGTGCAACTCCTACGTGCCTTTCGCGTCCAATAAGTGGCTCTATATATTTTCGGTGTAATAATAAGAAAAATTGGAGGGCCGCTTTCAAACCAGAACGTCATTTTGGTCTTGGTTCTTTTCCATCCCATGTATAGGTTGCTAAATCATCCGCCTATCTCTTCAATATTATACTTTTACATTTTATGATCACCATTTTGTTTTTACACCTTGTTCGTGTCAGCACTGCACAGCTTTGGGTTGGATGCTCTGCTTTTGAGTGTTCTAACAGGAATGAGCAAGGATACCTTATAAAGGCGTTTCCTTTGGACACCTCTACCGGAATAACTCAATGATGTTACATTTTTAGGCGCATTTTGAAATTTACGCGCGGCAAGAAGAAACAACGCTCAATGGAAAACAAAAACTGGTTTTGTGAAGCAAAACCTCCCAAAAAAAGGACGACAAAATGTGTTATATGAAGAAACCTTCTGGTGATTCCGTTGCGGCGGATAATCGAGAAGCTGCACCGAAACCCTCTTTTGTGAGAGATCAAAACGAAATCTCACCAGTACTTGAAGCATCTTTTTTCCACAGAGAATTAATAACGAAATTGAAGCAATTTGACATAGATACCGGAAACCACGGGCACAGGATAGAAAGTTCAATTATAAGTTACAACTTTACAAATAGGATATCAAAAATGTTTGTAAGGGTTAGAAAATCGTACGCTAATGCATTATTTTTTTTACATTCTACCGGGTGTCCCAACGATTTGGAGGTGCAATATTACGCCTATACTGTTGATTTAAAAAAAATCTTATAAAAGATGTAGTCAACCACGAGGAACATCTTGTAAAAATATTTGTGTAGGTATATACAGGATGGCCTATTACCGAGCATTACACTAAACTTATGGTTTTTAATGGAACACCCTATATATTTGAATTCTCTGTTAAATGCTGAGCAAAATGGTATAAGGTCTACGACTAACGGTTCCTAAGTAATTGACATTTTTATGCAAAAAATTAGTCAATATTGAGTAGTTCCGCCATCTTTAAAGATATCGAAGTGAAATTTTGGAATTTGTATTTCTAATATGTCTAATATTACCTTCTAGACTCGGATTGCCGACTCTTTTCTTTACATATACAGGATGGTCCATTTTGCTCAATGTTATTTTTCCCATTTTTTTAAATGGCACACCCTGTATTTTATTACAGATCTGAATGGTATTTTTACGAGATTCCAATTGTACTAGTTATTCCAAAGTGTTTTTGAATATTTAGCGATAAATTTGAATATTATAAAATTTTGTTACTTTTTTTGAATTTGTCACAATAGGGTCTGTAAAATAAATTAAGACAATGGCATAATTTACAAAAAAACAATGCTAATTACGAGGCTAATTATATTGTTGTTTTTCTGTGAATTATGATATTGCCTTAATTTATTTTATAGGTCCTATTGTGACAAATTCAAAAAAATTAACTGTAAAACTATAAGTTGCTCTTGTGGAATTAGTTACATAGAACAAAGGGTTAAGGTACACCAGAGAGACCGTAAGAATATGCGTACCTACGTTAAAGTCAGCTGTAGCGGAGCACGCATCGGTGCGGAAGGCGAGCACAGGCCTGCGATTGAGAACACGCAAGTACTGGCACGAGTTACCAACTACCTCTCCCGAATAATTAGGGAGGCGATAGAGATCGAGAAGCATCCACTAAATCTGAACAGGGAGGATGTGTTCAGACAATTAGAGGCCATTACTTGAATTGACCAAAAATGATGAAAATTAATTGTATTATGATAATTCTTAATAAAACTATTCATATTGTGCGAAAAAAGGTCCAAAAATTATTAAAAATTGGATTAAGTTACATGTAACCCAGAAAACACACATATAAAATATACATACAACATATATAAGATTGAAGTAAATACCCCTACATATGCTTTTTTATATATCAAGTATGTAAGGGTTCTTTAATAAATTTATATAAACCGTATGTAACAGATTACGTATATTTTACATAATAGTATATAAACTTACGGATATTCTGTATACAGAAATTCATATAATATATACATATATGTAGATAATTACATATTACCCATGAAATTTATGTGCTGTCATATTTATATGATTAGATTTATGTACGGTATATGTAAAATCTTATATGTAAGAAGTATTACATATTTTTTATGTATGCCTTCTGTAAATATAATTATAAATTATCATTACATATATTATATTGTCGAAAATAAAAGTCCGTTTCTATTTGCACCGCATAATTAATCGCACGCGCGGGTTTTCTATAACGCCAAAAATTGTAGTTCACGTACCTTTAATATTAGATCCGTATCGACTAAAATGCGTCTAATTTATATAGAAAATAAATAATATAAAATAAATTAAATCCTGGTCATTTTTAACATAAAGGTAGGTATAATCATTGAATAAGACTTCACTCAACGATATAATCAAACATAATTTAAACTCGCGAAACAGCGCAAAGTTAGGAAGAACGAAATAAAAAAAGGAATGTTTCAGATTAGCGCAGTGGTACAATGTCGGATACAAAGAAAACACATGTCGGATTTCGGAATTTGCAACGCCCACCCGCAACGGTTCGAATCCGGTTAAGGGACACTTTTCAAGCAAGTATATAATATCATAATAAACTGTCGGCTTTCAGTTCAGGTAAAACCGGATTCGTGCAAGAATTGAGTTAATTAAAAGTACAGTTGCACGTAAAAATGTAGTTTTTCCATTTTTTGTATGAAACTGCTTAACTAAATTTTTACATTGGTAATAATTACATTATGCTCGAGTAGCTGCCATTTGGTCATCGCAAAGCTTTTACAACTAATATTTTTTATGTGAATATTACATAAAATATACATATAACGTATATAAATTCATGTACTACAGATATAAAGAATTTACATCTAATAGACATATTATTTTGAAAATTGCTGACATCCTGACATTAAATATCTCTTATATTTCTTCCAGTTTTATATAAATTTAAAAAGCTCTTATATAATTTATATGTATTTTACATATAAATGTGTTTGCTGGGAAGTATTGTACCTAATATTATGGAAAATTCAAAATGCTCTAAATCCCGCCCTGGGTGGTATTGGCAACAAATAAATTTTGTGCATAGCATCCTCAAATGACTAAGGAGTTGGCATGCAAGGTTTGGTCCCGATCGCCTTAGGACACCCACCTAGGATCCCTTGTTAGTGGAGCATGGACGCCAGACTGAAGAATTGGGAGAAAAGGAAAGTGAAAGTTTAAGAACAACCACTCGCTCTGATTTCTAGTGAAAGGGACAGCCAATCAGGATTAAGACGGTCAGCGAGATTAGCGAAAAAGAACCATATAAGTAAATTTTGGAACGTAACAAAAAGTCTTCATTCCTATCATTCTGAAGATGCAAGCATGCGAAACGTCAGAAATTTTGGTTTCACAATCAACAGTCAGGCCTGCCAAACCAAGGCTTAACACCATAGGGAGCTAAGAGTATGGATAATCATCTCAAAAATCCTTGTTTTGGCTCACAAGGAAAAAGTTAAGACAAGCCTTTCAACGTAGGCCGTGGAACAAATATAACGACGCGACGCGGTATATGACCCAAAATTGCTCAAAAATTAAAAATCGATTTTCTCAAAATCTGCTCCAAGCATTTTTTTATTTTTTGAAATATTATACATATAGTTCATGAAAAACTATTGGAACTACATTTATTTCTTTATTTCTCATAGGGGAAGGGGGATGGATGTTTGAAGTTGAAAATTTTAAATCTTCATAAGTTTTTTGCTAACAAAGATGAAGAAATAAAATTGT
This sequence comes from Pyrocoelia pectoralis, assembly GCA_036250285.1. NCBI lineage: Eukaryota > Metazoa > Arthropoda > Insecta > Coleoptera > Lampyridae > Pyrocoelia > Pyrocoelia pectoralis. The sequence continues at coordinate 26,557,405 of CM070083.1, forward strand.
GCAGTGAAGTAGAGGACATGCGACTCTTTAAATCGAGTATAATAAGTATACCAATTTACTTCCGGGGTAGTCGGAAATTAATAAAATATTAAAAATATTTATCACATACCCTGTATATTATTTCAGGAGAAAATCAATCTTTTTCTGATTACAACTATACTATGTACACACTTTTTTACTTAAAAGGTTTGTTGTTGTTTTTTGCTGGTAAATTTGTGATTCGTTGATTTTTCTAAGAAGAATTATCCAGTAATGGATGCATAGGGCCCTATGGATTGCTGAATAATTCTTCTTAGAAAAACCTTATGCATTGCTGGATAATTCTACTTAGAAAAATCAACTAATTACTAATCTACCAGTAAAAACCCTATGTATTGCTGGATAATTCTCCTTAGAAAAATATACTTCACACAATATATTTTTATTTTTTTCTATCCGGAAATTTACAAAATATTGTATATTAGTTCAGGTGAAAATCAGAAATGGTTTTCTGATTACAACTATAATACTACACACTCGACTACACACTACCTATACAGGGTATACCACGGAACCCGTTCATTAGAAGTTTATGGGGTCCCTTATTAGTTATGAATTTGAAACTTTCAGGTTAAGGATAACCCATAGCCTTCTTTTGTTCTAAAATATTGTCGATGTTGTACAACTTCCGGAAGGACCGGAAGTCGCCATTCATCTTCTTATTTTAAATGGAACCCCCTGTATATTATTGCATTTTTGGATTATACAATCGATTCTGCGTAACATTGTATTAGATTATCCTATACCTATCTTCAACTGTTTTTGAGATATTATGATTTTTTTGAAAAATTTGCGCTTTGCGGAGGGATGTTTAATAGCCCACCTTTTGCTCTTCTTTGAACGCAAAACATTCATACTTTACAAACACGAAGTAAAACCATAAGGGTTCACAAAATGCATTTGCAAACCTATCACAGATTATACAGGGCGTTCAAAATTAGTGGCAAAGTTAAAAAACTTCAAACACCAAAAAGTCATTTTTTTCAAATGGAACACCCCGTATATTTTTACATATTTGGAAGGCTATTTAATTTACGCATCGACAAACTATAGGTATCCCTATACCTATCTTTAGCGGTTTTGTAGTTATTAACACTTTTTATCTAATATTGATTAAAACTGCACTTAAAACCTATGCACATTTGAAAGCAGGCTGTGAGTATGACAACAGGAAAAACAATTACTTTTGCAAAACGAATTTAATAATCTTATTTATACAACAAACAAATAAAAAGGACTATAAAATGGATATAGAACAAATTCAAAATATCAGTATTGGAATATGCGTTAACTGCTTCCATTTTATAAAATTGTTTACTGTTTACCACCTGTTTGCTTTAATGAGCATGACATCCAGATAAACATTCGTTTGTCTAATCATACTAATAATAATAATAATAATAATACTTACTTGATTTCGATCCGTGCGGTTAGTTAACCAGGCTTGGCCTAAGTATCGATAAAAACCGAAGTATAATAATAATAATACCTTTTATTGAGAGCAAACTATTATATTACATAAGATTGTTCAAAATACGTTAAAACTGCACACTTGTTCTCAAAAGAAGGGAGTTCAGGTGTCTACAAAAAAAGTAGAGACCTATTCTTGCACACAACCCTGTTAGACGTTCATTACCGTATTTTATTTTCGCATACTCACAGCCTACTTTCAAATGTGCATAGGTTTTGAGTGCAGTTTTAATCAATATTAGATAAAAAGTGTTAATAACTACAAAACCGCTAAAGATAGGTATAGGGATACCTATAGTTTATCGATGCGTAAATTAAATCGCTTTCCAAATATGTAAAAATATACGGGGTGTTCCATTTGAAAAAAATGACTTTTTGGTGTTTGAAGTTTTTTAACTTTGCCACTAATTTTGAACGCCCTGTATAATCTGTGATAGGTTTGCAAATGCATTTTGTAAACCCTTATGGTTTTACTTCGTGTTTGTAAAGTATGAATGTTTTGCGTTCAAAGAAGAGCAAAATGTGGGCTATTAAACATCCCTCCGCAAAGCGCACATTTTTCAAAAAAATCATAATATCTCAAAAACAGTTGAAGATAGGTATAGGATAATCTAATAGAGATTAACGCAGAATCGATTGTATAATCGAAAAATGCAATAATATACAGGGTGTTCCATTTAAAATAAGAAGATGAATGGCGATTTCCGGTCTTTCCGGAAGTTGTACAACATCGAAAATATTTTAGAACAAAAGAAGGCTATGGGTTATCCTTAACCTGAAAGTTTCAAATTCATAACTAATAAGGGACCCCAGAAACTTCTAATGAACGGGTTCCGTGGTATACCCTGTATATTACTTTTTTTTATTTTTTTAGTTATTACACAAAAACTATTTTATTTTTATACCACTATTAACCATAATGTTTAAATTCACAATAAAAAAACTATCGGATACAGGGTGTTCCGTTGGTTGCGGCGATATAAAAAGTAAGGTTGATGATAGTTTCTCGGAGACGAAACGTCGAAATACATAATTTGTAAATGCCATCTAATAGAATTCAGAAAGTGACAAGTATTTATTTATTTATTCAAGACAAAGAGTAGGCGGCCACAGGCCGATGGTACTCACAATACATTTAGGCACGTTACAGTCCAAGGAAAATAGCAACAATCGTGTGACAAGCTTAAAATACAAAAAGAAAAAAAGAAAAACGTAGAATATAAGGACAATTACGACATATGCGAATCCAGAGGTTTTTTAAAGGTGGTCAAGTTGGGCGCGTCGACGACATGCGCTGGCAAACCATTCCACTTTTGAAAGATGCGGTTGGTTAGGAAATGTTGTCTGGGTAGCTTGTTGCAGCGCTCGTTAACCAGCTTGAACCGGTGGCCTCGTAGGGTAGTGTTGTGGCTAGGGTGTAGTATGCAAGGTGGACCGCAGCTGTAGTGTCCGCAGTGACAATTTTGTAGGTTTCGATGAGGTCACCTCTAAGTCGTCTCTGGGTTAAAGACGTAAGTCCTAGCGATCTCAGTCGTTCGGTGTAGGACAATTGACGAAGACTGGGAGCGAGCTTGGTGAAGCGTATCTGCACCTTTTCAAGCAGGTCGATGTCTTTTGTGAAGTACGGACTGCTAACAACAACTCCATACTCCAAAACAGGGCGCACATACGTAGTAAAAAGCTTTCTTAATAGCGGAGGAGTCAGGTTTTTGAAGGCATGTGAGATTAAGTATGCCAGCGAGTTCGCCCTTTTAACCACTGAGAAGATGTGAGTTCCCCATTTCAAGTCAGATGTTATTGTGATACCCAGGTCTACTTGATCACTCAATTGTTTTAGACGTGTACCTCCCAGTGAGTACTGCAGTTGAGGATTGTTTCGGCCGACATGCAAGACGGAACATTTATCAGCGTTGACGGACGGCACCACTCGTTGATGATGATCAGGTCATCTTGAAGTATGGTAGCTGAGGACAGGGGAAAGTTGTACAATTTGGAGTCGTCCGCAAAGAAACTGCAGGTTGACGCGATATCGGCCGCCAGATCACAAATGTACACCAGGAACAGAATGGGCCCCAGAACTGAGCCCTGTGGTACACCGCTTAACACTGGGTAGGGGGCTGACAGGGAGTTTTCAACACGAACTACGAACGACCTATTTTTCAAGAATTGGGCTGTCCATTCGAGGAGTGGTCCTCTTATGCCATAGTGTTCAAGTTTGTACAGGAGGCGTCCAGTGGGGACGAGGTCGAAGGCTTTCTGGAAATCGAGATAAACGATGTAACTGGAATATTGGCGTCGAACGCCTTCGTCCATGAGTCTGTGCATGGGAGTAGGTTGGATAGCACAGAACGACCGGGAAGAAAGCCATGCTGGTTCGTGGGGATGACATTGTTTTCCAATAGGAACTTGGTTACCTCCTTGGCCACTATCTTTTCCATGCATTTGCAGAGGACAGACGTTAGGCTGATTGGCCTATAGTTTTCGGCCAGCAGTTTACTTCCTTTTTTAAATATGGGGATAACTGTGGCGAGTTTCCATTCGTCTGGTAACTTAGCTTCCATAAGGTACTGCTGCATATTTTTGGAGATGACTGACGATATGGTGTCGGCACACATTTTTAGGAGATAGGGTGAAACAGAATCCGGTCCTGGAGATGCCGTAGGGTTGATGGCGCGAAGTTCTCTTAACACATCGTGTTGGGTGAAGTTAATTGCGGTGAGGGAGGCGGTTACTCTGGTAAGTTTAGGTAGTGATGAAACGCTAGGTAGCGGTTCGCGAACGTAAGTAGCATAAAAATGCTGGGCAAAAATATTGGCTTTTTCAGTGGGGGATGTTGCGAGTTCGTTGGTGGTCGGGTTTCTGACAGTGATGCTAGATACTCGGGTTTTTAGTGATCGGTTGATGTATTTATAAAAAAGTTTGGGAAGGGAGGAGGCAATAATGGTGTTTTCGTAGTTGGATCGCACTAGTCTAAGTTGTTTGGTCACTCCATTAGATAGAGAACGGTAGCGTTGGTAGTCCGCGTCGGAGTGGGACCTTTTGTAAGTATCCCACGAGCTTCTCTTGGATTTTATGAGTGTTTTTATGCGTTCGTTCATCCATGGTCTTTCTCCCGGTCGCTTGAAATTATGCGAGGGGACAGTATCTTTGGCTTTTAAAAATCTTTTAAAATAAATGAAGTAATTACGAAAAAAGAATTACCTACCCAAAAGTCGCATCTTGTTTTAAATTTCGGAAACGATAAACAATAATGAATTTTTGCAAACTACATGTGAACATGCCCTAAATTATACAACTTTTCTCTAATTTAACCACCTTCGTATCTGTTATTGTTTTTAAGATCCCCAGACCCCATGCTGTTCATCTTTATCTTGTGCACGTTTGTATTGTATTATTAGTATTAAGGGCAAGTAGATCTTTATTTAAGCAGACTTTTTACCTACCTACTAGCAAATTTGTTTTCTAAATCTGAAGGAAAAGAACTGGTGACGAATAACTAATTAATTTGAAAACAATGGACGAAATAAAAAGATCTAATTGGTAATTTTCTTAAGTGAATAAATCGCTTAGAAAGCTCTCAGAAGCAGATATGTATTATGATCATAGGTAATACAAACTGCAGCGTTCATTAAAACGAAAAAAAAAACAAACAAACAAAAAACAATGAGGAATCCTTAAAAAGGGAATAACTGAAATTCCTTTCGCGAAGATGAACGCAATATTGAAAAAATCCGTACGCATATAAGAATGGATTCCAATTAGCGTAAAAGGTGTACACCTTGATAATGCAGCACCCTACTCTATCGGCCCTAGGCGATATTAAACAAGCAGCTCTGATCATAGACAAAGATGTTTAAAGTGTATTGCTGTCGTTCGACAAGGATAAAACTATTGTAAAATCTTGAAGCTTCTTATTACTGTTAACATGCGCGATCATTTCTCGAAAATTAAAAACGCCTCTGGCACGTATCATTTTCATTTCTGTTCCGAGATAACAAAAACATAATTTAAAAATCGCAATTTGTGTTTTTGTCATTATCCCACCCTACCGACACAGCGCGCGATTCGAACACCACTCTTAATTATCTAAATTTACGTAGAGAGGAACCTCTTCCACTTTTATTTTTTTTTGTTCGAATTTTTCTAGTATTTTTGGAAATGCGCGTACCTACTCAACAATCACGGGTAAGAAAAAGGTTAATTAGTTTTATGTTTGTATACGTATGTATCGAGTATTATACCTACCACGTTTTGTTTTAAAGAGGTTAGTAAAATTATAAAGCTTTGGGCAAGCGAGCAAACTTGTAATAATATAACAAGACACTAAAAACAAATACGAGGTAATATTTCATAATTTTCCAAGCGAGTAATTAAAACTTATGGAAAATACAAAATGCGTTTTGAAAGCCATTGCCTGAGGCATTATACATCAGTTTGAAACAAAACAGTAGATACGGGTAATTAAGAAACACTCATGCAAAGTAGGCGATGGATGGAGTTATACACCTCCGGCTCTGTTTCTTCAATTGTCTATCATCAGAGGGAGTTTTGAATGGAATGGAATATATCGCCTACGGAAACACATTTAAATCGACAATATTCAGAATTATTTGAGCGTTTTGTTATTTGTTCTTCCGAGCGAGGAACTTGTTGTTATATACTGTTTGTTCACCGGTCACGTACTTATTGTAATATACATCAATTTTGTTTACAATATACAATTTATCGTCAAAGGACTCGATCTTCCTCATCGCCCGAGAACGTAAACAGGATAATTCTAAAAAAATAAACCGAGGGAAAATATAAAAGCAGTGATTGGAAGGCAAGGATGCAGCGGGCTATGAAAGAATTAACAGGGTAAAGGCCGAGTCATCTCCAGTGTTGACTTTGATCAAAGATTAGCTTTGAGTCCGCTATGATTGTATGAAATATTAATGAATTGAAAGGTAATGGAATAAATTAATTTCTGAAAGCAATATTTCACTGCAGGATTAGCAGCACATCGAAACAGGCGGAAATTAAAGAGAATAGCTAATCAGGACTTGCTAGGATCAATATGAGTAATTGATTTCGCACATAGATTAGGCATTCGTTAGTGAGTCTTGTTTATGCATGTTTGAAAGAGGGATCAGCCGCGAAACACCAATCTATTATAAAATTCATTAGCTCTCTACAAAAACCTTCGCCGCAAGTATTGCTCCACTAAAATGTTAATAAACGTTGTTTTAACTATGAATCTAATTCATTATTGGTCAAGAAGGGCACGCGAATGTGCACAAGTGGAATTAGGTGAAAAGAACTCTTAGGTTTTTCGTGTCTCCCTCTTCGTCCACATTTTTATGTGTTCCATACTTTTTACTGAAATAAACACAATCGACTACACAAAAATACATTCAATATTATTAGATGTTTGTGAAATAAAAGTAAAAGAAGGTGAAAAACTTGGGGTAGATCAAGAGAGATATGGATAGAGGGAATTAGAGAAAAAATAGAAATAAAATGGAAAGAAGTAAAAGCGAATGTAAAAAAAGGCACTGAAAGCGACTCATCCCAATAAAGGGGATGACAAAGTGAAGACGGGGGCGAGGGAGTAAAAAATATCATCAGAAATAAGGCTAAGATATACTTAGAAAAAAGATCGCAAATGGGGTGTTGGCGACGGAAAATGACGATAAAAAGGAAGGAGTAATTACATTGGAAGCTAAGCGCCAGTCTCTTTGCAATAGGTGAGGTTGAGGAGGAACCAAAGGGGTGGTATAGTGGTAGGAAGAAAAAAGGTATGGATTTTGGCTTACGCCGACGATGTGGTGGTGGTGGCAAGAGGAGGAGAATGAAATGAGGAGCATGATAAGGGTGGTGAAGAAATATATGGAGAGAATCGGGTTAGAAGTAAACACAAAAAAGACAAAAATGGTGGAATTTCAAAAGAAAAGAGGGAGGGAAGAGGGCCATATGGAAGTGGAGGGAGGAAGAAATAGAAATTGTAGACGAGGTGAGGTATTTGGGATACAGGATAAGTTATGAAAACAAGGACAATGCGCAGATAAGGGATCTTGAGATGTAGTTGGACTGAAGTGAAGAAGATGAAGATAGTATAAGGGCAGGAGGGAAGAAGGTGCTTCTACGAGAGGGGTGGATATGCAAGAGAAGAGGTGGAGAGGAGAAGTGGAGGATGGTTGGGGATATAGTAAGAAGAGTAGAAGATGTGCAAAGGCAGGAGAGGTGGGCGAAAATTAATGCAGGGGGTACAATGGAAAGTACAGGGAGTTGGTGACAAACGGTTTGCCAGGTATTTAACCGGGGAGATCAACATAAGGAGGAAGAGGACAGTGGCACGGTTTAGAGTGGGGAATGAACAATAAGTACTGGCGGGAAGAGGAGGAGAGGGTATGCAGACTTTGTGGAGAGGGAAGGGAGACGATGGTGCATATGGTGAAGGAGTGTTGTGAGCTAAGAGAACAGGAGCGAGGAGGGGGTGATAGAATTTAGGAAAAGGAGAGGGTGGTAATCTGTAGGGGATGGGAAGTGGATAGATGGTAATTTTAGTGGGTATTATTATTTGGAAAAAACATGGGATACAGGAAAATCCTTTCTACAAAATATAGAAATGCGGATAAATAGCGAACACGGAGACATGGTGATATGGGAAGAACAGAGTCCAAAAAAACCCCACAGTAAGTGCCATAGTGGCATGACAGACTTGCTCGGATCCAATTGGTGATAAGGAGGTTCTCACCAAATGTGATAAAAAGAATGAGCGACTGGAAGGCATATCGGCTCTTTCTCACAGAGTACAAAAAAGTTTTTGGGAGGAGCAAAAGTATTGTAAAGACATCTAAATGCAAGCTGGACTGTAACGAACCCCATCAAGAGAACATGGACCTGACTCTGACTTATCGAAAGTAAACGTAATTTTCCTAAAACTGTTACCAAAAGAGGTTCAACTGCTCTTCTCCACGCTATCCACACGATTTAAAGCCAGTGTTATGTTTTATGTTGTGGGCCGAGATCTAGGAACAGCAAATTTCCAAGCATCTCTACACGCATCAACTGCTATGGTTACTAGCACAACCCTTACTAGAATTTTGCCTGACTAAGGGATCAACCAAGGATGCTTATGGTGCCGAACAACGGGACCTACGATTTTACGTCTTATCCGAGAAGAAGGAATGTTTCAGTTTTTCTCCGCTTTTAGTAAAACGACTACCTTGGTCGGGTTCGAACCCGCGTTACCCGGGCAAAAGTTAAACACGCTTACCTTAAAAGCACCGAGGTCGCTGTTGTACGAGAATATGTCCCTGTAGCTGGGATGGAACGTATGCCAAAACTAGGGCGCGAGTCATAAGGACAGCCAAAATTGTCTCCCCACGAAAAAGTTGTCTTAGGCCTATGAAATGGGGAAATCTTGCGAATACAGATCGAAATAGGATGTACTTGGCGCCATAAATTACAACTCTGGGGGCTCCAGGAGTATGATGGAGTAGAGGCGATTAGGAGGTTTTTTTTTTATTAAAAAGATGCTATTGCTTGCAAGGTATTCTCCGAATTACGTGGTGGATTTGGAAACCGAAATAGAAAGGTTGAGGTTGTTTACCATGAGATTACATGCAAAATATTTAGAGAGGGTTCTGAAATACCCCGAGGGGAGGTATCCCAAGATACTGCTGAGGGAGATGACGAGGACGCGATGTGGGTGGAGTCAGAAATGGAGGAGAGACTGGGAATTGAAGTGCACGTGGAGTGGGAGAGAAGAGAATGGCCAGTGATGATGGAGAGGATGACTGTAGCAGCACGGGAGGATTATAGACTTACTAACGGCTGTGGAGGCATTGCAGAATTCCAATTTTTGTAGTCACTATAAACAGTTTTTCCAATTTGGGATCTGCAACCAGTACTTTATTAGTGAAGAAATGATTCCAAGGGGTGTAAAGTGGCTGTTGAAATTGAGAGCTGGGCTCCTTTACCTCAATGTTAGACCAGGAAGGATGGGGACCAAGGAGTTATGCTCCGTTTGTAATCTTCAAGAGAGGAAGGATGTGGAGCATTTCATGGTAACGTATCCGGTTTTGGCTGGAAGTGGTTCGGGGAGATTGAGTTTGGACGGGGCAGATTTCTTGTTAGGCTGAATGGGGCAGAATGGAAAAAGTATTGAGATGCAACCATATCTACTAACTTTTCACCAAGGGAAATTAGTTTGGGTTAAAATTTGAATGTTTGGTCCCAAAATAACGCCCCTAGCTTGGGCCCCTTTGGGCTGATTTTGATGAGAAGCTTGTTTTACCGATGAAGTTTTTTATAGGCCTTAGTTTTAAATTTCATCAAGATCGGTCTAGTAGTAGGCTGCACAGTCATAATGTACGCACGCATCCACAAGCATTTTTCAAAGATGGTGGTTTTGCTGATAAATTGTAGAATCACACAACACCTTTCCCCATAGAATATTTAATTAAATTAAATTGGCATTAAATTTAAATTGGCTACATGTTTCAACAATCGAAAATTGTCATCATCAGACCGATTCGTTAAATGGCAAAATTACATGCCAAGGTTAAAACCAAATAACAATAATGAAACTGTCACAGGCTGAAGATAAATTAATTAATTCTTAAAATAAAGCATAACGTGGAGAGAGTCCCATCACTCATGAAGATTGACAAAAATTAATCAAATATATATAAACCAACCATGGGGAACAAAGAATGAATTAAAAGTCAAACAGAACTAACAACAGTCCATAAAACATTGTTACCAAAATGGATGGCACAGCACAATAAAATTAAAATTAAATTATGGATGGAACAAGCCATCAGGTTACAATCTCACCGTCAAAACCAACTATCGTCACTTGGTTAGTTTAAAATTCATAAGGTCATGGCCAACTAGTAAAAAAATCCGAAAAAAATGGTATCATTGCAATGAAATGGGAATAAGTCAGAAACTATTAAAGATAGGAATAGGTACTTGTAATACCAAAATATGCCCATTTTGATTCTCTATCAAATGCAATACTAAGAAAATGGCCATTTCATTAAAAACCTAGTTTTTAATCTTTGAATTTTCTTAAATTTTGAGCCCTCGTTTGAGCCTCATAGGTGACGTCGTACGCAACAAAATTTTTTTAGGTACACCAAAAGAAAGCCCTATTCCTCCTCTATGCACTAGTGAAAACTCGGTTGCCATAGCTACAAGGGTTTTTTTCAAGTAATGACTTCTTAAAGTACCGTCTGCATCCGCCATTTTTTTTTAATGTTTAAGTGAAAATAACATAAAAACCATAACTTTTAAATATTGGCATGTGGGTATCAAAAGAACTCAAACTTCACGTAGAATTCAAAAATGCAATAAAAAAATAGGGGTTGCCATTTAAAATAACGAAGTTACTAGCTACTTCCGCCATTTCCGGAAGTCCTACCATTTTGAAAATATTTTACATCGATTCGACTTTCAAAGTAACCCCTAAGTACACATTTTCAGAAACCTACCTATAAAACTTTCTCAGAAACGTCTAACTAAATCTCCCAAAAAAAACACCCTGTATACACGTGTGTATATGCAAGGAAAATAAAAATAACTGTGATTCTTGTCCACAGTCAAATTTTTCGTGAAATAAATGACAAAAATCTAGCTTTATCGTTCAAGCAGAAGACATAGGTACAGGGTGTTCCATTTAAAAAAGTTGAGAAAATGTGTTTTGAATTTTCTAAAAATTGTAAATTAATAACATGTATGGTAATGCCGCGTCTGTTTGAGGAAGTAATGAAAATTAAATTTTTTTAAATGTAATAATTTATTGCTGCTAAACTATTCGTTTAAAAGTCGTAATATTTTAGGTATAAATAAAGAGGTCCAAGGAGAAACTCAACATGTAAAATTATACAGAGCGTTTCGCTAGAGAAAATTTTTGTTTGTTTGCCACAGGTTCTTGAAGCACTCTGTACATGTCAACATTTTTTGCTGAAATGCGCCCTTAACACTAATTAGCAACTACGTTTGAATGAAACCTCTAACTTTTTTGGTCTCGGTACTAATAGAAGCCTGGCGCACTGTTGAAGGACCCTGTATATAAAAATATCGTGTCACGGTGTTTGTGGAGCACTTAAATATCTCCTTAACAGCGGATCATATTAAGCACGTTTTAGGAATAGTTCAGAATGTTTCACTAATATTCAGGGTGTTCCTAAATGTCATGTACATACGGAAGGGGGTGATTCTTCGGCTTATTACATAACTAAGTTCATATAAAAAGGTCCGCAAAGGCGCAAACGCTTCCTTACTAATCTACAGGGTCTTGAAATTTGAAGATTTTTTTTGTAGGTCATTTTCAATAATTGTTGTAACATAAGGTGTTTTCTTTTTGGACCCCCACGCCCACAGGGCTAGGCAAAGTCACAAATATCACGTGATTGATGTGCCTTACGTCATAAGACATTTCTGCCTCAGATTAATATAAAACTTAAATAAAGCTTTTAAAACGAATGACGTTATTGAGAACTGAGTCAAATTATTTTTATTAAACGAATGGTGTGTTTAAGAAAATGGTCACTTCATTAAAAAAAACCGAGTTTTTAGTCTTTGAATTTTCTTAAATTTGGAGCCTCATAGGTGACGTCGTACGAAACATAATTAAAAAATAAAAAAATAAAAAACCTTATAACTCACGTTTTTCCCATTTTTTGGCTTCAAAACCATAATGTGTGATACATCGTTGAATTTGTAATGAATAATGCTACCGAATACACAGTGTCTCTTTGTTTGAGGCTATATAAAAAAATAAAGTTGATGATGGTTTCTCGGATACGAAACGTCGGATTAAAAATTTGAACACGCCATTTTGTAGAGCTTAAAAAGTGGCAATGAGAAAGTGCCGGTAGTTTTTTAATATCAGTTAAAATAAATAAAAAAATGAAAAGAAACGAAAATCCAAAAAATCACATTTTTTTGAGAATTTTGAAAACGATAAACAATAATGAACTTTTGCGGCCAGCATGTGAACATACTCTAAATAGCGCAACTTTTTTCTAATTTAAGCCACCCTGTATCTTCTACCGTTTTCAAGATGCCCATGCTGTGCATTTTTATCTTTGACACGATGTATATGCAAGGAAGGTAAAAATAACTATGATTCTTGTCCACATTCAAATTTTTCGTGAAATAAATGACAAAAATCTAGCTTTATCGATCAAGCAGAAGACATACAGGGTGTTCCATTTAAAAAAGTTGAGAAAAGGTGTTTTGAATTTTCTAAAAATGAAGGAGAAACAACATGCAAAATTATACAGAGCGTTTCGCTAGAAAAAATGTTTGTTTGTTTGCCACAGGTTCTTGAAGCACTCTGTACATGTCAACATTTTTTGCTGAAATGCGCCCTTAACACTAATTAGCAACTACGTTTGAATGAAACCTCTAACTTTTTTGGTCTCGGTACTATAGAAGCCCGACGCACTGTTGAAGGACCCTGAATATAAAAATATCGTGTCACGGTGTTTGTGGAGAACTTTAAATATCTCCTACCTACAGTGAATCATATTAAGCACGTTTTAGGAATAATTCAGAATGTTTCACTAATATTGAGGCTGTTCCTAAATCTCATGTACATACGGAAGGGGGTGATTCTTTGGCTTATTACATAACTAAAAGTTCATATAAACAGGTCCACAAACGCTTCCTTACTAATCTACAGTGTCTTGAGATTTTTCGTTGTTTCTTATAACTGTTGGTGTAGGTCATTTTTAACAATTGTTGTAGCATAAGGTGAGTTTTCTTTTTGGACCGCCACAGGGCTAGGCAAAGTCACAAATATCACGTGATTGAAGTGCTTTACGTCATAAGAGATTTCTGCCTCAGGTTAATATAAAACATAAATAAAGCTTTTAAAACGAATAGGGTTATTGAGAACTGAGTCAACTTATTTTTATAAAACGAATGGTGTGTTATTGACAGGGCTAACTTAAGTCAACCACAAAGTGCAAAAAGAAAACACCTATAGTTTCTTTGTTACGGTTACTATTTAGTTTTTTTGTATTGTAATAAATTATGGATACTAGATCGTTTTAAAAATATTAATTTCATCTGGCTCCCTCTTAAAGTTTTTCTCCAATAACGGTCGCAGATACGAAAAAACGACAAGAGACAAAAAAGTTTGTAAACAAAACTGTGGAAGAAAATGGGACATGACTCCTGAAAGAATATCTCCCTGTAGATTTGTGTGCAACCATTTAGGAAGCCCAATAATATAAACCCTAAAGAGTAACCTGTATTCCAAATTTGAGTTAAATACCTCAAAAACTGTAGGAGCTATAAAGAAAAATGCAAAACAAATCTTCAAATTTCAACACCCTGTAGATTAGTAAGGAGGGGTTTGAGGACATATGCTTATAATGAACTTTGAGTTATGAAATAAGCCAAAGAATCATCCCCTTCCGTATGTAGGTACATGACATTTAGGAACACCCTGTATTGCATTGAAACCGATATGATTACGTATTCTCATTAATTAATAACAAACTTAACTACGATACAACAAAATGGACTCACCTTTGCTATCTTAACTTCTTCCACGATCTGTAATACGAAAATACCAAGTTGTAGATTTTTTGAACATAAATTGTTTGAGGAAATTAAAATTTTCCTCGTGGACGTAAATTAGTCAAAAACTTACCCTAATAGCTGTGTTTTCTAGCCAAAATTCTCCAGAAATACGAGACACTTTAATTTAAACGCAAACAATAACGACACTTTCGCACCTACACCAATAACCGACCCGAGCACTTAAATTTCCGAATTTGTTAAGAAATCTTTATGCAATTTATTGAAAACTAGCGTTTAAGACCCGTACAATAATTTATTATTGAAAGTAACAAAATATTTATAACCGATTTCTTGTTTAAAGGTTAAGTAGCTTTAAAAATATCGAACAAATACCAACTTAACAATGTTGCCACCTTAAAATTTGGTTATGTTTAGGTGCGTATTATTCTTTTTAACGGTAATGTCATAAATTTGAGGTCCAAAGGTCGTCAGATTTGTTCAATCTTCGAATTTTGAAAATTAGCAATGTTTTAAGACCTACCTCAACCTCCTAGGTGACCTAGGTAAAGTAGAAATTGAGTTATCGTGGATGCGAACGAACTAACTAACTATCTAACACGAACCAACTTACGGATTTGTCTCTCTCGCACTCACATACACCCGTACTCTTCCCAAGGTTGACGCGACGCGACGGTGGTTGAACACATGTTGATTAGAAATTTTCAGGTGTTTCTTATTCTAGGAATAATTCGAATAAATTTTTCGTTTGAAATTTACACTAAATGTTAAAAAAAAAGTGTTATCGGCATCATAAACGTGCCGAAATTTTTTTTTTGGCAAAAACCAGTGGCGGAACTTTAAAATTTCGGCACTCCCGTAAGATAATATTCGGGCCCTTAAATCCCATTTCCACAATTAAAAAAAGTTCTTTTAACATTTATTTATGCATTTTGTAAAATAAAAGGAAAAGCATATTTTTCAAGAAGAGGATTTTGGATGGATCCCTAAAACAGGGCCCCATGTCTGGGATAAAGAGATTTGTCTCATTTGTATATGGCGCCTATGCTATGATACGGTTCCTGCGCGGCGCGGCGGCGGTGTGTCATACCGAAGGTTTCGCCTATGTGACCACTCGTGACAAACATAATCACGCATTAAACGAGCTTGTGACTTTGTTGCCAATGATCACTGTAATAAAAGTCGATTTAGCGTTTTGGCAGGGGGCGACATTGACACGAGCCGAATGAAGGGCCTGCACGGTGTTTGTGAAATAGGCAAAACTATTTTCAATGGCTAACCAACATTTGTCAAAGGGGCCCTCTTCGAGCTTCCGCTCCCCCGAACTGTGAGGTCTGCGGCATTATAATTCCGCCACTTCAAATAACGTAAAACACCAATTATTACTATTGCACTGCGACCTTTTGGTCTATTGTGCTCCCCGCTGTTGTCTGTACGTCCTCAACAACCTGCCGTAACCAACACGGCGCCAAAGCCGCAACAAAAACGATTTAATCGAAATAAGTAAACCTGTGGTGAGTCCCACAAATAAAACTCCGATAAATAAATCTATTTCAAAATGGCAAAATGGCAAAATGGCAAAAGGAGGAATTGTAGCCACTTGAGTGTTTGCGTTCTATAAACTTATTTCTTGTGGTCCACGTTCTTCTATGTGTATTCCATTTTTCCCTTTGCTTCTTCCATTATTTTCTTCCACACATCCTGGTCCTTTACCTTTTCCCACCATGTGTGTATTTCTAATTTCCTTATATCTTCCCGTACTTGGTCTTCTCACCTGTTTTTCGCTCTCTCTCTGTCTCTGCAACTCTCTGGTCTCCACACTGTAATTTTCTTTACTTCTTTGTTGTCTTCCATTCTTCTTATATGCTTGAGTCTGCCCTAATCTTTGTGGTTTTATGAAGTTCACTATATCTTCCCCTTTTAAGATTGTTTTTATTTAAGTGTTCATTAACCTTCTATACTCATCTTTTGCCACTTTCTTTGGTCCATATATTGTTCTTATCATCTTCCTTTCGAAAATGGTTAACTTCGACATTGAGTAGGGTGTAATTTCCCTATAGTTTCCTCATACACTTGGTCCCGCTTTTTATGAATTGACACTATTGCTCCATTTTCCCAATCCTAGCGCATTTGCTATTATCCCCAAATTTGGGTTATTCCTCTGACGGCTTTTTTTTCTGATTTACTATGTTATCTATTCCCTCTTCTTTGTTTCTCTTAAGTTGTGCTATTACTCTATTAACTTCCTCTCCATTTTTTCTACTTCCGTACTGCTTTCCCTATTTTTATTTTTTGCCTTTCCATCCTCCATGCCCTGTAATCTGCTTCTCTTCGCATGCTTAACGACTTTACTCTGACAGCCTTTTCTCTGAAATCTTTATCAAACCATTCCTTTATTATTATTGCTAGGGGTAGTGCCAATTGGTTCCTGCATTACGACCTTTTGATCTATTGTGCTCCCCGCTGTTGTCTGTCCATCCAGAATACCTGTATCTTTAACAAAGTCCAGGATTTTAATGGGCCGAATCTTCGTTACTTCCTCTTGTGTAATCCTTTCATTTCCAAGTGGGTGTTCCCTTGCCTTTTTGAATCCCTCACATTGGCAAATAACGTGATAGGGTGTTTCTTCGGCCTCACCACAACCCACGCATCTCGGGCTATCGGCCAGTCTCATGTTAATATACAGGAGTTTATTCAGACGATAGTGGCCTGTGACCATCTCTGTCGCAAGTTTTATCTTCGTCCCGCTTAACTTTAAGATGGACGCTGATAAGTTTCCAGAAAGATCTTGGAATGACTCTGTCCTGCGATTTTCGACAAGTGTCTGTGATGCTCTTTCGTGAGTATTGCCTGAATCTCTTTTTTGGCTGTGTTATATATAATCCCACGGGCCGGTTCGGGTCCTGTGAGTGGTTTTGCGCTTGCCGTTCTCGCAAGCTCGTCAGCAACCTGGTTACGGCGTGCCCAGATGCCCACACTAGTGCCCTGAATTTACCACATATGAGTGTAATTCTGCAACACGGCTTGGAATACGGTCGCTTTCTGTCTTAGGATTACAGAAATTTTGCAGCCCCGTCCATTGCTCCCGTACACTCCAGAGTCAGTGCCCTTTGTGGTTCTGGAGCCGTCTGTGTAATACACGATTCCATTCACCTTTGCTTTATTGGAATTATTCTCCCAGTCGTGCCGAGTGGCGATTCTTGTCTGAAACAGTTTGATAGGACAACTGTTTTGGATATTTCGTCAAAGATGAGCGAGTGACCCGGCCTCAACGATCTCCCCTCGCCGTTGACTCTCCGCCGGCATGTCCTCTGAGCGCTTCTGCTCGAATTAATAGGTTCAGCGGCGGCAGGTTCAAGAGAGTCTCCATAGCTGCTGTAGAGGTCGTTGTCATTGCCCCCGTAATTCCAAGGAATGCCCTTCGCTGCAGTTTTCTAAGTGTCTGTATGTTCTTCTGGGTGAAGGTTTTGTGCCACTACACCAGTGAAGCATACGTAATGAGCGGTGTGATCATTCCAGTGAGTCATCGTTGGAGATAGACCCCACTTGCTTCCGAACGCTCGCCTACAGGCCCATATGGACTTTGTGGCTTTGTTCGCTGTCTTCTCTAGGTGAGCCCTTGGTATAACGTTATGCCTAAGTTTGCCTTCTCCCACTACCTGTAACTTGGTGCCGTACATTGTTCTTTAGCTTTGTCGGCTCTTTTCTTATCGAGAAGGGAATGAGATTCGTTTTTGTTGGATTAACAGATAGACCCTCTTCTTCTCACCATGATTCCGCTAGATTTAAAGCTCCCTGCAAACGGTATCTTCAAATCTGCCACGTACGTCATCGGCGTAAGGGATACTTGCCCTTAGTAAAGTACAGAGTGTGGTGTGGTGGTTAACCGGTTGAGGCCTTGTTGTAGTAGAGCAGGAAGAATTCCATCCATCCCTGGGGATTTATACGGATGGAAATTCTTCACTTTCCACCTAATTTTGGTTAGGTTCACTATCTGACGAGCCAAAACCCAATCTCCTCTGTCCCCACTCGAAAAGGGTTCCACTGTTGTTGCTTCGCCTGCGTTAGAGTTCCAGGTTCTACTTCACGGTCTCTATATAGCCCCCCTCCATTTTCTTCAAGGAACCGATTCTACCATCTGTTTCTCCTTGCAGAGCTCTTTGGAGTCTGGCACCTTCTGGAATTTGCTCAATTTCATCGCAGTGCTTCCTGCACGAGTCACGTTTTGCCTTTCTTATGGCCTTATTGTGCTCGGTGAGTGTGGTCCGGTATGAACCCCATTCCCCCGTGTTTTTTGCTCTTTTAAATAGCTTTGTAGTTTGTGCCCACAATCGAAAGAGAGTACCTCATGCCACCAGGGCACTTTAGTTGAGGTTCTCTTCTCTTTCGTGCGACAGCTTGTCTCATAGGCATCTTTTATGGAGATGCGAAGGTTTACTTCCATGGCCTCCAGTTCCGCCGAGCTATTGACTGTCCCGCCTAGGTCAATAGCTCAGCGAAACTGGAGGCCATGGAAGTAAACCTTCGCATGCCCATAAAAGATGCCGATGAGACAAGCGGTCGCACGAAAGAGAAGAGAACCTCAAGTGAAGTGCCCTGGTGGCATTGTGGGCACAGACTACAAACCTATTTAATAGAGCAAAGAACACGGGGGAATGGGATACATATCGGACCACACTCACCGCATACAATAAGGCCATAAGAAAGGCAAAACGTGACCCATGGAGGAAGCACTGCGAGGAAATTGAGCGAATTCCAGAAGGTGCCAGACTCCAAAGAGCTCTTCAAGAAGGAACAGATGGTAGAATCGGTTCCTTGAAGAAAATGGAGGGGGACTATACAGAGACCGTGAAGTAGAACCTGGAGCTCTGACGCAGGCGAACCAACAACCTTTTTTGGGGGGGGGGGGGGAAGAGGAGATTGGGGAACACGGAAATAAAAACAATCTTAAAAGGGGAAGATAATGAACTTCATAAAAGCACAAAGATTAGGGCAGACTTGAACATATAAGAATAATGGAAGACAACAAGGAAGTAAAGAAAATTTACAATGTGGAGACCAGAGGGTTGCAGAGGCAGAAGGAGATCGAAATACAGGTAGGAAGATCAAGGACTGGAAGATATAAGGAAATTAGAAATACAGACATGGTGGGAAAAGGTAAAGGACCAGGATATGTCGAAGAAAAAAATGGAAGAAGCAAAGGGAAAAAATGGAATAGAGGAACGTGGATTACTCACCACAAGAAATAAATTTATAAAGCGCAAACACTCAAGTGGCTACAATTCCTCCTTTTGCCATTTTGAAATAGATTAACCCAAAACAAGTGAAGACTTACCGTTGGCTTTATAGGAAGTGGCGGCTTAGTCGGAGGAGACGGTGCTATGGATTTATTTATAGGGACTCACCACAGGTTTATTTTGATTAAATCGTTTTTGTTGCGGCTTTGGCGCCGTGTTGGTTACGGCAGGTTGTTGAGGACGTACAGACAACAGCGGAGAGCACAATAGACCAAAAGGTCGCAGTGCAGGAACCCTAGCAATAATAATAATAATAATTGGTGTTTTATGTTATTTGCCAAAAAAAAAAACAATTTCGGCACGTTTATGATGCCGACAACACTTTTTTTTTAACATTTAGTGTAAATTTCAAACGAAAATACACACAATGACAATTTATTCGATGAAATCCAAGATGTAAAATTGCAAAATGTTGCTGGGCACAGGTAATAAGCACAAAATCTGCCATCGTATCGCACATTAGGTGTTTTCTTTTTGCATCGCCACAGCGTTAGGTAAAGTCGCAATTATTACGTGATTGAAGTGCCTTGCGTCATAAGACATTTCTGCCTCAGGTTAATATAAAACTTAAATAAAGCTTTTAAAACGAATAGGGTTTTTAAGAACTGAGTCAAATTATTTTTATAAAACGAATGGTGTGTTATTGACAGGGCTGACTTAAGTGCACTACAACGTGCAAAAAGAAAACACATATTATGTATCTACGACTTTTCCAACGGAAGCGTTAGCTACGTCAACACGTGTCAATTCCTAGAATAAGAAACACCTCAAAAGTTCTAATCAACATGTGTTCAACCACCGTCGCGTCAACCTTGGGAAGAGTTCGATTGTATGTGAGTGCGAGAGAGACAAATTCATGAGTTGATTTGTGTTAGTTCGTTCGCGTCCACGATAACTCAATTTCTACTTTACCTAGGTCACCTAGGAGGTCGAGGTAGGTCTTAAAACATTGCTAATTTTCAAAATTCGAAGATTGAACATATCTGACGACCTTTGCACCTCAAATTTATGACATTACCGTTAAAAAGAATAATACACCTAAACATTACCAAATTTTAAGGTGGCAACATTGTTAAGTTGGTATTTGTTCGATAATATTTTTAAAGCTACTTAACCTTTAAACAAGAAATCGGTTATAAATATTTTGTTACTTTCAATAATAAATTATTGTACGGGTCTTAAACGCTAGTTTTCAATAAGTTGCATAAAGATTTCTTAACAAATTCGGAAATTTAAGTGCTCGGGTCGGTTATTGGTGTAGGTGCGAAGTGTCGTTATTGTTTGCGTTTAAATTAGAGTGTCTCGTATTTCTGGAGAATTTTGGCCAGAAAACACAGCTATTAGGGTGAGTTTTTGACTAATTTACGTGCACGAGGAAAATTTGAATTTCCTCACATGATTTATGTTCAAAAAATCTACAACTTGGTATTTTCGTGTTACAGATCATGGAAGAAGTTAAGATAGCAAAGGTGAGTCCATTTTGCTGTTTATCGTAGTTAAGTTTGCTATTAATTAATGAAAATACGTAATCATATCGGTTTCAATGCAATACAGGGTGTTCCTAAATGACATGTACCTACCTACATACGGAAGGGGATGATTCTTTAGCTTATTTCATAACTAAAAGTTCATTATAAGCATAGGTCCCCAAACCCCTCCTTACTAATCTACAGGGTCTTGAAATTTGAAAATTTGTTTTGCATTTTTCTTTATAGCTCCTATAGTTTTTGAGGTATTTAACTCAAATTTGGAATACAGGTTACTCTTTAGGGTTTATATTATTGGGCGTCCTAAATGGTTGCACACAAATCTACAGGGAGATATTCTTTCAGGAGTCATGTCCCATTTTCTCCCACAGTTTTGTTTACAAATTTTTTTGTCTCTTGTCTTTTTTTCGTATCTGCGACCGTTATTGGAGAAAAACTTTAAGAGGGAGCGAGGTGAAATTAATATTTTTAAAACGATCTAGTAGCCATAATTTATTACAATGCAAAAAAACTAAATAGTAACCGTAACAAAGAAACTATAGGTGTTTTCTTTTTGCACTTTGTGGTTGACTTAAGTCAGCCCTGACACACCATTCGTTTTATAAAAATAAATTGACTCAGTTCTCAATAACGTCATTCGTTTTCAAAGCTTTATTTAAGTTTTATATTAATCTAAGGCAGAAATGTCTTATGACGTAAGGCACTTCAATCACGTGATATTTGTGACTTTGCCTAGCCCTGTGGCGGTCCAAAAAGAAAACTCACCTTATGTTACAACAATTGTTGAAAATGACCTCCACCAACTTACAGTTATAAGAAACAACGAAAAAATCTTCCAATTTCAAGACCCTGTAGATTAGTGAGGAAGCGTTTAATTGCGGACCTTTTTATATGAACTTTTAGTTATGTAATAAGCTAAAGAATCACCCCCTTCCGTATGTACATGGCATTTAGGAACACCCTGAATATTAGTGAAACATTCTGAACTATTCCTAAAACGTGCTTAATATGATCCGCTGTTAAGGAGATATTTAAGTGCCCCACAAACACCGTGACACGATATTTTTATATACAGGGTCTTTCAACAGTGCGTCGGGCTTCTATAGTACCAAGACCAAAAAAGTTAGAGGTTTCATTCAAACGTAGTTTCTAATTAGTGTTAAGGGCGCATTTCAGCAAAATATTTTGACATGTACAGAGTGCTTCAAGAACTAGTAGCAAACAAACAAAAATTTTTTCTAGCGAAACGCTCTGCATAATTTTGCATTTTGAATTTCTCCTTGGACCCCTTTATTTATGCCTAAAATATTACAACTTTTAAACGAATAGTTTACCAGCAATAAATTATTACATTCAAAAAATTTATTTTTCATTACTTCCTCTAAACAGGCGCGGCATTACCATACATATAACTTTCATGTCATATAAGGCCAATTGTGAACTCACAACCTCCCCTTAGAATTATATTTAATAACAAACACAACTTATCTGTCTAACCCCTTTGTGAGAAATGGACCACACCACTGTTTCATGTCATAGTTGAATTCGATTCTTGTTATAGAAGGTTGTTAGATGTTCTGATTTCGTTTATGATCTTATACAGGATGTTCAAGTTTAATTTACAATTTTTAGAAAATTCAAAACACCTTTTTTCAACTTTTTTAAATGGAACATCCTGTATGTCTTCTGCTTGATCGATAAATTTAGATTTTTGTCATTTGTCAAATTTGACTGTGGAAAAGAATCACAGTTATTTTTACTTTCCTTGTATATACACACGTGTATACAGGGTGTTGTTTTGGGAGCTTTAGTTAGACGTTTCTGGGAAAGTTTTATAGGTAGGTTTCTGAAAATGTGTACCTAGGGGTCACTCTGAAAGTCGAATCGATGTAAAATATTTTCAAAATGGTAGCACTTCCTGAAATGGCGGAAGTAGCTTGTAACTTCGTTATTTTAAATGGCAACCCCTATTTTTTATTGCATTTTTGGATTCTACGTGAAATTTCAGTTCTTTTGATATTCACATGTCAATATTTAAAAGTTATGGTTTTTATATTACTTTCACTTATTTTAAAAAAATGGCGGATGCAGACGGTACTTTAAGAAGTCATTACTTGAAAACCCTTGTAGCTATGGCAACCGAGTTTTCACTAGTGCATAGAGGAGGAATAGGGCTTTCTTTTGGTGTACCTAAAAAAATTATGTTGCGTACGATGTCACCTATGAGGCTTCAAATTTAAAAAAATTCAAAAACTACAAACTCGGTTTTTTTTTAAATGAAATGACCATTTTCATACTATTGCATTTGATAGAAAATCAAAATGGGCATATTTTGGTATTACAAGTTCCTATTCCTATCTTTAATAGTTTCTGACTTATTCCCATTTCATTGCAATAAGTAGGTAATACCATTTTTTTCGGATTTTTTTACTAGTTGGCCATGACCTTATGAATTTTGAACTAACCAAGTGACGATTGTTGGTTTTGACGGCGAGTCTTTGTTTCCTGTTTGTAACCTGATGGCTTGTTCCATTCTTAATTTAATTTTAATTTTATTATCCTGTGCCATCCATTTTGGTAATAATGCTTTATGGACGGTTGTTAGTTCTGTTTGACTTTTAATTGATTCTTTGATCCACATGGATTGTTTGTATACCTTGTGTCCCACGCTAGGGGTACCCCATGGGATTTAACATGGAAAAATTGAAATTATCTTTTTCCTGCTTCCCAAATTAAAAAATCGCAAAAATTTTAACGCAGATTTAACGTGGCACTTAAAACGTTTCTAAAAACAGTTTTTTGATTATAATTTGATAATTAATAAATTAATTACAGGCATTTGAAATTCGAAATTTTGAAGGTTTTTCGCGCATGCGATTCAGATCGGGTATCTTCGGCTATCTTCGGCTACAATTTAATTTTAGCATCCATATTGCTTTAAAAATCGAAGATAGCCGATCTGAATCGCATGCGCGAAAAACCTTCAAAATTTCGAATTTCAAATGCCTGTAATTAATTTATTAATTATCAAATTGTAATCAAAAAATTGTTTTTAGAAACGTTTTAAGTGCCACTTTAAATCTGCGTCAACATTTTTGCGATTTTTTAATTTGGGGGATGCGTAGGTGCGTGCGTACATTATGACTGTGGCGCCTGTACTGCACCGATCTTGATGAAATTTAAAACTAAGGCCTATAAAAAAACTTCATCGGTAAAACAAGCTTCTCATCAAAATCAGCCCAAAGGGGCTCATACTAGGGGCGTTACTTAGGGGGCAAACATTCAAATTTTAACCTAAACTAATTTCCCTTGGTGAAAAGTTAGTAGACATGGTTGCATCCCATTACTTTTTCCATTCTACCCCATTCAACAAGAAATCTGGCCCGTCCAAACTCAATCTCCCCGAACCATTTCTGTCTAATTCCAGCCAAAACCGGATACGTTACCATGAAATGCTCCACATCCTTCCCCTCTTGAAGATTACAAACGGAGCATAACTCCTTGGTCCCCGTCCTTCCTGGTGTAACATTGAGGTAAAGGAGCCCAGCTCTCAATTTCAACGCCACTTTACACCCCTTGGAATCATTTCTTCACTAATAAAGTACTGGTTGCAGATCCCAAATTGGTAAAACTGTTTATGGTGACTACAAAAATTGGAATTCTGCAATGCCTCCACAGCCGTTAGTAAGTCTATAGTCCTCCCGTGCTGCTACAGTCATCCTCTCCATCATCACTGGCCATTCCCTTCTCTCCCACTCCGCGTGCACTTCAATTCCCAGTCTCTCCTTCATTGCTGACTCCACCCACATCGCGTCCTCGTCATTTCCCTCAGCAGTATCTTGGGATACCTCCCCTCGGGGTATTTCAGAACCCTCTCTAAACATTTTGCATACAATCTCATGGAAAACAACCTCAACCTTTCTATTTCGGTTACCAAATCCAACACGTAATTTGGAGAATACCTTGGAAGCAATAGCATCTTTTTAATAAAAAAAAAAACCTGCTAATCGCCTCTACTCCATCATACTCCTGGAGCCCCCAGAGTTGTTATTTATGGCGCCAAGTACATCCTATTTGGATCTGTATTCGCAAGATTTCCCCATTTGATAGGCCTAAGACAACTTTTTCGTGGGGTTTAGGGGAGACGATTTTGGCTGTCCTAGCTTTGGTATACATTTCGTCTAAGCTACAGGGACGTATTCTCGTACAACAGTTAGCTCGGTGCTCTTAAGGTAAGCGTGTTTAACTTTCGCCCGGGTGACGCGGGTTCGAACACGACCAAGGTAGTCGTTTTACTAAAATCGGAGGAAAACCGAAACATGTCTTCTTCTCGGATAGGAAGTAAAATCGTAGGTCCCGTGTCGATGCAATGTTCGGCAGGATAAAAATTCCTGGTTGAGGGTGAAATTCCATTAATCAGGTAAAATTCTAGTAAGGGTAGTGCTAATAACCATAGCAGTTGATGCGCGTAGAGATGCTTGGAAATTCGCTGTTCCTGCACTGCAACCTTTTGTACAAGGTGTTCCCTTGCCTTGGTGAATGCCTCACATTGGAAAATAACGTAATATGGTGTTCCTTCGGCCTCACCACAACCCCTGAATATCGTGCTATCGGTTAGTCCCAGTTATGCAGGTGTTTGTTCAGGCGACAGTGGCCCGTGACCATTTCTGTCGCAAGTTTTATCTTCATCCTGCTTATCTTTGAGATGGACGCTGCTAAGTTCTCGTTTGGGGTTTCCAGAAAGATCTAGGAATGACTCTATCGCAAGTTCGTCAGCAACCTTGTTACCTGCGATTCCTGCCTGCCCAGGTGCCAACACTAGTGTGACTAAGTTGCACTTACCTAGCATTTGTGTGCATTCAAGGACCAGTCCTGAATTTTCCACATAAATGAGTCTATAATAATCGTTGCTTTGTTGTCTGTAACTATGAAGATTTTCCTTTCGGTAAGGCTCTCTTTTAATAGCTGAGCAGCCGTTGTCAGGATTGCATATACCTCGGCTTGAAACACTGTTGCTTCTTGTCCTAGGCTTACAGAAATTTTGCACACCCTGTCCATTGCTCCCGTACACTCCAGAGTCAGTGCACATAGTGGCTTTCGAGCCGTCGATTCCATTCAGCTTTGCTTTATTGGAATTATTCTCCCAGTCGTGCCGAGTGGGGATTCTTGTCTTAATCAGTTTGATGGGACAAACTGTTTTCGGTATCCTTTCAGTTATTATACTGAGGTGTCTATCTTTGGAGAATTCGTCAAAGATAAGCGAGTGGCCCGCCCTTAACGATCCCTCTTCGCCGTTAACTCTCTTGTTGACTCACGGCCGGTATGCCCCTCTAGCACCCTAATTACTAGGTTTAGTGGCGGCAGGTTCAAGAGAGTCTCCATAGCTGCCGTAGGAGTCGTTGTCATTGCCCCCGTAATTCGAAGGCAAGACCTTCGCTGCACCTTGCTAAGTTTCTGTATGTTCTTCTGGGTGAAGGTTTTGTACGACCACACCAGTGGAGCATTACGTAATTATTGATCTGATCATTCTAGTGTATATCCAGTGGGTCACCGTTGGAGAGCTTTGCTTGCTGTCTTCTTTAGGTGTGGTTTGAAAGTCCTTGGTCTAACGTTATGCCTAAGTATTTACCTTCTCCCACTACCTGTAACTTGGTGCCGTATATTGCTATGCCCTTTAGCTTGGTTGTCCCTTTTCTTCGCGAGAAGTGAATGAGATTCGTTTTTGTTGGATTAGCAGACAGACCCTTTTCTCCAGACCATGCTTCCACTAGATTTAAAGCTCCTTGCATCACATGTGACACGGTTTCTTCAAATCTGCCACGTACTACAATCGCTATGTCATCGGCGAAGCCAACCGTGGTGTAATCTGCCTCACTTAATCGACTCAGCAGTTCGTCCACTACCATGCGCCACAACAGAAGGGAGAGAACTCCCCTCTGTGGACATCCTCGTGGAGAGTCGTTATTAAGCGAGGATGTAACGTTCCTATGAGGACTTGGAGCAACCCAAAGGGACTTGCGACAAGTATACAAGGGACACTTCGCCGAATTTTTATTTTTATTGCAGAATTCAAAATGCAAAACTTAAAACGTAGATTGCCACTAAAGCGCCTAAGTTATTTGCAGGTTTAGTATATTTTTTTTCAATTGATACTTTTTCATAGTCAAGTGCAAAATTTGATTACGCAAATAAGTTTAAAAATAATGATATTTCGTTAGGTAATTGCAATTAAAATGGGCGGCGTTGTGTCCACAGAGAAAAATTCGGCGAAGTGTCCCTTGTACACTTGTCGACGATATGGACACTGTCGGTGTAGTGTCCGTCGGCGTAGTGTCTCTAGTCGGCGATATGGACCATCAAAAAAGCGTGTCGGCGTTGTGGGCATTCGGCGTAGTGTCATATGCCCAACCCAAATTAGCTTCTTCAAACCGGATCCAAAGATGAGCGGAATTCTGTTTTTTTGGACTTCTTTGTTCTTCAATTGTCAGAATGTTTGGGGGATAGTTTTAATAATAGACTCATTGGTCTAAAATGTCGGCCGCATTGGCGCAGTACGGTGAATGTTCATACGGTCGTTCGTTCCAATCAACGCCTCCTTTGGCCTTGTTCCAATCCGGATAAGGTCATGGAGATTTTGTAAGTGTAAAGTGGGTTAGGTTGGTAGAGTAATCTTGGCTGAGGCTTCAGCCACTCAAAAATAACGTTAAGTCAACTGTTTTTCCGGTATTTCACCTAATGACTTTTGAGACATGTAAAATCAAAAACCTATTCGGCTCTTTCTAGTCTGTTTACTACATTCCAGCGCAAAAATATTTCAACGCAGCCAAATTTTTTTTGATTATATTCACTTCTCCACCCTTTTTGACGTAGATAGCGTTATCGACAGTTTAGTTTTGCTTGTTTTGGGCCAAACTGACGTTTTTGCCGTTTTAGGGCTCTTTCGCCAAGGGAAGCGCCAACGTGAAATTTTTCTTTTGCTTAAGTACAACTGCAAATCTCTTCATTTCAATACGAGTAAATATCAGACGCTCAGACTATTACATTACCATGAAGGGCTAGAAAAAATTGAAATAACGATATCATTTAGTAGTTTTCAACCCCTTTAAGAGAATGGGGGTTGAATACTGTCGTGATCACAAATTTAGACAACCAATCATTCTATTTATAAACAAAATTTTGTTACACAGTATTAATAATCTGTATCTGTAAACACAGATGTGTGGGGCCCCATGCACATGCGGTTTCCTGCCGATGATTTTAGATAAGGGCGCAACGTTTGAACTTTGATGAGTTTAATGATTTGCTTTATACTCATTAAAATTTAATAAAACGGTCCCATTTGTAAGGACCACGCTTGAATCGTTTTTAACTTACGTATGACGAACCGCCAGAAGAAATTCTCTCCTCCTCCTCCTCCTCCTCCTTTATTATACGAACGAAGCTAATCGCATTTTAAAATTTCCATTAGCCCCGAACAAATTTGATATGTTTAAACATTTTAATTTGCATAGTTAATAAATCGTAAATAAATACCGAAACGTTTAGCACAAATTCCCCTTTATCCCATATAACGATAGGACACGTTTAAATAGTTCGCAGATTGATGTCGGTAATGTAGATTTGTTGTTTACTGAAAGAAAGCCGCACATTCCAGGGTGCAACCGCGGAATTTGATCCGTAGCCAAGAATTTCAGTCCATCAATACTCGTCCAATTCCGATATAAGGGCGCAATTAATCTGGATTACATTCGCAAAGAAAATCTATTACCTGTGTGTTAAATCTTTGTACGGATAAGGGTAATTTTCTGTTGTGAAATTTATTTATTTTTTTTTTTCAATCATTTCATCTCGTACTTTAACGTCTCAACTTTTATAATAACGAAACTTTTAAGAGAACATGCGAAGTTTAAGAATAAATTGTGGGGATTTATAGAGCTATTGCGATATGACTGTTATAGGTAATTAATTGAAGGCAATTTTACTTTACAGGTTTCAGACATTTCTATACGAAGCCCGCCACATAAGTTTTCATTAATGAAACGTGACAGCTCAGTATGACTAACATAAAAAAAAACAGGAAAGGCAAATAAAAAATGTGTAATAGTAACAATAATCTTAATTAACTTACTTGCTTAACTAATGAAGTTTTATCTACCTTGTGATTACTTTCAAGCATTTGTGGGACAACGGTAGAGTTATCCCATGTATTATTGTATTTGAGGTGAGCCAAGTGCTCTTTGAAACGAATTTTGAATGATCTTATAGTTTGCCCAATATACACCTAGTTACAATCATTACAGTCGATTTTATATATTCCCCACTTGTCGTCAATGTATCTTTGGGGATACTTAGAAGCTGTTGAAACTACCTTCTAAATCGTTCTGCACTGAATCTTTTATCGTTAATTTTCTTAAGCGAATCATACCGAGACCATAGCGTAAAATTGCTTAAAAACATTGCTTCTTGTACTCAAAGGCAGTTCCTCCAAACACTTTGCCTTACACCGTACAATGTCCTCAAGCAACGTACGACAAGAGATACAAGGTACATCCCAAAAAAAGATTAACAATATCTGCACAAGGTGTTAATGTTCTTCAAAGTATTATCAATGAACAATCGACACATTTATTCCAGCAATTTCGCCATGCTCGCTACGCTCGCTTTCCCTTTCTTGATCTTTCCAGAAGCAGCGTGAACGGCCTTCATTGAGATAAAAACTTTTTGGGGACCACAGCCAGAAGGACAATCAACACGAGATTTCATCAGCGGTAATTACAATGCCGAAATAGTGAGGTTCAATTTCTATACGTTCTTGAAGTTCACTCGATTGACCTTTTGCTCCTCCGTCAAGTGTTTTGGGACCAGTTTGGCGTACATGTTCAATTCTTCACATTCGCTGTAGAATTACTTGAAAAATTGAAAAGTTTCGGTCGCCTTTGCACTGAATCAGCTCTCCTGGCCCCAGTGATGCTAGGAGGGGACTGACATTGAATGAGCTGTGAAGCCGAGGTTTCCTCCATCTAACCAACCGCTTAGCTGGCGCTGTGACCAATAGAAATATATTTCATGACTTTTTGGACGCTCCTGTTTGATATGCAAACAGGTCCGGAAATGCGCTTTGGAATGGTTCCTTTAGTTTTCTAATGTTCTTCCTTCCTTTGATGTATTATAGGTAATCTAAACCCTTCTACACTTGCCCAAACGTTAATCTTTCACATCAGACAAATCGCTAAAACAGAAATAGGCCTCAACGTGTGCCATTTTGCCCGAACAATACTAACTTGTTGTTTTTGATCAACTTTCCGCCTTGATTTGCCAGATCTTGTGCTGTTTTGTCGAAAACGAATTATGCTATCCACAACAAGGCTATTTTCTTCGAGGTGGCACACTTAATCCCAACTCGATGCCAGTTTTAACAGATTCAATTCATATTTATGTCCCGAATTGGAAACTGGGACAGTATTTGAAGCTTCAGGCTTTTAATAGGCGATTGTGACGTATGAGCTGCAAATAGATTCAATTAAAGGCCAAAAGTTTCACGTAAAAAAGTTTAAAGATACTCACCTGAAATCCTGAAACGTAAACCGAGTTTTTTAGAAGATTTCTCTTTCAAATTTAAGTTTGAAGATTGTCTTGATTCAAAATTTATGGTCTTGTTGCCTTGGTGTCTTGTATTTTTTTATTTCTCGTATTTTCGTCATATTACAGCTCCCAAAAATTTATCTTTGTTTCGAAATTCGACTGTTCATAGGAATGTTTTGTGATTTAGAGAGACTGCTTCCTACGTGGCACGGAGAGGGCAAGGCAGAACACGTCAACTACAGCCAAAGATGATCGTGTCACGGTACGCCAAACTGTGAGAAAAGATGGTAAACCGCAGTACAGACCAGAGTAGCTTTAAAAGAGGTGCGAGGTGTACAAATAAGTGAGAGAACAGTAACACATAATCACTATATAATAACCGAGACGTGTGTATATGTTTGTGTTGCTGTGCACTTTTTCGACAGTCGCCGAATCCTGACGAATGCGGATGTGATATTTTAAAACCAAAGCCATTATAAATTTATAACCTACAAATTAATGCTACAATTATAGATACCCCGCAAACCACGTAAATATCTGCACTAATTTTTTCAAAGTAAGTTTTAAACATTTTAGTATAAAAGTCCGTCATCTTATTCAAGCGGTATTTGTGTCTAAATATATTTTCTTTACTTAGAAAATACGTTCTAAGTTTCCTTATGGAGATTACGTGTAAAATAGAATTCGCTATTTGTGCTTATTTTTGGGTGAAAATTTTGTGTAAACATGCAAAGTTTGTCTGTCCGAGGTCCTTAACCCATTTCGAACATTAAAACAATGCCAGAAAGTATTTTCGCGAAAATTTTCAAAATGAGAAGTATCGGAAACTTTCTCTCGATAACATGGAAATTTAATTATTTCAAGTTGAAAAGTTATTTAAATGATGAAAAATGATTCTATTATGCCTCGCGTTAACATTATCATGGTTAAAATGATGTAATAGTTATTTACGATACAAGTGTCGTAACGTATCATTTTACGATACGAGACGGCGGTTTAGTAAACGAGGCCGCAGGCCGAGTTTAATAAGCCGTCGAGTATCGTAAAATGATGTTACGATACGAATATCGTACAACGTTTTATCTACTATTCATAAAATATTGTTAATCGAAAGAAATTTGTAAAAAATTAGAAATAATTTAGTAGGCATATCTGTCATCTGTCACCTTAATAAATGAGTGCGGTAAAATAGTTCATTACGATACTCATTTGAGTGTCGTAATGTTGAACTTTATATATGAATAGTAGATAAAAAGTAGTAACAGCATTCATCGTAGACTAATTTATGTGTCCCGATACCTTTTTCGGTAACTTTCGAAATGTACATGTTTGTGTGCTTATTTCGAATTTAGAGATTTTGAACGATGAACCATGTCGTAGGTAACATATATAGTCAAATGTTTTCACCGAGAAAAATGTTTTTGTCTACATATTTAACTTAATATCTATTGATGAAAGTAGGTGGCAAGTGTATTGTTACGTTACACTATACCAAAGAGAATACCTATACTTTGACTATACTTCTAAATATACAACTTATATTGTAATTAAGAGGAAGTAAAATCCATATTAACTGCTGTACATATACGTGTAAATGAGGCCTTTAGTTAGTGAAATAAACAAAAATTTGAAACTGTTTAAGGTAGAGAAGGTCTTTCTATAAAACAGATGTTATGCAACGTTAGACCAGCTTCTATTTGTACATTTTATGTTTTATGGTATTTTTAGTTTTACTATAGTTAAAGATGAATGTTAAAACGTTCTCCCTAAGGCCATTCGTATTTCCAAAAAGTTGCCAGTGTCCAAATTGAGTTCTTTTACATTCAAAATTCATTCGAAACTATCCTTATGAAGTTCACACGGAATTTGTTATATTTTCGTTAATTTTTGGGCAAAGACTGTGTGCAAAGACGTAATTAACATTGTGAAAGGGCCATTATGTATTTTTGGTCTCAAATCTATTCCAAAAAGTTTGCATTTTACATTTTTTTAATAATTGGTAAAAATTTACTTTAAGTAGGTAGGAACGAATTCGTATATCATTACCAAATATTAACCCATTTTTGTGATTTTTACGTCAAATGTAAGTAAATGTAATCCTTTATTTTAGTTACTTTAATAACTTGCTAAATTACAGATACCTACAGGGTCAAAAATCTGAAAAGGTACAAAAACGTAAATTTTTTTTCTTTTTTCAAGCAACTAAGCCAGCTCAACAAGGTGTGATATTTTAAAACAAAAGCTATTACAACCTACAATCACAGATACCCCCTCCCCCCAAAGCACGCAAAACGCGAGAATCGCGTGTACCCCCGTTTATAAAGAATAAAACACTAAAGTGAACCAGAAGCGACACACGTGTTGTACATGTTCTTATCGGGTGGACTAACAACTCCGCCTTCTTTGTGGTAGAATATAGCGCGCGCATTGATACATTATACATTTCAGCGTATGTACCTAGCGGTGCCCGGTGCGTTGAACTCTTATTGCGAGAATTCTATCGGAATTTGTTTTACGGTGAACCGCTTATCACATGCGAAAATGTATGGCAAATATTTTTCGTTTATGACATTTTTTGATACCTACGATTTCAAATTTAGAAAATAATGAGAAAAACTACAAACCACTCCTCTTTTTACTAATCTTGCTAATTCAACAGACAAAGAAGTTAGACTAAAACGGGCGTGGCTGCGCCGAGGAGACCGCCTTGTACCGGCAACATAACTTGAAAGGTGTCGACGGAGAGTGTCGCTTCTGTGTCACTAGTGTTTTATTATGTGACAGTAAGAAGAAGGTTCGAGCAAGTTGAATTAGGTTCATGCGTACCAGAAAGAGCTCCATGACATGAATCCTTTCGAGCATGTCTGGGACATGGTATGGAGAAGAGTTACGACAAGACCCAAACGATACAAGGGTTAAAAAACATGTTGTTGGAAGAATGGGACAACTTGCCTCAAGATTTAATTAACAATACCATTAGTAGTATGACTGCGTTGATAGGTGCTCCTGTAGGAAATACACGCTACTGAAATAAAGGAAAACAACTAAAATACCAGAAATTTTTTTGCCGTCGAGCGTATTATATCTGTCGCATAATCATTCATGGACTTCAAAGCCATAAGAGATTAGGTCGATGATATGATTTTGGTGTGTGGTGAGTGGTGATCAGAAGATTACGCCATCTACTCTTGTTGATTTGTATGCTGAGAACGATGTCACAGCTCAGGTAATCCTCACCTTGTCCACTATCTTATTGGCAGTCGTGGGTGTAATTTTCAAACAGGACATGATGTAATGGTGGCTCTGGTGGAGTCGGATACCATTCTAACAACAATATTGGTTCTTGGTCAGCATTTTATGTAAACGGGATGCAGATGAGAGAACCGCAAAAATTCTTCCACACCATATACGGACGAAGAAAGAGAGGACGCCCGAGAAGAAGGGCAATAGTAGTTGTAGTCTTTATTTTGCCGTTATAATAATAATTTGCAAAAGATCCGTACTCCTAATACATCTTGTGCCTATTTACATTTCCCTACAATTATCCCTATTTCCCCGCCCCCATTTTGCCTTTTTTGTCCTTTCCCTGTTAGTTTCTTCCTTCTCCCCCATACTTCTTCCATCCATTTCGCCCCTCTGCTTTTCTCTTCTAATATTTCCTCTACCTTCCTTTCGTCCTCCCTTAACTCCCTGCAGTCTGTCAGCATATGTGACACCTTCTCCGTCCCTTCCCCACACAGTTTGCACTTGCTTTCTTCTTCCTTTCTAGAATACTTATTGTCCAGCTCCTCGTTCCCACATCTGAACCTCGCCACCATTTTGTTTATTCATTGTCCTCCCACCTCTTTCAGGTATTCTGGTATCCCCTCTCCCTTGATGTTCTTGTAATTCTCGTTATACCCGGACTCTTATAGTTTTGTCCATCCCTCCTACGTTTGTACGTCCCTGTCCCTTCTTACTATGTCTGCCCTTACCCTTTCTTTCTTTCCCCTACCCCCTTACCCACACCCCTCTTTTTAATCTCTCTACTTCTTCCTTCGAATACCCATTCCTTTTATAATATTCCTCCCTATTTTCTTGCCCGTACTTCACCTTTGCCTCTTTTATCTCTTTCCAGCATTCTTTAATATTATGTTTCCCTCTCTTCCACTCATCGCTTCCTCGTACTCCACTGCCCTCCCCCTCTTGCCTCTACTCTACTCTACTCTTCGTCCACCTTCTTCTGTTCCTTCCACCCCCACACTTCCGCCCCGTACAGCAAACCTTTCTCTCACACTCCACACTTATCCTATTAGTTTGTTGCTTTTTCTTACTCTTACTCTCCTTCTTTTTGTTGTCCTGCCTTAACGTGCACCCCAGATGCGTGAACTCTTTCACCTGGCCTATCTCTTCTTCCTCCCATTTCCACTCCTCTATTTTCCTTCTCCTCCCCCTTCTTCAATCTTCAATCTTGTCTTCAAGTGTCTTCCAAGCGTACCCATCATTTCCCTCATTCCTTTTTCTTCTTTCGCCACCATTACCAGATCGTCCGCATACGCAAGGGACCATACCTTCAGCTCTCGGACCACCACTCCACCAGGCTGCTGTCTTTTCATTGATTCTTCTAGGTCTCCTATATATGTTGCAAATAGCGTGGGGCTCAGTGGGCATCCTTGCCTCAGCCCTTTCCTTGTCACGAATTTTTCGCTCATCTCTCCTTTCACCTTCACCTTGTTCCTCGTTTCCACATATATTTCCTCCATCCTTTTTACTAACCTTTCGTTTTATTTTATTTCTAACTATATGTTTAATTATGTATACTTTATCCATCGCTCTTCTACCTTTTCTGAACACCGCTTTGCCGTCGGGCAGCATATTCTTTTGTTTTAACTCCGCCTTTAGTCTTCACTCTAGTACCATCCCATAAATCTTGTATGCCGTGTCTAATAACGTTATCCCTCTGTAATTTTTTACCTCCCTCTTGTCGTCTACAGGACAAATTAATCCTAGTCTCCATCCTCCTCTCCATATTTTAGTAATTACCATCGTCATATTCTTTTTCTCACTTTTTCCCCTTCATGTAACCATTCCTCCTCTTGTATCTCATCTTCTCCTGCCGAAGGGGAATAGACGAAGAGATATGGGGCAGAAACCTAGAAATTACTTACTACGCTGGTGATCGAGAATCGCAACACATGGATAAAGCAAAAAATTCAATTTAACCTTTACGAAGCTGGGATGCCAAAAGTTGGATTCGTCACCCCCCAAAAAAAACTTTGAAGATCCGATAAGACACAACGTATGGGGCTAGAAAAATCGTAAAAATGTGCAACATTTTGCAAATTTTCCCCATGTTCACTCACTTGTTAGAATCGCGTTGTTTCAAAATCGGACCAAATACTTCCGATAACATACAAAGCAGCGGTGAGAGGACCCTTTCGATATGCATCTTATACGCAATAAAAGCCAAAATGAGCATAATTTTCACAAATTGAAGTTGAAATTCGTATTCAGCGTCCCCAAAACTATTTAGAACTGTTGAAAAACTTAACAATATATTTTATTTTACCATAATGCGTGGGTAATTTGGTTAAAAACCCAAAAAAAGACCATTGGGTTATTTGGTTCGGAACATGAGAAACGTTATTTATTACGGTCCCAACCTACACAACATACTAAAAATACTCGACGTGTGAATCTCATTTTTGGCACTCCATTTCCTGTAGGTGCTATTTTCATTTTTTGCACGTGCCTATAATAGTTTTGTTTTATGGAAAATATTTAAAAGCGAGTGGGATCTATCGATTAAAGCTCAAAAATTTCACCACACATTTCAGTTTTTCAGTTCAGAATTTATTTGTGAAATATTTATAAGTGGCTTAATGCGTTGATTCTGTTTCGGTCAAAATATTCTCGGAATAATATTATACATAATATTTTTGTTATGTCTATCTACTTAATTATGGGAGGAAAATTTACATTTGGGTAGTAAATTGACTCATAAACAGTTTGCATATAATATCTCGTTTTTGTCGAAATGGAAAGTAGTTTTTTTTTTTCGAAATGGCATTCTAGCATTATCGAAATAATTTGACTTGCAAAGGAAGACATTTAGGATTCTACTATTGAGTATTAAATTTCCCATACAGTCAATAAACAAAAACGTTTGATTACAATATTATAAACAGGATGCCATTTGTGTTGTATATAATAAGTTTTGAAAGATGTGTATCGACCAGGGAGATCATAAAGTGTTGCTCTCTGATGGACCACCCACAAGCCCCTCAAGACTCAAACGAACGAACATTTTTACTGCTACGAACAAAAACTCCAATCATTTTAGTAGGCCATGTGCAAGACAGACATTATTAGTAAAAGATATTAAAGGATTCTGCACGGTTCTCTCAAGTTTTCTACTTGCATTTTGTTTTATTTTGACCGGTTTAATTTTAATCGGGTTCTAATTTAGAACGACATAAACCTTTAACGATACTTAAAATACAGTAAATTTGAGCTTTATTTTAATGTTCATTTCTTATAGACGCTAACGATAAAGATCAAAAGGATTTTATGGGTTATATTTGATAATGTTTAAAATAAACCATCAACACTCGCTTACAAATAATTTCTTTTTTCATACTGAGACGCGACAACAAAATCCACACACACACACACACACACGTTAAATTATGTAAATCCACAATCTTTCAAGATCGAGAGAGGGTTATAATTTTTTCATTAATAAAAAAAATTGTTAATATTAATACCTTCGAATTTAACAAAATGTTAATCCTAATAAATGATTCTGAACATCAGAAAAATCAGGTAGCAGAAGGAGTATAATAAACATCCTGTTCTTTATAAAAGCCATACTGGGAATGTAAATCTTATATACAGTCACATTTCCTCCTTTCATTTCTCTGGATTATATTATTAATTTACTCAAATGAGTCCGAAAACAGTCTAAAAACAAAAGTTGTTATAAAAGTGTTGTATCACTAAATCACTTTTCTTAACAAACTGGCACATTAGCGGAAGCGCATTACTCCTAATGCCTTAGTAACCAAGTAATATAACATCCTGATAGCTATAATGCAGTATTGGTCATCATATTTTCTACTTATATCGTTTTCGCTGCGGCATCTGTTTTATTTATGGCGCAAAACATATTTATATGGTCACATTAATTTTTCCCTTCGCTGGTTTTCCCTAAGAAAACTACTTTTCCTACTAACTAATTGATATACTGAATCATTAGAAAAACAACGGCTTTAATGTCGTGTACGAAGTTTTATTTATTGTTCCCAGGTTTGGCCTTATACAAAAACGTCTGGCAGACGATTTACCACTATCCTTATAAAGGAATTTTGTACAAATAACTAGCGGTTTAAAATATTAAAGTGCAGTCAATTTGAAATTTGGACTAGAAACAAGCGAATGATGAAACGAATGAAAATGGGACAATTATTGATTGGTTTTGCAAAAGAAAAAGACAATGAGAAGAGCACATACTTTCAGAGAAAGGAAAGACACAAAAAGAGACTTGGCGATGGAGAGACCATAAATCAAAAAGAACATGTGCCAGTTGAGACATGTCAAGAGAGGTGTATAACGAAAATCAGAAGCTACAGAGAGGCAAAGAATAGGAAGAGGATACAAAATATAAAGAAGAATTCGGCTAGGCTGCAAGAAAATGGGTCAAGTGAGAGATGCAAAGTAGAAATGGAGAGGAGATTGGAGGAGTTTCACGAAAGTAGCGGCATAGAAGAAACATGGGAAGAAATGACCAAAAGAATGGTACAGTTGACGAAAGAGTGTGAAGTGAAGGGAGAGGGGAAAAAAGGGAATGGTTCGACAAGGAGGGTGAGGGTGAGCTAAGGAAAAGGAATCACAGAAGAGAATATATATTAAAGACAGAGGAGCAGAGAAGGAGGTGCAAGAGAACACTGAGAAGGAAAAGAGAAAATATGAAGAACAGTATATCGAAGAGATAGAGCAAAATGACCAAATGAACGAAATGCGGAAGATGTACAGAGGTATAAAAGGATGGAAAAAGGGCTACCAAGAGCGGAATAATTTATTTGGGAAAGATAAAGGAGGTAGGCTGTTGGGCGCAGAAAGCGATATACTAATAAGATGGAAAGAATACTTTGAGGGATTATTAGGAGCTAGCGCGAGGAAAGTAATGACACAGAGATGGTAGAATTAGGGATAGCAGAAAGAAATAAAAGCACTGGTAAGGACAACATAACGGCAGAAATGTGTAAGTATGGGGGACGAAACCTAAATAGTTGCATGCACAAGCTGATTGAGGAAATATGGAAGAAGGAAATGATGTCAGCACAGTGGAAGGAAGCAATAATATACCCGATACACAAAAATGGAAAGAAAATTGATTGTGGGAACTACAGAAAGGCCAACATAAATTGAACGGGGGTAATATATCATAAACGGCATCAGTGCCTGGCTTTTACCGACGACAGTGTCAAGAAGTAAAAAGGAGTTAAGTGAGGTAGTGATGCGGCTGGAGCAAAGTACAGAGGGAATGGGGTTAGTAGTAAACGAAGAAAAGACGAAATATATGCAATGGACCAAGGGTGAAGGAAGCAGAGAAGGGAAGTTTGAAATAGTGACGTTAAAGGGCAAACGGTACACGTTCCAAGAGGTAGACTCATTTACGTACTTGGGCGTGGAATTCACTAGGAAGCCAGGTACATGAAACGAATTCAGAAGAGAACTCTGAAGGGAAATAGGTGTATGTACAAGCTAAGGAATGTGCTGAACAGTAAAATATTATCTAGAAGTGTTAACGGTTTTCAGTCCCATAGTATTATTTGGTAGTGAAACGTGGGTAATGGATATAGCAGAACAAAAAATGGTAGCAGTCTGGGGAGAAAAATTCTACGTAAGATCTATAAGGCAAGGAAGGAAGGTGAAATCTGGCAAAGAAGAAGCACTTTATTCGACCAGCTCGCCATAATAGGTAAAGCGAAAAGGAATAGACTAAGATAGCGAATGGATAGCGAAAGGGTACCTAAAAGGATTATGGCTAGTGGAATTGGAGGAAGGAGGAAGAGAGGAAGACCTAAAGCGAGTAGTATGCAGGAGATGTTGAAGGATATAGAAGAGATGAAGATCAAAAATTGGAGAAGCATAGCCAAGGATAGAAAGGAATAGAGAAGAAGAATACACCAAGCCATGGACCTTCTAGGCTTGCAGTGCCAATTATATATGGTATATCGTTTTCGCTGCGGCATCTGTTTTATTTATGGCGCAAAACATATTTATATGGTCACATTAATTTTTCCCTTCGCTGCGCTGGTGAAATTGGAGAAAACGCATGTATTATGATCCTGTGCCATTTTGTGTTCGTAAGGGAACTTGTTCCATTGCTGGACACACATACAAGAAAATTGACCCACCATATTCTGGTTTTATTAAACTTCGCTCTCCTTCTTCTTTGGCACACTTCAACCGTCCTCTTTCCTCATCCCAGACGTACCTCCTTTCTTCTATCCATATATTTCTGTAGCCTACCTTAACTCTGCACCCTTTTTCGCGCTCCACCGTCGCTATCTTTCTTAGCTCCTCTACATGTTCCTCTCGTCCTTCGCCAGGTCGTCTTCAATGCACGCATTCGAGCTTCTCAGATTTCCCTTTTTCCGCATTATTTCCATCTTATCTCCCCAGATTCCCATCTCCGCCACTATTAGCTCTTTTTTGACCCCTTGTCACTACCCATACTCTCTTAACCCTCACCATAACTCCCACTTTGCTTTAAATGAATCCTCTTAGGTCCTTATCTGGATTCCTTACGCTGCTACCTCACACCACTATATTATTTTCCCTTCTTATTCTCTCGTTCTTCTCTATTTCCCTTTTTGCCCCCCCCCCTCATTCTATTCGCTCCCTTTCGTTCCCCTGATCCGTAATAGTTCTTGCTTCCTCTCTCAGTAGTCTGCACTCATCACTAATTCCTCTTCTCAACTCCTCAATCTACCTTTTTATCTCTTCCTCCATACTCTCGAACTTCTTCAGTATTGTGTCCACCTCTTTCTCTCTCACTTCACTTCCACTTTCTCCTCTTATTGAGAATCTCTTTGCCACTTTACTGCTCCTGAACATCTCTTCCTTCTTCGCCTTTTGCTTGTCTGCCTCTCCGCTTTCCCTCTTCCTTTTCAGATACTTCTCTATATTTTCTCAACTTCCCGCTCTACTCCATCTTTCGCTCATACGGCCCAACGTGCTCAGCTACTAAAAGAGAAACTTGCAAAAAGGAAAATCTTTATTGTTACAGACAGCAAAGCGGCCAATGCTACAGTAGGTTCATACATGGAAACTACTCATAGGACTCGAACACACTCCTAAGAATTTCTTGCACCCAAACAAGATTTTATTGTGTACTAGGTGGACACCAATCGGTATTACGAGTTTTTGGAAAGGAATCAAACCATCACTGCGAACTTGTGATGTGAACAGGGTGATCTCGTAGTCGTTGTTGAACCTCATGCCATATTGAGTTAGTCAATGCTCATAACACCAAAACTCAATTTAAGGTGCAAAAAAAATTAAACAGAAGCGAAGACAAAAATGGCTTGCTTTCAAGGGTGGGGAGGGGTTAGAAGAAAGGTGGAATGGAGATGGAGAAAATGAGGAAATTGTAAGTGTGGGGATACTTGAATATCTGGGGTATAGAATGAGATATGATAATAAATATGACGCGCATGTTGAAGAGTTAGGAAAAAGGGGGAACAAAATATTGAGGGAAAGAATATTTGGAGGGATGCGGGAAGAAGGAGGTGGAATTTTGGTAAGATAGTGTGATAAGAACCTGATGATGTACAGGGTGGAGGTATGGGGGTGGATGGAATGGGACGATTTGGAAAGAATACAAGATATTGGAAAGGGGGGAGATCCCAGGTTATATAGTACAAGAGGTGGTAAAATAG
Source organism: Pyrocoelia pectoralis (assembly GCA_036250285.1). Taxonomy (NCBI): domain Eukaryota; kingdom Metazoa; phylum Arthropoda; class Insecta; order Coleoptera; family Lampyridae; genus Pyrocoelia; species Pyrocoelia pectoralis. The sequence goes on from CM070083.1 coordinate 26,598,754, forward strand.
GAGAAGATAAGTACACAAGCAGGGAAATTGGCGATGAGATACGAGGAAGGCTTTGAGAGGGGGAGGATACTACAAAGTTGTTGGAAAGAGACGAATTAAGGGACAATAAAATACTGACAGGAGGGTAGAAGATCATATGGATGGGATGAAAAGATTAAATTGGAGAAGATAAAGATACAAACTGAGAGGAAGGAATGGATAGGACCAGGGAGGGTAGGCGGTAGGATATTCAAAGTTGTTGAAAAGAGATGAAAGAAGGGAAAATAAAATACGAACAGGAGGATAGAAGATGTTATTCGCTATGTGTTTCAATATGTTGTCTATGGCCCTTCTGAACTTAGCCTGTCCATCTGGAATCAATTTCTTTCCTTCTATCTCGTTCTGTAGCCTTCCTTCTAGCACTGACGCGTATGCTGTGTTTAATAATATCACTCCCCTATAATTTTTTGCTCCTTTTCTATTCTTTTTGCTGTGTACTGGGAATATTAGTCCCTCTCTCCACGTTCGCGCGAAGCCTTCCCTTCTACATATTTTGTTTATTATTCCCGTAATCCTTTTTGCTACCTACCTTTTCCCTTCCGTATATCCACTCCATTCATGTTTTCACCTTCTGTATTACCTCTATTACTTCCTCTTCTTTTAATTCTTCTTCATCTTTGCCTTTTTTCTCCTATTTACATCTGTTCCCTCTCCAGAAGATTCATAAAGTATTTCTCCCATTCGTTTGTTTTCTCATATGTGCTCTTCCTTTCTTTCTTTAAATATTTCCATATACAACTTCTTCCGCTTTCATTTCCTTAATCTGTTCTTCTTGTTTCTTTCTTTCCTCTCTTCTTTATCTCACATGTTTTCTTGTATTTGCTTACTGCTTCTTGTACTTTTTCAGTTTTCCATTTTTTTCACTGTCTTGCCTTTTTCTTATCCTTCTTTCATTCTCTTTTCCACCACTTCTTCCATCGCGTTTTCTTCCCGTTCCACCTTCTCAGCTTTACTTTCCTCCATCCTCTCTTTCATTTCTTCCACACTTTCTTGTACTCTCTTCTCAAATCGTTTTTCCATTTTCTTTTTGTACCTCCTTATGCTCTCTTTTGGCCATACTTTTTTCGTAATATACTCCTCTTCTTTTTCCCTCTCTGCGCTTTTTCTTCCTTCCATTGCCAGTTCCAGGTGCTGGTGGCTCGACTCGATCCTCTCGCCTACCTTAGTGCCATCACCTTTCACCCGACCTCCCCAATTACGTAGTCTATTATTGATTCTCCCTTCTCTCCTATGTACGTGTACTTCCACATTTCCCTTTCTTCTCTCTGTTCCCATTCATTATTTCACCCTCTCATTGCACACTTCCAGGGAGTTTTTTTGTCTGCCTCTTCCCCGTCTCTTTCTTTTTTGTATTCCGTCTTCTTCTCCTATTCTCGCTTCGTAAGTCTCCTCATATTATTGTCATTGTATTAGAGAAAAATCATCATCATGTATCCCTTCTATGATTATTTCCAATAAAATAATTGGCTTTAAACTTTGGACGCGTCCTTGGAGAATAAGGACGTATTCACTATAAGCAAGGGAGAGGCGACAAATCGACTAATATGAAATTTATGTGAAAAGTATAGTAAATGGGCAATAAGGAACTGTGTAAATAATGTTGAAAATAGAAAACACAACTCCCTCTCTCTTTCTCATTTCGAAATAAAATCCACCTCTTATTAAAAAATGTAATCCTTATTAACTTTGAAGTATGATTTGTAACATAGAAACATGTCTGCAGCAAAGATGCAAGGGTTTTATGTAAATGATCCACGTCAATTTTAAATCAATCAAATTATAAATAGTATAATGGGAACGTTTAATAGGTACTTTATTTGTTACATAAACCGCGTTTATGTGACATAGATGTGACACAAGTAACTTTCCACCAAGACAAATTGGCTTAACGAGCATAAAATAAAAACTTTTGAAATATGAAGGTAAATAATATGTATAATACGAATGGGAGAAGTTAAAATGGATGCATTGGAGTATAGGTAAATGCAAATGTAATCGTGACTATGCTGTCTCTCCCAAATGGTGGAGTCACCCGGCCGGTTAATGTTAATTCCAGAGTTATCCACGCGCCGCGACACATGTCTCCCTTGAATTATTATCCACTCTCTGGGTACCTCCGCCTCATTTAGGACCGTACCTAGAAAATCTAGGACAATTCTATTGAGAAATAGCGAAACACGACAAACCGCAACTTTTCATAAATATAAAAAGAAAAACGTCCACTTCACCCCGAAAGATCATTCCTTAAGACAACATCGAACCCCTTCTTTATCAATAGAACAAACTCTTCGGTATCAGAAACTGGCTTTTAAATAAATATATCAAAACCCCTCCTCACTTTTAAATAACGCCATCCTTCTTAAACGCGTTAAGTGTCTAACTTAAAACGAAACGAGAAAGAAAAATACGTAGAAGGGGTGACGTCTTTTCATCACCACCTTTTTAAACAAGCGATCTCGATTCTCCCCTACCGGAAAAATCAGAAATTCACCGAACGATGCTGGCAAATTATCGGAAAAAGTGATTATTACAATACCTTTTCGCACAGTGCAAGGAATACTAAACGGAATTTAATTTATTTGAAAATGTCGAAGTTTGTGAGGTGTTAAGTTTGTGGGATCTTTTGATAAGTAGGGGGTAAATTGAATTTTTTTTTTTCCTTTTTACGTTTAGTTTAGTAAATAGGACGATAAGATGTTTTTCGTAAAAAGCTGCAACCCTATTGCGCGCTACTTCTTATATACTAAAAGGACCTTTGGTTTACGACTTTTGACGTATTTCCTCCATATGTGTCATATAACTTTGACGGAAGAAAGTTTAGAGATGCCCTTCTGTGCGTTTTTACTGAATTCTTGTGAAAAAATTTGCTCGATATTGCATGTTGTCTTTGACATCAATCAAGGAGACCAATCACGCCATTTTATTGTCCTAAGATTATTTTTAGACGTGTCCTTCTACTATGGTCTTTTTATTAAACTTTTTCTTGGTTTATTTTACCAAGCTACGGTTTACGACAATTTTACGTAGTCGAGATCTCTGATCCCAGATTTTATTTGTTTTAGATGGTGGAAATGTATTAGACTAAATGTACATATTGCTGGTTTCCCGGATGATTTTTTCTTGTATCTGCAGATATGTTCTCGTAAAAATGTAGTAAAGTGGTTAGCTTTCTTTTGATAACGCATGTTTCACATTCTCACCATTAACAAAGGAAACTTGTTAATGCGTTTAGAGTGACATGAAAACGTACCGGTGTCTTTTATAGAAACCGTATCAGAGGATGGTTGTTATATAAAGCTGTACCTTTTCAGACGAACTACCCTTGTTTCAAATAGATGGCCAGCTACTTCGACTCTTCTAATCCCAAGTGTTTTTTGGCTATGAAAAGTTCGCATCCCAAATTGTGGTTAGTTCAAATCAAAATAGGTTTATTGTATTTTCTTACATAATAATCAAATAAATACAAGATTCTATTCCCCCTCGTACAACTACTCCCGCCTGTCCTTCCCCCTACTTTCCACCTTTCCTTCCTTTCTAACACTTCCCTCATCCATCCCAACCCTTCCCCCTTCGCTCCTAGTATCTCCTTTCTTACCCTTCTCTCTTCTCTATCTCCTCGCATTCCCTTAACATATGTGACATGTTCTCCCTCCTCTCCCTACACATTCTGCACACTCTCTCCTCCTCCTCCCGCCAATATCTATTCTCTCTCCTCGTTTCCACACCTAAACCTCGCTACAATTCTTTTTTCCTTCAGACCCATCTCCCCTGTCAGGTACTTGGCCTTGCCCTCTACCATGATCTCTCCATATCACTCATTATATCTCCCTCCGGCTATCTTGTCACTCCTTTCCTGCCCTTGCATGACCACCTCCTCCACCATCTATCTTCCTTCCTCCCTCCTTCTTTCTACCTCCTCCCTCGCATACCCCACCCTCTCGTAATATAGTCTCCTGTCCTCTTGCCCATACTTTATCCGCTTCCCCCTCATCTCCTTCATACATTCATTCACCGTTTTTATTTCTGCCTTCTTCCTGACCTCCTCCTCGTACTTCACTGCCTTCCTTCCCGCCTGCACTCTCAATTTTTCCACTTTCGCCTCTTCCCCCACAATGTACCGCGGTGTCTCCCTGTCCAAACCCAGCGTCCATCTCCAATACTTCTCTTGCACCTTTTCCAAACTCTCCCACTCCTTCAACCCCCATATCTCCGCACCGTATCCCATCACGCTCCTCACCAACTTATCAAATAACCATCTCCTCTTTTCCATGTCTTTCCCGAACACTCTTTCCCCTATCCCCCACACACTCCCCACTACCCTATTTCCTCTCTTGGCCAGTTCCCTTATGTGTCCCTCATCCTTATTATCATATCTGACTACATATCCCAAATACTTCCACTCCTTTACACTTTCTATCTCCTCCTCCCCCCACCACCACTTTGACCCTCCCCTCTCTCTTCTCTTCTGGAATACCATTATCTTCGTCTTGGCCACGTTTACCCCTAAGTCTTTTTTCCCCAAGTACCCCTTCATCACACCCATTGCCCCCCTCATTTCGTTCTCACTGTCTGCTACCACCAGTACATCATCCGCGTACGCGAGCGGCCACACATTCACCCTCCCTATCACTACCCCTCCTGTTTGGTGTCTCCGCAACTCCTCCTCCAAATCCCCTATGTATAGCGCGAATAAACTCGGGCTCAGCGGGCATCCCTGCCTCAGGGCTTTTGTCGTCCAGAACCTTCTTCCTTCCTCTCCCCTCTCTCCGGTCACACACCTTGTTTCCTCGTGCAATTCCTCTATCGCCATCACCAGCTCTTCTCCTATCTCATATCTCCTCAACATTCCCCACTTTTTCTCCCTGTTTACATTATCATGGGCTGCTTTTATATCCATAAACAGCCCATACATCTTCCCCCTCTTCTCTCCATCGCCTTATTTACCAACTGCTTCAGCACATAAATATTATCCACCGCCCTCCTTCCCTCTCTGAATCCCGCCTGCCAGTCCTGTACCAACTTTTTATCGATCACTTCCCTCTCCAATCTTGCTCGCAGCACCTCCGCATATATCTTGTATCCCGCACTCATAATGCTTATTCCCCTATAGCTCTTCGCCTCTTTCCTATACACCCCTTTATACATATATTGGCACTATCCTAGCTTCTTTCCACTTATCTTGAAATGTTCGCATCATAAATTGTGGTTAGTTACAGCTTTGAAATGATTGAAATTCACGCGATACAAGTGTCTTTTGGTGCTGTTACGTACTGCAAAACTCCTAACAGATATCCTTATATTGCTCAGCCGTTTTAGACCGAAAAGTTGTCTGAAAATTGCTGAACATACCAAAAAGCCGTGGCGGTAAGGGTTCAACCATTATCAATTTTCCTGAAACTTGGTGTGGGCATAGAACCACCCCTAGAAATGAACATCTGCAAAATTTCATGTCCTGCGAAACTGTGACCTTCCATAAAACCCAATTTTTGACTCACTATTACTACAAGCCAAAAGTACGTAGGACTCTCTTACTACCACGTCTGGTATAACTTTTGTTGCTGAACGTGGTATGGAGAGATAAAATTTACTTCAGGAGCCAGCGGTATGCTGCCGCACTTAGGGGAGAACCCCAAGAAAATCAACATTCAAACAAGCCAAGAGAAAGTACCACTCAACTACAAGAAGAACAACCCTCTCAACAATATCCCCCCCCCCCCCCCCCCCCCATCTTCCTATAAATAAGATTTTGAGCTTCCAGAAACTGTAGGAAATATTCTGTTTTCAATCAAAGAGAAGGCCCAGAGAAATTTTTGGAAAAACTAAGAACAGCTGTTTTGAAAACCGGAGAAAGTTCCGTTCATCGCTGATTTTTTTCAAGATCGAGGAAAACGCATAAAGACGAGGCTAATGAGAAGTACCTTCTGTGGTGGGCATACTGGCATCTTTTCTGTATTGCTGAATGTTTGCTTTCAATTTATGCTGTTTCCATTTACTTACACTGTACTTATTGCACGATTCCTTTTTTTCTTGAAAGGCAAGGCGTTCAAAGCAGCAGCCGTCCTTTGGTTCATTTTCTTAAAGTTTCAGTGCATATTTCCATAATTTTGACTTAAAACCTTCATACATTTGTTTGTTACGCTATTCAGCAAATACGATAGGATTGTGAGCGATGCTTTCATATCTTACCTTAAAATTCAACGTGAGCGCCTGTGGCGTCGACCGATTGCCTCAAGCGGCCAGGTATGGTGTCCCGTGGGATATTGGTGATAACTTCATGACATGAATCCTTGCTTCCAATTGTTTCAGTGTGAGGGTCTTCTACGGAATACCTCATCTTGTGCCCAGCCTCGTAACAAAAAGTCACACATGGTGTCAGGTCTAAACATCTTGCGAGCCACTTATGAGGTCCACGTCTCCCAAATCAGTGTCCTGAAAACTTCTCATCCAACCACGCACGCACGACATTTGCAAAGTGAGGTGGTACGCCATCTTGCATAAAAGTAATGTCATTGTATATTTAGTGCAAGATATTGGTATCACAATATATTAATTTTTATTTTTAGCAATCTTATCAATTTCTTCTTCTGCTTCATTAATTTGTTCAACTACTGCTGTTGTAGAAGAGGAAGACTTCAAGATATTGTGTGTCTCTATCGCTATCATACAAGTTTGGAAGACAACAGCCTCTTGGTCACTACATTGATTATTGTAAGCCCATTCGCATTTGATTGGGCAGAAACTCAAAAAAAGTATTTAAAAAAATAAAGAACAATCTATACTTTATGTTTACCATTTAAAGGACATTTTGCACAGGGCACTAAACGTTTGAAGGAAATTGGTTTTAAGACGTCCCTTACTGGGTTTTTGCTTTGGACAAAAGACAGATTTTTGTAAAATATACATATATTGAGTCCGACGGTCAATTTTTTAAGTGTCGCCTTGTCATCTGTATTCTTCAGTTTTTTATCATTTTTTTAATTTCTCAATATTTTTATTTTTATTTTGTGTATTCTTCTTCCTTATTCTTCTTAATCTTCACCTTATCGGAAAGGTTCTTTAGTTCTTTAACAGTTTATTAACCAATTTTCTTCGTTCTTCTACACTGATGCCGATTTCTAAATTTCTATTTATATCCCCTCCTTCATTTCTGTACTTTTACACACTTTTCCGTACCAAGCTATTCCTCTCTTTTTAACCTTAAGCTTTACTTGACCTTTTTTCAGTCAGTTTAAGTTCTTTTCTTACATATCATTTTAATTATTTTATTAACTTTGCCCTCCTCCTGTACTTTCTTAAAAGGGAAACCTTGTGATTATAATGCTTCTTCCACGAAAACCTAAATTTTCAACGTTCTTTTTATTTTTCCCTCATCTGTCATGTATTCTTCCTCTTCCTTACTACTCATTTTCATCAGTGCAACAATGGTTCACAATCTAATATTATTTTAACCTGGAGCTCCTTTTTATGCCAATTATCCGCCCACCCAGTCCCAGAGGACTCTGGTCTTTTCACGTAGCTTGTAATACCTGGTGTTCTCTAATTGGAGGTTTTTGACGTGACGATCCCTTGGGTATCTTGGGAATCAGTATCAGCCCAGCAAACACACATATAAAATATACATACAACATATATAAATTGAAGTAAATACCCCTACATATGTTTTTTTATATATCAAGTATGTAAGTATTCTTTAATAGTTATATAAACCGTATGTCACACAATTACGTATATTTTACATAATAGTATAGAAACTTACGGATAATCTGTATACAGAAATTCATATAATATATACATATAGATAATTACATATCACTCATGAAATTCATGTGCTGTCACATTTACATGATTAGATTTATGTACGTTATATGTAAAATATTATATGTAATATTACTTATTTTTTATGTATGCCTTTTGTAAATATAATTAGAAATTATCATTACATTACATATATTGTATGGTCGAAAATAAAGTCCGTTTCTATTTGCGCCACATAAGTAATCGCACGCGCGTGTTTTCTATAACGCCAAAAATTGTAGTTCACGTACGTTTAATATTAGATCCGTATCAACTAAAATGCGTCTAATTTATATAGAAAATAAATAATATAAAATAAATTAAATCCTGGTAATTTTTAACATAAAGTTAAAGATAGGTATAATTATTGAATAAGACCCCACTCAACGGTATAATCAAACAAAATTTAAACTAATAACGCGAAACAGCGCAAAGTTACGAAGTACGAAATAAAAAGAAGGGATGTTACAGATTAGCGCAGTGGTACAATGTCGGATTTCAGAATTTGCAACGCCCACCCGCAAACATTCGAATCCAGTTAAGGGACACTTTTCAAGCAAGTATATCATGATAAACTGCCGGCTTTCAGTTCAAGTGAAAACGGGTTCGTGCAAGAATTAAGTTAAATATAATTAAAAGTACAGGTGCACGTATAATGTAGTTTTTCCATTTTTTGTATGGAACTGCTTAAATAATTTTTTACATTGATAATAATTACATTATGCTCGAGTAGCTGCCATTTTGGTCATCGCAACGCTTTTACAACTAATATTTTTTTATGTTAATATTACATAAAATATACATAAAACGTATATAAATTCATGTAGAAGAATTTACATCTAATAGACATATATATTATTTTGAAAATTGCTGACATCCTGACAAATATCTCTTATTTTTCTTCCAGTTTTATATAAATTTAAAAAGCTCTTACATAATTTATATGTATTTTATATAGGTATAAATGTGTTTGCTGGGAGTAGACGCGCTGTGTACCTAACAGTGTTTTTGGATGGCGTCCTCCTCACTTAATATCTCATTATTGTGACAGAATTTTGAGAGGTGTCCATATCGTAGAAGTTTAAAACGCTCCATGTGGTTCGAGACCAAAAGGGTTCAACAAGATCTTTAACTCAAAGGTTTTCAGATGGAGTAACCCAAGTGACAGTTTTTCAAATTTATTTTTATGCAATGTTTCTTTATACAATTTTTTTTATTTTGTGCTCCTCCTTTTGTTCCGTCTCTGATTTAGTATTCCTTGCCACTGGACTCTGCCACACCAGGACTTCTATAAGTTATGACTTTTTTATGGACCATAGAAAGCGCCCAGACTTACTGTGTAGATTTTTGCTTATCTACTTTGGAATTTTCTAATGGAAACGCCCATATTCCCATGCAATTTTCTCCACTCTATATTTGTTTCGTTTACAATGATGTTTTTTTAGGATGCAACTACTGCCATTTTGAGATTTATCGGTGATAACTAAAAACTACTTTTACCTGTCCGTTTGCTCCTTGGAGTTGAAACTCAATCTCATCACAAACTAATCATCTCGATTTCCGTTTGGTTTTCCTCTTCAACAATAATTTAATCTCTTCACTCCCAAGTGATAACCACTTTGCCTGGCAACGAAGTAGGAAGGACCGATGCTTTCACAATGGGCAAAAAAGATTCTTGATTTTACAAAGTTTACAGCTAGAACTCATTTGTTCGGAAACCACAATTTCTGTGTGGATCACGCGGTCGTATTGTGAAAATCTTTGCTTCCGAAGTTCTTTCTCCAGATATTCCAGCGAAATCTTTCCCGTCTATGTTTGCCTCATTTACAAAATCGTTTAAGGTAGCAAAAAAAGGAAGAATCGTATTTCATTCCCTAACGACAGGAGTGACGGAGACGGGGACTGCTTAGACTGTCCTAAGCTTCTTTTTTTACCAGAAATGGTATATTTGAAGATGGGTTAGGCAGGAATAGGAATGCTGAGGATGGAAGCATTCGGCTTGTAGATTTTCATTGCATTTATGTGTGTGAGGAAAACCCGCTGGAAAACCAGAACAGTCGGCCGTGAGAATCGAACTCACTTACGATCTCGCGAATCAGAGCAGAGCGTGTAAACCGCTAGGACATGCAAGCTGTTGCTCTGAACTTTATTGGTTTCTAGCTATTTTTTCAACTTTAATTTGGAGAATTCTTCGAATTTGACATCGGGCTTTTCCGACCGCCTTTAGTTTAACTTCTTGGGCATTCTACGTTTTACTACTGGTACAAGAATGGAAACGTCGATTTTTTCGTTCAATTACAAATTGATATGCAGCAAGTTTAAAACAGAAACCGATTACATTTGATTCGCTAATTGGAACAAACTCACGTTCCATTTAGATTATGGGTTTTCATTCAATAATTCGATTGCCATGTAGACACGCGTCAATAAATATATTGTTGCGCAAATAATGTATAAATCCGAATAAGCCAATAATGGAGAAAATGGAATCAACGCCAGTCTGCCGTTTATTATATCGGAAAATTACGAGTCAAGAGACTTCGTATAGCATTTATAACCGCACGAACAAATAAATTAATAATAAATATTTAAAGGGACATGAATTATGAGAAAGATCGGTATTAACGTTAACATATACATTAACGTAATTTATGTATTTTCCAAAAAGTTTACTTCAGTTTAATATTAATCATTTTCGTAGGGAATTTTCCGAGAGGTAATCACATTTTTTAAACATGAAATGGGATTTGAACTGTATCGGTCTTGTAGGTTGGGTAATATTCAAAGAAAACGTATTTAATTTTGCAATTTGATCTCAAAAAGGCTCGTTAATGAAACCTCGTAAAAATATAATAACCCCGACCGACGGTAGGTAGAATATATATGTAAGGGTTACAAAAGGGATGTTTACAAAGAAAGCAAAATAAAACGGGGAACCGCATACATGTGGGTGGAAAATCGGCATAAAACAAACACATACGTATCTGAAAAATTAGTATGCCCTTAATTCGCACATTAGATTACCTTAAAAATTCGTTATTTATTACGGCAAGCTTAACAAGTTAATGGAGAAAAAGGAAGGCGTCCTCGATCGCAAAGGACTTTAAGAGTTTACGCCATAAAGCTCATATTAGCGTAAATCCTTTTTAAATGTTTTAATCTCGTATGGAGATAGATACATTAGAGGCTGGGATACGCATTAGCAAGTAAAAAGATTATAAGGATTCGGAAAAAAATATATGTACCTACAAGTAATACCTCTACGCTGCTTTACTTTGCTTTGCTTATTCGATGCGCGTTTCCATGTTTTTTAATATAATTTTCTTTATAATTTTTATTCGTTTTTACGAGGTTAACGAAGGATCTATACAGTAATTGACAGGGTGAATTTCAAAGCGCCCTTAATTACAAGAGCTGAAATATATTTATAAATTTAGTATTTTTTCTTCTTTTTTTTCCATTTCACTTCAGAACGTAGGGCATACACATAAATTTACCATCGACCAAATAAATCATCTGTTTATGATTGGTATTGCTACCAACAAACAATAAATAATACACAATTCATTCGGAAATAGGTATTGATAGCGTATAACGTTTTTCCAGCCTAATCATCTTTGTAAAGACGAATCAAATTTTCTTCCGTCGATGTTTCAATTTTCAAGTACTCTATTCTCCAATTCATAAACAGCGTTTTAACGAGTCAATTGGTTTACATTTTGGACGATGCAACTCTTATCGAATCGTGTGGTTCGCAAATATGATTCTAGTTCGGTTACGTTCTAGGGGTTGTTTTTGCGCGTTAAACTTCCGGTATAAATTGAAGTTATCTGTCAATTGCACTCTCGCGCCTTGTACGTATAAGGTAATTAAGTATCGTTTTATTGAGGTTTGTTGAATTGTCAGAGTTATTGCCGTTGGATAAATTTTAATTCACTTATTGAGTTATGTTTTCACGTTCAACGTCTCCATCGATCAACTTTGGAGTTGAAAACTTCATGCGTTTTCTCCCCAGCTGTCCATTACTTTGTCCTCTCATCTTATGAGAATGGATAGTTACAAAGTAAAAGAAAATTGCTAAGCTGGGAAGGCTACAGCCTAAAGCGCCCAATCAGCCATTCCTAAGTGGCAGTGGCAGCCAACCTACTTTGGAAAGAACTTGCGTCCGTTTGCTTCACTATCGCACAGACAATACGGCTTTCGACTAGGTAGGTCTACCGTCGATGCAATCGAAGAGGTGCTTCAGATAGCAAATACCACAAAAACAGTCACATATAGGCATCTCAAAACACCTATTGAGCCATAAGGAAGCTACCTAGAGGATCGAAAGATTATCACAGGAACGGCGAAATTATGAACATAAATAGCAGGGTCCCCCAAGGTTCCATATTACCCCCTCCCCTCTATGGAATGTGTTGTATGACACTCTACTCAAATTGTTAACCCTCAAGGATGAACATAGCCAGCAAACACACATATAAAATATACATACAACACATATAAAATTTGAAGTAAATACTCCTACATATGCTTTTTTATATATCAAGTATGTAAGTATTGGTTCAATATATATGTACATACAGATAATTACATATTACCATTGAGTAATATAATGAATAGAGAAACTTTTCCATATGTAAAATGGGGAACGCCTAAACTGAGTGTAATAATAGAGGGAGTAACGGAAATCATCTTACGGCACACTTAGTAACTAATAATTTCAATGTCAAAATAGCAGACTGATTACCACTACTAATACTTAAGTATGCAACTAGATGGAGACCTTGGAAGACACGTTCTACAGTGACTCTATTACAAACAGTGACGACAAGCGCGGTATCGATTTTTATTGGTCGTGGTATATTTTGCCTCATAATGGCGGATGGGTGGAGCTAATCGCTGCTTGTCGTCACTGTTTGTAATAGTCACTGTAACACGTTGCAAACTCATTTGCTGTCCTTTTTCGTCTATAGTGGGCGTTTAAACCTTTACAGCTGTTTCTTATAAATGAAAACTGTAAGAATTATTGAATCCTGTAGCAGATAATAATATAAACCAATAGGTGACAGCACCTCTCGAGTTAATTTTAAATGGGACACATAATCCTATGAAAAAGTTTCTCTATTCATTATATTACTCAATGATATTACTCATGAAATTCATGTGCCGTCATATTTATATCATTAGATTTATGTACGTTATATGTAAAATCTTATATGTAAGAAGTATTACATATTTTTGATGTATGTCTTCTGTAAATATAATTAGAAATTATCATTACATATATTGTATGGTCGAAAATAAAGTCTGTTTCTATTTGTGCCCCATAAGTAATCGCACGCGCGTGTTTCCTATAACGCCAAAAATTGTAGTTCACGTACCTTTAATATTAGATCCGTATCGACTAAAATGCGTTTATTTTATATAGAAAATAAATAATACAAAATAAATTAAATCCTGGTCATTTTTAACATAAAGGTAGATATAATCATTGAATAAGACTTCACTCAACGATATAATCAAACAAAATTGAAACTAATAACGCGAAACAGCGCAAAGTTACGAAGTACGTAATAAAAAAAGGAACGTTTTGGATTATCGCAGTGGTACAATGTCGGATACAAAGAAAACACATGTCGGATTTCGGAATTTGCAATGCCCACCCGCAAAGGTTCGAATCCGATTAAGGGAAACTTTTCAAGCAAGTATTATATCATAATAAACTGTCGGCTTTCAGTTCATGTGAAAACGGGTTCGTGCAAGAATTAAGTGAAATATAATTAAAAGTACAGTTGCACGTAAAAATTTACTTTTTCCATTTTTTTGTATGAAACTGCTTAAATAATTTTTTACATTGATAATAATTACATTATGCTCCAGTAACTGCCATTTGATCATCGCAACGCTTTTACAACTAATATTTTATATGTAAATATTACATAAAATATACATAAAACGTATATAAATTCATATGCTACAGATATAGAAGAATTTACATCTAATAGACATATATCTTATTTTGAAATTTGCTGACATCCTGACATTAAATATCTCTTATTTTTCTTCCAGTTTTATATAAATCTAAAAAGCTCTTACATAATTTATATGTATTTTATATACATATAAATGTGTTTGCTGGGTACACCTGATTGGGTATGCAGACGACCTAGGGGTCCTGGTGGCCGCAAAATCGTCTAAATCACTCGAACACAAGACAAACAAAACAATTGCGATGATCCAAAAATGGATGAGAGAAAAACAACTAAGGATATAACTATCAAAATTTACAAGTCTCGAAATTAACGTCGAAAGGAAAATCATAAAACCAAAAAAAGCCGTAAAATACCTGGGAGTATGGCTAGAGCGACACGGTTAACATTGGCACACACGTGGCTGAAACAATAAATAAGACAAACCAAAAAATCAAGGCATTTCCCAATATCGGAGGCCAAAGCTACTACAAGTGGAAGATGCTGGCCACGTTAGCAATCTCGGGAGACCCTACACGCAAGCCCGGCATGGTCCCCAGTACTACAATTCAAATACTACGGAGCAAAGTTAACGATATTAGCCATAAGAGTTAGTGCTCCTTAGAGGATAGTCCGGACAACTGAAATAATGGTCATCAGTGGGATTCCACCCATCGACTTACTATTGAAAGAAAGAACAAGTATAAAACAAGGAAATAACAAAAGCGAAGCAAGATAGAACAAAATATAACCTGGGAAGAAAAATGGTCAAAGGCAACGAGTTGAACAAGGTGGTCGCAATTTGGACAGAGAGAGAATTCGGGGATCTAAACTATTACTTGACGCAATTCCCAGCAGGACATGGAAGTTTCAGGAGGTACCTTTTTCACCGAAACAGTTTACTCCTCTTTGGAGTGGGACTCGTTGCATTCAAAATCATTTCTGGGTTTGTCCTAATCTCTTCGTAAGTCGCCATAATTCTGTCTACCTCATGTTTATTGAGAATTTAATTCCCAGTACAAACTAGAACATATTATGGTGCATCCATTATGGAAAGTTTCATTGAAATGACAATGGAAGTGAGAGGAAGCTCCATCGTGCTAGAACCATATGCGCTCGCGTAAATTGAAGGGCAGAGGACTAACTCACTTTGATCTCGTTTGATCCCAAACTCGCGGGACGTGGCTAACTCGTGCGCCGTACTGCAAAGAGGTCGTTCCTCGGAAAACAGCCCCCCCCCCCCATTTAACTTCTAACTCCTAAACTAATAAAACGGCTAACCGCTAACCGCACAGACAACTTTTGTGCAGACAGGGGGTATAGCCGTTCACTACCTGTTCATACCTGTTCTATCTCTGTTACTTTTGTGCGATTAGCCGTTTTATCAGTTTAGGGGTTAGCAGTTAAATGGGGGGGGGGGTTTATCAGTTTAGGGGTTAGCAGTTAAATGGGGGGGGGGCTGTTTTCCAAGGAACGACCTCTTTGAAGTACGGCGCACAAGTTACTCCCCGCGACCTTGGGGTCAAACGAGGCCAAAGTGAGTTAGTAGCGGCATTCGCTTTCATTATCATGCCAAAAATTGCAATTTATACAGCATTTTGTTTTTAATTTTCAAAAAATAATTTTGGATTCGGCATTTTCATATTCAAAACCCCCATATGTCCAATTCTGAACTTCTTTTCGTACTCCAGTTCAGGGATGAGCCATTTTAGAGTATTAATTAATTCTTTAAAACCCAAACACCCAAAAACCTATCCAAAGATGTTCCATCTTTGTAGGTCTCAAAATTTTAGTACTTTATTGAAGCTGATTCACAAACGAAACGGTTGCAACCCTCGATTCATTTCGAAAAGATACTTCTTTTGGTCCCACTCTACCATCCAATTTTCTTTGTCATACTTACCTACACCACAAGAAGAATAGGTGAAGATTGTGTTTCGGAGCTGTTCTTCCTTCCAATTTCTGTCTTCCATTGCTTTTCCTTGTTGAACATTGTTCACGTAATTATATTGCTCATACCGTTTTTTTGTCTTTTACATTGTGAATTTGTTAATTTTCCTTCCGCGAAGAGCTTTAATTGCTCATTTTGGCCCAGTGTTCACAATCTAAGACGTATAAACCTTATGAGCAATGGTTGTTGAGGAGTATCTTCGTGGGAGGAAAAGAGGAAGAAGTCGTCATCGTGTTAACAAAAGTCTCTACAATAAGAAGAGAACTGTGAAAGTCACTCATTCTGTAGAGACGCAAGCATGCTACTCCGCGCAGTTACTGAGACATTTTTGACAAGACCCTGTTATTGTACCACGTGTACTTTTTCAAGAGGAAATCGCTAAATTACCCAATAGGATTAATTTTTCGTGCACACAGATGTATCTGACAAGTCCAGGTCCACTATATGGTCCAGAAAGTATGCCCCCCCCCCACCCCCAGCAAATGTAGGTTCTTTCTTCTGTGCAAAAACTCACGCCATGACCGACGATGCCGAGAAGGGGGGGAATGTCTCGAAGAGTATTTAATAGAATAAGGGAGTACTCGAAGAAATTCTTGGGAGGGGGGGGGGGGCATTTGCCCATCGATCTCAGTAGAAGAAATTAGAACGACGGCATGTAAGGGAACTTGGAGGAGACAGTGTGAGAGAACAGGAGAACAAAGAGCTCCAAGAGTTAAGTTATTTGAAGTTCAGCGTCGGAAGGCATCGTGAAAAAGATAAACAACCACCTACTGACAAACTGTCTCTCAAAGGAGCCTAAGTGACACTGCCTCGACAGTACTACCTGGATCCTCAAAGGAAGCGATGAAAGCAAGTAGGTAGTAGTAGATCCTTGCTTCAGCGTGTGTCTTCACAGCAGTGCCGAGGTAGGTTTCTTGAAACCAAAAACCTTCTCATACCCATCACGATGGGTATGGAGATGAATACAGAAAGAACGTTTCGCAGTTGGATAATTTTGCGGTTTCATCTTGAAGAAAGTACGTGTGGTACCGTAACAGGACCTTGTCGAGACGATCCATCATGGAGCATCTCTAATAATGAAGGGTATGTGTGGACTATATCCACTACCCTCCTATCGTAATCCAGAGTCCTACCAGCCTTGGTTTTCAGATACATATGGGTGCACGAAAAGTTAATCCTGCCCCAACATTGTTGTCGGATGTATGACGAGATTAAACTAGGGACAATTTTGATCCCAAGAGCTAGTTTAAACCACAGTCTCATCCATACTGAAACCCATCCGCATCTTGGATACTGTCGCCCCATGCAATAGTTTGTTCATGCACGACTATGTGTGCGTGTGAGTGTAGACAAAGCTATGGCTGGAAAGCAGAAAAGGGACGAGGAGTTTAACTCAACATCAATAGAGCAATGGAACCCTTAATCGCAAATATTAGGGTTATTCCATCTCAAGTGGTCTGAAGGTCCACACTTACTAGCTTCAATTTGGCTAAAACTTGGCGTGGGCATAGAATCACGTCCTAGAAATGAACATCTGCAAAATTTCATGTCATAACATCAAGCATTTTGGAAACTGTGGCCTTCCATTTGGAGGACTTCTCAATGGATCCGTGACAAAATGGAACAAAACCCAGTGTTTGACTCATTATTACTACAAGTCAAAGGCATACAGGACTCTCTTACTACCACATCTGGTGCAACTTGTGGTGCTGAACCTAGTCTGGAGAGATAAAATTTACTTCAGGAGCCAGCAGCAGGGGTCAAAGTGCCTTATAAAATCTGGGGAGGATACGGGGTAAGTTTTAGGATTCTACTTTAGGACGAGATATCTCATGAATAATAAAAGAGAATTGTGAATATTCCCGCTCCTTCAGCAACTACTTACAACAGGACGACAGTACAATTTTCCTGAAGCCATATTACAAATCATTGATGAGCAATTTAGTTTCATGAAGCAGTGATTGTGAACAGGCTTGGCAACCAAGATGAAGAAACCCACTTGAGTCTTTGGAACCTAGACGATAAACCAACAATGAGGCTTTTAACACGCCAACAATATGGCTTGGGAACCAAGCTGAAGAACTTGAGGATTTGGAACCTAGATGAAGGCACCAACAATATGGTTTGTTAACCAAGTTGAAGAAACCTACCTGAGGCTTTGGAACCTAGATGATGAAATCAACAATATGGCTTGGGAAACTAGATAAAGATATCAACAATATGGTTTGGGAGCAAAATAGAAGACAAGCACTTGAGTCTTTGGAACCAAGATGAAGAAACCACTTGAAGCTTTGGAACCAAGATGAAGAAACCAAAATGAGGCTTTGGGATCTAGATAAGAATCTAACATGGAAGCTTGGGAACCGCTGGAAAAGGTGCACCCATTCGTGACTGGGCATGTCTTGCTATTACGCGGCGCCTTGGTTATGAGGATGCTGATTCTAGAAGATAATTTCCAACAGAATTGGTTGTGACACAGTTATCATGGACCTACGCATTCCTGAGATATCAATGGTTCTCAGAAATATGTATTATCTTGTACAAAGCTTGAATGCAACTGAGTTTCAGTGCAAGTATCCATTTTCATTTTATCACAAATTTGAATTGTGGCCCAGCAGCTAGTCTCAATCTCAGGGGACGATTGTAGCTGATAGATTCATGGGACAGTTCAATGTTAATGAGGAACAAACTGGTGATGGTTGGTCTTATCTATCTTGATGATAGAGTTTAACACATCGCGCCACTTTATTACCACAGTGCATTATGAACGATTTTTGACGAAGTTCAGCCTTATTTTTCATTCCTTTGCTGAATCGAATCTAAGATGATCCAAGATGATTCTAGTAGAAAAAATGTGCCCTTTCCAGTGGTGGCGAAATAAATAATTTCGGAAATGACATAAGCCACTTTATTTGACTCTGAACATTGCCCATTTTTGGCAATTTGGTGTTTGGCACCATGTTTATGCTTCAATAGAAACCAAGATAAGTGGCTCTAAATGAAGATACTATGGTATGGTACTGTCTCAGGCACAATTAACAAATTTTTGAAGTGGCAGGTTTCTTTTACTCATTATTCATGACCATGAGATATCTTGCCCTAAATTAGAGACCCTAAAATTTACTCCCTATCTTCTGCAGATTTTATAAGGGCCTTTGACTCCTGCTGCTGGCTCCTTTTTCATTTTTCCTATTACAATACGATCTACTCGAGAGTATTTAGTATTTGTTATGGCCATGATTATTGGCATGAGGGAGTATGGCTATTGCCATATCTCCCGTTACAAGTTATTAGGTCTATTGGTATATCTTACAGCTAGAACCTTGTTGTCAAGTCTACAGTCTACAGTATTGACTCTTTTTAGTCTACGGCCGGGATGATCTTCGAATAGATTTGATACCAATTGGTTTGGGTGCACACTTAGTCGATTTATATATCTAACACTATAGTTTTTAATTACATTTTTTACACTTAGCACTTTTAGATCCCGACGAATTACTTCGTTAGGCACGTACCATGGGACATTCACTACTAACCGAAGCATTTTTGATTGGAATCTTTCTAGAATGTCTATATTAGAATTTGAGGCTCTTCCCCATAGTTGCACTCCGTACGTCCACATTGGTTTTATTATTGTTTTTCGCCTTCAAAATCGACCGCACACTGTACTCCATGGGATTGAGATCCGACGAGTAAAATCAGGAAAGCGTGCGTCACTTCAGCTCTATGGCTTGGAGAGTCCAATCCGCGTCACTGAAGTACTGCTGGGCCACTTTGGCTTCTTAATCCACGAAAACGACGGGTATCTCTCGCATACTCAAATTTCATGGTTGCCTAGTTTCCAGGAGCTTTAGCGGTTCAGCGAACGATTTTTCGGCAAACAACTTCTCGTACGTACGTAAAAAGAATTCGTTGCCATCGTAATTTCTAGAATTTCTAAAGATTTGAACCCCCTCTCCTTTATAGCAACTTGCCTCATTCAGCAATACTAATCTTACAAGAGACTTTTCTCGAGGAGATCCTCGAATTTCTTTCGCACACGCTTCCTAGGTGTATTGATAGAGCACTTTCATCCTCGGCCTAGACCGACACCTTTGTGGATAAACTCTTCCAACCTGTGTACCTTTAATTCCGTTATTTCATCGCACCCTGCACAGTAGTTCCGTTGAGGAGTGTTTGGAGTTTCAATAAATCAACTCAATTCAGAATTTAAATTACCAGTAAGATCATCCCGAACAATTCATTCCAGCAGTGTCTTAAATCGATTTCCCAAAAACGTCTGTGCATAGAAGCGGAAGGTGTGAACAGAGATTAGAAAGGGTGTAATTATAATGTTTGAGCAACTTTTAAAAGCTCCCGCTTTAAAAAAAAAAGGGGGTAGTTTAGTAAAACCAGGCAAAGCAATTTCGCATCGTGAAATAAAAATAAATGTTGCACGTAAAGAGGTCGTTGAATGTCCCAGTAAATGCAAGTTACAAACTCGTATAACCGCATGTATGTCAGTAACGAATTCAATATCAATGAGAGAGTAAGGGTGAATATCACCCTGTTGATGTTTTGTCGTATATCGGCTGTCCCTTTTCAATACTCGTGTAATGTTATAAAACTTTTGGCTTGCTGGACACACTGCCATCGCATCTCTATTTACATGTACGGCTCATTATTAAACATGAATTTCCTTCAATTCTGAAGGAGAAAAAGGAAATGCAGCTCGCGTGTATAGGGAATGTTTGTCAATAAGCCACCGATACTGGGATTAGGATGATCGTTGGCTACTTTGTGTCCATGGAACAATCTCATCCCTACGTTGATGTCTACAAAGACCAAAGTCTCCCCAACAGCTTTAACCGCCAACAGAACCGCTATAAAAGATTTTATGATCCTGTATTGGTTATCTGTGAGCGTTGGACGCCTGCATTTGATGAGAAAACCACACATATGAAACATTTACCAACATAATTTGATTTCTTGATAAAATAATTAATTTTTTCTTCTCTGTTTAACATCGAACTTTAATTACTGCACTATCGCCATTATCTCACATTACGGAAGTAAAATATCCACTATAAATTACACAACCGAATGATATCCAAATCGAATTACACGTTCCAATAATTGTTTTATTAATAATGTAGTGGCTCCGCTTCAACACGCATAATGTGTTATTAGTTTCAGCTGTCGCCTCCTGGTGTGTGTGCTATGTCGACTCGATATTACCAATAATGGACGTCACATGCCGATACATAATACCCGATTTCGCGTTCACTTCTGCTTTCTGTTTCCATCTAACCGATTAATCAAATCATATGCTATTATAAATGTGTTTAGCTCGCAGTTAATATTGACAGCACGAATGCGTGATGCATTCGATATTATTTTTTTTACTACCGAATCGAGCACGTGATTTTTTTCAAATTACCTACACGTTAATGCGAATTGTAATTTTTTTGAGAAAACTCTCAGTACCTAGTCCAATAGTATATTATACAACAAGTTTATATGTAATCTTGGTGTTTATTACACGAGAGAATGTTTAACGTACGAGCGAGCGCAGCGAGCGAGTAACGCTAAATTTCCCGAGTGCAATTAACACCAAGATTATAACGAGTTATATACGCTATTTTTTTAATGCTAGCATCATAAATTTGAAAAATTTTATTTTTAAACAGACTACTTGCATGAATGTTGGATGTGATGACGATGTCGTTTCGTTGGATACGATTGTTACCATGCGTCGTGTGTAAATACCGTATATGCCAGAGCAAGTAAAGATGAGGTCGTTGTTTCTATGGTACTGGAAATTATGAACGATTTCTAGTGATCAATAGAGCCGTTTATGATGCTAGCATTAAAAAAAATCTTTTCGGTGGAGTAGTTTACTATTTAACGTGCAAGCTGCTGTGAAAAACAAGGGTAGTACATACTGAAACATGTTTGTTTTGCCATTAACTTCAATGTAACTCGTTTTTTGGAAATTGCATTTTTCCAAAATCACCCATTTTCCTGCTCCACAATCGTCATGATTTTTTTATGGGAGTGTAATGTTTTTATGTATGAATATGTACGTGTACGTATAGACATAAACTATGTTTGTACAGTATCATTTCTTAGTGATGTAACATATTTGGTTTAGGAGTAAAGGGGTACGCGCCCTTGTGACTTGTCCTAGGAAGGTTGATGAGGACATTCAAAATTTGTACCTATTCTTTCATGCTTAATACTCGCCAGCTGCTGGTCGCCATTACCAATACACGTTAATGTGAATTGTAATTTTCTGAGAAACTCTCAGTAGTCCAAAAAAATTTTCGGGGGTGGGGGGGTTTACTATTTAACGTGCAAGCTGCTGTGAAAAACAAGGGTACTAACGTCATACACCACGGTTGGCTATGCCGATGACATAGCGATTGTGGTACGTGGCAGATTTGAAGAGACCGTATCAGTTGTGATGCAGGGAGCTTTAAATCTAGTGGAAGCATGGTGCGGAGAAGAGGGTCTGTCGGTTAATCCAACAAAAACGAACCCCATTCTCTTCTCACGAAGAAAAGGGCCGACAAAGCTAAAAGACGTAGCAATGTATGGCACCAAGGTGAAGGTTGTGGGAGAAGGCAAATACTTGGGAATAACGCTAGACCAAGGGCTAACCTTAAAACCGCACCTAGAGAAGACAGCGAACAAAGCCACAAAGTCCTTGTGGGCTTGCAAGCGAGCGTTCGGAAACAAGTGGGGCTTATCTCCAATGATGGCCCACTGGATATACACCAGAATGATCAGACCGATCATTACGTATGGCTCACTGGTGTGGTGGCATATAACCTCCACCCAGACGAACATACAGAAACTTAGCAAGGTGCAGCGTAGGGCTTGCCTTGGAATCACGGGGGCAATAATAACCACTCCTACGGCAGCTATGGAGACCCTCCTGAACTTACCGCCACTAAACCTAGCAATTAGAGGCGCTCAGAGGAGCATACCGGCAGAGAGTTAACGGCGAGGAGGGATCGTCAAGGGCGGGGCACTCGCTCATTTTTGACGAAATCTCCAAAGACAAAACCCTTAGTATGAACACTGAGAGGATACCCAAAACAGTTTGTCCCATCAAACTGTTTAAGACAACAATCCCCACTCGGCAAGACTGGGAGAGCAATTCCAGTAAAGCGAAGCTGAATGGAATCGTGTATTACACTGACGGCTCGAAAACCACACAGGGCACTGGCTCTGGAGTATACGGGAGCAATGGACGGGGCTGCAGAATTTCTGTAAGCCTAGGACAACAACCGACCATATTCCAAGCCGAGGTATATGCAATCCTGACGGCGGCTGCTCAACTATTAAAAGAGAACCTTATCAAAAGGAAAATCTTTATAGTGACAGACAGCAAAGCAGCGATTGCAGCAATAGACTCATATGTGGTAAATTCAGTGCTAGTCCTTGAATGCACACAAATGCTAAACGCACTAGGTAAGTGCAACTCAGTCACACTAGTGTGGGCACCTGGGCATGCGGGAATCGCAGGTAACCAGGTTGCTGACGAGCTTGCGAGAATGGCAAGCGCAAAACCATTCATAGAACCCGAACCGGCTTGTGGGATTACTTATAACACAGTCAAAAAGGAGATTCAATCAATACTCACGAAAGAGCATTGCAGACATTGGTCGAAAATCCCAGGACAGAGTCATTCCAAGATCTTCCTGGAAACCCCAAACGGGGACCTAGCTACGTCCATCTTAAAGTTAAGCAGGACGAAGATAAAACTTGCGATAGAAATGCTCACGGGCCACTGTCGCATGAACAAACACCTGCACAACAGGGACTGACTGAAAGCCCGACATGCAGGGGTTGTGGTGAGGCAGATGAAACGCCCTATCACGTCATTTGCCAATGTGAGGCATTCATAAAGGGAAGGGAACTCCTATTTGGAAATGAAAAAATTACACAAGAGGAAGTAACGAAGATTCGCCCTACTAAAATCCTGGACTTTGTAAAAGATACAGGTATTCTTGAAGGGTAGACGACACCGGGGAGCACAATAGACCAAAAGGTCGCAGTGCGGGAACCTATTGGGACCATCCCCAGAACCAATAATAATAATAATAATAACGTCATACTGAAACATTTTTGTATCCGTTTTCATTGACGGTTTTGCCATTAACTCTTTTTTTGGAAATTACATTTTTCCAAAATCGCCCATTTTCCTGCTCTATTATCGTCATGATTTTTTTATGGGGGCGTAATAATTTTGTGAATATGTGAATATGTACCTATGTTATTTTACAGCGTCACTTGTTAGGGATGTAACATATTTGGAGTAAAGGGGTATGTGCTCAAGGCCTCCTCAGTATGAATGCCTGAATCATTTTTTGTGAAAAGGTCACCGAAGCATGTGAGTTAGGATCTCCTCCCTGTGCGCGGGTTAGATTGGGGTTCAGCAGATTTTCCACAGACTTAAATGTTTTTAACCGATTTGTTTCTTGATTTGAGCCATTATTCTTAGGATAATTATGATCGGTGTTATAATGTGCACAATTCTGTGTAGCTTTAGTATTAGATTGGCCTTCGCTTGGGGCCTGGAAATCAAACTATTTTTTTGATACGCAACCCTCCCCTTAAGTACCCCTTCTAGCATAATTTCCCCATATCTTACATTGTACCTCCCTTCCCTAATTTTCCTATTACATCCTCCCTCGTGGCCTCTCTTCTATCTCCTCTACACCGCAACACTAACATATTCCCCACTTTCGTAATACCTCTTCCTATCCTCCTGTCTATATTTTATTTTTTCACCCTTCATCTCTCTCCAATAGCTTTGAAGAATAGACCCTCCTCTACCCCTCTCCATCCCTTCCACGTACATCATCGCCAATCTTCTCGCCTGTATTATCCAAGCCCAATATCCATTTCCAACATCTTGTCTGAACCCTTTCCAATCCCTCCCGTTCTTTCTATACCCATCATAACACTTTTCAGCTGTTTTACGAAGCCTTCCCCCATCTCCACCAAAAGTTACTTCCCCCGGTCCCAATTCGCTCCCTACAATTTTATTCCTTCTTTCTCTCCAGCTCTTTCTAATAACGTCCAGGATTTATGTGAGCTGAATTTTCGTTACTTCCTCTTTTGATTATATTTTTATTTTCAAATCGTTATTCTCTTGCTTCTGTATCAACATAGGCAGATCACGCTACTTGGAGTCTTGTCTTTATTATCACAACCCGTGAACAACAGGACATCGAAGAATTCCACGTCTTGAGGGTGTAAATTTTCATTGACTTTCAGCCGATATGCTCCCCTAAGTTCCTCCTGCTCTAATTAGAATGTTTGGAGGCGGCTCTTGTATACCACGACAGACCCTGTGCTACCCCATGCTAAGTATTGACACGTTCCTTTGGGCAAAGGTTTCATGGCACCACACCAGTGACACATATTATGTAATGACTAGTAGTGTATATCCATCCAGTGATTACCGAAGGCACACGTCTACAAGCACACTTTGTAGCCTAGCCCAAGTTGTCCATTTTTTTTACTTTACTCGCTATACCCTCTGTTTGGTGCCGTGCATTGCTTTAGATGCGACAACCCTTTTTTTCGTGAAAAGGCTTGTTTGTCTCAGTTTAATCGATAATCGCTCCCTTTGGCACCGTATTTCTACTAGATTGCACTATGACTGATACGGTTTCTTCAAACATGCCACTACCATAATCACTGCCAATCTACCTACTCTACTTAACCAGAACCAGCAACATAATTTTACAACTAATATCACATTTTACATCCCTTTTCTCCTTCTGCTGTCTAAAACCTCCTCCATCCATTTTTTCCCACATCTATCCTCTTCCAGCACCTCTCTCCAACCTCCCTTCAGCTCTCTTAGCTCTACACATGCCTCCACCATGTGCTCAATATTTTCCCTTTTCTCTCCCACTCTTTTTCCCCCAACCACATCTCTACCAGGCCGACCATATCAAAGCTTTTCAAGTAGGTCCAAAAATGCCACATTCCAAAATAAAACCCTTAACTTCTTCTCGTTTCCCCACTTCCCTTTACTATCCCCTCCCCTTCTCCCTCCCCTGCTTTAATTTTTAGCGCTACTTTGTTCTCCTTCTACTTAGCCTTTCTCTTTCCTCATCCCAGTCGTATCTGTTTTAGTTTACCTATATCTTTCTTTATCCCACCCTCACCCTGCATCCTTTCTCCCTTTCCCCTTTGCAATCTTTCTTAGTTCTTCTTGTACGTACCTCTCTTCTCTCGTCGGATCATTCTCAATGCATATATTTGAGTTTCTCAAGTTTCCCCTTTTCTTCATTAGCTCGCGCTTATTATCCCACCTGCCCAACTTCGCCACTACTAGTTCCTTTTCTGTCCCCTTATTCACCGTACATACTTCTTTAACGCTTACCCTCACTCTCACTTTGTCCCTTATAAATCCTTCCAGTTCCTTTTCTCGCGTTCCGTCATTTTACTTCCTCTCACAACTATATTATTTTTTCCTTTGATTCTTTAATTTTTTTCTTCCTCTTTATTTGTACTATCTTCCCCTTCATCTCTAGCCTCTCCTTACTCCATTCTTTCTTCCCGTACTCTTCCTTTATTTGTTTTACCTCCTCTCTGTCTTTTACTGTCATCGTTGTTTTTCTTGATTTCTTTTCTCGTCTTCATCAACTCCGTAGTTATCTCGTTCTTGATGCTCTCCAGAATACTTAGTACGTTATCCATCTCCTCCTCTCCTATCTCAAGTTCCCCTCTACTTGTACCTCCTCTTTGTGGAAATCTCCTTGTCATCTTACTTCTCCTGAACAATTCTTCCTTTTCCTCCTCTGATTTTTCTGTTTCTGGTTGATTGATTTCTCTAGTACCTTAGACGACTTGGCTTGGACGTATGGAGCTCAGCCAAGTTTCGGCATCAATACGACTTTCCAGGATAATTTTGGCTTTAGTATCGTCCACGTGTTACGGTAACAGCTAAAATTCCATCTTTGATGACGTGGAGCGTTTCTGGAGCAAAACGTCCAGAATCTCCTTCACTATCTTTTTATAACCCCCTTAGTTTTCCTTCTTCTGAAGTTTGCTCAATCTCCTCCCACATTCTCGTTTTATCATTGTAATAGCCTTATTGTACTCGGTGAGTGTGGTTCGATATAAACCCAATTTTCTCGTACGTCTTTGATTTATTAATAACCTTTCTAGTCTGTGCCCTTCGTGCCACACGGCACTGCTGTTGTTGTTTTCCTCTCATTCGAGGGACAGCTCGTCTCAATGGTGCTTGATGGCCTTGCGAAGATTTAGCTCCATGACCTCCAGTGTTCCTCCGAGTTTATCTTCTAGGTCTACCATATGAGAGATCTGGGTTAGTTTTTTTTAAATGTCTATACCTATATGACCGTAGTAGTTTCGTTTTGATCCAATGTCAAAACGAGTAATATCTATGAGCGGAGCGCGATGGGCAACTGCATACTATTCTACAGGCGATCACAGTTCCAAATCCAGTTGGCTTATCTCTGTGTTTGGCGGTGGATAAGGCTGATGTATGCGAATCCGGCCATAAGCATTCACTCGCTTCCGGTTACTTCCACTGTCACCATGTCCCTATATCAGAATTCCTCGAGTTGTAGTAACATAACTGGAATCGATTTCGGTTAGATTAGTAATAAGACAAGCTGATTTCAATTACAGACCTTGCATGTGCCCTTTTTAGGTTCAAAGGTCTTGTAATAAGGCTACATTAATATAATATTTAATTTATTTTAGTTTAAGAGTGGAAAATGTTGGAGAAAGGGAGACTCCGGTATATATAGTGGAAGTTAGAGAAAATAAGGATACAGGCGGGGAGAAGGGCGATGAAATATGAAGAGGAGATAGATAAAATAGAAGTGGTCTTGGGAAGGAGTAAGGAGATTGATTTGTAGAAGTTTCTCCATTAGAAACTGTACTTACCTACTGGAGGGTGATGATTGGGGAAGCTTATCTGGATTCTTCTGATTCCATCTTCATTTTGGTGAAGTGGTGGGACGCTATCTTGGTGATGTTGACGTGAGGGCGATGGTTGAAGCTAATCTCTGACTTGCCCGTAGGAAGTTTGGTTGATGAGGACATTCAAAATTTGTATTTTTTCACGCTTAATACTCGCCAGCTGTTGGTTGCCACACCATCATTTTGGATTTCAATTTTTCTCAGAATCTTTTCCGGTTCCTCTTGAATCTTGTACTTTTATGGGTTTTTGGTAGCCCTTTTACTTCGAAGAATTGAAGGTGACTGTGCTCCGAAGTTTATCGATATGGTTGACGTACACCAAACACATGAATCCAGTTGAAGTCCTTGGCTACTACATTATAGTCCGGTGGCATCATTTATGTCCGTTCACTTGGGTAGTTCCCGTTCCTGCCACACGCACCTGCTCCCAGGTTGTATGGGTTACTTGAAGAATGTTTTTCATTTATTGATCAGTTTTTCGGTTTTACCTTTTTTTATTTTTGCATCCTGGGCTAAAAATTTTATTTCATATACCACTGCACCGCGAATTTTCACGGAACGTGGGGGCGTGAATCTTTAGTGAATATTTGACACTTTTACTGTTATGATTTAAAAAAAAACTGTCTCTCGCACTGCCAATAAGACCGAAAGGGCATTAAGAACGTGACAGTTAAATTTTCTTGGATTCTTACATAAAATTTCATTCTTTGTCAATATGAACACCATTAAAACCATCACGTTACCTCTTTCCCACACGTATATTCACAATTACTCATCAACGGTGTGTATAAAAATTGCAAAACTAATAATTGGTAACAATAATCAAACAATAAGAAATATATTGTTAATTTATAGTGCATGCTTTAGTGCGGTTAACCGCGCGCGTTGACGTCCGAACGACAGAGTTATAAAACGGGAGGTTTACGAGACAGCGGCTTTCAGAACCCAATATCTTCTGCTCAATACAAACTCGCCGAACTATTAGTTGTCATCGGTTATTGGAAGTTATGATTCCTTCCTGATCTCACGTTCGTTTTATTTGATTTTTGCGTAGGGGGAAAAGCGCCGATCTCTTCCCATTTCGTATCGAACACCTTAATTGCGCCCCATTTTACCTCCTTTGCGACCGCCGATAGTTCCCACAGATTTATGAATAAATACTGTCTCGTATAAATGGACACCGAAGCTTTGCGGCTCCCTTCTTATCGGTTTCGGTAATAAGCCGATGTGGACACTAAATAAGGTAGTAACTTATAATTTGGTCCACCCTAGTGATGGCGAGGGCCTCTTAGATGTTCCCTAATGGTGTTCACCGATAACGACCTCTTTCGGCGAACATTAACAATCACACACACACTCACTCTCTCTACGCGTACGACGACGTTATTTTAAGATTCGCCAATAAAAACCATCACTCCGAAGTCAATGTACGAAAAAAGTTACCCTCATCTTTCTCCACAGTTTATAAATGCAGATTGACGCATTTCAAAACATATTTTGATGAAACAAATACAGAAATAGACTTGTTATCGGTATGCAAAATCAGCGTAGGAACAAATTCCCATGTTGATAAGGACGTTCCGAACAGGAAATAGCACGGATGGTTCCGGTTGTCGCCTCTGGACTAGTGTTATGGATTATATCTGATTTTGTAAACTATGAAATTGACATCGACTCTTCCTATAAACTTTGGGAGTGTGAGTACGTCGCCATATGAAAACTTAATGCATTATGCAACGTTTTCCTTTTGTATATTAAGGCAAACTTCACAAAACGGAAAACTAACGCTGGTGATTTACACATCTACCTAGTAAATCTACAATACCTT